>CM030019.1:8228440-8821352 GCA_017639485.1 Pluvialis apricaria
ATTTCTGTCTATTGTCAAGTTTAGCTTAGTTTGCAGTTAGAGGACTTTCAGAAGGATAAATGAATGCTAACGAAGAGAGGTTGAGGGGCTAGCTGGATGTAAGGTTTGTATCCAAGGTTTCTAGCCAGAGCCAAGTAAAACCTCTGGTGTTTCCCAGGCTTGTGTTCATTGGCCCCAGATGACGTTCCATACCTGTAGCTGACTTCTGTGCATCCTATTTTTAATCTGATTGTTTACCTCTCTATTGCCCACCTAGTTTTTTATCCAGAGAAATCCCTATAAAGCAGCAGTAGATACATTAGCAGGTCTGAACTAAAACTCCAGAAGCAAACACTTCTGTTTTGCTGAATATTTGGATCTGTTATCCCATCACAGGAGGTGCTGGGCAACTGCACTCGGGGGCTGTTGGTCCAGGACCACCACAGCCTCGGCTCCATTGCCAGACAGTGGGAAATCCCAGACAGTGTCCTGCACTGGGCTACAATGTCCCTGCTACTCTTCTCACCGCAATAAACCCCTGGCAACCACCCCTTCCCGCAGGCTTGAGGCTTCTCCATGCACACACGCTTCCAGCACTTCACATACCTAGAAACCATCCACCAATTCCCGCTCCTGTCTCCCAGCCTTCCTACACTTCCCCTCTACTTGCCACGGCAGAAATAAGCCCAGAGGAAAGACAGACTGTAACTAGACAGTTCACTGGAAGGACCCTATTTTACGAATAAGCATGGGATGGACAGGTTTTTTTGCAGGCTATGAAATGAGCTGTGGGCTTGAAAGGGATGTCTTGGATTGTTGGAGAGTAATGACAAAGAGGACACTACATGTCAGGGCAGGTGGATGTGATGCTCCTCTTCCCTGGAGCTTTTGCAAGGCAATGGGAGAAAGGAAGCTTTTTTCCAGACCAGGATGGCAAGGTGCAACCTGCTTGCAGGGGCAGCCAGAGAGCTTCATGCACCTAAAGGACCTTCGTCAAAGCCATGGGGATCTCCCACTCCTCCAGCTGCAAGAATTGCACTTTTGTTTAAAAAAAACCAATTAGAAATAGGGAACAAATCCTGCTACCACCTTGCCCTGCCTGTGCAGGGAACTGGCTGGTTCTCAAACCAAGGGTGTCTTTTCATGGTGGGCAGCCATGTACTCATACCCTTCCTCTGGCAGACCCACGGCAGCGCCCTGAGTTGATGGGCAGCACTATGTCCTTCATTGCTGAGCTTCAGGTCTTGCCTAAATAAAAGCAGCCCGGCATTTGGTGTAAAAACTCAACTGCTGGAGCCACCACCTGCTCTAAGGACAGTTCATCTATGGAGACCACACAGCTTGAGGTGCCATCACCCCGTGCTGCCAACAGGCTCTGGTCATGCAGGGTAAAAGAAAGGACCAGCCCTGCTGGGAAACCAGGAAAATTTGGCCTTAATACCTTTCAGCCAAGGAGGATAAATGATGACAAAGAGGATGATGGACATGGTGCCACGTTTAAGAGGAACAGACTGGAAGGTGCCTGGTTGCTGCAGCAACAGGGCCGGGCTTTTCAGAGAGATGGGTTTTTCTTTCTCTTTTCACCTGCCAATCTTCCCCCCCACGTCAGCGCTCTGCCGCTGCGGGAGACGAGTGGTGACATTTACACTCCCACTAACAAGCTGGTTTGGTGATGGGCAGCTCCACAGGAGAGCATCTGGTGTCACAGAGCCCGAGCAGAGAGGAGGAGAGGGCCCTCTCAAGCAGTCAGCATAATATGGGACTTATTATTATGAGCATTATTAGGGCAGGAGCATACATGGAAACAGCAGGCAAAGCCTCAGTGGGGCATGTAGAGTTTCCTACCCTTCGTGCGGGTCTGGTGCTGCAGCCGATGGGAGCAATAAGATGCCGCTCCCGCCCAGAGAATGTCTCTGCGTGTCCTGCTGGGAGAGGGAAGGAAACAAAAATGAAAAGAAAAAAGAGAGGACAAGCAAGAAGTCAAGCAACACCACAGGAGCAATTTCACTTCTCCGCCTGTCTCACGATAGCGGGCTGTGTCATCAGCCGTGCCCCCGCAGCTCGGTGTTCCTCAGTGCCCTGCTGAAGTTACCCACGTCTTTGGCTCCTTGGGAGAAACCTTGTTATGGTGGCAGAGGTGAAACTCAGGCTGCTCTCTCCCTCCTGGCAGCTTTGCCCACCACTGCCTCACTACGCTTTCCTTTGCCTTCTGGATAAGGCAACTTTCAGTTCACCCAAATTGTCTCGATAATAATAGTACTTGTAGTAATAATAATAACAATAATAATAATGATGCTACTGTGAAGTAAACGCAAGAAAAATACAACAGCTCTGAAATTAATTGTATGAAAGAGTGGTTCAGGAAACTGCTTTGGGTCATCTCCTATTTTTTACTGGTCGATATGCTGTTGGCGTCAGGAGGACAATGGAAATTAAGAACGAGCAGCCTTTCCTGGCTGCCAGACTGCTCTGCCATTGCAGGCGGATGAGAAGGTGTCCTGTTGGACCATGACCCCCAATGCGGGGGTGGAAATACAAGAATATCATGGCCAATAAAACTTTAAATTTGTGTATTCCCATGCCAGGCAGAACCAAGGAATCCAGGTTTCCTAAGGATCTGTGGCTGCAAGTCAAAGACCCATGTGGAGTCTCTGATGCCTATTATGGATTGCGCCGATACATTTATTTGAGTGAGAGCATTAACAGGTTTCCCCTTCTCTGCAGTGTCATCTTTTTTTTTCACAAGGCTTGGAGGTCCCTAATATCTTGGACATCTCCACCCTTCTATCAAATCAGGCTGAAAGTATGGGCTGAAAATTATTAGTAAGACAGACAAATAGGCTGCTTCACCTCCTTCTCTGTCCCCTTCCCTCCCTCTGAGCACAAAGCATGTGCTAATCAGCCACTTTTCATTAAGGAGACAGGCTAAAAGATTAGGATGTCAAGGAGGACAGCCCACCTCTAGTGTCTTTGTCCCTCCCTGAAGCTGGTGCAGCCCCTTCAGACTGAATTTGAAGAGGCAAAGTACCTGATGTGTTGTAACCCAGTTTTCACGGAGTAATTGCTCCGCTTTTCTAAATCTTCACTAAAAACTCCCTACATTTTTCAGCTGGTACTTAAAAGTATTCCCGGTAATCTGCAGAGAAGAGATGACTGAACAAAGGTACAGTCAAGCCTGGGGGAAAAAATGCATGAAGGCAGATTATAAAAGACCAGATAGATAATCCTTCAAATATGGAAACAGCAGAAATTAGGGGGATATTTGCAGAAATCTCTCATTACAGAGAGCACACAGGAAGCCTCGGCAAGATTACAAACTGACCAATGTATGAAGGTTATACAAGGGAGAAACCAAACCTGTCCACCGGCGGCAACTGTCATGTCTGCAGCGGTGTAACGCACGCGGTGACAGCGGCGAATCTCTTGGCAGCGATGTCAATCAGCGAAGCATGGAAAATGAGATCACTTGCGGAGTTTTTTCCAGTGACCGAAACCCTGCGGGGGTGACGGCTAACCAAACC
Source organism: Pluvialis apricaria (assembly GCA_017639485.1). Lineage (NCBI taxonomy): Eukaryota > Metazoa > Chordata > Aves > Charadriiformes > Charadriidae > Pluvialis > Pluvialis apricaria. The sequence continues at coordinate 8,231,941 of CM030019.1, forward strand.
TCAGCATCTTTCAGGATGGAAAGTTGCTCCCCATGGCACTGGAGCCTGGGGTGAGAGCTCCAGCTGGGCAGAAGCTTTGCCGCTCACATGGGCAGTGGGACCAGATGAAGGAGTAGTAGAAAAAAAAACATTTTTTAGTGCTCTTGATTGGAACCCTCTTTTCTTCCTATTTAAAAACAAAATTATCTTCTGTAACAGGAGGGGGTTTTTAATTTTGAAAATTGAAATGTTTGCATGCTTTGAGGGTTAACTTTTTTGCCGTCAAACCCTAATGCTGCAAAAGACAAAATTCTTTTGCAAAACGTACTTGCCTGAAAGACAGTGCCCGTGCCAGGCATACTGCTCTTGAATCAAAACCTTCTGTGCTCATGTTGGTGTTTGGTTTTGGACCCTTTCAACATCACTCCAATATGGTTTTCTGCTTCCTGAATCCTTGCCCTTCCCGAAAAGTGTGGGTTGCTTATTGTAAAACCTGCCAAGCAAAGCAAGTGAATCAACTGTCCTACAAGGGCAAGGAACAAACTGTGCCACCCACCGGTCCACGTGTCCATGGAGTAGCAGGGAACACCAAGAACCGTGCAGAGGCTTTGTTTCCAACTGCAGACACTTCTACAGCCAAAAATATTATTCTTTAACTGTGTGGCTGCATCTCAAATGATCCGTATGCAATTTTCCTCCCACATCCAGGGAGCGGGGCTGTCAATGCTGGTCAGGCTTGGTCGCTCCAACAGATTTGCACTGACCGGTTGGGATTGCCCTGCAGAATCTGTACCGGCAAATAGGTGTCGAGTCAATATTGCAGAGCAGCGACAAGCATGGAGCAGGGGACCTCTCTCTGGTTGCACTATAGAGAAAGAGTGTCCTAGAAACAGGAGCCTGGTACACAGAGCTGAGCCAAGCTTTTGGGTCCTGCTGCTGTCCGGATTATCCCAACAACCCAAGTCCACCCGGTCAGCATGGAGGAGAAGGTTTTGAGAGCTGCACTGAGTGACATTGGGGTTAAATGTGGGGACTCGGTTTCCCTAGCAGTGAAATGAGTCTTTCTGAGACTCACCTCTTCCCCGGAGAGCCGTGACGATTCATTAGGCAATTGTAAAATCAGAATGTAGCTACTGACTGTGAGTTGCGGTCCATTAATAGCCCTATTTATTGCCAACCAAATAATTAGCTTAGACATGCATCAACGGGTCTTGATTGCATATGAAATAACTGTCTTATTACACAGAAATCAAATGAGTTTCTAAGGGCAGCCCAGGTGTCACCTCAACCTCAGTATTGAAGAGGAAAAAAAAAAAAAAACGGAATAAAACCCAACCATTTCGATGTGTTGCTCAGCAACAGAATTTGCGGGGGAAACAATCTAGGAAAGAAGGAATGAGCATTTCGAAGAGAACAGGTTATTTCAGGCGAGACATCAGGGACGAGCAAATGTCAAAGAGGCGGAGAACCTTTTTTTTTTTTCCTCCTTTAATCAATAATTTAAACTAGGCATTTTGGGTAAAATAAGCATTTAAGTTAGCTGATTGAAAAACGGAGATCCCAAACCTTTACAAAGAGTCACATTGCTGAAGGAACGTTTATTTGTGTGAGGGAAACATTAGATTTACTAGACACTGAATTAAAAATTGAAAATGCTCTTAGAAATGTCACCTGTTCATGTAAAGAGGGAGATGATGTAATGCCAACATTGCTATATTGTGGAGCATCCCTCCCGGAGCAATCTCATATTAATTTTGTTGTTCTCCTTCCCACATGCCCTCCCCTCCCTCCCTTCTCCTTTCTCTTCTAGGACAAGACAAGCGCGCTGAGTCTCAGCAATGTGGCGGGGGTTTTCTATATCCTCATCGGTGGGCTCGGACTAGCCATGCTGGTTGCCTTAATCGAGTTTTGTTACAAGTCCAGAAGTGAATCAAAGCGGATGAAGGTGGCAACCCATTCCCCGGCCTTTCACACCTTCTCTCTGATCCTACCCCGGCTCCAAAGCTGCCTTCAGAGACGGATGCAGCCCAGACCATGGGTGGAAATCCAAGACATAGGGATAACGAAGTGACCATGTCACTTGACTTGCTAGAAAGGAATAGGAGCGTCAGAGGAAGCTAAAAAAGGGTCAAGTGGGGAGCTGGTGCAAGATCAGACACGTGGCATAATGCTTGTTCAAAATCCAGATATAGAGCAAAATCATAACACCAACCATAACCGGAACACATTACCGTTCCTTAAAATTAATGAAAGCAGACTATGGCAATGTGTGTGCAGCTTGGATGAAGTGTGCTGGGGTTGGTTTGATGCAGCCGTTACTACACTATGAAAATAATCCCCAAACCCAAGCAGTTATCAGCAAGATAAAACCGGGGCTGTGCAGTAATGAATCAGATCCTGTTGTTCCCTTTGCTGGCACCCTGCTGGCACCATTTGCAGGTTGGCAGCAGTGATATATGCTCAGAGCGTTGTTGCCCTGGAAAAGATGATGTGGGTCTCCAAATTCAGAATTATGGGTGATCTTAGAAAGAAATTGGCCTCTAATGTCTCCTGTAATGTTTTGGGGTTTTTTTTTCTCCACCCTGTCACGGTCTTGCAGAAGCATACTTCGTATGACCCAGGAGATTTGTTTCAGCCCTAAACTCTGGTGTGCCTAAATTTCAGACTGTCGTGTCAAGAGCGGATTAGATTTGAGAGCCTTGGGGATACACATTTAATGCAGTATCTGTGGAACAAGTACATCTTGAATCAGATGACTAGCAGAGGTGATCCCTTATACAGATACTATTGTGTGCAAGGGTGCTTTGGGATGTGTGCTCTAAGAGTAACACATCCCTTTTCTTCCTCATCTTGACCTCTCCCGAGAGCATGGAAGTCAGCATGAGTATATGAAGTATGCAGTGAGTTTCATAAAATTTAGAGAGGTTTTTCACTTCCCCGAGGACTGAAACTTACCCAGAATCAAAAAGAAAATAAGCAATCGTTTCTTTGGGTTTTATGTCACCATTTCACAACATGCTTAATGTTTTGTCAGCAATAATAACATTTCTAATTCACTGCAAATGTGCAACAGCTCTTTCCCCGTTGAGGTTCAGAAAATTCTACAGGCAATGAGAGGTACATTGAGCACAGGGGTAAGATAATGCAAGCAATTAATGTCCCTGAATATACAAAAATTAAATTATAATTGCCGTCTACACTGAAAAGCTAGGTATGCCACAAATATGCTGCGAAAGAGTGTCAGAATGCAATAGCTCCATAGTTTTAGGCTTAAGGAGATTCTCCCCTGCTGTTGGCTTCCCTGTGTTACTTGAAATGACCCACTAATTCACGTCAGGGTTAACCTGCAGTGCTCTTGCCATGCTACAGCCCGCCACTGTGGGAAGGAATTGTTGCTCTCAATGTTAACATCTGGTTCAAGCTTGTCCCTGTGGCTGGCTCCTGCCAGCAGTGGCTGCCCCACAGAGCCATTCAGCAGACCCCAGGCAAGTTCCCAGAAAGATGGGCCAGATCCCCCTCTAAACCCAACCTCCGCTCAGGAAATCCCTACAGACGCCCTGGGCGAGCAGTAGATCCCGGCAGCATGGGAAGCTGCTCCCTGCCTGGCAAGGCACTAAGTTGACTTTCTGAATAGCTGTTCCAGGTTTATCTGTTCTGGATAATTCTTCACCTGGATATCCTAGTCCAGGAAGGACGATGATGCCCTTAGAGATAGCTTAAACGTAAAGAAACCAAACTGACTTCATCTTTTAGTTTAATTGTTCTAAACAGGTGGTTTCCTCAGATCTCTGAAAGCAAATGTTTTGGATGATGTCTGGAACAGGAAGATGAGATTTGGTTTCCTGAATTAGCTTTGCATTTCCTGGTTGCCTCAGTCGTCGCTGTAGACAAAAACATAGGCACATGCTCAACTTCTCACATGAGGAAAGTTAAACATATGCTTGAGTGAGTCAGAGTCCGCCATACATAACAGTGCTGGAGTAGCAATAGCATATCTATGGGGGAAGTGTGTATAATACCTCTGCTCAGATCCAGGATGACTGTTCTTATGTTGTAGAGTTTGAATAGTTTTTGCATATGGCACATATGCTTTATACCCCAAAATACTGCTGAAACACTCAATTTTGAATGTAGAAGAGGTGCGAATTAGCGGAGCAGATGCAGTAGGGACATGCAGAAAGTGAGAGTCTGAATGGAGACAAGGAGGGAGAGAGCAGTGACAGAAAGACAACAGTGGTTTATATTGTAATTTCTCCAACATTGCTAAGGACAGGGGGAGACCCCCCCGTCTTTCCTAAAAAGGGTTTTTGTTTAATCCCACAGCAATCAATCAACGAAGCCATACGGACATCAACCCTTCCCAGGCCGGCTGCAGCAGGAGGCAGTGGAGAAAACGGACGTGTGGTCAGCCACGATTTCCCCAAATCCATGCAGACGATCCCGTGCATGAGCCACAGCACCGGCATGTCCCTGGGAGCTACGGGATTATAATTGGCCTTTTGACCCATTGCCTGGGTGAGAGCAGGGGCAGCCCAACTCCACCCCCTCCAGAGCCAAAAACAAACCCAACACCAACAAGACAAACGACGATGACAGAAGGGACAATTGGATGGATCTTCTCAAGGAAATCAAATCTATTTCCCTTTTTATTTGCAAACAGATCCACCGGCAGGAGAACAGAAACAGGTCTGTACTGCAATAAGGAGAGTGTAATGGGATTTAACAGACTCGTGAACCGTCCCTGATCAAAGAACCACTGGAACACTAATGAGGACTATGCCATTTTGTTTTAACTTGATTGTTAATAAGTCTTAGTGTGTGCAATATATATATTTTTTCTTACTAATTCCTGTGGTGTCAGGGTAACATCAGCCCTTTCCCCCTTCCCTGCTCAGTCCTTCAATCTGGTTTAGTTTGGGATGCAAACTATAATGTCTGAGCTACTAACAGCAAAAAAGAAAATTCTATAAATGGGAAGCTGAACTCCCTGCAGGGCGTCAGCATTGACGCCTTTTGTCCATCGTGATTCTGCCTTCCGTTGTTCTATTGCGAACTCGGGCTGTGGAGTTATTGCAATGAGGCAGACAGAGCTGCGAACGGCTCTCCCTGCAACACGAAGGACTTGATGCAAGAAAGAACCTGAACAAAAACACGAGGCTGTTTTACAGGGGGAAAGTCATGAGTGAGTTTGGAAACCCCAGGTAACCTGAGGACAAAGTGATAATTCTTCCAGAGATGATGAGTGGCGGTTCAAGAGAAGAATCATGGGCCTGGAGTAGAGAGTGTCGTGCGTGGCAGACAGGAGCAGATGGTTGGTCTAAGATCATGGTTGGCTGCTGTTTGTGGAAGAGAGAAAGCAAATGCCACATTGCCCTCACATGCGACTCTCCTGCCTAGGTTATTGGGGGCTAATAAGCAATTGTGAACCATTCCTTCATTGCTTAGCTTCTGTGTGTGCTCCCTTTTTGGTGGTCACATAAGGGAACCACCTTGAGCCGGGAATAGACCATCTCAAGACATCCAGTTCTAGATGGCTGCCTATTAACCAGTAAAACACGCTAGAAGTCATGGGGCTGCAATGGGAAAATCCCTGCCTTTTTGCTCTGAAATCCCTTTACGGCCATTCTTCTAATTAAGAAGGACATTTTGTAGATAGTTGGCCAGAAGAGCTTCCTGGAAGGAACTGCTGAAGCAAAACAAGGAGGACACCCTACAAGAGCTGCATTCAGGCACCCATGACATTCGACAGCATCAGGGCTGGTCAAACTCAGCCTTCCCGTCAAGTTGTGGCCTGTCTGGGTACAAAGCCAAAAGTAGCAGATTCCCACTCATGTATCCTTAGGGAAAGGGAAGCATCCACAAGCCAGGAGAGCAGGTTGATGACCCCAAACTTGGTATTGCAGAAACCCACACTGCCAGACAGGCAGCTGGGAGTCCAACCACAGGCATGGAGATCAAAGGGGCAAGGATGGTTTTCCAGAACTGCACAAAAGATTCGTTCTGTGAATCACTGGCATGGACAAAGAAATGCTTCCCACCCTGGTGGGCCTGAAACTTCTCCCCAGAACTGAAGGATTCCCAGGGGAGCATCTGGAGAGAGAGAGAAGATCTGTGGGGCAGGGACCACAGTGAACCCACTTGACCTTGTCCCATCTCACAGGTCCACCACTGATGGCAAATAAGGTTCAAAGCTTCTCACAGGACCCAGCAAATATCTTTCCGGGGACTGAGCTGCTATTGGAGTGTTCTGAGCTGCTTTTTCTCATTTTTTTCCTTTTTTTTTTTTTTTTCTTCCTGCAACGTAGCAAGAGAGGAGCAAGAAAAGAAGGGAGGCAGATGAGGAGAAAGTGATACAGGCAAATCGCTGGCACAGGTCTATGAGGAGGATCTGTCTATCCAGCCGTCCATAAGTATAGCTGGAAGCTGCCTGAATATCAGTTTCCATTAGCGTACAAATGTGAAGAGCAATACATTTACCACCTTTAACACCAGCCTGGTCTGAAGTATCTGTTTCATTTACCCACTTGTCCTGCAACACTTTGAAGACCAGCAAGGTCCTAAGCTGGGGCACAGCATGTCTTGTGCCAATACATTTTTCTCTCTCCACCACTGGAAACCCTTGTGATCTTCATCTCTCATCACTGAACATGAACTCTGTTATCAGCCACTCCAACACCTCTTCAGGTCACTTTGTGTTGGTTATCATTATTTTTAATCCACTTTCCTTAATTTTAACTTTAGTTCTGTGTAAGTGTTAGCACGGTGGAGGCACCCCACAAGCTAGCCTGTTTCCATGCCCAGAGCCCTCGGATACATCTCCTGACCCAGCTCTTGCTGCGTCTTGGACCTTGCCACAGCAGCGCACCACTGGGCACTGCGATGGGAGCAGGCTGCCGAGGCCCATCGGTGCCCCGTCCTCCTCCAAAGACAGGACTACGTGGCAGCAGGTCACGGGGAGCCCGACCGGGCAGTAAGACAGTCTCGTGAGAAGCAGCACGTCTGTGCTAGGACTGGCCACCTGTGATGTGAAGATGTGAGATGCAGTTTTCAAAGACTTTTGATCAGTGGAGGGGTTAAAAAAAAAAAAAAAAGATGAATAGGACAAAAGCGTGGAAAATGTTAACTTGTAATATGTATTTTTACTACACTTTTCTTAAAAATAGAGTAATGGTAAAACTCTGAAAGACATTGACATTTTTTCTCAACAGGAATCCATATTTAACAGTTTTGGCTTTCATTAAATTTTGCTCTTTGGTACCTGGATCTTTTATTTAACAGCTATATTTGTTTTAACTCTCTTTTGTTTTTTCTTTCTTTTTTTTTATTTATTTTGGCAGTACTGCAAAGGATTTTGCTTTATCAAATGCAACGGTGTTTTTCTTTTCACGTTCTCTTTTTTTCAAGCAAAATTTTTATTGATAATTATTATTTACACAAAAATGAAACTATCAACTGGAATTTTAGCACCAAGGATCCATGATCCATTTTACATACCTGTCCATGCCGTTTTGTGCCAGTGCTGGATGTGTGGAAATGAAAATGATGTTACCCCTCAGGCAATATTACCCAACCTGAATCAAACGAGATTTCCTTGATTATTGCTGTGTCTGACTTGTGAACAGCAGCCAAATAAACTGCTTCAGGTTGAAATTGGGAATCTATCTAATATTTACCCCAGAGTCAGGAAACTAAACATTCACTGGGTTCAAAGTTAATGATTTTGCTTCTTTTGGACTTTTGTGGGGTTATTCTTTGAGGAGGGCTATTAGAGGATTTTAGCTTGTTTTTACAGAGAGAGAAGACATGGTCAGCTCAGAGATAATTCAGAACCAGCACTGGTCCAAAAATCCTCACCAGGATCAGCTTTCCTAGGAGCTCCCACGCTGTTTCAGAGGCTTGGACGTTTCAGATGTTTCTCACTCAGTTTTCACACAATTATCCTGGTAAATTCCTCATCCAAAAGTCTGTTGAAGGGCGAAAGAGAGTAGGATTTAAAGGGCCTTGGACGTTTATGCAGATGCTGACAGATGCTGAGGTTAATTATAATCATTAACATCATGCTCTTACATAGTGCTTGGTGTCACAGATCTGGAAGGACTTCCCTTCCCCTTATCATCATTCCCATTTATTGGCTGGGGAAGCTGAGACACAAAAGTGCCTTGGACCAGGCACCCCAGCTCACCCCACAGTGCCATGGTTATAGATTCAAGGTCTCCAACATTCACAAGGTGCTTTTTTACCTGCTGGTAAGTTTTAAAGATAGAGTCAGCAAGGGGCAGAATTAATAAGTTTTGAAAGGGGCTGTGAACCCTAAGGCTTCAAAGCACAAGAGAATCCCAGTCAATGGGGCCTCAAGGAGAGGTTTCCCAGGGGCAAGCTATGCTGGATCAGCCCATTTTGGTCTTCCACAATTGCTTAGGCATTCCGTACTGTACTATGGGCTTGGATCCTGTCTCAAAACTCTCCTCTTGCTCAGTGGTTCACTCTTGGTTCCCAGTGAGGTTGCAGAAATACAGAAGAAATGTCCTCTATAGCTTGGCATAAACAGGAAAAAATTCCTTCCTAGTGGCAAAAGCAAACATCCCTTGTAAGCAAGTCTCCAGCAAGAATCCAAAACCATCTTCAGCAGTTGTTGAAGCAAAGGATCATGTGACCTGGACGTGCAGCAGGTGAGGAACAGATGCATCACCCAGTCCATCCCTTTGCATTAGGATGATAACTCTGGCATCAGGCCACAAACTGGTATGCTCCAAAAAGATTTGGCTGGGCTTGTTTGTCCATGTGCCTGCCTGCCATCAAATGCAAGGAGAACATACTCATCTAAGCTCAATGAAGGGACAGGGCAGGGGCACATCAATGTTTGGTAACCCCTAACCTGCTCAGCTCCAGCAAGTCAGCCGTATACCTCCATCAAAAGTTTTGGGAGGCATGGGGAAGTTTTCATTGTGAACACAGGTTTGTGCTGAGTATTTAATGACATGGTCTTACACATGACACCCGTCTCACACATGGCTCTGGGTCCCCAAGAGAATATTTTTGTGCACGTTTCTAACTAACATGTCAGTTCACCATGGAGACACATGCCAGAGCTGTGATGACCCACCACAGTGGTGTGCGGAAACCCTTGGGAAACTACTGGTATTCTTGGCTGCCATGGCTTGAGAAATAACAGCACAGATTGGGGCTTAGCTAGTGGAAGTTTCTCTGAGGCACCACCTTGGAGATTGGAGGAATTCAGGCCCTTCCCACCAACAAAAGGAACAGATTAACCCCAAATACCTTTTAGAGACCTGTGTGGCCTATTCTCTGCTGGTTTTTGTAGCTGCTGGTTTCTCTTAAACACAGATTCCCCAGTTGCCTTCATGTTACCTATGGGCACAAATCAATTTGTCAGCCACTTGTGCTGGTTTTATGTCTTAGCAGCCCACTGCTGGCTGAAGCCCCCATCTTTGCCTCTCTTCTACCCGGGTAATCAATTAACAAAAATACAGGGATGTCACTGTGCCACGCACAGCTGCACCAGCCTGCAGGAGGGCAGGGCTTTGGGGGCAAAATCCACATGCAAACCCCAGCTCAAAAGATGCCAGACAGTGCCAGACAAAACTGCTTGGGCTCCATGTTACTCCAGCTTCATTACGAAGGTGACACCCCTCCCAGCTGCTCTGTTCTTTTCCAGGCACTTGATCCTGATGGTTTGAGTGTATGAGAGGGATGAATTTAGTGTGCAAGGACCTGGAAAAGGTTCTCTGAGGCATGGAGGGGTAGCTTGAGTCTAATCTTTCCATCAAAATCCTAACTGTTGCCACTCTGGTATTCTCCACTCAGCCCTGACTTGCAGCATCACCTCCCATTTTCCTTCTGTCCATCCCCATCTCTCCTTCATCTGTACATCAGTACCACCATCAGCACTGTCAGCTACTACTTTCCAGGACCTGGAATAGGCTCTGGGTATGTACATGGTAGTTGCCTTATTGCAGATAAGTCTCTGTCACCATATAGCTTTAGAAAGCAAATGAACTCACATCCAGTTGGGATGGGGGCAGAGATGTGAATCTAGCCCTGCAATGGGCAGAAGTGATCCCATAACCCATCACACCGTACTCAGGCAGCAAGGAGCCTTTCCGCAAATGGGGTGTTATATGGAGCCACAATCTTGCAAAGTGCCAAGTTACCTGGCTGTTCCCAGAGCGCTTGGACTAAACTCCCTTTTGCTGGTGCGCGCTTATCCCAAGGAGGCATCGCTGCCTGGCTGCCAGGAGGTACACCCGGCTCGGGGATGGAGAGAGGCAGGGCGCTGGGCATCATCTCCACCGAGCTGGTACCTGAGTGAACTCACCTGCCAAATGTGTGCAAGGGAGCAGCTGTCTCTAGAGCAGTGAAACACAATAACCCTCACCCCCAGAACCGATCTTAAGAAGTGTAATTAGCCAATTTTTGCCCATCCTTTTGTCATGCACTAATTATATAGCATGCACACACATGCATACACAGACATTAAGAGGTGCCTTTGACAGCCCAAATTAGCTGTCAAGGTACCTTTCTGTTCCTAAGGATCAATATGGTATAATGTAACAGCCACAAAGTATGTTCATTACTCTGCAGTGCTGGTTTAACATGCTCTCTGGATCCCTTTGGCAGTAATTCCTCCTCTGTTTGAGCTGGCATCAAAATTAATGGCATGTCATGTTCTATAAGTCCTGACTTTTTAGATGAAAGGTACATGGTGTTGTTCGCATCAGTATTACAGTGTAATAAATCAATGCTTTCCCATTGGAAGGATTTCAGACGATTTCACAACTTGCTCTCAGGAACTCAAAAGACAACCGGTCTGCCAGGCCATGGGCCGATACAGGAAAAAAACATCCATAAAAATCGAAAGAGGGGGAAAAAAACCCACATTTCATTGCAGTATTGTTACCTGCTTTCTGTAGGATGCTGGAGCCAGGGCAGCGATGCCAAAGATTCCTCAGGCCCCACCGCACAAGGTGGTGCACAGCTCAAGGGAGCATATTCCCTGCACCCAGGGGGTTACGGACACAGCCGACAGAGGCTGGGAGGGGGAACGCAGCCTGATTTCACTTGACCAAACGGAGCAGAGACAAAAGTAGAGTTTGCCTTCTGATTGCCAGGCCTTAGAACAAACTGCTCCCAATTTTCAGAAAAGCAGCAGGAAAGGGGAAGAGGAGCAAAGACTGAGCATGCCAGGACAGAGCACTCAGCACCCCTCCAAAAGGTGCCCACAGAGTTATTGTCCCTGCTTCTTCAGTGGCTGCTGCCCAGAGTGCAGTTTACTCACTTACCGACATCTTTACCGAGTAAAACTTAAATTCCCCTGCTCCCAGGAGCACATGTGCAAGATGGGAAGAGGCTGAACTTGAAAGGGGAGCCGTTTTGTTGCCTCAGATTAGCTCAAACTGTGTGACAAGCTTTCCTCATTTCAAAACCAATGTTGTTAACCTTGAAATCTGCATTATTAATATTTCAACATGAGTCCCGTCAGGAGCTACCGAAAGAGCTCTCCTGGACTTGTGACAGCTCGTCCTGTTTGATTCTAATCATATGTGAATGCATGAGTTAAGAAGACATCATTAAAAGTACATTAAGTTTAATTATGCTAGCAGCCACAGACAGTGGGAGCATCGGCTTAATGCAGAATGCATAATTAGATCAGACCTAATCCATTAGATTCATATTTGTTAAAGAAAATGCTCCTTATCTATAAGTGTCACTGCAAAGTGATCCATAGGTTTTGGAGCAATGGCACCGTTTTCTGGGAGCTATTGCCCTCCCACCCCATCTCCCCTCCTCCCTGCCCATCGCCCCTGTGCTCGCTGCCGAGAGCCCTCGCTCAGCTCATCGCACATCCAGTTTAACAAAAGCACACAAAAAACCCAGCAAGAAGATCCTCTGCCCTGACAGCCAAATCCTGGGGAAGTGCTGCAGTGATTGATTTAAGTCATTATGGACCAGATCTCCTTTGCAATGAGCTGGCACTGCCAGAGCAGCCTGTAGATGCAGGAGTGCACCCAGTCCCAGGTGGGTGGATGGCCTCACAAACCAGTTAGACCAGTGCAGCCGTGCTCGGGGGTGGTTGCAGTGTGGCTGATGCCCTTTCACAGACTCCAGCCACTGCTGGCTGCAGAGTGGGTTGGGACAACTTTCCAAGCAAAACAAATAAAAGACAAAAGTAAACCAAAATAATGAAAGGAAAAGTGCTTCAGGGCTGGTCCAGCTCTTGCCACTAATGCCAGGAGGGCAGTGACAGGGGCCCACGGCTGTGGCAGCAGGGCAGGTGGCATGTCCCTTTTGCCAGCAGCACGGCATTACAAACCACCCACTGCATTGCTCTGCAAAGCCACCGCGTTGGAGGGAAGCCACCACCACTGGTGGGTTTGAGCTAAACCCCGAGATGAGCAGCCGTGGGTTGCCATCCCCATCTTCACCCCACAGCAGGGTCGCGGGGATAACTGGTGCCAGCAACCCCTCACACTCCCAAGCAACATCACCACAGGAGGGACGATAAAACTGCCAATGCCTGAGCCCCACAGGTAATAATCAGGTTGCTGTGGCTTGGTGCTCCTCAGCTGGGATACAGGGGCTCCTGTAGCCATGTGCTTGTCCCATGAAGTGATTTCAGCATCATCTCCCAGCCCAGACCCCGTGGCAGTGGAACGAACATAATTCGTTCCCCAGCTTCTGGGCACGGTCCCAGAGGCGATGTACCTCACCAGCATGCTGCTGAACCCCAGTGCCCGTGGGTCCACGTGCTCGCTGCCATCCTCTTTGCTATGGAGAGGGGTGAGTTCACTGTGAGCCTTTACCTGCCGCACGTTATTCACGCCCATCTTCCCCGCAGACTAACTCAGCTCAGTGCTACACATGGAGAGGTTCTGTGCAAAGCTGCGGTCCCAGTCCCGCCGGAGGGTGATTTCAGCTGATGTCCCCTCCAGCCTGGAGACAAAGCAGGCTGGAAAGGGGAAGATGTCAAGGCCACCACGCGACACATGCCTGGCAGCTGTGAGCGAGCTCAGGAGCAATTGCAGTCCAGGAGGGAACCCAAAAGCCCCATGCTCACTGACACTCATCACAGGCAGGAGACACGCTTAACAGCTCAACTGAGCCCTCTAACACCTGCCTAAGCGCTGAATATTATTGCTATTAAAGTATAAGGGCCTCGTGCTGCCTCTCCTCCGTGGAGCTGGAGAAGGGCTATGATTGGGAAGCCACAGCATGGAGGCACAACCTCACAGGCAGGATTAAAACCTTTCTGAAGGTACCTTTTGCAGCCAAGGGCCAGCTCCAAATGGACCACAATTACTGGTTAGACAATAATTGAGATTTCCAGGAAGTTTTCTGAATAAGGCATCTGCCAGCTTAGGTTTGGGGAGGGCTTTTTGGTTTGGTTTGGTTTTTTTCTTTTCTTTTTTTTGTTCTGAGAGATAGAAAATCCCTACCAGTCAGCCCATTTTATCCATATTTCATTTTCATCCTTGTCACCCCCATCCCATCTCCTCCATGCTCACACAGGCAAGGGTGACATAGGTACATTAGGCTGTGCCACGGGGTCCGGGAGGGGACAGGATGGGGGTCAGCAGCCCGGGGGGGGCCCTTCCGCCCCCTATTTTGCAATGCTGTGGGACATCAGCGCCATCCTCCCCACAGGGTCTCACAAAGGGGGTTGGAGGACCCCGTGGCTGTTTACTGGCCACAGAGGTGGTTTCCATGCTCTATGTTTTTCAGGATTTTTAGCCGTGGTGACAATTGTCATCAGCATTTCTAATTTCAATCTAATAAACATGGGGAAAGATCGGCTGAAGGCTGTTGTGATTTTCTTTCCCATTTGTGTGCTGAAGGGTGTCTGTTTGTCAACAGCCATCATAAGCTGGAGTCCTGGTTCAGCTGAGAAGTAGGAAGAAACATAGCAAAGACTTGGGAAAACGTTCTTCCTCTAAGGAAGCAGCTGATTTATAGTGACTTGTATGTACACTTAACTGCTGATGTACTTTTTGGCTGGGGGATATTTGGGGAGATATTTGGAAATGATCTAACCTCGTAAGGCCTTTTAGATAAAGCATTGATCTTTCTAAATGGGCAGCAATTGATATGTTCAAAATGAGCACCGTATGCATGCGTGCTTGCACAAGTGTACACCTGTGTGTCATTTAAAAATAAGTCATCAACCCCCCCAAAAATCAAAGATGAGCACAAAGAGCAGTTCTTTGGAGAAAGAAATGTCAGGACCTTTATTTCCTCACTATCAATTCCCTTTAGTGTGGTAATCCATAGGCAAGATGAAAGGGCAACCCCTGGCGCTGTTAATTGTGCTTTCCAAAGGAAAACAGCTATTAGCACTGCACTCATTGAGCGCTCAAAGGGAAATCTAAGTTAACCCCTCTGTGGCCAGTTTGCCTCGGGCCAACCACCGGCATCCCTGATGGGAGATGGGTTATAGCTTCAGTCCTCGCAGCCATGAGCCATCTATTCCCAGGGACCCATAAGCAAGTTTTAGGCTCTAACAACTCTCTCTGAGACCTCGTTAGACATCTGGCAGGATTCAGCAAGACGTCAAATATCTCTATCTACACTGCAATATATTTTGACAGGATCCTGACACGGTGACATGACCGCAGTGTGATCAGCTCTTAAGTTTCGTTTGAAGAAGTGTTTTCGCTCTGGTGTAAGAGAAATCTACGCACCCCTCACAGACCATATGCCATCTTTTTAGTACATTTGCTGATTATCCAAAAAAGCACTAAAAGAGCCTGAACACTGTCCCAGTGACTCCCAGATCCTCTTTTACAGTAATCGGCACAGCACGGGCTGAAATATCCCTTTCTGAAAAAACCTGAGGCACAGACAGATTCCCGTGGGATCGGTGCTACACAAGAAGCCCAGGCAGAGGGACAGGCCACTGCCTGGTCTTCTGGCTTTCAGAGGGCTCCCCTCTTCTACGGTCAGCAGGCGACCCCACCGAGACCATCCTGACCCATCCACGGAGCCCAGAGCTCAGTATTTCCAGAAACATGGGGGCATGCCCACACTGCAAACCCTCATCCTTTTTAAAAGGATTTTGTGATGCCGTGAGTGTGTGCCTGGTCAGAAAGGAAGGGAATAGCCTGTGGTTTGATGCAGTAAGGCAAAGAAACTCCACTTCGATCTCCCTCTCTTTCTGTTGTGTTTCTTGAAGGGACCAAAATGTTAATTCAGAAAGTCATCTTCAGGCTTAAGAGAAGCAAAGCCCAGATGTGTAGCTTTGCAGTAAATGCTCTGAGCCCAGCCTGCTAGGTCCTGTAATTAGCGAGGACTTCATGACAGTGGCACTACCTGCCTCCACGGGGCACAAGGATGGCTGTCCAGGACAGGGTTTTCATCCCTGGTGTTCCCAGTGTCACCTGATGCCACACAGAGGACCACACGTGTGCTACATGGTGGGGTGTAAAGCTCTGTGTCTGGAGGTTGGTGGAGAAAGGGTTAACCCCACCTCAACCCTATTAGCCGCAAAACTGGGCCAGATTGGGAGGAACTGGGAGATTACCAGGGGCTATAAAGGTGTGCTGGGAGGGCAGGGAGAGCTTTGCTGGGGCAGGAGGCATGGCTGGGATTTAGGAAGGGATGAGGCAGGCAGTTTGCCACACTAATCGCTGCCTGCATCCTCTCTCGGACCTATGGAGGGGATGGGAGAAAAGGCACTCGCTTGCTTTTCATATCACAGGTAGGAGGGGAAACTCTGTCAAAGCCTTCCTCCTCCTGGCTGCTGAGCTGCTCTCCAAGCAGGCGCGTAGGAAAGAAAGATTCCTTATCCCGGGCTGGGGGACTAGTGGATAATCCCTTCAACAGCAAGAAGCTCTTCAGCTGTTGACAGAGAAAGGAGGCTGCTGTGCAGAAATAATGGAAGGTAGATTAAAAAGGGTCAAGAAAGATCCTGAAAACGGCTGAATAATGTGCCTGGGGCTTCATAGGAAACTGGTGCAAACTGGAGGGGGAGGGGGGCTGAATGATATTAGCAGTAATGGGAATCAGGGCACAGCAAGGGACAACTTATGTACACTGAGCAGAGGCAAAACTCACAAGTGCATGCCCTCAGGTAAGAGAAACCAACTACTTCCCAGGCCAGGAAATACTTTTGGGTAACTATAGCGTGTCAGGTAGTGCTGTGTGCCAGGAGGAGCAAACAGCCTATTTCCAGGCCAGAGAGAAATAACCAAACTCATGCAACCAGTCTGCAGACAAGAGAAAAAGCCCTCTGTGTTTTCCCAAAGATAGATCATGACAGACTGCTGTGACTTGTTTTGTTTGTCTGTTTTACTCCTGAAGATGCTTGTGTCTCTAAGTGAGGGAGGTGTGGTAGGTTTAATGCAAATGAGCTTCACAAAAACATTTGATTTTGTGGGGATGCTCATTAGCTAAAATGAAGACTATAAAAGAAGAGTTGTCAAAGTGAGACATCTAAAGAGAAGATAATGAGTTGTACTGCAAAGCACAACTGAGTGGAAGGAACGGTACATATATAGTTTCTCTGAAGGATTTATCTTTCCACCACTGTTAATTCCCATGAAGAATTGAAAGAATTCAAATTTGGGGGATGGAAAGACAGGATGAAAGGCAGTGGTTCAACATCACGACTGAGGGGCTTACTGTAAGACCACCTAGTCCTGGAAAGAGCAGACGAAGACGAAATCTTGCTGATTGCCACATGGATGTTTGCCACCAATGGGACAACATGCTACAGTCATCAAAAAAAGGAAAGAAAGAAGAGAAAAAAAAAAAAGCAAACCCATTCAAGGGTCACAGCAAGAGAGCTTTAGCTGGCAGAAACCTTTGGTGACACCAAGAATGTTATGCGCAATCCTGGTGAGTCACCATTGGGAAAGTTGACCTGAAACTGGAATAACTGGGAACTCAATGGTGCAGGATATCCTTTCCAGCCTCATTTATGTTCCTTTCGTACCAGCAGTGTGGTGACCACTGTCACCTAAAGACCCTCTATCTATGAAATGCCTTCTCTGCAGTGTACCAGAAATTACTGGGCCGTGGACTTGCCAAGGGCAGGAGGGATCTCCCCTCCCTGGGCTAGCTAGCCCCAAATTGTCTCTCCAAAAACTTTTTCAACCTGCTTGGGAAATCTGTCCTGAAATTTAAGCAGGCAGGAAAGCAAGATGGGGAAGGGGCCAAGGACACAGTGAGCTGGTAGACGGGAGAAAATGAGAGAGGGGAGGATGATAAAGCAGACGCTGGTGCATAACGAGTACCTCGTAATGAGCTGAGATGGAGCTCGTCCCCAGCCAGCCGGTTTACAAGGCGCAGCAAGGCTGCGAGCACAGCACCACGCCGAGTGAGCCGCGAGGGAGCGGAAAGCGCCACGACACTCCGTAGGTGTTACTTTTCTGATTTAATAAGCTTCAGCTGCTCCCTGTGAACGTGCAGGCTCCCTTCAGAGGTGGCAGCTATGTAACTGGGGCACCGCTCTGGCCCCCGTTGTCAGCATCTCTCGAAGGTGAGAGAAAAATTCGTACGAGCACCAGGTTTGCTGGCTTTGAGAGGCGCTGGGCTGAGAACAGCCCGCCTCGGAAATACTACCGAGCCGACACGTGGGGTACCTCCTACGCTTGGCAGGGAGGCAGGGAGGGAAGGCTTTAAAGCATAATTTGTACAAGAATAAAAAAGCAGTGTCTTTGTGCCAGTTGGCTCGGAGGCAGCGAGGTGCAGCAGGGAAAACATGATTTTGTTTGGTGGGTTTGTCATCTCTCCGGTAGAGACCGGCTCGTAATTACTGCTTTTTACCGCTTCTAGGTGGATTGCGTGTTAAAGAGTGGGTTGTTTCCTGCAGTGCCCTGATATGTAAATTGTGGAGCAGTGGGTTTTTAGGGAGGTGTTTCTGAAGAGCTGTGGGATGCCGGCAGCGAGGCCGGGGATGACCTCGTGGAGTGGGATGGTGTCTCCTTGCTGCTTGGATCCAGCTTACCTCGGGTCCAGGCGCTGCACATCCCAAATGCACCCCTCACCACAGTCATGAAGCCCTGGGCAGTCCTTTACCACCAGCAATGAAGGAGAGAATATGCCCAAGGTGCAAGTTACCCTGGAAGAATTTGGAGACCTGGGTGCTCCTCCATGTTTCAGGTCAGTGTTTGGACAATTTCTGAGGTTTTTCTCATTTCTACCCATTTTAGGAGAGAAAACATGCCAAGGTTTTTCTCTGACACTATAAGGATGGGGAGATGTGTTCCCCACAGTGATGGGAGGGGGCAAGCCCAGCTCACGAGGGACCTGGTGGTGCAGCAGCTGCAGTGGGTCCCTTGGCAATCAGCGACTGCTGGGCAACGGTAGGGCCAAAAGTATTTGGGCCTTGAAAGCCATGGAAGATCTTTCTTATGGTGGGATTTTTTCTTTCACTGACTGATTGTTTTGCACTTCTCCCCTCTGCTAATTGTCATGTGTAAATATATTTTAAGGAAAAATTAATTCCCGAGGTCCCAGATCCTGCCATGTGTCCATAAATGCCTGTTTTGGTGAGCGCTGCAAAGGGCAGGAGATCCAGATGGCTGGTGAATATTGCACTGATCCTGTTTTCACACAGCAGCAAAAACCCTCCCAAAGGAGGGAGTGTGGAGGAAGATCTCATCGTATCTGACCACTTGTTTAGAAACCAACTTTGGGTCCCATCGGTGCCGAAATCCCAGGACACATCCTCTCGCTCTAATTTACAATTACAGCCACAGAGTGTTTTCTCTTCCAAGATAACAGTGGGCTGGGAGAGGAACTTCAGAAAAGATGACAGCAACGCGAGCTTCTCCTGCTCGCACAGTTCCGCGCAGCCCAGCTGCGGTGCCGCAGACGCTGCCGTGCGTGGCAAGGGCCAAACGATTGGGATAATTGCTCTCCCAGCAATACACTGACTATGTACATTTAGGTTTCAATTAATTTGCTGGCTCTAAATGAACTGCCTCCTATTGCTTTCAGCAATCAAGTCTTGTTAATTGAAAATAGCGTTTATCTTATCTCTAGGAGAAGGCTGGACAAAAGTAGGGCAACGAAATCCAGTGTGAAGGTAGCACCAAGTGAAAGAAGGAGGGGGAAAATGAAGCCGAGGGAGAACATCAGCCGCGCTGACCAAGGGAAAAAGTTCAGGCTTTTATTTTTAATTTTTTTCCCGATGGCTTCAGTGCTTTCAGGGTGTCCTGATTTGGAAGGGGTTTTCTTCTCACCCAGACTCATGTGGTGAGTCCATCTCCAGCCGGCTGTGCACTGTCAGCGGGGTTATGTGTGCTTGGGGGGAGCACTGGCTCATGCTGGAAGGGCTCGTGAACATGGAGTTTAGCCCCGCTGCTCCCTCTGATGTCTCAGTGCGGGCAAGGACCGCTGGAGCACAGGATGAGTAGCTCACACCAGGGTAAAACAAAGCACAAGCAGTTGTGTCTAATGCATTTCCTCGGGTGCTGTGTGAACCCCAAGTGGTTGTTCATCCCATCTTTGTTTTCACAGGGGTAGCCATGCTCTTGGAGGAAGAGTGGCTGAAATGTCAAAAGTGTCTTGAAAACCAAACAACCCTAAAAGCCCACCTCCTGCTCCATTTTCCAAGGAAAACCCTTAAAAAGAAGATTGCCAGCCATGCTGTACTGTTTGAAGAATGATCCCAGTTTCTTACCTTTAAATTAAGTGCAAAGTAAGTCCTCAAGACAAAAGATCTACCACAGGTTTGGGCTTCATTTCTTCTCTTTCTTGGTCTGATTACTTAAACCCCCTCTGTGAGTTTCCCACCAATTGAACCTAGTGTTATCTCGTACACACAGTTGTCATCTCATTAAAGGGAAATCAGAGAAACTGACTTTAATAAATTTTAACACCCTGTGTGAAAAATCTGGCAATTAAAGCTTCTTGCCCCCAGACCTTTGAAAGCGACACGTGGCAAATCCCCTTCAGTCTTTAATAAGTGCGGCTCATCAAAGGATGGTGGCATGCAGGGGTAGGAGAGGAGGCAGGGGAAGGAAAGAAACAGGAGCATCAAGACTTAAAGAGACTGAAAGACAAAAGATGAGCCTCCATTTTTCACCCTCCTCCTAGAAACTGAGGAGAGACTGGGCATCGTTAGAAGGAAACTGATAAGCCCACCTCGCTCTGGAGGAGAGGGAGGTAGGATGGAGGTGTGTCCAACCAGGCAACACCAGGCATGCAACATTACACACAGACACTCAGAGAATAGTGTTTATCCTCTAAGTACAGTTTTGTGATGATTTTTGTGGTTGTTGCTGATCTCAAAAGGCAAAATGTTCTGGAGAACAGCAAGCAGGCGGATATCAAGCAAGGCCATAGACCAGGTTGGCTGCTACTCTGTAGACCTTCTGGGATAGCATCCTAGAGATAAATTTATCATCAGGATAAATGCATCCTCTGCACCTCACCTATTGATAACAACCACTTGAGGGACAACCACTTCTCATATTGTCCTTCTGGAGAAAGGGTTTGGGGTTTTTATGGATGAGGAGAAAGAGGTGGATTTTATCACTGCTGAAGCTTGGCCAGTGGGAAGGAGATGTACTAACCAGGTGTTCAACTTTGCTGTAATCATATGGGAACCTCTCAAGATATCTTGGTCCTTCTAGCTCCTTCTGAAACTCTGAGCAGGTTTTCTGAGCTCTCAGTCACCTGATACTCCTGGTTGTTTGTACAACAGGGATTATGATCTTCATTCCCATTCCCTTACAGCTCATCATAAAAACACTTGAAGTAGCACAAACCTCTTGGAAGCAAGACACAAAGTATGTCTGTTGTTTTTATGACTTAGACTCTTATATCTCTTGATCTGGGGCTAAAATCTTCCTTTTTTCTTTTCATTCCACTCCTTATTACCTGATCCTTCTAGGGTGCCAAGAGATGATGGATGAAGGAGATCTTACAAGAGAAATCACTGACTTTGTGCACAGGCAGGTGAAACACAAACAGTGAGGAACTGATGATGGACTGGAACTCATTAGCATGAAAATCCTCAGGTGCCTCATAAGGTTTCTCCTCTGAGTCTGCTGAAGTGATAACACCACTGGAAGTGGCTTTTCCAGAAAAGGAATAGTCAACCAGGGACTATTGGTTTGATTGGATTGCAGTGAAGCTTCACATCAGGCCTGAAACACAATCTTTGGAGCCAACAAATGTTTGCTAGAAGACAAGACCAAGACAGGAGACTGTGTGAAGCAGCTTGGCTTTTGCCCAGCTCCAGAGCCAGGTGAGGTGAGCTGCAAGGTGCAAATGGACAGTGTGGCAGGTGGAAGGACTTGCTCTGGGTAGGCTAAGTAACCCAAAATGGTGCAGAGCAATTGGAAAAAAAAGAGAACTTAATGGTCCTGGATGGTAACTGGGACAGCATTGCCACTTCCTCTCCAGAGGGGGAAAAAAAAAAACTGGTCAGCCTCCGTGGACAATGTTTGGTAGCCATGTGAAGAGGCTTTACTGCCTCTGTTTGCCTCTGTGGAGCACAGAAATGCTACAGGAAGACTCCTGTATTGAGGGCATTTGATCCAGCCTACTTGGAGTATCCAGACTTCTCCTGTCTTTATATAGTTCCTGTGACTGTTTCTTCCATCCCTGTCTTTCCTCTGCCTAGAGACCTGATCTCACTGGGACAGGCTGTGCTTCTGTGTCTAAAGGACAGATCTCCGGGCCGGTCCCTGGTGTGATGGGCACACAGCCAGCTGGCAGCTCACCCGGTCTCCCCATGGTGTTTCCTGCCAGATCTCTAGTTCTCTCCTTGCCACCTAGTGTCCACTGGTGTTTAGGATTCTGGTTTATCCTTAAGATTCAAGCAATATTTGTGCCTCTTGGTCTTCAGGGAAGATACTCCTTTTATTCAGTTGGCCTTTGTTGACGCTGAGGTCAAAGAGGACAGACCATTTTTGCTGACACCAGCCATGCTGCATGTGCTTGCAGAAGCAACGTGCTGTGCATGTGTGTTTGTGCAGGGCGTGAGAGGGCACATTTCTCCATCAGGATCTTTGAGCCCTTACAAAAATAGAGGAGAACACGGCCGCCTTGCTGCCCAGGCTTGCCCAAAGCTTGTGCAAACCAGTGAGAGGCCGTGTCCCAACCACCAGCTCTGCACTGGGGACAAAGCCTGGGAGAGCAGCCCATGCAGGGCAGCACAATGCACTCTCCCCTTTCCATCTGACCCCAGCCCCTCACATCTCATTTGTGACCCTTGTTCCCAGCACTCCCCAGCAAACACTGGCCTGCAGCAGCAGCTCACCCAAGGACGACCAAGCCAGGAGGGTCCTTGCCTGCTTGGTGGCTGGCGCTGGGTGGCCTGAGCCCTTCCGATGTCAAAAAAGACCATTTTATGGAGAGCTTTTGTTCTGGCTTTGCAATTTCAGCAGTTACTTGTCATTCCATGTTAGCAGTCATGAGGGGATGCTCAGCACCGGTCATGCCATGTCCTGTGCTGTCATTGCCTTTGGCTTCAGACCCAGAGCAGTCCAACCACCTCGGGTCTCCTGTCCTCCAGCCCTCTCTTGGCACAAGCCTTTCCTTATCAGGGAAAAATAGTCCGTGGGCCTTTTATCACACCGACAGGTCCTGCTCCAGCCCCCAGGACTCCGGTTCTTCTGTGACTACAGCAGCGTTTAATTTCTAAGGCAATTTAGTTTTGGGCAAAAAGCAATCTCATCACCCCTGGCTGCTGCCACCTGCCTCCAGCATCCCACGTCAGAGCAGCCGCTCTGCTAATCAGCTGCTGGGGGGGGAACGCGGCTGGGAGCCCCGGGCAGGCACACGGGCCAGGGACTGCGGGAAGTCGAGGTGTTTGATGTCTGCCTTACTTATTTATTTATTTAGCAGCCACCTTCTCTGCGAGAGTCCCTTTCTGCGGAGGAGCGATAAGCCGTTCTCGGCTCCTGCTTGCCCACCCCTGCTGGCTCCATTTTCTGCCAGGCGCCATCTCGTTAGCATGCACCAAAAAGCCCCCCCCACCTTACATCCCTGCCAGGCTGCCCTCCCTGCCCTGCCTGCGAAACACCGCCGGCGTGCCATGGAAACAACTGACCGAGCTGCCAGGCTCAGCAGAGCCCGAGTGTGCGAGGGAGAGGGGAGAGGGAGAAGGGATGGCTCCAGAGATGCCTCAGGAACCCACAAGACAGAGATGCAGCTCCAGAATTAAATCCCCACTGCCCTTCTCACAGCTGGGCTGGGTATGGGATGGTATGCAAAGCAGTTTAAAGATGTATAATTAAGTCAACTTGCTTGCACGGCACTGATTTGCATCTAAAGGTCAATGCAACATGTCCGGAGCTTCACCAGGAGTGACCGAGGGCTGAGCCCAACAGGCCCCATGCTTGAACACCCCTCACTCCTGTCACTGGTGGGAGCAAATCCCTTGGCGTGGCCTCTGCGCAGGAGCTCGTACCTCTCCATGTCGGTGCAGCTTGTCCCCAGCTGTACCCAACTCCTGCCCTGCCAGGCTCTCCTGCCCACCGCTGCTCGCAGTGCCCCTGGTCCCCCCCCACTGCTTCAGTCCACACTAAAACCTCATCACCCTGCTGGGGTTTGGGCAGCGGTGGTGGCTGGCTCCTGTCGGGCAGAGCTCTGCCAGGTGATGCTCCTGCATCCCACGTGTCCAGTTGCTCCACACCGCGATGCCCCCAGCCATCCCACTACCTCTCCCGGCCCGCCACGATGCCCCCAGCCATCCCACTACCTCTCCCGGCCCACTGCGACTGGGCAGCCGGGAGGGAGAGACACACTCCCAGGGAGAGTCTTTCCTAAACCGGGTTTGGTAGTGCTTCCCATCGCAGCTCAGTGCTGTGAGCCGAAGAGAAGGGGAAAGCTGTTTATCCAGTGGTACCTGGCAGGGCAGGAGGATGCTATCACCCAGGCAACAGTTTTGTTTCTCTCCCCAAATACAAGCGAGGCAAGTTACGGCAGAGCCCTTCCCACGGGCCAGGCCAACACCAAGGGGCCATTTGTTAACATGCATGGGCTAGTCGCTCGTGAGCGCTGAGCGCAGGGACACTGGAGCTACCGAAATATCACTCCGGTTGCTGAATTAACAGCAACTCTCCTGTGTAATCAGGAGCACACGGCTGCACACACAAGCCCTGTGCTGGCAGCAGCTGGGCTCCCATCCCAGCTTGGCCATGGATCTGCTGGTTGGCCATGGATCTGCTGGTTGACCCTGGGCGAACGGCCCCGCTTTCGCAGTGCCTGGGAGCAGTGCGTTGGAAAGGGCTGGAGAGGACACAGCTCCTCCTCAGCGAGCTATAATTAATATTTGGAAACTGCTACCCACATTGTGCCTGTGCCATTCACATCTCTCTCCTCCTGCTTTATGGAGGATATTTATTATTATCTTTATTAATTACATACGGTAGTGCACTTAAAATAGGGAGGAGGGGGAAGGAATGGCCAGTGCTTTCCCACCATGGAAAAGCAAAAATGTTACATTTTGTACTTGTTGAAAGTAAAAAATCTTTCATTTCACAAAGTATGAGATGCATTACTAATTGCACAATTATTTTGTTCCGTGGCACTTGCAAAACAGAACTTGGAGTGCTTTCAGCAAATTCTGGTGTTGAGGAAATAATGACTTGTGTTTTTAAAAAAAGTACTAAATTAAGTGCTCTTCCTTTATGAGGATTATTTCTTGGGTTTCTAGGATATTTCTTCCCTAACCCTTCTTAAGATAAAAGCAGCGAAGCTTTGCTGCGTTAGCAATACACTGGAGTCAGTGTGGACCCTGAGAAAAGGAAGGTGATGAGCAGGGACTGCTCCCTGCCCACCTCTCACCACCCCGTGCAGCGTTTGAGCCCCTTTCTGGCAGGAGGCTGGGCTGCAGCGGGTCACTTACCTCCCCTTGAAGGACCGTCCCACAAAGGCCAGATGACACCTTACATGGAAAAATTCATCCTGTGCCCTACAGAGGTGCCAACAAACATCATGAAGGCATAGAGCTGGAGCAGCTCCTGCTCCTGGAGGACAGAGTGGGGTGATACAGATGCTCCACCGGTCCGGTACGAAGCTTGAGCAGTGGAAAGGAGAAGGGCAATGTGTGTTTGCAGTCAGTGAAAGGGACAGTGGCAGAGCTGGAACACGGCAGATGAGTTCCTTTCACAAAATGCGGACAGGCTGCAATATGCGAACACTCCCAGGGGAGTGGATTTTGCAGGTCTTTAAAGTTGGAGGTCCTGAAAGTTCTCCTGGGGTGAGAGGTGGGATAGCGCCACCGCTGCAGTGCTGGGTTGCAACGTCTCCTTCCATGGCTGCTCTGCGCAAGCCCACCCTGCATCCCTCTCCCACCACATCTTGGCCAGCCAAACTCCATTTAACACAACTGTAAAATTAATGACATTGAAAATAGCTCTGTGGACTTTTTCCTGTGTGCTTCTCCCTTGCCAGTATCCCACCAGTACCACCACACACATAAAAACCCAACTGCTGGGCCAGATTCAAGTCTCTTTTCCAGCCCTGCCCTAGGCTGAGGGTGTGCCTGGCAGCGCGCGAGAGCAGCATGGACGAGCGAGAGCAATCTTGCTCAGCTCAGCAGGTAAGCGCAGATGTTTGGAAAACTAACCTCTTCAAGACCAGAAGAAAAATAAGTCTGTTTCTGCGAGATTGATCTGCGGGCACCGACAGAGCGATCAGCTGGACTTCTAGGAGAGCAGCAACAAACAGCAAATTAGAAGGTGTCAGCCCGCTGAGATTTCAGACAAATTAGAAAACGAAACGGCTCTTGTCGCTACGCTGTGCCTTTCAGCAGCTGCTGGCTACACTAAGCCAGCCCCTTGCTTTCCTGCAAGCCAGCCCATGACTCTGCTGCAGTGGCCGGTGGCCACGTGCTAAGGCGAGGGAGCGGGTGGCCGGGTGGGAGCTGCCACCGGAGCGCCCCATGGGGATGCTGCACCCACTCCCTGCAGCGCTGGGCCGGCAGCAACCAGCGGGCACCCTCAAGCTGAACTGTTCCTCCTACAAGCCAAAATTTTTACTTACTGTCAATTACCTCTATTCTTAAAGCAAACTTGAAGCTCTTTCTGCTTATCTTAGAAGGCTTTGAAATACAGCTACCCAAAGATCAAAATATCAGTGCCCCATGTGCAGCAGGAGCGCTGGGCAGGCTCTGCAGGGCGCTTTGGCTGGTGTGAACACACGTGGTGAATCACCTTTCTGCTACAGCCTGCTTTGAAAATAAAATTACTGCACCCGCTGAGCATCCTGAGCAGCATCCCTGTTAACTTGTGCAGCCCGAAGAGAGATCTGGGTTTTCCCAGATTCCGCCTAATGGTGGTGTTCCTAAATCTCTCTCTTCTGGCAGCAAGATGTTCCTCGCTGTGCAACTGAAGAAGGAAGTGAGTAATGTTCAGAAATAACCGTTCCCACGGGAGGTCAGTGGGTCAAACAACTTGAGTTGCCTTCACAGACTGCGAGGGTCTGATGACAGATGTTTCCACCAATGCACAATATTTCAGTAACTGTTGTTTAACTGCACTAAGGAGGATCTGAGCACCCCACAGAAACTCTGTCTTTATTCCCAGATGCTGACCTAACACATACTTTAAACTCTGATCCCAAGGGAATGACGCTCCCGATGCTTTTGTCCACCAAAACTGATATTACTCCAAATGAGATGGATAAATAAACATCTCTGCTGATCCTGAAAGCCCTCAGTATAAAAAAATCCCAGTTTACAACAACACAGAAGCACATCCCTGAGGAGCGCAGGTCAACAGCCAAGTTCTGTTCAGGTAAAAGCACTTACTTGTGTGTTGTTTCTTTTGTTTCTGAAGTCACAGAATTTTTAAGAAATTTTTGTCCTTGGTTTTAAGGAGACAAAACTTCATCTGACATTTTTGAATTTAGATTAACTAAGTCTGCTTTCACTCCTTCTCCCATTCCCATTGAATAAAGGCAAACACTTGCCATTTTCTCCTGCCACTTTTATTGTAGAAATTAATGCTCCTTTTTGGCTGAAAAGTCTGGAACAAGTTAAACGACCCTCAAGAAATGATTGCAATAGCTGGATGTGCAAGACAGGCAGAATGAAGAGTCTGCAAACAAAGTGGGGGAGGGAGAATGCTTTCAAGTGTTTTATAATTACTAAGATTTTTTTTAATCCTGTTTACATTTAACTTTGCACATTAAATTCATAACCGTGGTGTGCAACCAGGTGCAGTAGCAATATACAAAATCTTATTAAGAGGAGCAAATGAAGAAGATGGGAGGATTTGGGATGGGAAGGGAGGGGCGTTGTGATGGAATTAGCACCTGCTGATTTTCATTCTTTCTAACAATAAATTGCTTGTCAAGAAACTCGATGGGGACCAACTACCGTCAGTTAACTATGCACTTGAGAAAAATAATTGGAATGCAAAATGCAACGGCTCACAGCAACCTCAAAAACATCCTGGCTCCTTGGGTTTCCATCCAGTGGGCTCTGCCTTGCTGCAGCTTAGCATCCTCCAAGGTCCTTTCCACTCCTCTCTTCCACTCGCTGATGTTAATTGCTGTGTTTTTTTACAAACCCCTTTTCAAAATTAAATACGAAAGAGTCTTGAGCAGTCTGGCTGGATTGAACTATTGTGTCTGCATCTTTTCAGCCCTGCCAGTGATGCTCAAAATAAAAGAGTTAGACTTTAACCAGGTTTGCTATTAGAATGGAAACAAGGCTCAACTGATTGCTGGTCTCACTTAGGGAAGTCTCTCGGCTGACGCTGGTGCTTAAGCACTATCGGCCACTTCATATTAATAGCTGTGGAAATGAAAGTTAAGTGTCATCAGACGTCTTATACACAGGCAGAAGTCCCAGACCCAGTGAGAAGTGACTTGCTAAGATTGCTCAGAAAAAAAGAATGCTGAACCAGAAATTTAATCTCCACCTGGGGATTATTCAAAATTCTCATTGCTGCCACAGAAATAGAAGCAGGACTTGTACAGAGAAAAACAGCAGAGATGTGGGTAGACTTCAGGATTTATATTTCTATTACTTTTCTATGGTCAATAGGTACAGCTGCTCCCACGGGCTGGGCCGTATCCTGCGCCCGGCCTTGAACAGAGAGTCACGAGAGCCCTCCTTGGATCCCAACACGATGCATCTTTGGAAAGGGAGGTAAGGTGCCAAATCAAGACCTGAACCCAGGGCTGAATCCAGGTTAAAAACTCCTACCAAGGACCCAGTGAAAGCCCCAGCCTCAGGCAGCTGGAGGCAGCAGCTGTTGGGCAGATAAGTTATACTTAGTCGATTAAAGGGTCCCAACATCTCAGTGGCAAAGCTCTGCTGAGCATCCCTGGGCCGACCTGAATGCATCACCCCGTTCCCAGCAAAACTCTGGAGACTCTCAGACTGGGCAAAGGCACTGAAGCAGGAACGTGCCGCAGTGGGACCCCGTGCCCCCGTGAACCCACACCTGCAAACCCAGGGCTGAGGCAGCCCAGGCTCTCCACGAGCACCTGGGGAACCTAAGCTCAGTGTAGCACAAGCCCAGAAGCCTGGCCAGCCTGAGCCTGCTCAGCAGCGGGATCTTTTTCCATCACATAAGAAAACATCTCCTGCAGAAAACAGAGGAATAAAAGCTTATCTCCGAGATATGTCATCTCCCTGTGCCGCATTCAGCTCGGTGTTATCGTGGAGTTGCCGGGGGACTCTGACCTTTGTGGGAAATGTTAAATCATTGCAGCTTTCATATTGTTTAATATTCCTCATTGATTAGTTTCCGTCTCCCTGAAGGCAAGAGGATTTGACTGAGAGCCAGAGCTCAGCAGTACCCAGTGCTGTGGGTGGTATTGAGCTTTCGAGAGTGAGAAAGCTGACAAAATAAAATGCAGCGAATGATTTTCAAAAATAAAGGCAAGAAAACCTCTACGAGCAAGTTGTAGCGGTAACAACAGCTGTGTCAGGTGTGAGCAAGTGGATGATCTGCTGAGCCTGGTGGCAGAGCTCAGGAGCGAGGTTGAGCGACTAAGGAGTATCAGGAAGAGCGAGAAAGAAATAGACTGGTGGACCCAGGCCTTGAGCTCCATGAAAGAAAGACCGGGCCAGGCATCGGAAATAAGAAAAGACCACGGGGATATCATCTCTATGCCCTGTAGGGCTGAAGGGACGGAAGGCAGAGGCCTACCGAAAAATGATGAATGGAGGCGAGTCTGTGGTAAGCGCAGCAAGCGAGCCCCCTCCTTGCCCGCCCCCCCTCCCCCAGTACCATTATCCAACAGGTACGAGGCCCTGGGCACGGCAGGACAGCCGGAGGACAACAAGGTGGACAGTCCTAATACATCACAGGAGATGCCAGGACTGGGAAGACCCGCTCAAAACATTAAGACCGCTGCTACAAGGAAGAAAAGGAGGGCTATAGTCGTGGGCAACTCAGCACTGAGGGGGACTGAGGGCCCAATATGTAGGGCAGACCCCGCTCTCAGGGAAGTCTGCTGCCTCCCGGGGGCACGCGTTAGGGACATCACTAAGAGACTCCCTAGCCTGGTGCAGCCCTCGGACTACTATCCACTGCTCCTGTTCCATGTGGGGGGCGATGAATGTGCAGAAAGGAGTGCAAGGATGATTAAAAGGGATATCAGGGCCTTGGGACAGTCACTACAGGGATCTGGAGCACAGGTGATTTTCTCATCCCTACTTCCTGTTGCGGGCAATGACATTGAAAGGAACAGACGAGCTCAATCTGTTAACATGTGGCTCCGTGGATGGTGTCAACGACACAACTTTGGGTTTTTTAACAATGGAATGACCTTTGCGGCATCAGGCCTGCTGGCATCAGATGGGGGCTGGCTCACTCAAAGAGGGAGAAGGGGTTTTGCCCAAAAATTGGCAGGGCTCGTTAACAGGGCTTTAAACTAAATTCGACGGGGGAAGGGGGTATTATCAGGGTTGCCCATGAACAGCCAAGGGATGTTACATCAAGGAAAGGGGAACAGGGCGCTGGTGAGGGCCTGCAGCCATTAGCTCCAAGATGTGCCAGCTACACTGCAGTATGCCCAAACCTTCACGTAGATGAGCTAGGAGCTCCTGGACCAACAGGAGTCAATCGGGAGGCACTGTTAGTACAGGACAAAGGAATTACAGCTGCTCCAACCAAATCGGCCGCAACGAAGACACGGCTGAAGTGCCTCTTCACAAATGCGCGGAGCATGGGGAACAAGCAGGAGGAATTAGAGACGTGTACACGCCTCCAAGGCTACGATCTCATTGGCATCGTAGAAACTTGGTGTGACGACTCCTATGACTGGAGCATCGGCATGAAAGGGTACAGGCTCTTCAGGAGAGACAGGCAAGGGAGACAAGGAGGCGGTGTTGCCTTATATGTTGATGAGCAGCTGGAATGTATGGAGCTCAACCTGGGGGAGGATACCGAGCCAACTGAGAGCCTATGGGTCAAGATTACAGGGAAATCGGGAGCAGGGGACGTTACAGTGGGGGTATGCTACAGGCCACCCGACCAGGAAGACCAAGTGGATGAAGCCCTCTATAGACAGATAAGGGCGGCATCACGTTCACAGACCTTGGTTCTCATGGGTGACTTCAACCACCCTGACATCAGTTGGAAGGATAACACAGCCAGGCACAGGCAATCCAGGAGGTTCCTGGATTGCATTGAGGACAACTTCCTTCTCCAAGTGGTTGAGGAGCCGACGAGGAGAGGAGCCATGCTGGACCTTGTTCTTACCAACAAGGAGGGGCTGGTTGACAGGGTCAAACTCAAGGGTAGCCTGGGCTGCAGTGACCACGAAATGGTTGAGTTTGAAATCCTCAAGGCAATGAAGAAGGTGCGCAGCAGGCTGATGACCCTGGACTTCAGAAGAGCCGACTTTGGCCTCTTGAAGAATCTGCTTGGTATGGTGCTGTGGGATGAAGCGCTGGAAGGAAGAGGGGTCCAAGAAAGTTGGTTAATATTCAAGGACCACCTCCTCCAAGCACAGCAGCAATGCATTCCTACAAAGAGGAAGGCAGGCAGAAAAGCCAGGAGACCTGCGTGGATGAATAAGGAGCTCCTGGAAGTGACCAAAAGAAAAAAGAAGGTCTATAGGGAGTGGAGACAGGGGCGGGTAGCCTGGGAGGATTACAGAGGAATCGTTCGAGCAGCTAGAGAGCGGGTTAGACAAGCTAAAGCCCAGCTAGAACTAAATCTGGCCAGGGACATTAAGACAAACAAAAAATCCTTCTATAGGTATATCAGCGAGAAAAGACAGACTAGGGAAAATGTAGGCCCTCTCCGGAAGGATACGCAAGAACTGGTCACCCGGGACAGCGACAGAGCTGAGGTACTCAATGACTTTTTTGCCTCAGTCTTCACAGACAAGGACAGCAGCCGCACTGCCCAAGACGCAGATTGCAAAGGAGAGGATTGGGAAAACAGAGCACCGCCCACTGTAGATGAAGATAAAGTGAGAGACCACCTGAGGAACCTGAAGGTGCACAAGTCCATGGGACCTGATGAGATACATCCGCGGGTCCTGAGGGAACTGGCAGATCAAGTCGCGAAGCCACTAGCCATCATATTTGAGAAGTCGTGGCAGTCTGGCGAGGTTCCT
Organism: Pluvialis apricaria; assembly: GCA_017639485.1. Taxonomy (NCBI): domain Eukaryota; kingdom Metazoa; phylum Chordata; class Aves; order Charadriiformes; family Charadriidae; genus Pluvialis; species Pluvialis apricaria. Next base: position 8,263,426 of record CM030019.1, read on the forward strand.
GCCGACTGGAAAAGGGGAAACATAACCCCTATTTTCAAAAAGGGAAACAAGGAAGACCCAGGGAACTACAGGCCAGTCAGTCTCACCTCTGTGCCTGGCAAGATCATGGAGCAGATCCTCCTGGAAACTCTGCTGAGGCACACAGAAAACAAGGAGGTGATTGGCGAGAGCCAACATGGCTTCACCAAGGGCAAGTCATGCCTGACAAATTTGGTGGCCTTCTACGAAGGGGTTACAGCGGCAGTGGACAAGGGAAGATCTGCTGATGTCATCTACCTGGACTTGTGCAAAGCGTTTGACACTGTCCCACACGATATCCTGGTCTCTAAATTGAAGAGACATGGATTCAATAAATGGACCACTCGGTGGATAAAGAACTGGCTGGATGGTCGCACTCAAAGGGTTGCAGTCAACGGCTCGGTGTCCAAGTGGAGAGCAGTGACGAGTGGCGTTCCTCAGGGGTCAGTACTGGGACCCGTACTGTTCAACATCTTTGTTAGCGACATGGACAGTGGGGTAGAGTGCACCCTCAGCAAGTTTGCTGATGATACCAAGCTGTTTGGCGAGGCAGACACGCTGGAGGGGAGGGATGCCATCCAGAGGGACCTGGACAGGCTGGAGAGGTGGGCCCAAGCCAACCTCATGCAGTTCAACAAGGCCAAGTGCAAGGTCCTACATCTGGGTCGGGGCAATCCCAAGCACAAATACAGGCTCGGCGGAGAATGGCTGGAGAGCAGCCCTGTGGAGAAGGACCTGGGGGTGATGATTGATGAGAAGCTCGACATGAGCAAGCAGTGTGCGATCGCAGCCCAGAAGGCCAACCGTATCCTGGGCTGCATCAAAAGAAGTGTGGCCAGCAGGTCAAGGGAGGTGATTCTGCCCCTCTACTCCGCTCTCGTGAGACCCCACCTGGAGTACTGCATCCAGCTGTGGAGTCCCCAACATAAGAGGGACATGGACCTGCTGGAGCGCGTCCAGAGGAGAGCCACGAGGATGATCAGAGGGCTGGAGCACCTCTCCTATGAGGAGAGGCTGAGAGAGTTGGGGCTGTTCAGCCTGGAGAAGAGAAGGCTCCGGAGAGATCTTATTGCGGCCTTCCAGTAGCTAAAGGGGGCCTACAGGAGAGCTGGGGAAGGACTTTTTACTAGGGCATGTAGTGATAGTACGAGGGGGAATGGCTTTAAGCTGGAAGAAGGCAGGTTTAGATTAAACATTAGGAAGAAGTTTTTCACTTTAAGGGTGGTGAGGCACTGGAACAGGTTGCCCAGAGAGGTTGTTGAAGCCCCGTCCCTGGAGGTGTTCAAGGCCAGGCTGGACGTGGCCTTGGGCAACCTGGTCTAGTGAGAGGTATCCCTGCCTGTGGCAGGGGGGTTGGAACTCGATGATCTTCAAGGTCCCTTCCAACCTAAACCATTCTATGATTCTATGATTCTATGATTCTATGAAAACGAATAACTTTCAGAACTATGTTTTTCCTGACCTGGACTAAAATCCCACTACTGTTTCCATAAAGCCTTAACTCCCAGAGGCAGACAAATGTTGACAGCTTATTCCAGCTCCAAACCACGAATTTCATTTGTTGCAGCTACAGAAATGTCATGTGGGTCTGTTGGGTTTTTCCCCCCCCCCCAAGAATTTGCTGTATTTGCTGTGCCCACCCAAGAACAGGCTTGTGGGTGCACCTGCCATGTGTCATCTCCAATGACCCGGGATGCCAGGAGCACGATGTTGTGTGCCAGCTCTCCACCTCGCCGCCCTCTCAAGGACAGGACTTCTGAGTCCAGCCTCAAGCAGGCAGGAGGAGGAAGAGCTCCCTGTTCCACCAGCACAAGTAGAGCTGCTGCCAGGGAAAAGGCCATCCGAGGAGGGTGTAGAGCTCGGGGGAGGCAGTTTTTCACTAAGTGGGGACCAGCACAGCTCCCACAAGGATGTCCTGCTTCTCCGGACACAGAACGTCCATCCTCACATAAATCTACCTGTGTGCCAGATGTGCTGAATGAAGCAGAGCTGCTGAGTAAGGAGGGGACTTGTCATTACAGCCTGCTTAATTGCCTCGAAGCTCATTTTGAGGAACCATAAGCAGTAATCTCCTTCCTAATAGAATAGTCAAGAATAGCCATGTCTGGGCAGCTCTTGCAACTTGATTAATCTCATTTCGGCCCCGGCCGCCCTTTCCCAAAGCTTCTTGCACAAAGCCCTGACTCGCCTCTTCCCACTGAGTCATGCACGGCACAGATCTCTCGACTCTCAGGATGTTTCTTCAGTCTCATTATATTTTTCAAGCCTGGGTTGGTTCTTTTCCTCCCCCTGTGTGCAGCCAAGTATAGGCTGGGATCTGGTTTATGAAGTCAGGCTTTGCATCTGCTGCCAGGAATCCCAGTAAGAGCCTCCAAAGGGGATCTGGTGCTCAGCGCATCCCGTGCCATGCTGACCGTGCCACAGCTTTTGGCATCACCAGAGGAGAAGCACCAGTGCAGCAGCTGGTGTGGGAGAGCACAGCACTCTCTTCTGCCCTGTCATTCCCTCCCTGGCCCCAAGCTTTCAGGGTCTCTGGCATTTTCAAATGGTTGTTACATCTCCCCAGAATGCCTCCCTTCCACTCTCCCCACCCTCCCGCTCCTCTGCTGCGGTGTTCAGCAATGGGAACCTCCCACCCATGAGGCTGCAAAATTGCTGCCCTGGCTTCTGCCAACAACTATCAGAGACATGGAGAGAGAGGGAAAAAAAAAAAAGAAAACCAAGAAGAAAACATAGAGCTAAAGGGTGGTCATTGCTGTTGTTGTTTTAAGGGGTTTGTGCTATCCCAGGTCAGCTTAGGCGAGGTCAATATAATAATAGCAGTAGTTAATGGAGAAATACCAAGTATTAAGAAGTAGCTTCGAGTTAATCTCAGCTTTATTTATTTATATTTAAGTACAGCAGTGCGCCTCCTAGCTCCCTTATCTTTTTGGGCGCACCTGGAACTGTGAAAGCTTTAAACTTGCAAATCGAAAGCTTAAACTGGGTAAATAGTTATGCTTCAAACACTCCAGAATGGTAAAAAAAAAAGAAAAAAAAGAAAAAGAAAAAGAAAAGGGAGAAAAATCATGCTCTATATTTGGCCTTTGGATTTGTTGAATGTGCAGAAGAGAAAAGTTTGGGGGAGCTTAGGCATTTGTACAGGAGCTGAAAAGCTTGTGCCTGCTTAGCAGCCTTCATAGCGACGCACGCAGAAAGGAGAGCGCTGCTCTTCTTGTGTGCCAGCGTGAGCCCCAGCACTGCCCATCCACCCCTGCCGAAGGGTCCTGCTGCGACGTGGGCACTGGGGATGGATTTCCCCCAAGTCTACTCAATGCCTTTAAAAATCGCTTTTTAAGCGTCTCTTTTTTCCACCTCAGAATAAAACTTGCATCCCTCCTACTGCAATTATTTGTGGAAGCTTTATAAATGTCCAGGAAGGAGAATCACTTTCCCCCTTCAGTCCTGGGGGCTTCAAAATTCTAAAAAAAAATATATATATTTAATCATCTTCCTAGAAAAACAATAGTGATGTCAGTGTGTCTGAGTGATGTCAGGAGTGGTCATGGAGACAGCCCAGTAACTAGCCCCTGAAGGATCCCCTCGGGTCTCTGCTCCAAAGGAGCCTGTGATCGGCAGAGCAGGGAGCTGTGCCCTGCCAGTGGCGCCGGAGGTGACTGTCAGCAGAGGATCCTCCGCCAGCGCAGATTTTCATCCCGCCACTAAAGAGCTCTGACAGCACATGCCAGCTGAAGCTGGGTGTTTGCATCAGTCTAAGGACACCGCCTGCATCCCTTGCTGCGGAAATACACTCCAGCCGCACCGTCCGCGGCGTTTCTGCGCTGCAGAACGTGCGGCCAGGGGCGCTAGCAAAGGGGCTGTGACCTTGAGGCAAAGCCTGGCCAGAGGGATAAGGACAGCTTAAGCCGTTTCCCAGAGGCAGACATGAACAGGGACAGGCCAAATCCCGTCTCTCTAAGTTTTCCAACCCCTTGGGAGCAGGAGAGAGCGAGTCTGCTGGCAGCGGAGTGTTTCCCACTGCTTGGGGCTGTCCACCATGGGATGTTCTGTCCACTGTGGGATGTTATAACCCCTCGGTCTGAGCTGGGCCCTAGGAACCAAGAGTGGGATGTTCCCAGCATTTGGGGTACATCATGCCTGATTCCTCAAGGTTTAATTTTTGACCAGGATCTTGCAAGCTCTCCAGGTTTGTAAAGAGGATTTGTGCTACGCGGTCCACCTTTTAGCTATTTGCAGCAAAACAGGGCACTGCATATAAGAAAAAGAAGAGCCGCGGCAGCAATTCACTTACCCGTGAATAAAACCTGATGAGATGCCTCCATTCAGTCCTGGCTACATTTTCCATTTACAGCACACTCCCCAAAGTACCTGCTGGTTGGTCGTGAACAGTGAGCAGAGCCGCCCAGAGGACAGAGCTCAGGTGGATTTTACTTTGATGTGAGTAAGAAACCCTAACCTAAGGGTTTTTTAAGGTTGAAACCCCTGTTTTTAAGGTATCTTTTGGAGTTCAAGAGCGGGTTAATGTGCCAGTGGAGTAAGATCCATTTCCCAACTTTTCTTCAGGAAGAAAAGACAAGGGTCCACGTGCTTCCTGCAGGCTCAAAAAGCCAGGAGCCAGAAAGCGCTTCCAATCTATTCACATTAATTATATTTCTTTCCAGTCTTGACTTTTACAGCACTCCCCAGTTTGAGCTCCTCATTTTTCAGTGTTTGGGGCTAGCTGGCAGGTTTTCAGTTTCCATCAGCGGAGTAAAGCTGATGGTTACCCTCAAGTGCTTGAGAGCGCCCAGAAGAGCCAGGGGAAGTCTGGAGGAGGGAGTGGGACGGCGCCGTCCTTGCAGTGGAGAGAATGAAGAGGGACAGCCACGGCAGGATGCAGCCCTACCTGCTGCTCTTCAGTAATCACCCAATTTAGCTGTTTTTTTTCTCTCTCTCTGTCCTTTTTCACTATTAAGATTTATGTGGAGGAAGGTGCCCAGCTGCATCTGAGCACAATAAACCTCTTGTGGCTGGTAAAAACCGATGAGCTATTCTTCCAGCTTGTTAGCAGTCAGGAAGATGGAAGGAAGTGGGAGGAATCCAGAGGGTGAGGTTTTCTAATGCCTCACTCGTCACTGCCGAACCCAGCGCTATTTATGGTGCAATTATCACCGCAGACAGACTCCTTTATCATCCAGCCAATATTCTGGGTAGAAATCCTATTGCAGCCCAGCCACTCCATATATCATCTGGGCGCAGGCAACGGCCAGGTGAAGAGGTTCGCTTGCGGAGAACATATCTGCCAGACGCTGCTTGTCCCTGGCATCCCTGCCCACCACGTATTTATGACCAGGGATGAGGCTGCCGTCCTTCTGCCCTCCCAGCAGCGCCCAGCATGGCGGGAGATGGTGAGGATAGTGTAGGACTGTTCTGCACAGCAATGCCAGTGGGGGCTTCCCAGGGAAATCTGCTCCTGTTGGGGCACGAGGGGTGGGTTTTAAGTAGCCACACAAACATAGAGCCAGCAACAAGTCTGCTGGACTGAGGGTGGCTCAGGGCAGCAGGGAAGGGAGAGGGATCTGCAGAGAAGTGGCAGGAGGTGAGTTCTGAGTCCTCTGTGGCTTTGTAAATGAGCCACAAGGCAGGAGAGGGGGAATCAAGCACCTTACGCCCTGGCCGTGCCTCTGAACAGCAGGTTCCCTGGGTCTCCGTGTACCCCCGCAGCTCTGGTGCACCCTCCTCGCCTCCTGCCTGGCCCCACCGCCCGAGCCAGGGCTGCAGGCGTCATCCTTGAGGAGTCACTTTGGGAATGTAGCGCAGATCTGAAAACCGACATTTGGATTCTTTTTCTTTTTCCTCTTCCCAAAATTCCTCCTTCTCCAGGGCAGAAACTGCGCCTTTCTCCTTACTTTGTACTGAAATCCCTCACGAAGTTTGGTTGAGCTTCTCCAGAGGTGAGAGGGTCTCAGAGCAAACTCCCACCTAGCCCGCTCCTCTGGCTGGTTTGGGACAAGACCAGAGCAGTTTGGCTCATGGACAGCACCAGTGAAGCCAGGTTTCCTGTTAAACACATATATAGAAAAAGACTGTGGTGTAGATTCACTGGTGTCTAATAAGGGTTGATCATCCCCTTCCCTTCCCCGCCGGCGGATGCATTTCTTTTCTCTATTTCATTGCCCATGTTCACAGACCTTGTCAGGATCATGATATATCTGGAAGCCTCTTCCCCTGTGTCAAACGTGGGTGGTACTGGGCAGCTGCTAGCGGGAACCAGCAAGACCGCACGCAAGGCTGCTGAGTCACGTAGCCTGATTTTCCTGGAGAATTGGACTAAACTCCCACCCACATCACCGTTTCCACTGCCAGGGCAGAGCTGAGATGCGCCCTGGTCTCTGCTCCACCATCTCTCCTTTGTCTTTCATTGCACAGAGCCGGGCTGCATTTATTAAAGGCTGAGCCTTAATACTTGCAAGGAGTGAAATTCTTGAGGTAGAAGAGCTAAAATAACCATTGCTCGCACTGCCTGTTTACCTTCTAATTGTCTCTGACTCCTGCCTTTTCACGTTCCTGGTGCTTGAAAAGGGAAGAAATAATCTAAGCAATGTAATTTAATACCCCGAACATACTGGTTTAATTGCAATCCCCGTAAGCCAGCCACACAAAACTCTAAACAAATTCGATTAATTTATTTCAATTTGCACAAGTCTCCCTCTCAGACTGTAATTAATGGAGGGAAACAATTAAGGTAAACACAGCACAGCTGAGAGAGCTGTCCTTGCTAAAAGTCACATTTTATTTTAATAATGCTGTATTTATATAAGTTCCACGCTTTTAACAAGTTTCCCATTTCCTCAATGTTTAATCAGTCCTGTAAATATTTTGCCTGGGCTGAGGTGGTTTTGTGAAGTCAGAAATCAAGAGGGATGGCACAGGGCAGGGAGAGACCGAATCGCCGCCGGGCACCTGGGGGGACATGGACTGTGGGCAAACACTCATGCAAGGGGTCAGTATATACATATATAGGGCCCTGTATAATCTCCTTCTCTCCACAAGCTGGCATGCTCCAACCAAGCACCAGCAATGGCGTGCACTGCTGAGGTTTGCTTTGCTTGGGTGCTGGTGCCCTACGCCGAGCGAGACCGCACCGAGCGGGCAGTGCCCATCGCTCCCACCCGCTGCAGCAAACATCTCCTCATTCCCAGCTGCCAGCTCAGACTCTCACAATCCCTACGCATCTGGACTGTAGCTAATTGGTGTTCATTAAGACTTTGATAGCCCCCAAGAGAGCCGTCAGCATCGCTGATGGCTCTCTGTGTTACTGTGACATCCAGAGACATGGTCCTTCATGGGCCGTGCCATGGCCATGCTGGGGGCAATCCTGCACCCCCCCGCCCCGTGCTCAGCCTCAGGTGTGTCGCTGCTGTGGGACTGGGGACAGTCACACACTGGGGGGTTAATTCCTCCTCCAGGAGCTCCCTGGGGGTCTGAAAGGTGGCCCTGAAGCAGGCAGTGTGGGAGGGCTGGGAGGCAGCTGCAGCTGCCCTAAATCCACGGTTCCCCGACTGCATATAGGCAGCATTGCTGGTGTGATGAGCCAAAATGGGTTTTATAAAGCCTGTAGGAAAAGCCTGTCCCAGTAAATCTGTTTACTAAAGGTGTAAATGACCCACGGTCACGCTGAGACAGCTCCACCTGATGTATCTTCCCGGGTCTCCTGCTCCTGCTCGGATGAGGGCTTGGCTTTGCAGGGCTCCTGCGTGCAGCACAGCCTGGGCACATGTCAGCGAGAGACCGACGAAATGCCACTTGATCTCTGCTCTGGGTCAACTTCAGCACATGCCTGCAATCACCCTGCTCTGCTCCGTACAGGACAGAGACTGATTTCATGCCAGGCACAGCCTGGACGGAGGAAGCGATGGAGCTGTTTCTCCAGGGGGACGGGAAGGTCCCACTCCAACTGCTCCAGCAGTGGCTTTGAGTTGCTTTTTTCATCGCATGTCATTTTCCATCTTTGAATACATACCGTGGGTGAGTTTTCTGGAACGAGATGCCACATCTGTCTTCATTGCTTTCCTTTATTTTTTTTTTGAAAAAGCAGGAACAATACGATCCGTCTTTCATTGCACCAACTGGTATTGCTAAAGGATGGAAAAAAATTAGGTGCTGGTTTTCTCCTTTTTCTTTCCACCTTCATTAACCTTAACATGTACTGTGCTCCTCTTGTAGCACGAGCGTGGCCTTGCTAGAGAAGAAGATCTCAGCTCGAACAATCTTATGTTGATTTTCTACTATCTCAAGTACCGGCTGGTCTAATTAGTTTGGAAATGCGCCATTTGTTAAAGAAAGACGAGGCACAGCCTGACACCTGCTGTATTAATTACTTGCCTCTTTAGCTAATTGCTTGCCCACACTATTAGGTGAGGGAAGTTATCACTAAAGTCTCGATTTGAAGGTGCTAAATGGGAATGGAGGAAATGGTGCTGTTGGAGAGGAGGTTGGGGAGCCGGAGGATGCGTTTTGGGATGGTGGGAGCGGGGCCAGTGCTAGTTCTGGTTTACGTCTCCTCAGGGATGCAAATTCCAGGTGCAGGATATGTCCCAGCATCCACAGAGGTGGGGGCTGGGTGCGGTGGGAAGAGGGACCCATTTGGAGAGTGGTCCCCTGACTACAAAGGACCTTGTTGGGTGACCTTGGGCAACACATTGCCTCTTCCCACCCCCAGTTCCTGCCTGTAAAATCTGGAGAAGGATACAGAGGTCCATTTGGAAAGCTATGATGAAGAGTGTTATATAAAGGCCAGAAATCATTACTAGGTATTGTTGGGATGTGCAGGGGAGGAGCACATGTGGAGATGGAAAAATACAGGAAGATAACAAATTCGAAACAAAAAGCAGAAAGCAAAGCGTGGCAGTGCAGGTAGGATGGAGCTCCTGTGTGGCAGGGTCAGGTGGCTCATCTTCCCTTGGACCCCGATGCCTCTGAGGAAGCGACACAGAGATGGACCCATCTCCCTATGGCTTAGGCTGCTGATTTGGGGGTGAAGCTGCCGCGCACGCTACCACTGAGCCTGTGGCAGAGAGGCTGGAGGTACCCGTAGTTGCTAGCCTCAGCCATGCCAGGCAGGACCAGATCTGGCCTCTCCACGGGTTCGTGACAGAGGACGAGGTTAAACAGGAGCCCTCAGAGCTGGGGAAGGAGTCATTCCTGGCCACCTTGGGTCCTCTGTGCTCTCGCAGACAGAGTCAGGCCATAGCAGCTTGGGTTGAAAAGCTGCCCAAAGAGGATCCCAAAGGGAAGAACATCCAAGGAGGAGATGGTATGGTGGGAGCCAGTGATAAGCCCAACATTCACCTCACAGACCTACCTAATGGTGGGGATACTGAGGTTCCCTCACCCAGGTAGACATTTGGGGCAGAGTTGGAAGAGTGGCAGTGTAGATGTGGCCAGGTGCCTCCCAACTGCCCCCATCCAGATCCCAGTTGCTGTGTGAAACAACCCATCAACCCAGTGGGGCTGCAAGATGCCGGGTCTGCTTTTGCAAGGGGTTGTAGGACACCATTCTGTCCCAGCTGTGTGCTGGGACAAGAATTTGCCTCATCTCCCACCTTTAAGCTGAGAGCATGACCAGCAGGGTGGCCAGAGGAGGATGGGGAGGAGGAAACCCCCCCCAGCTGCCCCAGTCCCCTGCTCCAGTCCCAAGAGGGCAAACAAGACCTTACTGGCCAGAGTGGAGAAAGGATCTCCCAGTACAGACACTGCGCACCTGGGAAAGAGGAGGTGGCCTCAAGTGACACACTGCACCGGTCCCCAGCTTCACTTCTGCGCTGACGGAGATCTCGGGGCAGCTCAGCCCTTCTCGATGTGCGGAGCCAGGCCTGAGAGCGGGGCTGCTTTTGGGGATGGAGGTGAGAAAAGCATGGCCAAGGCTCTGGCAGCGACTGATGCTGCACATCCCCTCTGCTGTGCCTTCCTCCTCGCCCGCACTCAGCCTCTTCCTGACACCTAGTGGGAGCAGGGCAGCACGGCAAAGGCATCCAGTGCAAGCTCCAGACTCACGGACACTCAGACACATGCTATCTGCCTGGCTGGGCACAAGGCCTGGGCCACCAGAGCCACCAAAGGGGCTGGCATCAGCCCCAGCACACAGCTGGGCTTCACCAGGGCACGGCTGTTTTCTGTAGAGAATTGCTGGGGGTGAAATTCATGGCATAATTCCTCATGGAGCCAGTCATTAATGGCCTGGAAGAGACCCTGGGACCTTTTTAGGGTTACCCACTATCTCAGATCACTTGAGCTCGCTCCCTCTCGTCTACTGTTGCTCCAGATTCCCAGGCAAGGTGCAAAGCAGAGCTGGGCAGAAGTTCCCTTCTTGCCCTTGGTTTTGGATGGCGCATTTGGGAGGTAGAGGGAAGAGGTGACGTGGGAGCAACAGATAGGTGAGAGCTGTCCTGGCAGGATATTCCCACGGTCAAGGTAAGACCGTCCCCTCTCCATCCAGGGCCATCCTCTCATTTTAGAGCCCGTGTGTGTCTCCCCGGATTGTCACTCATCCCTAACGCCAGCTGCCAAAACCAAACCTGGTGTCAGCTCGCAGCCCTCTGCCCATGGTTGCAAAGGTGGGATAGAGACAGAGAGTCTCCCCAGCATTTGAGGGACAAACACCCTCCAGGGTCAACCCACACTGGTCAGTATCTCTACCAGACTGGTCTCCCAGTTCCCATCCTTCCCCAAAGCCTTTAGCTGCAATGACAGGCAGGAGCTAGTCCCTCCTGCCTTGTTCTATGTGCTCACTTTCTGCAAGCAAAACCACCTTATTTTTTTTCCCTTGTTGCCATCTACCTTTGCTGCACTGTGTTCACTGTGTGTATCTAACTTGCTGTCTGAAGGCCAGGGTGTCACTTCACACATCCCCAAATCTCCTCGGTGATGCCCAAGCTCTTTCATCAGTAAGCAGCTAAAGACCTAACACCAGCAACAAAACAACAACAACAACAACAAAAAAAAAGGTCTTTATTTCAATGACCAGGAAGAAAATTTAATTCAAAGAGCAAAGATACTAATACAAACCTCAAGGCACTCCAAGCAAACCGGAGCGATTCGCACAAGTCCCTTCCTAAAGCAGCCAGGCAGATGTGGCTCTGGTCACCGGCTCTCCCCTGGCGTGGACAAGGTGTAGACCCACGCTGCTCCCTTGCATCCCGCACGCCTCCCCCTTGCTGGAGGGACCCACAATGTCCCAGGGAGCTTCCACGTTTGGGGAACAGGCAACTCAGGGGGTAGGTGAGGGGCTCGGGGAGGGGGGGGTAGGTTGTCACTGTATGAGCTCACGTTGACCCCGCAGAAAAGAAAGGCACTTCTCAAACTTCAGTGGCATCCTGCCACCTGCACGCACCTGCCCTGGGACTGCAAGGTGACCCTCCATCACCTACCCCTGCCCACCCTGACCCGACATCCCGGGGATATAGCCCCTTGGGGGAGTCATGGTGCCCCAGAGACAGCAGCAAAGTTGGGGAGGACATGGCTCAAAGTTAGAGGAGCAAATCCAACTTTGAGTTGTCCTCAGATGCCCTGTGCTCACTATGGTCCCTGGGGAGCAAGCTCTCCGCTCCCCCTGACTGTTGCTCTGGGGAGGCACTTTGCTGGAGAGGAGGAACCAAGACCTCTCACTCCTGGAGACAGTGGGACAGGGAAAGGTGGTGGCCCTGGGTAGGGACCTCTCTGAAGCTGTGTCCAGAGCCTCCTGCCCCAGACTCAGCCCAGCAACACGTGCAGGAAGGAGCACAGTAGCCCCAGCCTGATTTTCTCTCCCACACATGGCCCACAGAGCCCCCAGATGAGGTGCGGAGCCTTTGAAAAAAGCAGGGATAAAATTCTGAAAGTGATGTTAATCCAATGACTAAGTGGAGATGTCACTCCTAAAATTCAACCCAAAGCCACTGAAATTATGGATGGGTGACAAAAATCCCAAACCTTCATGATTTCCATGGAGGAAAGCCTGGTTGTCCTGGGGGACAGTCCTTTCCCTGTGTGGAGAGACAAGCAGCAGCCAGGCACTTGCAGACAGGCACTTGCTCCCCTGACATGGGGCTCACAGCCTCGGTCACTGGTCCTACCTCTCCCTGCCTCTCCAGAGGTTCAGCTCCCTTTAACTTTATTCTGTGCTCTTTTGGGGGATCCTGAACTGTTCTGGGTCCCAAATGCAAGCATCCGGCCTCAGCTCAGATCCTGATTTTTCTCCTGAGGTGGCAGAAAGTTCACCAAAAAAAACACTGAACATGGGAAAATTGCACTAGTCAAGGAGCAGAAAGTCTCACAAAACTACTTCCAGGCTTAATTCCCTCGTGCCAGAGGCTCCTTCCAGACCTCAGGTCTGACCTTGCAACCTGAACCCAGGCAGGCTCAGGAACAGCAGCCTTTGGGTAGGGGGGAAAAGCACCAATGCTGCCAAATCCCCCCCCACTTCCCACGGCACTTCACGGCAGTGGAACCAGCAGCCGGGGAAGCGGCTGGCAGCCTCCAGCGCGGCTCCAGCCCAGGGAAGTGGCCGGTGAGCTCGGCACAGCAAACACGGCAGAGCACCAAGCAGAGGGGTGGGAAGGGAGTGGCTGGACCTGGGCACATTCGGAGAGCAGCATCTCCTCGCCGTGTGGCCGTGGAGGTGGTTAGGAGCAGGACCATGAGTTTCAGATTGTTTAATTTAACCTTTCTTCTCATTCGAATAGAAATTAAGTCAAAGTCGTAAGCGGAGGCAGAGCCGTCAGCTCCTGAAGCTGGGGGAAGCCGTTGGGACCTCTCTGCCTCCTGGTGCCACCTCTCCCAAGCCTCTAAATCTGCTGCACGGAGCAGGACCATGTACCAAAATCCCCTAGGTTGTCCTTCAAAACAGAAGAGCCAAACCCGAGGCGATCCTGGCACTCAGTCCTCTGCCGTAAGGAGAATCCTCCTTACCACCGAAGCAGCTCAACAAGTGACTTTGGTTCCCGAGATGCCACCCAGCTTTCCATCCCGGTCCCCGTTCCGGCGGCATGTGCTGTGTCACCGAGCAGCTCCCAGAGGTGGCATGGACGGTGTAGTGTCACTGCCGGTGCAGCACCAGCCCCACCGAGCCGGGCAGAGGGCGCCCAGCTCATTACTGAGGTCACTTTTCGGGGAGTAGGGAGAGGCTCAAACCACACGCAAACCCATGAAGCAACACATAAAGAAACCCAAGGGGGTGGAGGTGTCCCCTGCAGAGAGGCCGGGGGGCTCAGACACGGCCCCGGGGGCTGCGCTCGGGCAGCGGGTGCCCGGCGGGGGGCTGCTGCAGCAGGGCGGTGAGGATGCGCTGCAGCTGGGTGAGGCGGGCACGCAGGGAGGTGGTGGAGAAGAGGTTCAGCTGGTAGGACGGGTCAAGGGGCAGGATGGAGATGAGCCACCAGCACCACGTCGGGCCGTCTGCTGAAGCCTGGAGGGGAGAGAGGGAGTGAGCCCCGTGTGAGGAACAGCAAGGTGAGTGCGTGGCCTTTGGGCAGCATCGCTGATGGGAAACAGGTCAGGGTAGCAATGCCAGCTTTGGCTAAGGTATTTCTCTGAACGGCCCTTTTATCTGTTCAGGCTCAAAACTGCTGGGTAAACTAATTTAATTTCCAGACAGGCATTCCCCAGGGAGTCTCCAGACAGAGATGTAACCGGGAAAAAGTCTATACTAAACAGACAAAGAAATATCTTGTGCGTTCCCTTGTTTAAGGCAATGCTTTTTGTAAACAGAGGCCAAATCCTGCAAAGTCGGTGTCTTTTGGGGCACTTGCCTTATCATCACTCAAAGAGGCGAAGTGCAGGCCAGGCAGGCACAACCACTGGGCAGCGCTTTTGTAAACTGGCTTGTTTAAAAACTTGAGCGAAACTGAGAGGGAAATGCTCAATTCAGCCGAAGGAGGGTGAATCATTTTGTAATTTCGAGCACAGCATTAATGCAACTGTTGGCCAGGACAACCTTAGCTTGGGACAAGCCAGCAAGAGCATATTTGTAATGATCCAGACAGGAAACACTTTCTTAAAGGAGTGAAAAATAAATTTGGGGATTATTTTTTTTTTCTCCAAGATGTGAATTTGTCAGAGCAACTTAATAAGCAAACTGGATCCTGCCCGCTTAGCTCCTCTCCTCTGGCCAGCAATGGCTGTCTCAAAGGAACACAATGAGAAAGGAGACCACAGACTTGCTGAGCTGTGGGGTTCGTTTCTTTGCCTATTTGTATTTTTTTCTTTCCCAAGTGTTTTCAAACCCAGACCGTTCAGTTTCTCAGCTGTCATTTAGGAAGACTTCAGGAAAACTTTTAAAACTCAGTGCTTAGTTTCCAAGAACAGTTTAAAACCATGAAGAAATATTAAACAGTTCTAAGAAATAAGCTCTACCGTCTCTCTGAGTGAGAGATGCTGTAACTGGTAATGGGAGTGAAAAACGGGGTCTGTTTTGTTCATCCTGGGGGAGAGGAGCTGAGCAGGGAAGCCAGGTGATCAGGGGAGGAACGGCGCTGCTTCAGAGGCTCTCTTGGTACCCGCTCTGTTTAGAGCATCCCTTCCCTCAGGACATTACCTGGATGTCCTCTTCCTTCTCCGGCATCGGTCCATGCTGCATCAAAATGTGCCTGGAGGCAAGGTCTCCGTGCTCACAGAACCGCTGAGCCAAGCGGTAGGTGTTTTCATGTAGGCACTGCAGCTCCTGCAGCTCCTCCCCAGCCACCTGCATGGAGGGAAGAGGAATCCAGAAGGTGTCCATGGGGAGGCTCTATCCCACCACCGAGGGGGCTTTTGCCCTGGCCCTGCCCTCACCTTCTTGTCCTCCAGGTACTCGATGTCGGCAGTGTTGTAGCCGTCCCTGTGTCCCCGGCTCAGCACCCGGAACCGCCGCCTGCCGATGGTGTCCACCAAGGACCTCCCGTCCGCCAGCAGCTCGATCTGCCGAATCTCCAACATGCAGCCGTAGTCAGCAAAACTGGAGGGAGCCAGGGAGAGAAAAGAGGGGCTGAGCTGGGATATCAGTGGTGAGAGAGCTGCTTCCCCTGAAGGCACCACCTCCAAAGGAGGAAAAGGCCTACGAACAAGCTGGCTGGGAGGGGGCAAATTCGGAGGTTCACTCAAATCTGTTGCGTTACCACTTGCTGCTAAGAGGGCAGGGCATAGCGAGCACACTGCCCACGCTCCTTTGGATTTGCCATACACCAAAATGACTTAGGTCCTCATACTGCCCCGATGTCCAGTGGTCCTGAAGACACCAACCCTTGCAGAGACATCGTCCCAAAGCCCAGAAGATGTTATTTATCTCATTTCACTTGAACAGGACTGGAGCACAGGGAGGACATGTCATGTACTTGGGTTAAGAGCCTGGAGTCTGAGCTCACCTGAGCTCTGGAGGTGCCACCAGAAACATAAGCATGGCCACGCTGTACCAAACAAAAGCCCATTTAGCCCAGTGTCCTCTCGCAGCTTGTTAAGGACAGAGTATGAGAAATATGGCAATTTTAAAGTTCTCACTAAGAGGAGCTGGAAGACACTGCCAGGCAACCGTGCACCTGAGACGTCCTGAGCCAGAAGCTGTTCCCAGACCATCGTATTCAACAGCCATTGCTGGCTCTGCCCAGCTCCAGCACTGGCCCCATTCCTTGCCGGTGGTGATGCAGGGAGGCAGCAAGACCCCATTTCACTCTGCTGTGTGGGGAACACACCACCTCCTTGCTGATTTTATCTGCAGGCTGCAGTGGGATAGAAAATGGCACCTGGTTCCTTCTCTCTGAACTACTCGGGATTTTAGACATTGGGGCTGGGGCAGAGAGGTGCAAATCAGCTGAAGCAGAGGGAAGCCACCTTGCCCAGGAGCTCACCTTTTCCCATTCTCGTATATACACATGCCGAACCTCCTCGTGCCGGTCTCCTGGCACCGCCGGATCATGAGGCGGTAGCGAGGCTCAAAGACGTGCAGAGGGCAGGCAATGCCTGGGAAGGACATCGTGCATACGAAGATGGGGATGTTCTTGGTCAAGCTGAGGGACAGGAGGAGAGACCACTATGAAACCCCCCAGATCAAATCCCATCCCAAGGGCTCTGCATCAGCTGCTCCCCCAAACCAGATGTGTCCTTTACCCTAAGAAGTGATGCTCCAGCACAGAGCAACACCAAAGCTTCCACTTGGCTCACCAAGAGCCCAAGGACAGACCTTATCCAGAAGACATCTCCTTGCAGAGATGCCCCCTCAACCCCAGGTGCCCCATGGGGCATGTCTGCATCCACCCAGAACTGCTGTAACATGGTCCTAAAAGTGGGACGCACATCACTTGAGCAGAACCAAGCCAAAGCAATGGTATGTGGTGTGGACAGCCCCCTCGGAGACCCTCCCAGCCCCCACGCACACGCACACGCACACGCACACACACACTGGAGCCGGTCCCTGCGTACTTGGAGAGCTCTGCCATCTCAGCCCGGTGCAGCTCCCGGCGCTCGGCCAGTTGTGCAGGGAAGGTGGCCAGCATGATGTCCTGCAGCAGTACGGTGGGGCTGTAGCTTCCAGCCTTCAGATACTAAAAGAAATTAGACACAAAAATAGGTTGGAGAAGAGTAGGGGGGGAGCCCTGACGCCCTGCCGGGCTCTGAATCACGCTCACTTTTATTGGAGCTGAGGGTAAATTTAGATCAGAGAAAGTCAGGGATAAAACCTATCAGGGGATGTTGAGCCATCTAGCAGGACGGGATGTCAGCTCCACTGAGACCTCCAGACGCAGGGCCCATGCAACGCAGCGTCCTGTCTCTGACAGTGATGCAGTCCTTGTATGACAACCTAATTTCCCCGATGGTATCATCCGAATCCCTTTTCATTAAAGATTAAATCAAATCTCCAGGCTAGCAGGTTTTCCATCCATTTCCATTTTTAAAAGTAATTAGCATTCACTTCTTTCTCCCTCTCTCTCCCTCTCTCCCTCTCAGTCCTGTTTACAATCTCACTGAATCACTGTGGCATCTTGTGGAAATGAATCTCTTGGTCTTAATTATCAACTGTCTGGTCATTCCCATGTGAGTGGAGCTGACACCGCCATCCTAGGGAGCCGCTAACGTAAAAGCACTGCACCTTCCCACCCCAGTCCTGGGCACGCTGACGGCAGCCGGAGCCGGTGCCCAGCTCTCCCTCGGGCTCCATCCCGCGGGACACGTGCCCTCACCTCTCTCAGGCTCTGTTTGCAGAGGGGGCAGTTGGGCCGGTGGTCCAGGCAGCGTTCGAGGCACTCCTTGCAGAAGGTGTGCCCGCACGGCGTCGTCACCGGCTCAAAGAACATCCTGCAAAGGGACCAAAGTTAACGGCCTGCGGAGGGCAACATGAGGGAAGGAGCGCAGGTAAGCCCTGCAGAGAGACTTCACAGAGCTGGGTGCCCTCAAAGCTGTGGTTCCACCCAAGCCCGACTCAGCACCCTGCTTTGGAAACCCCCGCTGGTCTCAGCTCCATGGTGAGGGGGTCCCACAAAGGGCTCGGAGGTCCAGGCTGGCGGTGCAGGGTTTGAGCAGGTCAGGGTGGGCAAAGCCATGGGTGCAGCTTCTGGCTATCCCCAGCCTTGTACCTGCAGCTTCCTTGAATCACCTTGCTGAGAGCAAGAGCTTTTGCTTCCAGCAGGTACAAGGCATTTCCCATGTCCTCTCCTGCCATTTCAAGGGAAATCTGCTGCCTTCACCAGCCTTCTGCACTGAAGGCAGCAATGCTGCAGGGATGCAATGCCACGGAAAGCTATCTCACTCTGTGCCTTCCAAACCCTGGTAGCCCACAGCTATGAAACTCACCTTCACTAAAGCTGCATTGGCTAAGCTTCGCTCATAACTCCTGTTAATTAAGCGTAAAAGTTCCTAACTGGCTTATTCCTTTAATTAGAAGTCTGGGCTCAGGCCGTTGGACTTGCATAATGATGCAAGATGAGAACTGTCCCAGGCCTGAGCACTGCTCCCCGTCCCTGCTGGGTCCCTGTGGACCCCATCAGTATGCACATGGCACCCCTTGGTCCTGGCAGGGCTGTGGTCCCCCAGACACCCACAGCGGTGTGTGGCCCAAAAGGCTGTGACAGGAAAGTGCCTCCTTCTCCCCTGCTCCAAGGGCAGAGCCGGCAGCAGGTATTCAGGTTGCCCACACAGAGCTCCAGGATCAGAAATGAAATGAAGGTCTCAGGAAAGCCCTGCTCAGCACACAGCCCTGACTCCTCCTGAACATTATGTTTCCCTGCTCTCAGAAGAGACCTGAATTCACCTAATTCAGATCCGATACAGCCTTGTTTTCTCCCTCCCCTGTGTCATTGCCCTGTGCCATGCCCAGACCTGGACAAAGCCACCGCACAGGAGACCTCAACCGTCTTGTACGTCTGGCGGTGCAACACTCAGCCCTCTGCTAAGAGCCAGTTCCACTGGTGCCCGAGGTCCCGAGACATGCCAGAAATAACAGCCTGGTTTCAGCATGTCCTGTGGCAGCACCCAGCCCTTCCTGGGCGCTGAGTCAGCAGACGGACACAAGCTCTACCCTGTCCCCTTTTCCACCTCCAGCAGGCACACAGCTCGGAAACGCTCCCCCCTGGGTTTGCAGTATCCCCATCAGGGATGGTGTTTACCCAGGGCAACACCGTCCTGTTCCAGCCTGTGGTTACAAAGCGCAAACATCGCTTTCAGTCTTTCACCCCGCTGAACATCCCACCTCCACACCGATGTCCCAAGCGATACAGACCTAACGATGCTGTGGCCTGAGACAGGGTGATCTGAGCTCTTACAGCCTGGCGGGCAAAGCAAGCCCCTGTCTTCCTCTCTTATCTCTTATCTCTACTGAAACCTGCGTCTCAGCAGTACTGGGGACTGGGTCTGCTATTAAGATGTGAAGAAAGATCCACACCAGGAAAGAAAACCCAGCAGGTGCTAACTCTTCATCCCGAAAGCTCTCCCGCCAGAGAACTCACCGTATGCAGAGGGAGCACTCTAAGTCAGCCACACTCAGCAGCTCCCCGAGGCATGGCTGGGTACCCTTTGCTGCGGCTGTTTCCTCTCCGTTATCTACTGGCAAAAGAGAAGGAAAGAGAAGACCCCCCCCATTTCAATACTGAAAACTAATCTTGGCTTTCTGACCTCGTTCTGAGGTGTAGGTAGTTAACTGCTACACAAAGTGCCTTGAAAGTTAAAAACAAAACCGCTAGGAAATGTGACATAAACCCCTCTGTTAACCCACCTGTGCTCATCCATAGGTTTTACATCAGTGGCTCTCATGGTGCTTGGCAAAGGAAGGTGGTATCCCCCTACCTCCTTCTGCAGGCAGGGAAACCGCGGCACCGGGAGATGAAGTGACCTAAGAAGCTCCCAGATGGAGGTCTCTGGAGACCGGCCGTGAGGCATCCCCGCTGCTTTATACAAAGCCACATACATGGAAGCCACCTGACTGGACTCTGATGGCGAGCTACTGCCAATGGAGGTGCTGCTCCCCCCAACGCATGGCACACTGTGTGCATCGCATGGGAATTTAACTTGCGATCTATGGGAACCAAAGGAAGCCTCTCCCCGGCTCCACACAGGGAACAAGGGACATCTGGCTTTAGTAAAAACTTTTCCCCAAGTGAGACCCGAAGGTTTGGTGTTCATTCACCAGCTCAGTGCAGGAAGATCAGATCCTCCCCACACGCATGAGAAGCAGCAAATGTGCTGGCCAGAGCTGCCCCATCGGTGCCTCGGGATGTCTGCCCGCTGAGCTGGCGCACAACGCCACAGTGCCAGCACAGTGCCAAAACAGATTTTAAACAAGTATTTTGCATGAGATGAGATTTTGGTACCTTTGCTGACACTCACCTACCAACTGCCGGTGGTCCTGCCTCTCTGATGAAGTCTCCGGTTCCTGCCGTCGCCCCGGCTGGGAAAGGGTGGCTGTCCCCTGGCCGTGCTCAGACCCAGCGTCCCCTCGGCCATCCGCCGGCTCTCCCTCCTGATCCTAGACACAGCAAAGATGGAATCGAGCCCAAAACCTCTTCTCCCTTTGAAGACACTGCCCCATCCACCCATCCATTTTTCTGGTGTGCATGGTAACATCTGGCACGCGAGCGACAGCAGGGATTCAGACATCCCTGCGCATCTCATGGTCAAAACATGGGTTTAGTCTGTCCAGATGTACCACGTGGCATTTGTGTGCACCTGAGCACATTTTCTCTGATTTCCCCCTCTTCCCAAGCCTGCCAAATTCTATAGAAGGCAAAGAGCAAAAGATGAGCTTTCCTTAATCACTGCTAATGGTCTGAACTGTTCTCAAATGTGGGGTTTGGATGAAAAAAAAAAACATTAAAGCTGACATTTTCCTTTTTTTTCTGAATGTAATGTGACTTGGGTGTTTTAAACACTATGAGAATCTAAAATCTTATCAGAAGTATTGCAGAATAAAACCGGGAGAGGAATGGAGACAGAAAGAGCCTCCTCTCCTTTCCCTGTCCCCACAGCGTCAGCTCCGATGGTGTCTTTGCTCTCCCACCCTCTGCTACCTGCAGCTTCTCACCTCAGCATGCATCCACATGCACACAGCTATGGTCCTGCACAGCCTCCCCTTATCACACCTCCATTCCCATCATTGGAAAACCCCAATTTGGGATGTCCCACAGGGACATTAAGTCCCATCACAGTCTCAGATGGCCGCAGGCTCTCTTACCTGAGCTTGTGGGGAGGAGGATGGGAGCGCAGGGCTCCCTCCATCCACCTGGGGACCAGTTGAGCCCCGGTGAGCTCCACCTGGGTGTGCAGCAGCTGTGCGTGGCCGAGGAGCATCCTCTCGCATGAGGATCTGCAAGGAGAAAGGGGGGCTGAGGGGGTGCTGGGAGAAGGAAGCAGGGACGTGGGTGGGTTGCCAGGCTCCCTCTTTCCCCAAAGCAGCCTCCTGCTCACCGCAGGGCACGTCAGGGTCACTTGTTTCAGCGCTGGCTGAGCTCTCTGTCAAACAACTGCCTCAGTAGTGCATAAGGAAGGAAGCACCACGAAGCAGCGAACAAAATGGTGTATTTCCAGGGCTGGGACCCATGTTCTCCATCACTCACCAAGAGCAACAAGGGAGTGAGCTGTGCAGGGTACAAGGTCATCCCCTATACCCCTGACCTTTACCTCCTGGTGGGCAAGTGCCCGCTCACGACATAAAGTCCCCGTGCTGGGGATACTGCTGGAGGCCCCACTGGTGATGGTGACTTTGCTACACGGGTGGGTGCTGGCCTGAAATCATCTGCAGAAAAGACATTGGCTCTCCAGTGGCAGCTTTCCGCTGGCTGCTTTGCCTTGGGTGATGCTGCCTCGAAGCCTACCTCATGCCATTGCAGTATCAAACCCTGCAAAACCTGAGACCTGAAGATATGGACTGAGGAAGGGGAGTTTTCTTCACGGGTGAACCTGCATCGGAGTGATGGGAAGGCTCTTGGACCAGGACCCAACTTCCCTTGATCCCAATGCTGTCCAGAACAGCACAACCATGATGGGCGTGAGTCCTTCAGAGGACAAGGGCATTTCCCTGTGCGATGTGACGGCACAGGACCCTGCCATGGTATGGCCCACGCACCTTCTCCATCTCTCTCCGAGCAGGGTGGAAATGGGGATTGAGTGTCAGGCAGTGCTCCCACGCCAGCAGGGCTTCGGCTCTCTGTCCCATCTCCAGAAGCACCTTCCCTTTCCTGAAGAAGCCCTGCAGAGCAGAAAAACCTGCAGTGACTACGAGACAGTGACCAGCTGAGCACATGCCCCTTCAGCTCCCATGCAACCTCCGAGGGCATCTCCCTCCAGCCTCCCGCCTGCTCCCATCCCAGGCCAAAGCACGCCGACACGTCGCTGCTCCTACGCTCAGGTGTCTGAAAAGGACAGGTCCAGCTGCAGCCAGGTACCCATAAAACAGGACTCCCCCAAAATGCAGAAGTTGCAAAAGCCGAGCAACCAAACCCTACAGAGACCTAGAGAAGGAGTCAAGGGCTTCTGCCTTCGAAGCTGCAAAACTATTGCCAAGGAGTGCTTCACAAATCAGCAAGCGAGCTCCCGGGGCTGATTTCTCCAAGGGCAGCTCAGCCTCCGGCCAACCCTTCCCCGGGTCCCCTCGGCTGCGATCCTGCGCACCAGCCCGGCTACATGTCCTCACCGCCTGCACGCGAGGAAGGAGGGACACAGTGCTGGACCTCTCCCGTTAGCGCAACACAGCACTCGCAGCCTGGGTTTGCAACTTAATGGGTTTTGGCAAGTGTATTTCTGAGCAGGATGAGTCCAACGCCCAGGAGAACTCAGGAAAGGGAGAAACTGCTCCCGAACAGTAATATTTGGTTCCAAGCGCAGCCGACTGATGGGGCCTCCCCTCCGCTCACCTCGTGCTCTCCAGGCTCAGCCCTGCACACAGCGTCCAGGTCCTCCAGCGCCCGCGGGTGCTGCCCCAGCGCCATGAACACCTCTGCCCGGCACAGCCGCAGGGAGCTGGCGTCCGGGGCTGGAAAGAGAAATGTCGTCACTCGTGTGATGAGTCCATCTGCGGTGAGGCAGAGGGGCTGGATGAGGCCAAGAAGATGCCACCACAGTGGGACAGCCCCTGCGCCCTGAGCACGGCCAGCTCCTGCGCTCCTCTTCAGCAGGAGTCGCTACCCTCAGAAGTCTCAGCAAGGAAGTTATTTCCCCTAAATATCTACTTTTAAATTCTCTGAGGCTCTTTCCTTCATTTTCCCCTGTCTCCTCCAAACACCCTCAGCTAAGGGGCCCCGCTGCTGCCTTGGGGCTGAGCCATACTGGGATCGGAGCTCTCACCCATCCTTTTGGGATGCAGCAAAAAGGCTGTACCATACACGCAGTCCCTACAGAGCCTGTTGCCACAGGAGGCTCTGCAATGTGATTCATCCAGCAGAGCCACAATAACACGTTACCAAACGAGCCTGCAGCTGCAGAGACCTGTGATCCCAAAATGCCGGGGAGCCTCCCAGACCCACCTGCCTGCCACCGCTTTCCAGGGGCAGAGGGGAAAGCAGGGGGGTGCAAGGATCTGCCCCCACCACATGGCTCGGGGTTTCCAAGCATGGGAAAAGGCTGAGATTTCCCAAAAAGGAGGAAGGGAACTGAGCACCCGGTTCCTCGTCAGTGAGATGTCACTGATGGGATCTCAGTGACAGGGGGTGGGGGCACAGCTCCCGCCGGCGCTGCTGGCCATGACACCCCAAGCGTCATGGTGCTGGGCACCCTGCATGTTCCCGTCTGCTCCTAAATAACAGGCAGTGAGACCCTCTTCTCTCCTGCCTCAGGGAAACCCCACAAAGACCCTCCTTTCTACCAGCACTGCCAGCAGCGGAATCGGGTGGGGGATGTCGGGGAGTATGAGCAAGCAGCACCCCGAAAGCCTAAACAGTGCGCGTCACGGAGTAACCAGGTGTGGTTACGTTTGTGGGTTTGAACCACGGAGGATTCCCAGACCCACCCCGTTATATCACAGCTTCCCGCGGAGGTGACCTACATCCATCGCGCTGCAGGTTTTCCAGTTAAGGCAACGGGTCGGTGCACCCAGCCCCGCGTCACAGAATCATACCGTCACCAGTAGGATGCTGGCTCGGAGGCCAAACCTGCATCACAAATTAGGCACTATTTGCAGGCACTGGTGCTGCATTTACTGTGGCAAAGGGGTGCGGGCAGCACCCCTGAAAGGCCAGCAGCTCCTACTGGGGCGAGCTGGGTGCAGGGGGCTGGGCAGCATGATCCCAGCGATCATCGGGAGACATCAGTGCTGATGACGTGTCCTGCACTCCCAACCCCGGCAGCCTTTCCTCCTGCCCCAGTTCAAACACGGCGCTGATGCAGCTCTGCCAGCGAACTGCGGGTCCGGACGAGCAGCCCCGTGACAGCAGGGTGCAGGAAGCCGGTGTCTGCCCGCAACCCCGCCTGCCTCCGCTGCCACCATGCCCAGGCGCCCCATCACATCTTATCATGGAGGAGGAAGCTCTGCCACGGGTATCACCTCCTTTTGTCCCCGCGCCCAGCGCAGAGCACAGGCAGACCTTGCTCTCTGCCTGGGGCTCGAAGTGCCACCGCAACCCAGAGAGCAGCGGAGCGTCTGGACCCAGCCGCTCTCGCACCAAGGCTGCACCGGCCGTGCTGAGCTGTGCAGCACAGCAACACCTGATCCCTTGGAGCTTATTCTCATTGATAACGTCCGCCGGGACCTTAGGGATCAGGAAATGTGGGAAATTGCCGGTCGGTACCGCATCCCGCAAGCACACATCCAGTGATGAAATATCCCAGCCCCTACCAACAGGTAGAGATGAACAAATGGGTACAAAGTCTAGAGGTCTATTTTCCGCGTGGGCAAATGCATTCGAACATTTGCACAGCCCGGCAATAAAGAGACTGATTTGGTGCAAACAAGATGTGTAAAATGGGGCTATGAATTCCGCATTTCTCTGCTGCTGCAGCTATTTTTGATCTATGATATCATTAGACATTAGGGACGTAAGCCAGCTGGCGGCCCCGGCAGCTGATGAGTGACTGATAGCGCTCCCCAGCCTCCCGGCTCCAGGCATGTTGGGAGGCCTCCCGTGTTACGCGTTACAGTGTGGGTTTTTTTGTTTGCTTAGAAAAAAACAGAAGATAAAAAGTTGACTGTTTTCTCCCGAGTGAAGAGCACCGCTGCGTGGGCTGCACTGAGTGAGGCACTGCAAACTGCTCCGTCGTGTGACGCTGAACCACAAAAAAACCCATACTCCTGAGCTGAACATTGTGTCAGTGGTTATGTTCGAAAGCGAAGGGGAGCCCGTAAGAAGTTGTGCAGCCTGAAAGCGGGCTGCGGGCTGCAGCAGTTGGAAAACAACGTCCCCGAAAGCACCACCCACATGGCCGAGCCCGAGCAGCACCGGCAAGCGCAGGTTTACGGGAGCTGCGGCTGTGATTGCAATTTCCTCATTGCCTTAAGCCAGATTTCTGCCGTCCTTCAGGGAACGGAGCGTGCAGGGAAGACTGGGCACAGAGCTTGCAACGTTTCCTCTTTATACTCACAGAGGCTTTTTCAAAAGAGATATATAATTGCACACCCCAATCAGACAATGTGGCAATACGGCAAACGGTACTACGGGACCGCGCCACGTGCATTTGCGCTGAAGGACGGGCGCGCGAGGTACGAGACGGACGCCTCGGGAGGTTGCGTAAAGGGCCCTGCTTTCTGCTGCCAATGCCAGGATCGGCCGACCCGCTCAGCCCTTGGGTTCCAGGCGTACCCTGAACCTCTGGCACTCGCCTCGCAGCGGGCGATGAATAAGTGTCTGCGCCGCGGGAGGAGAGCTGACTGCTGTCATAGAAACGCCAGTGGAGAAAGGACCTTCTGCCTCTGCGTCCCAACCCCCTGCTCCAGACGCCTTGTATAACCCTTTTTATTTAAGCATTACTTTCCAAGAAATCCACTTAGAGCCAGACATTAAGGCAGATCAACACACACACACACACACACACACACACACACACACACGGGCCCGATCCTGACCCTGCAGGCAAATGTCTTGCCAGAGCCGGTTGCCGAAGGGGGCCGGGGGGGCTGCCCCGCACCATGGGGCTGGCGCAGGAACTTGGCCAAGGCGGTGTCCTTGCCAGGGCTCTGGGGGCAAGGATGTGTCTGTCCCCAGACTGGAAAAGTCCCATCACTTTACATAATGGCCACCACCCCCCCCCCCCCCAGGCAGAGCTCTTCCTCTGACCCCAAAATATTGCCGGGTGGCGACATGCAAGAAGCTGTTGGCTGCTTTCTCCTCGCCGGCTGCTTGCTAACACCAGAAGCGTGTGGCCGACGGGACACGGGCTGCGCACCCTGCCTTGCCCGCAGCCTGGGACCCCAGGATGAGCAGCGGGGCTTGTCCGGCCACCCTCCCTCCCGTCATCACTCCGAGACACTTGTGGACATGAGAGAAATTCCCAGCAGCCGGATCCCCCCTCCCCATCCCCACCAGCCCTGCCTTCCCAACACTTCCAGCTCCCTGGGTCTCCCAGCTCTGGACTGTACAAGTTCGGAGGGCACTGCGGTGCTGGGACAAAGTGACCCACATTGGTACCCACTTGCTCCAGAGGCACAGCCGGCGCATCCCCGTCTCGGCTGTAGGGCTGGACCCTCACCACCCACCATCCGCGACCCCCAACCGGCCCCGGTGGTGCTTACCCAGCTCGACCCCTTTCTGAGCCATCCTCAGCGCTTCCCGCGTGTCCCCACGGGTGAGACGGTCCCGGACGTGGGTCACCAGCCAGGCCACCCGGGTGTCCCGCTCCACGCATTTCTCCAGCAGACCGCAGAGCACCACGTTGCACCTCGCCGCCCCGACGCCCAGCAGCTTCAGCCTCTCCTGGCAGAGGGGGCAGCGGGAGGGCACGGCCCCCCCGAGGCAC
This sequence comes from Pluvialis apricaria, assembly GCA_017639485.1. Lineage (NCBI taxonomy): Eukaryota > Metazoa > Chordata > Aves > Charadriiformes > Charadriidae > Pluvialis > Pluvialis apricaria. The sequence continues at coordinate 8,289,799 of CM030019.1, forward strand.
GGCTTGCAGAAAGAGTGACCGCACGACACGGTCACCGGCTGCCAGAGGAGGAGGAGGCAGGAGGGGCAGCGCAGCATGTCCAAACCGCCGCTCCCGGTGCCGAGGGGCTGCCGGACGGGGCTCCCCCCGCGGGGTGGGGAGAACGGGCCAGGGGGACGACGGCTCATGGCAGCGGTTTGCAGCCGAGGAGGGGGAGCTGCCCTTAGGGCCAGCGCTGCCCGCACACCCCGGCCGCCGGCGGGGCCCCGCGCATCGCCCCGCACCGCTCCGCCGGGCTCAGCCCATCCTCCCCGCCGCTCCCGGCACGGCGGAGGCCCGCGGCTCCCGGCCCGTCCCGTCGGGGCAGGACCCCCCCTTCCCCCTGCGCCCCGCTCCGAGCCGAACCGGCGGGGGACGCCGGTGGCGGAGCTGCCGGGGCCGCCATTGGCTGCCGCCGCCGCCGCGCTGCGCCGCCCCGTCCCGCCCCGGCCGCGTTTCGTAACGGAGCCGCGGCGGTACCGGGGGCGCCGCGGAGCGGGGGCGGTACCGGGCGGGCAGAGCGCGGGATGCGGGGCGGGGGGAGGCGGGGGGGACGGGGGGGGGGTCGTACCCCGGTGTGGGGTCGGGCACGGACTGCTGAGCAGCGCCCCGGGGGTGTTGGGGGGCTCCGGTGCCGATCCCCCGCAGCTGTTTGGATGCAGAGGTGTTGGGGGGCTCCGGTGCCGATCCCCCGCAGCTGTTTGGATGCAGAGGTGTTGGGGGGCTCCGGTGCCGATCCCCCGCAGCTGTTTGGATGCAGAGGTGTTGGGGGGCTCCGGTGCCGATCCCCCGCAGCCGGTTGGACGCAGGGGTGTTGGGGGGCTCCGGAGCAGCCGGGGTGCGGGTGGGTACACGTCGGGCATCCGAGTGTGAAGCCCCGTGCGGGGGGTGCTGGAGAGGTCTCCGGACCAGCTGGGGTCCCCGGGGGTGTGTGTGTGTGTGTGTGTGTTCTGGGGGGCACTCTGAAGCAGGACGAGGGTGCCAAAGTGCTGGGGGATGATTTGGGGTGCCCCGGAATAGGGCACTTTGGAGCCAGCCCATGGTGTTGGGCTATCTGGGGTATGTGGGGTGCTGCGGAACAAGTTTGGGGGCCGCGGGGACAGGGTGCTCTGGAATGCAGCCAGGAGGGCAAAGTGCTCCAGAGTGGCCGGGCCACGGGATGCCCGTGGTGTTTGGGGTACCCGGGAGCGGCCCAGGGCACAGGGTGCCGGAGCTAGGTGAAGCTCTCCAGAGTGGGACTGGGGTGCGGGGTGTTGTGGTGCCCCAGAGCAGTCAGGGCTGGTGAGGCTGGGGCGCATCAGAGACCCCTTTGCAGACCCCACCACACAGACCTGTCATGGCAGGGTGTTTTGGGGTAAAGGGGTGTCCCTCCAGTGTAGATGGGAAATTACATCTCCCCCAGATGCTCTGCTTATCCAGAACTGAACCAGTTCGGACCCTGTTTGGGGAAGGTCTCCTTCCCACTCACGGACCCCCAGGATGGGCTCTGTGTCCCAAGGGAGATGCACCCCCACACCACGCAGCCATACAGCAAGGAGCCAGCAGCTCTTGCATAGCAGGTGCTGGGATAAACAGCTGAAATTTGGCAACTCTGGAGCTTAGTAGATCACACTTTATATAAGGGTGATGCATATTCCCCCAGGGCTCTTTTGTGTGTCCCCAAAAACAAGCTGAACCCATGCACGCACTGGAAGGGGTGCCCAGGGAGGGAGATCACCAGTAGGACATGAGTGCTGGTGAAACCCATGCCCCACTATGGGAGTGGCTGACAGAGGTTTGGGCTGTGGAGCAGGTTTGTTTCAAAATCTAGTGTGATTACATTAAACAGCTCATGAGTGGTTTTAAAGCTCAATGGCTAAGTATTTTACATGGGCTTGGAAGGCTTCGCTGCTCGCTCCGTTATCTTTTCCAGTGATCCCTTCAGACTGGAGAAATCTCAGGCCCTGCTTAGCATCACAGCCCCGAACACCTCCTGAGCATGGCATTAGGGACAACGGTCACCTCAGGAGCGTCGTGGGCTGTCAGGGACTCTGCTCCATGGGGGACATTTTGCATCTTCCCCATCCACAGGATCAGCCTCTGGTTGTCCTCCCAGAGGGACCTGCCGCATCACTTTCCCCAGCAGTTGTCCCATGGGCATTTCTCAGATGCACAAGGCTCATTCACACCAGACACTCTCCTCTCATGATTTAGTTCTCGCCACGGCTAATTTTGCCACCAAAAACCTGACTATTCACTAAGCCAAAAGATTGCCACCAGGGAGTCCTCACCAGTCTTACCCCTCAAGGACACATTCATGGCTCCTGAGCCATGAAATGAGGGTGATTTTAGCTACCGTGGTCAACTTTGCAGCAACGTGCTTGAAGAGTGCTCCCATAACCTGTTTGTGTGGGTCAGCTCGGGAGCAGCAGCCCTCCACCACGGGCAGCCGGACTTAGGTGAGGAGAGGAGCATCTTTCATCACCCCAGCCAGATCCTCCAGGAGACACTGGGGCTGTTCCCTGGGACCTGCCTCCTTCTTTTCCTCACCTCCTGATTCACTCCACAACTGTTCTCACATGTATGGGCTCTCCAGTACCTTGTAAGCGGTGAGGACATGCCGCTGCCTTTGCATAATGCAGTTAAAAATCAATCAACCACGACACACAAGTCCATTGGAAACCAGGCTTCATTAGCGCCAGCGCAAGAACAATTTGTTTTCTTCATTCCATCCAGAGCTGAGCTGGTTCTGAACTCCAAATGCTTTCGCTTGTCACTGGTGTGTTTGTGCTGACTCAGTACATAACTACTGAAAAAAAAAAAAAAAAAAAGCTTTAAATGCTTAATGCTAACCATTCTGCTGGCCAGATGAGGACATCACATTTTGCATAACGCAGAACAGATCACACTGTGTTTAGGAACTATTTGCAAAGCACAATAGGATTTATTTTATAATTTTTTTTTTTTTTTTTTTTCACTTTAAAGGTGGGAAACGACGCGGGGTCAGTGCAGGGTGAGGAGTTCCAGGTGTTGCTGCAGGAGAAACCCGCTCCTCCTCTGGCTCCCGGCCATGTTCGCTCGAGTACAGCCTCATTAACACGGTCCAGCCGTTTGACAGGGCAGCATGGGGATCAAGGATTTCACACCGGCTGTGTTTGCTTGTTCTTTGCTCATAAATATTTGTTGCAAACGCTGACATTTGATTTTGAAGCATTGGGGATTAAGGAGTGGCTCAGAGGGACAGCACTTACCCAGTGGTGCCTTTTCTTGTGCAGAGAGGAGAGACCTGTGTGCTCCTTAGGGTGTCTTCAAAGGCACCGTAAGCACTTGTGAAACAGGAATATGCACCAGGAATGTCACGACCCCTTTTACACACAGCTATCCCCGCTCTGCCCACCGCGCGCCTCCTCTGCTGGCGAGGCTGTCGCCATCAGACCTGAAAGTCCTGTTGCACAGAAGTGAAACTAGTTTCCCTGTTTCAAAAGCTGCAGAAGGAGGGAGTGTTGCCATCAGCACGGGCCGTGTGGGGCTGATGTGGCACAGACGTGTAAGAGCCAGTGCAGCCTGCACAGGATCAGGCCCCCGTTGTTTGGTTTTTTTTTTTTTTCCTGCCTAGGTGATCAGGCAAAGAGCCAGGGCCAAATCCAGCCTGAGCATCTGCAGACCCACTCCCGCCCCCACGGCTTACAGCAGCCTCTCAGCAGCGCTGTGCCTGGATCCCGGCTTGCCTGCGAGCCTTGAGAGTTGGTCTAAGGAATTATTTTTACACCTCAGTACGTGCAAATAACACGCAGGGAGTTATTTGCATCCTACCCCTCCCGGCCTGTCAACAAACACATCAGCTTCCTGGAATTTTTGCTTTCTTTGCATCAAAAAAGTATTTCTAGATCCAGGATATTATTCAACGACCGGGTTTCTCCGTTCGCCACATGCGGTTCAAAGCCGGTCCTGGTAAGTGAAGCAAAAGGAAGTGGGAGCAGGTGGTGTGGGATACTCTTCGTCTGCAGTCACGTCTCGTCTTTTATAACACGCACCTTTTCTTTCAGGTCTCTGTATGCAATAAGAGGAGCTGCTCCAGGCCTGGTGTTCTCTCAGGCAGGGGTAAGCAAATTGCCACACTGCTCCTTGTGTTTGGTATTCGAGGTCTGCACTGTGCTGACTAGGCTCTGGGCAAGGAGCAATCATCTAAATTACACAGTATTGTTCCCGAGTCCTGAAACTCTGCTGCTTGAGAGCTCAGAGAGGCCCTGACTCTCTCGGTAAGGAGGATCAGATGTAAACAGGGTTGGGGAATTAAAGAAAACTTTAATGTTTTCCTTTAAAGAAAACTTTAATATTTTCCCTTCTGAGTCATACAGGCTTTGCCTGAGGCATCATCATTCCTAGAGAAATGAGTTGACTATCACATGGATTGGCAGGACACGGAGCTGCGATGTAACGTTATCTCATTGCTCATGTAACTGGGCTTACGCCTGAACTCCTGGAAACTGGAGAGTCACAGGGGGAGAGCCCAGATCTGTATCTGGCTCATTTTACACTCTTGGACAAAACATCTTGGCAAAGAGGTTGGCAGAACATTATCACTTGGTCTTGGAAGCAAGTTCCACATAAAACGCGTGGGGGTGTTCTTTTCTGTGGGCAGTCATGTGCAAGCCACATACTCCTGAGAAGGGAGTACAGCTAAAAGCAAGGTCAGAATTGTCCCCATTATCTGAGGGAAGCCCTCGGATGAGTGACAAGATCACGGTCTGTGGTGCAGGGCGCGCTATAAGCTTGCCTTGAGGTGTTGCAATTGTTTCATTGGTATTTCAAGGGCAGCTGAAGATCCTCCATCTGTAGGAGATCCCACAGAGGGGCCCAAAGTCAGTATGGCTCATTTAGCACCATCTAATCCTCAGGTGCATAAGGGCATGGATAACATAACCAAGTGATTCGAGGAGGAAAAGCCATATGGAACCCACTTCCTGAGGACATGACTCCACCTTTACGCTGCAGCAAGCTCCACCACTCCCAAAGGAGTTGGTGTCTACAGGGAGCTGCACCCTAGCGGGCCAGACCCAGAGGTCGCATCATCCACTTCATCTTCTGGATGAGGAGAGCTGTTTGTAATCAGTCGTTACTACAGGGTCACACAAAACTTACTGGCTTCACAAGCTGCTGTGTGTCCACGTGCCTGACCTGAGATGTGTGGCCAGGGGTGACACCGTGGTGGCCCATCACTGCAGCTCAGGGACTCGCCAGACTGCCCTGCCCCGCTCGTTCACCAGCCCGTGGGGCCTTGGCTCCTTGCCCCAGCGAGAAGCGAGTACGTGCCGCCTCTCTCATTTCTTCCTTTTTTCACTCTTCCTGTTCAGCTCCCACCCACCTGACAAAGATGCCAGCAGGGCTGGCGGGGACCCAGCGCTTCCTTTTCACTTTGTCAAAGCAGGCTGCAAGTGGTGGCGGGTGGCCTCTGCAGATGGCAGAGCCTGGTCTGCAGTGATGCCTCTATCCTGCCCTGGTCGGGTGAGGTCCAGGCTCCAGCTTGTCCCACTCATCCAGTGCCTTAATGGGTGACAGGAGGGTGCTAACTGGCAGAGGAGCCCGGCTCCCCTTCACCAGAGCACCAACTGGGAGAGAATCTGCTGGTGCCAACGGGGTTGTGTGGGGCATCCCAGCGTGATGGTGCAGGGCGAGCATGGGCAAGCTGCGAGGTCCTGCAGCTGAGCATCCATCCCCTCCATGAATACTCCTTCCCCAGTGGCTGAAAGCTGGAGGGTGGGAACAGGCTGCCCAGAGAGGTTGTGGGGTCTCCCACACTGGAAACATTCAAAACCCGCCTGGATGCCGTCCTGTGCCACTGCTGGAGGTGTCCCTGCTCTGGCAGGGGGTTGGACTGGGGGAGCTCCAGAGGTCCCTTCCAACCCTGACCATTCTGTGATTCTGTGAGTGCTCACCCCAGCTGCACTGCCCGGGGGGGCTGCAGATCTTTCCCTCTCTCTCTGCTCTTGATGTTGGCTCCTGTACAGACGTCTTTCCAGATTAGCTTTTGTGTGTAGCCTCCTCATCCTCTGCCCTGGTCTTTATTCCTTCAACTCCAGCATATCCACCACCATGAGCCTGATAATTCAGTGTCCTTCATGAGGACAAAAAAGCTCTTGCAAAGCCAGTGGCTCAAATTCCCGCTAAGCCCCATGTCTGACCATGGAGGACAACCGAAGCATCTTGACGACTTGGGGAGCAATGCAGGGGGCTGCTCAGGGTCTACCTGCAGCCCCCCTTCCCCACAGCCAACCAGTTGTGAAGCCCTAAACACAGGCACTGGGCTGGATTTTGGGCAGGATGAGCAGAGCTGTGTCTCTACCACAATTATAAATAGCTGCTTGTGGGCTCCCTGGCTGGCAGCAGCGGTGGTGGCCTGGGCAGGGAGCAGACGAGTATTTCTGGCTGTGCCTTTTTTTTTTCTTTTCACGGGCTGTTTCGCCTCCACCTCTCGCTGCACTTTGGACGGCAGGTGAATCGTGTTTGGGTAAGTGAGTCATCAGCCCCGCCGCCAGCGCGCCCTTTCATAACGCGCGGACGTCACGGCTTTTAAAGAGGTCAAGTTGTTAGTACTCGGCAGAAGATCTGTCACCCAGAAACCTGTCCTGGTGGATCTGCCGGAGCACATTGCAGGTTTTGCCTCGCAAGAAGCCTGGCTCTGTTTCTGTGTGGATTTTAGGAACGTGTTGCAGTGAGGTTTGGGGAGTTAAAGAGCCTGCTCCGCTCTTCCGAAAGAGCAAACGCAGGAGTCCTAGAAAGGTTTGCAGGAGAGAGGAGGGTGCTGTGAAAGTTGCGTGTCCTTAGAGTCATTGTTATGAAAATGGATCCCAAGCAGTTCAGGGAATAAAGCTCTGCTATAACTTCCAGCTGTAATTAACAACACAAAAAGTCTTAATTTATGGATTTTAAAATGACGGGAGAAGTTGCAGAAGGGTGCAGCCCAGAGAGGAGCAAGTGTGAGCGTTCTGCAGGGAGCAGGAGCAGAAGCAGGGATTTGACCTTCCAAAACACCCTTCACTTGCAAAACTCAAGTTCTGTTTGGGTTTTGCTTTTCTTATTATTCAGCGCAAAAAGAGAAGAGTCATTTCATAGGAAACCTCTGCCCAGCGCTCTGTAGAGATTAGCAGATCATAAGAAAGGCTGCAGGAATCAGCTTTTCTGGGAAAGTCAGGATCTCTAACTGTTTCCATTTTTCAGTGGAACGAAAAAGCGGCTCGAATTTTTCCATGAAGAAGGTCACTTGGGAACAGAGGAACGATTTCTTTTTGATCTCTACCTTGGAGAGGCTTTTTTCCCTAATAGGACACTTTATATAATAAAGCCCCTAGATGCAAGATGAAAAATTTCATTGCAAAATAAAGGTCCAACCTTTTTGTTCTGAAATTTTTGGCATTTATAGAAAAACGCCTTCATTTGGGGACATCTCTCCATGAAATGGTATGGAAATCAGTTCTTTCTCCACACCTAAGCTCTCTTGGCATCTCTGCTGCTACGAGGGCCCGGACGGCCATGTGTCATGCAGGGTCCCTGCAGGTACCCCCAGAAGTGGTGAGGAGGGGCAGCACAACCCCTCCTGCTCCCCGAGAACCAGCCGAGGTTATTATATAAAGAGGAGTAAATGTGTGTAAACAAGACTTGCTTAAGTAACTCCCCGGCTGCCAGTTTCTCTCGCTGGTCTTCTTTTCCTACTCCACCCCTCTGCGAGGCCGCGATGGACGTTCAGCACGTCCCCGTCCATGCTCCTCTCCCAGCCAGCCAAAGGCACATCAGCTCCAAGGAGCCCCAAGTTGAACCTTGCAGGTGCTTCAAGCAAACGAGGTGATTAAACACCCCGATGAAGTCAGACCTCGTGCCCAGCAGCGCTTGGGAAGCTGCCGGTTGTCACGTCTTTGGGCAAGCACCCAGCTCGGTCCAGCGAGGTCATGCTGGGGGACGTGTCCCACAGGACAGCCACTGTCCCCCTGCGGCTAAGGGTCCTCAGCATCCCCAAAAGCCAAATGTTCCACCTGCTTTTTGCCTCCCCCGCTAAGCGTTTTTAGAGCCCTCATCCACGTGGCTGGCGCGAATGCTCGTGCGATACGCCCATTCACGTCACCTGGCTTCAAGCCAGGGCTGAGATGCAAGGAGGACTTGGGGACGCCAGATAATTTGAAGTGGTTTTCACCCCTCCAGCTTTCTGGGGAAACTTGAGCAGTTCCAATCACGGCAGCGCAGAGGGGAGCGCGCTACGTGCAGGGCGAGGTGCTGAAGGCAGGACAGAAAATCTCCGGGCTGCTGGAGGAGACGCCTGGATGTTCGCAGGGCCGGTCCCTGGGTGTGTTTTGCTTTATACTCTTGTGCCACAGGGATCTGGCGGCACATGTTATATTTGCACAGAGCTTAGTGGATCAGCCTGAAGCAGGGATTGTAAAACACAACCAGCAAACAGTAAAACTTTGCCTAGCTCGGCGCTCGCCGTCACCCAGCGGCACAGGGTGTACCCACGCTGGCTCTGAGGACATGAAGGTGCTGGGATTTGGGCACTGTGAGGAGCTGTTGGTGGGGTGAGCTGCAGACAGCCACTTGCAAGCTTCACCCACTTTGGGAGCTGGGGCACAAGGTGCAGAGGACAGTTTTAGGGCCTTTAGCTTGTTAGGTGACATATCTGCTATCGGTTGAAAAGCAGAACTTCATTCTACTGAGATGCAACACCTCTCAGCTCCAGCTGAGCGTCTGCAGGCATACTTGACCTCAGAAAACAGTCTGGCACAGCATGCTTGAAAAGTTTCCAACCTTTAACTTAAAAAGCAACAGCAGGACCTCCCCTTTTCATGTCCAGACCCCGAGAATTTATTCCAAGAAATTCCCATCCTGCGGGAGTATGGCCTGAGGGGACTGTAAAATGCCACAACTCCATATACGATTTGGAAGTAGGTTGTGCCTTGTGCAAGGGTCCTGCGTACTTGCATGGAGGGGAAAGAAAAGTATGTAAAATAACTCCACACAGGGTTGTTTTACATTAAGGCTCCCTCCTGGTTCACGCAGCAATAAGGTACTTTTAGACTCGGCCTTTCCCTGCTGAAGCCAAACCAGCACGTTGAAACCCAGTTTAGCTTTTGGGCTTGTTTGTTTTTCCCATCTTCATGTTTCCCCTTTAATCTTTGTGCTGGATAATTAAGACAACATTCCTCAGCATCTTTCCTGCTGTTTGTTGTGATTACACAAGAGCCGGCTGCATTTCTTCCATGAAAACAAGATCTAAAGCCACATTCCGTGGTTTCAAGTAAAATCCTCCGCGGTGTTGACTCTTAAACTCGAGTTTGTCTGAAATCTGCATTACGCCGGAAAATACCCTTAAAAATAGACTCCTCGAGGAAAACAAATCAAGGCAGCGACACAGCGGGGTGCGCTTGCGCTCAAGTTTGCATTGAAGTTTTCGTTGATTCTGGGCTTGGACTAATACCGGTGGGTCGCGGTGCTGGCCCTGCTCTTGGGGACAGCCTCCTCCTGCGAGGTCCCCTGTCACCGCAGGGGACGGTGCGCTCCCTGCCCTTGCGGGAGCCTTACAAAACAGCCGAGCGGTTATGAAACCCAGGGACCCGCTGCCACACGTCCCAGCCCCGGTAGATGGCGGTGCCATCTCATTTTTCCCAGTATTTCCTTTTTATTTTATTTTTTCCCCCCTTCTTCCCCGCCCCCCCCCCCCCCCCCGGCGCTGCGCCAGGTTCCAGCCGGGGGGGGACACGCTCAGCCCCCCGCGCTGGGGGAGCACCGCAGAAAGTCAGGGTTTTGTCGGGTTCCCCCGCTCTGTAACTGCTTTTCGTATGGTTTTTTTTAATAAATCTGAAACCAGAGTCAGTTGTAACAGCTCAGCACAGCCCCAGGCGTCTGTCCCCGCTCAGGTTGTTCTGTCCCACAGCAAGTGGCACGGAGGCGGACAAGGAGGATATTGGTACTACCTAATTTTGGAGGACTATGCAGAGCCGGGCAGGCAGAGCCCTGGGATTTCTCTGCAGACTCTGTCACTGTCTTGAACAAAACCTGCCTGTGGTCACCCAGATCCCAGCTCCCCGCCGATTGCCTTTCCCCGGCTGTCTCCTTCTCGGGAGGGACAGATAGCGCTGGGGAGGCAGCGTGACTGCATGAATAAATGGCATTTCTCTTTGGAGACCACAAACATCTTTATTTGGCTAAAAGCGGCCAAAGCCCCCTCCAGCGCGTGCTGCCGTTTGTATCCCCACCTCCTCGGTGTGCCCAGGACGCACGCCGCTGCTCCGGCATGGAAAGGCTAATCTTTGTCTTCCTTGTCACTGCGGTGGTCCTGGAGTGGGCACAAAAAGAAAAGGGACACCATGTGAGGGGAGTGCTTTTCCATCCCCCGGTGTCCATAGCTATTCGATAGCACCCGCAACCAGCACCCACGCGGGGGTTTGCTGGTGCAAATCCCTTGGGCCAGCCCGGGCCCAGCACGGCGCTGTCGGTGTGGTTACCTTCTCTGAGTCGCTGCCGGAGCTGCTGCTGCTCCTGTCCTCTTTCCCACCTCGCTGCAGGGGCAAAGAGAGAAGGACAAGCATCACTGGGGACCCTGACACCGCGTTTGCTGCTCGAGCTAGAGCCTCGAGTCAGAGAGATGTCTGGTCCTATTGGCATCTCGAGCCAGGATTTGCACCACTGGTGCTGCCGTGCACCCACGTGTGCCCGTGGCCCCGCAGAGACCAAGAGCAAGGATTCAGTGGTGTGTGCAGTGCATACAGCATCACTGTCCACGGCAGCATCTCATCTGGGTTGAAACAGGGAGAAAAGGAGGGAGAACTAACTAGGAATATTGGGAGCAAAGAGAGAGCTGTCTCTCAGTGGAAAAGCCACACACGCAGTGTGATTTCCAGGCTGTGGATGGCATAGCTCCATCTGCCAGAGGTGTGGGGTTGCCACGGGTCAGACACAGCTTCCCTTCACCGCCAGGATGTAAATCATTTGGTGCTTTCTAACACCCTACAAACCCCGGCTGCCGCCCCGTGCCTGCCTGTGCATCCTTCTCCGCAGGGCTCATGGTAGCCTGGGGACTCTGCATCATTCACAACCCCGCTGTGCCATGCTCGCCTGCAGAGGTGACCCTTCTCTGTAGCTGCTTGCGTCCCCCTGGGACACCGATCATCCTCACAGGACCTGGCCCCATCCCGCCGCATGCTGGGCAGGGTGCTGAGGGTGCTGGGTGCCCCACAGACACCGCACAGCCAGTGGCGCTGTTGGTCCAGGGGCGCTCCAGCATGGCCTCTGGCATCAGATGGTTTGGGAGGTGCTGGGCTCACCCTGAGCACCACGCTGGGGACTTTGGGGCTGGAAACCCTCTGGCAAGTGGTTCAGCAGCTGATCTGCAGAAAACTCCATCATTCCCCTACCTTTTCGTCTTTCTTCTTCATCTTCCTCTTCTTCTTGTCCTTCTCTGTTTCTCTCTCAGTCTTTTCCTTCTCTTCTTCCTTCTTTTCTTCCTTCTCCTCTTCCTTCTTTTCTTCCTTCTCTTCTTCCTTCTTTTCTTCTTTCTCTTCTTCCTTGTCCTTTTCCTTCTCCTCTTTCTCCTTATCTTCCCGTCCAAACCCTATGATGGGGCACAGAGGGAGGTTTATTGCCAGCGTGCAGCATCCAGCACAGGCAAACGCAGCAAGTCCCCCTGGGTTCACACCAAACACTCACATTTCAGGATTGTCGACATTGCAGCGAAGCCAAAGGGGTCAGGGCCACAAGACCGTCACACCTGCGGCACAGAGGGGACCTGAAGGAGCAACTGGAGAGTGGAGTGAGCTGAGCTTTTCAGGGATGAAAACCCCTTCCTGGACCCCACCATTCGGTTTTCGTTTCTCCACGAGAGAAGAGGCCCCGTACACTTCCTAGCCCCCAAAACAGCAGGGAAAGGGGAAAAGCAGTCTGTAACCTCCAGAAAAAAAAGGAGGAGACCTTGTGCCCACCCAGACAGCATCCATTGTCCTCCGCCCACGGAAACAGCGAGGGGAAAGTGAAGGAGTTAGAGAAATCTTAGGTCAAACGTGCAAGGAGATGCCTTAAACCTCCCCGTGAGCAGGTGCAAATTACAGAAATATTTAAAATTAAATGAGGATGAATCAATAGAGAGCAGGTTTTGGGGCTCCCAGGAAGCCCCTGTAGAAAGGAGACCTGCCCCGGGGACAGGGCAATGGCAGGGAGGGAGATGGAGGCAGCAGCGAGCGGAAGAGAAACCGAGAGCAACAGCAAGAAAACTCCGAGCATGGATTAGGTGCCTGAAAGGTGACAGATGAAAAGAAAGGAAAGACGGCAGCTTGCTTTAAAAATAGCAGGACCAAAGTTCACGAAATAGCCATGAAATAGGGGCAGAGGGAAGGCAGCAGGGGCGAGCAATCGGGTCCCTTCTGCTTGCAGGGAAAAGCAGGGTCACTGCTGCAGCAGGTAATTAGGAAACAGTTTCTCTTCGAGCCAGTGATGGAGGGAAGCAGGGTATTAATGCTTTCTTTTAATGTTTTGGTTTTTTTTTTTTAGCCACAAAATGACATCATCTGGTTGGTATTTGGGCTTTTAAAAGAGTAGTTTCTGAGCCGATAACATTGATTTGTATTTTCTAGACAGGGTTTAACCCTGCCCGGGATGCTGCGGGGCAGCGGGAAGCAGCGGTTTGGGGCAGCACAGGGGAGGGGGAGGTTGGATGGGGAGGGCAGGAGTGCGGGAAGCGGCTGATAAAAGGCATAATCAGCGCAAAGTTAAAATCTAATTAATAACGAACAGTAATCTAATTCATCTCTGTAATTAAGAAGTGCAACTACTAATTGAAAATAATTACATTTTAATCTAAAATCATTAAAAATAATCAAACGTTAACAAAAGAAAAGGCAGCCCCTGGGAAGGTGCAGGAGAAGACGCAGCTGATAACCCGACCAAAGGCCTTATGCGCCAAAGCTGCTCTGCAGCTCCTGCGGCGCGTACGCAGCCCCAAATCTGCAGGAGATGCCCTTGCCGTGTGCTTTCCCTGCCGGGGGTTGAGCAGATAGGAAAAGCACAAGGTACAAGGAGGTGGACCTCAAGCTTTGCACGATGAGGTGGGCGACCAGACCAAAGCCCAGCAGCCAGGGCTGGGAAAGGGTAGTGCTGCCCCGACCCATGCAAAGCAATGCCACCGTGGGGGGTTTATAACCCTCTAACTCCCAACCGCGCCAGTAACCCTGTCCCTGGGCACCAACCCAGCTGATTGCCACGCGGTGGGGTGGGCTCCCCTGCCCCAGGGCTCTGCCAGGGTCCTGTCCGAGCCGGTGCCACCCCGCACCCTGTGCAGCCCCTGCCATGGGTGGTGGTTCCGATGACGGCTGCCAACGCTCAGCAATTTTTCCCATCCCAAACCAGCAGATCCAGTTCTGCCTGTTCCTTAGGCGCCTCGGCCACCCGCGTTTTGGGCAGACAGGTTTCCCTGCTCCAGATGAGCTGGTTCCCTAAAGCCCGGGCAGGCAGACCAGCAAAACCCAGCGACCGGCTCTACGGTCCCCACCGACAAGCTGCAATTGCTCTCCACGGCCAAACAAAGCGCGAAGTGCACGTGGATCAGACCTCCGGCCAATGAAGCGAACCTGCGTATTCACACCCCGCCGGGTGCAACAGCCCAGATGGCCTTACCCCCCCGCACAACGGGCTCACAGGTCCCAGTGTTTGTGCCCGCTCCCGTCTCACCCAGGGGACTGAACTCCTTCCCACCAGGCTCAGGCATGATGCCCAAGATGGCGTGGAGCGCAAGCCCTCCCAGGGATGCTCCTGCTGCACCCTGCCCTCCCGCTCTGCTTCTCCAGCCCATCAAATTGGTAAGCGACTCTGTAAATCTCAGTGACACGAGGGAGAGAGCAGAGTGCCTTACCTGGAGCTGAAGAAGGCAAGTGGCCTCCTGGATGCCTGGCTGGCAGCTACCGGGGATCGGGGTATTTGAGTGTTGCGGTCTCCTCCCCAGTCCCACTTTCAGAGGAGAAAAACTGGCTCTGCCGCCCGCCACGGGCAGCACATGACACCAGGGACATGACCAGTCCCATTCGTACCCGCAAGAGCCTGACTGACATCGCCTCCAGCGCAGGCAGGAGCAGAAAGACCTCCTGACCCTTTGCAAGCAAGCCAGGGCAGATCTGGAGGCGGCAGACATCCACAAGGACCAGCCCTGGGATGAGGGCGGGCACTGGGGACTCAACCCGGGAATGTGCTATGGTCAGGACTCTGTTTGAAGCAGAGAAGAGGGGATTTGGGGGTGTCCTTGAAACCAGGAACCTCCAGCAGGTCCTCGCTCCCCCCTTGGTGGGAGGTGTCAGGCTGCTCCAGGAGGTCCAGGCAAGGCCAGATGAGGCAGAGCTCAGCGCTGCCAGCTCCCTCCGATGCTTGTCCTTGCTGCTGGCTTTCACTCCAACATATCATTAAGCAAATACGTGTCAGCAGAGAGCAGTTACCAGCAGGTCTAAACGCTTGCATAACATGCTTCCCCCTCTAACGCAGTGCCCTCATTTCCAATAGCCCCAATATGGGACAATAACAGTAACAATAATGTCAAGAAGGGCTTGTGTACCCGAAAGCTAATTTGTTTTCTCCACCTAATAAAAGGTATCACTTCTCCCCCAGGATTTGCCCCATTTAAAACCTTCAACTCTAGAACAAAATTGCTCCCACCGTCATTTTACTCTAATTTACAGTATGCATGGAGTCCCCTCCCACCGAGCGAGACTAACCCTGGGTAACTCACGCAGGGAGCCGTGCAGAAGTCACTCATCCCTCAAACCCGGCCATGTCTGCCCCAAGCCTCCTCCGCCGGAGCCTGCACCGGCCCCAACCGCAGAGCAAAAGTCCACTCAGCGGGTTTAGATCAGAAGTAGCGGATGAGCTTTAAGGACAAGGGTGGATAGACCCTGGAGCAGTTCAGCAAAACCGGCGGCAGCGCCCGTTGCTGCCATTTTTACAATCAACAGCGGTGATGCTTTCTAGTGGAGATGCTTCAGCCCACACACAAATCATTCGGGGAACTCCAGGTGGCCAGGGGCTCAGTCTGGGGGTAAACGATGGCAGTAACCCTGCTCCATCCCGGGGTGACACAGCCGGCGAGCTCGGGGTATGGCACTGGCGCTTTGTGGTGACACCGCAGGTCCTGGGCCAGATGCAGGGAGGCTGTTTGGTGTTGGGACCAGCTGGCATCCACCCGCACTCCCCTGAGCAGCTCCTGCCACCTTAGGAGGATCCTCCCCCACAAAAACCGTGCTCGACCTCATTTTTAACTGGTGACCTCATTGCTCGCTCCCTGCCAGCTCTCAGTGCTCTGATGCGAAGGACTTAAGCCTGCAGCATCCTCCAGTTAGAGCCAGGGACAGCCCTGCCATCGGTCCCTGCACAGAAAGCAGCAGCCCAGGGACCTGGCTCTCAGGGACCACCCCGGCCACCGGTCCAGGCTGCAGCCACCAGCATCCTGCAGCACAGGGGTGGCTGCCACCACCCAACAGGACAGCAGAGTGGCAGCAGCAGCCACTTCTTGGTGCCGGCCCAGAGGCTGCACGGGCTCCGCTCTCGCCCCGCAGCAGGCACGGAGCTGCCCTTGAAGGAAGGAAAGCAACCTGCCAGCCTGCACCCAGAACACCAGCGCACGGCCACCGCCAAGCTGCTGTCAAAGTGCAGAGCTGCGAGGGACTAGCTAAACTCCCAGAAAACTTTTAATTAGCATAGTACTGGGCACTTACGTCCTCCATTTCAGTGCCAAGGAGCCTTTGGCTACAGCAGACCAATCTCTCTGCTTAAATCACATCATCGTAGACTGCTGTTTATTCAGGATCCAGCGTGCACACCTGGGAGGAAATGCCAGAGCTCTCCTCCTCCTCCTCCTCCTCCTCCTGCCATCTCTCCCCTTCCTGCCTCTGAGTTAAACCATTCAATTTGTGCTGCGGGTGACCTGGGACAGTCATCCCCTTGCCCAGGGCCACCAGTGGCAACATAGCTGCTGCTTCTGCCAAACGAGGACAACTGCTGACCCCACCTGTGTCAGAGGTTTTGTTGCTGCCGAGCCTGCGTGTTTTAACAATGAAAAAGGAGTTCCTGGGAAGCTGGTTGGGCAAGGGCTGGGAGCAAATCCCAAAACCCATCGGGAGGACCGAGCCTTTTTTATGTTTTAAACCTTTCCACAGCAGCTGCCAGGAAGCAGCTTTTACAGCTGCAAGTAACAGAATCTCTCCCAAGGAAAGAAAATAATTGCGGAAAGCTTTTTTTTTTTTTTCCCCTCCTCCCCTCCAAGTCACTGCCAGCATCTTAGCGAACTCTTATCTATTCTCAGCCACCTCTCACCTCCCCAAACACTACCAGAAGTGCTCAAATTACTGCCAGCTCTCATTAGGTTCACGCGCAAGGCAAGGCCGAGCAATAAGACCTCCAGACAGTTGGATGCTGAATTCTGATGAATCCTCTGGGTAGGAGGATTTCAGCAACTGTGGAACTGTTTTTGTTGGCGATCTACCGCAGTCCTTGCGCTGGTACACAAGCGAAGCTGGTACATGTTCGATTATTGGCTGCTATAACAAAATCCAGGTGGGCATATGACTGAATTACTGTATGCATCTTCAGAAAAAAACCAACCACCACCACCTCATTTCCTTTAATTATTAAACTACTCTGCACTAAAGCACTGCAGGTCAGTAGAATTAATCTGGAAGAAGCGCAGCTGCTGCTTCATAAAACCGTGTTGTCTTTATTTCTTCTCTTCTGACATTTCTGTAAATTTTGGCTTCACAGCAGGAGCACAGCTGCCGTTTCGCGGTAATCCAGGATTACCAGGTAATCCAGGCCGCTCAGCTGCGGGTTCAGAGCCCTCTTTCCCCTGAGACAGTACCCTGCCCTGAGAAAAGCCCCAGCCCCAGCGCAGCACCCAGCCCTGCCCCGCAAACCACAGGCAGGGCTGAGAAGGAAAAAAAAAATCACCGTTCTTTCTTCTCGTGTCGTTCATGCCCATTGCTATCTTGATAGCTTTTAACCGAAACGGTTCTCAAAACAAATCTTTTAATAATGCTATCAACGTAAAGAAGAAAAAAAATAGAATTTATTGTAGTGCAGTTTTTTTTACCCCAGACACATTCCTTTCAAGTCTAGTTTTAAATGCAAAAAAAGGGTCTCCCTTTAGAGATCCGATCAGTCTAACCAGGACTAAGGCAAGGCTTTTTCCACCTACATAAAGTCAGAGGAGCGTTAGCCAAAAGGTACCCTAATAATAAAAACACTTCTCTACTGCACAAATAGAGCAGAGGAATGTTAAGCCTTCAGTACAGCAGAAATGTGCAAGACCTGCTAAAACCCAGAGGATTTTCAAAAGGGGATTTGAGCATCACCGTTACCAATGAGCAAGTACAGAGGCAGGTGTGACACTCGGTCACCTCTGGTTAGCTATTCTGGACTACTTTAAGTTCCATTTTAGCTGTGCGTTTCTGCTCTTGTGATTCCAACAGAGCCTGCTCCCTCCCAACGGGCAGGCTCAAAAGATAGAAATTGCGAAAAGGAACAAAGCAGGGAACTTTCCCAGCACAAAGAAACAGATACCATACGTGGAGCAGCTTCCGAGACATATTAGGACTCCTGCTAACAGAACCAAATTGCTTCCTCTCCCCCTACTTTAATATACCTTCCAAGAAGGAGCATTGCATTATTGTGTTTTTACACAGAAACAGGAGAAAAGCAGTACCGGAGTTTGTGAACAGTCTGTGGCTGACATGTCAAGCAGCACTGAAAAGGGGGAGTCCTCCTGTTAAATTCTCTCATTAAATTGCCCAAACATGAATCAATCCCTTTTAGCCAGTTCTCATTTATTGCTATAAAGCAAAGTAGCCACATTCTTAGGGCCAGATCAGCA
Organism: Pluvialis apricaria; assembly: GCA_017639485.1. Classification (NCBI taxonomy): domain Eukaryota; kingdom Metazoa; phylum Chordata; class Aves; order Charadriiformes; family Charadriidae; genus Pluvialis; species Pluvialis apricaria. Next base: position 8,307,677 of record CM030019.1, read on the forward strand.
TTTTCCCAGCTTGTGCTGAAGCACTCTGCAAGAGAACGAGAAACAGCACCCTAGCGAGAGTCCGTGTCCCACATCCCCCAGTCATTAGCAGACATCTTCAGGAAGCCAGAGCTCCTCTTCAGCAACAACAGCTTGATAAGGAATCCTCTCTGCTCTATTCCTTCCAACCTAGGACCTGCAAGGTTCATAATCATAAATATTTGCCTTTTCTTGCACCTCCTATCCAATACTCATTTCCACATGAACGCAGAGCTATCAGGAACCTCATTATGTCTCTTTGACTTAAAAAAATCACACCATGATTTTAGCTAACTAACTAGCCAGCTGCTACTCTTTTCTCCAGCATCGTCTTCACAGTTCAGAGCTTCTCCAAAGCACTTGTTAACGCATACAGCAGAGGGATTTCGGTGAAAAGATACAGACAGTCCACGAAAACAGAGAAGCAATCTGCACTTTAGGTCTGTCACGTTGTCCACCAGCCTGGACTATGCTAATCACATCTCACAGTGTGCTGTACGAGCTGTCATTGCCAGACTGCATTTAATCACCATTCTTGCAGCAGCAGTGATCAGAGTTAATCTTTTTTCCTTTAATAAGAGCCATTACATCATTCTCCAGCATGGAAACTACGAAGTGGGAAGGTCAAAAAGTTCTTAATTAGAGGATTTTTATTGCTGTGATAGTTCCGTTCCAGCCTCAATAAGAGAGATCTGCAGTACAGGCAGCAAGAGCTGGAAGGCATCTTGGATATACGAAGCACTGTTTGAAGCCTACGAAAACAAAAATCAAAATACACACATGAATAATTATGCTACCAATCAGCTTTACTAACCACATACTCATTTCAAACAGCATTGATTAACACACATAAGAAACAGAAGCCTACTGCGTGTCGGATTTTTGAGGCTTCATTCTAGAAATCAATTTAAGTTTTTGAGGGGCTTTATGTCAGTAGGCAAAAAAGCAACTGGCTTAAAAACTGCCAAACAAGATTAGGTGCAATCCAAATATAGGATTCTGTTTTTGATAACAGATGAGAAGAATTTATTTCAAAGTGAAGCATACGCGTGCTGTGGCAGGAAGGAAGAACACACCAACAGGAAACACCCGTTTCCTACCACACCTCAGAAGTTTACATGTATTGAGAACCAACTTAACAGCTGGGAAGTGTTGAGACTCTCGCATGCCAATTTATAAGCTTGTCTAAGGTTTGACTTTGGACATTTAAATTCTAGAAATCCAGACTGATTAATTTAACATGTCTTCTGACCCATCATAGCTGTCAGCTGAGACCACATAAGGCTCGCTCTTCACTAAGTAACTCATCTCTTGTGCAAGTCTTCAGACATTTATTAAAACTTTTAAGTTATTAGTTAGGTAAGCAGAATCTTAGACCTTGGGTTACAGAACTTGGCATGCACAAGGATACTGAAGTGGAAAAAACCAGCATATCTATTTTTTAAGTATAAGCTTAAAGTTTTAACTTTAGCACAACTGACCTCCAAAAACACTCCAGTGATTAAGGGATTAAGCACATCTGCTTTCTCTTTGACCTGCAGAGATCAAACATATATTATCCTGATTGAAAATTTGATCACATTTCTTCAAGCAAGATAAAGCTAAATCCTTGGTAAGTTTAAAATCATCATTGCTCCCTTGCCTATAGGCAAGCTAAGTCACAAGCTGCAGAGGACCTGCCCTGTAGCATTCAAATAAGGACAAAGTAACCCACGTACGCCCAACACAAGTCGTATACGAATACACACATCACATCGTCAAATGAACTGTGGACAACTGGAGAATTTGGAGATAATGATGTTATCTTCAATAACACCTGAGCGTTTTGGAAAATCCACAACAGGATCACCAACCTTATTTTCTTCTGTCTCCTTAGTACTGTCAGCACCAATTCCCACCCCCACTCTGTGCCAGGTTGAATGCCGCCGGAGGCATTCAGAAGCTCAGCATACGTTCAGCTGCCACGACTTGTGGAATGCTGGCCTAGAAGATCAGTTCCCAGGGCAAAAAAGTGCATATATAAATGCTCAAACACAAAAAGCACTTCATGGTGAAGATTCCAAGGCTGTCATCAACTAACCACATCTTATTCCTAAGAATTGTGATGCGACTCTTACCCCTGCAGTCGTTAAGCACGTAGTAAACTCTTTAGAGAAAGTTGACAGTTCTTTACACAGCACAATCGTCATTCTGTGGAAAAACAGTAGGAAAACCATGTAGTAATTACAGTTTATAAGAATAACTTTCTTTTAGCATTCCTCTGAAATGCAAATACCTTGTTTCCACGCACATAAAGCTAAATTAAACCGAAATTGATATAGGGCATATAAACCGTGTATGAAGATCCAGAAGTTCCCCAAATAAATTAGGGAGGGGAAAGATGGAAAAATAAAGAATTAAAGCTGAAGAGCTGAAACAGCATTCAGAGGATAGACACATTCATTCAAGAAGGAACAGTACTAACTCGCCTTTTTTTACTGACACGTGTAATTTTCTGACTTAGAAAGTACTGCGTATTTCATATACTTGCCAAGTATCTCCCAACAGAAAAGTCTTGCGTTATGCATTATTGGTAAGACCAGATTACTAATTAGCTGCAGTAATGTTACAATATCACATACCTAACATACTAAATGATTAACAAAGAGGTAATTTAGAATCACTTTTATACAACTGCTTTGTCATATTTAAAGTGTCTATCTACTAACTAACACAAGCTTAGGGCAAATATTCTTCTTGGCTATACAAAAGCTTTCAAGTAGGGTTTCCTCATTCCCATCAAGAAGTGTCTTTAAGCTGGAAAGAGACAGCTGAATTCTGCTGGAAGATAGCGATGCCACCCATTACAGCTTTGAACACACGCAGAATTCAAGAGCCTTGCATCCCGTGGATTTACAAAGAATTATTACACAGTTTAATCAGCATGTAAGTAATTATATGCTACACATTTAATAAGAAATGAACTTACTGCGAAAGGGACTTGGCTCTGTCTGTGGCTGTCACCTCTTGTTTCTGACCATGTAGAAACAAAGCTGCAGTTTTGTGAAACATTTCAATGGAGCATGCTGTCAGTTCAGCCAGACTTCTTATGGCAAACGCATGAATATCCTGCAAGAGTTAAAAAAGATTCCCCATACCGTAAAAAATAAAAGCTGCTCATTTTTGTAAACAAGTGAATCATGCACTGTACTATCACTACACTGCCCTTTCAGACCTCAGAATCTGCACAGAAATAGACTCTGAGAAGCCCAGCTGTAACTTAGCAGCCAGATAAACACCCTGCGGCCAGGTATTCTCTTCCTTCATTACTGAGTTACCTCTACTGATTTTTTAGCATCACGGTCCCCATCTCTGGATTCCACTTCTTGGCTTTCTTCACTCTCTTTTTCTTCTTTAGGAAGACTACTGTTGAATCGTGCTATCCATTCATGAGCAGATGTCCTCACCTGTACGAAGATATGCCATAGTACTTAATGACTGGAACGAAGCCCCCTTGCACACCACAAAACATGGAGTATTGGACCTCTCCAGAGGAAGGAAACAGCTACAACTCCTGAGCTAGTGAGAAGAACCAGGACAAATGATCCTAGTGCCTTCAGGACTTTTGTAGAAAGTTGGATGCACTGATGTAGTTGAGGGCAGTCATTTCTCCAGCAGTGGGTACTGGAGTTTACCAGCAAGACCAAGACTAACGGAGATGCTTTATAAACATGTCTGCAGACTGCTGCTGCCACTTGGTGGATCTGAAGGGTAGTGAAATGAAGGCAAGAAAGGCAATTCTACCTCATACCAACTTCTGAACGCAGTAAAACCAGCTGCTTTGTACCAAGAGGAGGGCTTCAACTCATGACTGTAGGTTGATTTCATTGTGGTGGCTGAAGGCTGACAGCTCCCGCTTATCTTTGCTACCACTTATTACTGCCCAGTGACAGGGCAAAGACACACTGGTGTCTACTGATTCAGAGCCAAAGACATGAGAGAACATGGTTTTGCCCCATAAAGTCAAAGGAAAAGGCCCATCTCTTTTGCCTACCATTGTCAAAGGATCTAAAACACAGCTTGTTTTCATGCCTTTGATATTTTCACAAGCAAAGCAGGACTGAGAAGCAGTTCCTGTGAGGAATCCCTCCAGCTTTTAGAAGATGGGAAATAACTCACCTTGATCAGTTTGTCCGGCTTTGAAGAGATACGCAATTCTGAAAACAACTCTGTTACTTCTTTTGTGAACTCCTCATCTCCTAAAGGACAGGAAAGGTTAAAGAATCCACACAAAGGACAGATACAGGAATAAGCAGCACTTCAGTGCACAACTGGTTCTGCACAAGTCTCTCAACTGTTGCCTTTATTTCTCTTTGAATCAGGTGAATTCTGAAAAGGTGGAGACACCAGTGCCAGAAGGTTAGCTTTTGCTTCCTCAGTCCTGGTTTTGTAGCTAATGTAATTCCATTATTTTTTTTTTCAGGCAGCATTTTACAGTGCACTAACTTGCGCATCACCTTGGAGAGTCTGAAATATCACTATGGTTCTCCTATTATATACAGCAGGGCAGATGTTAACAGTGGGGGAAAGGCTGTGAGATCCATCATGTGCAAATATAAAAGGTACATTAAATGTTAAATGATAGCAAATACAGGTGTGTAAGCCCTCCCTGATGAGCCATTCAGGTAAAAGCAATGCAAAAAATTTACATTTAAATCTGCATAATCCTCAAGAATCAGATGGCTCGTGTGTATGGAGGCACCTCTGAGCTTTTGGTCTGTGTGGCTAACTCATTTAAAAAAAAAATAAAATGAAAAGGCTTTTTGCTTTCCCACAGGTTGGACAACTCTATTCACAGTATTTCCCTCATGGCCAGGGGAACCCAGCATCTCTCTGAATTTGCATCTTGGCTCAAGGTCAGTTGTATGAACTGCCCAGGAGTCGAGCAACTCTAATCCTGCTCTTGCAAGAAATTGTTCCTGCTACAGAATTAATGCACAGCAGCTTTCCAGAGATGAAGGGTATCGCTACCTGTCATGCTCCTGGCCACAGACGGCTTTAGGATTAAGCACCCAGCTAAAGAATAACTTAACTTTGGCATCATGCCCATTGCTAGTAATCTCAGGGCTGGCTGGTTCTACACTGAGAATTTCACTGAGAACCAGCTTCTACTCCCAGAACCTGAGGCTCTCTTACCCTTCTTTTCTTCCTCTTCTTCTTCAAAGAATTCAGGTAAAGAAAATGCTTCTTTGAGTTGCTCCATTTCCTCCTTCAGTGTGTCCAACTCTTCTCCAGAGAGGGCATTTAGAACCGATTTCACCTAGTTAGGAGCAGCACAGCCAAAGAGAGAATCATAAATCCCACAAGAAAAAGAAACGGGATGGAAGACGCAGCACTGGTTTACACTGTGTGTAAAAACATCACAGACCAGTATAAATGAGAAAGTGGTATTTTCTTACAGGAAGGAGGAAAGGGGAAAAGACCTATTTCTGAAGTCTCATTGATGGACAACGATTCTTAAGGAGTTATTTGAGTAATTTCTTTCTTAAAAAAAGAGAATGACTTCTGAAATTGCACGCTGATCTGCCCTACTCCCTGCCCCGAGACAGAGAGGACAATCTCTGCTGTGCTTACAATACTCTCCTCTTCTCCAGACCAAGGCAGCAAACAAGTGGGTATGATGAGAGAGTAGCTTGTGAAAAATTGTTGAAGACATACAGGAACTGAGGCTAGCTGGATAAAGAGAATGGCCGTAGGAGCTGAGGACAGGACATAATGCTCCCAAGGTAAACACCAGGATCATAATGCAGGGGTCAAAGTAAAGCTGTGTAATCAATCATTTTAGAGCAAGTTCTGAGCACTTGATTTTACATTTATATACATATATTTCTAATCTTTTTTGCCCTGCTCAGCTGAACTCAAAACAGAAGGCAAACCACTCAAAGCCATTACCTTTGATTCACTCTCTCTGGAAAGCATCTCTAAGGCCTCCAGATGCGAAAGACCCTGAAACTCATCAAACAGTAACCCATAATGGGCTTTCTTCTCCGTAGCCATGGTAACCTCAGTAGCTGTCTGCTGCTCTTCTTTCTCCTTTGCCTCTCGTAAGACCTGAAAAAGAAAAGCAGAGGACTCGGGTCAGTGCCAGAAAATACAGAATACAGGAGGAGAAGGTTTTTGGTGCAATAGTTAACGGTTGCTTAATGACAGGACCACAAAAGAAGGGAGAATAAACGAGAGAAACCAATGAGGAGCTGATACAGAACCGCCATACCTGAGATAATGTAGAGTTTCTGTTCATTAGGCCCTTTGTTTTTTTGAACCCAGGGTCTCCCTCAGCTATTACATCCATTGTCTTTTTCCCAATGAATTCCAATGCATCCAGACCTCCACTGATAACACTTTTTCCCTAGGAATTAGAGTTGGATATACACAGCACATAAAAGTCACAGAAGGCTATACAATTAAGACAACTGAACTGGGGGATTTATACAGCGATGTTATGCCAGACACTCACATACAAGCCAAATTGCTCCTTATAACCCGAAAATTCAATCCTAATTGCCACAAAGATAGCAGAAGGACATGGAAAGAGCCACAACACACTATCATCCAACAGTTTAATACAGCACTCAGGCAGCTGCAGCAATCTGACGGGAAATACATTTTTATTTTGTGAACAAGCTGGTTCTCAGCATATTAAAGTATTACAGTATTTAGTTCTCATCCTTCCAATCAGAGAGCACTAGACCTGTGGGTTTTGGTTGCTAACTCTTGTTCAAGCCTTAAAAGCAGAAGCAAGCTTTCCATCTGCGGCTCTATCAGATTCACGGGCAAATTGACAAGACAGCAGATCACAAAAGCACAGTTTCTAAGGGTAATGGGCTCCTTTGAAGTGCATTTCTCATGGTCACAGGAGCAAGCTGATTTCCAAGCAATTTGGGCTAGTTTCACAGAAGTTTTTGAAGAAGAGAATGGATTTCATCTCCAGACATTTCTGTGGAAATCAGTGGAAATATTCCCGGAATGAGTCTGACCCTGCATTTACCTGAACACTCTAAAGGAAGGAAGCAGAGATAACAGAGTACAGAGGTGATATGCACAGGAATGCACACACCATACAGTCCACCATCAGGTTTTTTTGCTGTGTATCAGCATTTAATACAGAACTACCAAAATTCAAGACACCTAACGCATTAAGTACCAGTTAGAAGCAAGTCACAGGATAAGGACTGTCTGAAGGTTGAAACAGTTTCTCACCATCCATTCCACAAAAGTCAAAATTAAAAGTTTCCTCTTACAATATTTCAGATGAAAGGCAAAAACACCAATGCTCTCTTAAACCCATTTTCTCCTGCATTCCCAACTCACTCACTGTGCTTTGGACAGCAGTAGAGATGGTCGATAAAACTCCAAGAGCACCAGCAATAGGAAAGGAACTGCCATCATCAACTGCATCTGTGCTGCTAGCACCAGCATTCTCGCTTCCTGCATTAGAAGGCAGAAAATTAACTTCCTCACTCCCAAAAAAAGATCCCATCAGCTGCAGAGTGGAGAAAATTAACAAACACCAAGTGTCAGCCATAAGCAGGGCTAGAATTGGGATTATTTTCCCACCTATTCTTCATAGCTAACAGAAGTAAGCAATAGAGTTTGTAGCACATAGATATCTACCTCAATTTGCAAGATGCAGGGTAAGGTGATGTTATTTTGGGGCTGATTTTGTTATAAGAAACATTTCAGTGTCGTTCTTACGCAGTAAAAACTGACCTCTTGTAGCATCTCTAGTCTCTGAAGAGATTTCAGTAGGACTGGGGATCCCAAGGGTTGTTTCTGCTTTTTCTATGACATTCGAAATACCTTGACCTAGAGAAGACAGCAGCATTACTTTAACCATAACATACAACAGAAATCAGAACAGAAACAGGATTAGGGCCATAAATTGTTTTTTTTATCATTCTGGATTCCTCCTGTTCGAGACAGTTTACCCAGCACTAAAACATACTACCCAGCTTGCTTACCAATGTAATGAACTCAGGTTTCATCTCAGCTTTTAAATAAAGTTGTAATTACCAGCTAAATACCTTTTTAAAATACCAGCTGAAAATTATGCTAACATCTTAAAGATGTGAAAGTAATTTTGGCTGTACATATCTCCTTAATTTCACTGCACCTTTTGGTACAAGCTTTCCCCATTACTTGAACGATTCTCTTGACATTTTTCCAATAAGTGCATCTATAACAGAAATCTTCTCTAGAAACAAGCTCAAAAGCACTAGATTGAGACATAAAGTATGGTTAAAACATTTATCACATACCAGAAGGAGCCTTACCTACAGTAGCTACAGTAGCAGACGCAGTTGACAGAAGAGATTTCCCCCAGCTTCCCCAGTACCCCCATCCTGTCTGAACCGCGGCAGGAGAATCTGAGACCTTTAATGAAGAAAAGCAGAAGAGAGCGATGCAGGTATTATGGTGAGGAGAGGAACACAAGCAGTCCATGATGTGTAACTTTTGCACAGCTTTTTCTTTTCAGATAAACAGCAATGTGACTTTTCAAAAAACCAGCAAGGCTTATATGGTCAAAATTCCTCTGTGCATAAAGCCATGAAACAAGAAATCATGTTATTCAGAGCAAGCACAGGATCGTACCCTGAGGGTTTCAGCTGCAGGCTTTTCTGTGGCAGCAGGCTGGCTTGGGGGTTTGGGTTCAGGTCTTTTCCGAGTCACAGGCACAGGTTCAAGCTCTTGCTGTTTCTCTTCATTGCTCTCAGCATGGCCAAGTTCCTCTGCTTTCTGTTCGTTTTCATCTTTGTAAGAGGTTTCTTCTTTCAGATTTTCACCGCTGTCTTTCTCAGACATGACTACAAACATTCATAGAAAGTGAAGCAGATAAAATAATCACTCCTTTGTACACTTCGACATTAGTTCAAACGCATCACATTTGTGTTTTAAATAATTAAATACAACTAAGACAGAAATCCCTTTATGTTGCCACACATACCCCACACAAACAGGTTATGTTTTTAAGGGAGTGTGCACACTGAGTTACGTCTGACTGGAAGAAATGTCACACTTGGAAGTTTAAAGTCCCACAGAAACACATGGCTTTATCTGACACACCCTTGCCGCAGGAAAGAAACAGGTTGCTAACTCTGAAAAGCAAATGAAAGGTACGAAAAGTCTTTCGATAACGAAGTCCATGCCTTGCTTCACCAAAACAAAGCAAAACCAAATTGCTTGGGACAGCTGCTTTGAAGGGGGTCGGATATGAATGGGGATAGCTGTCAGCACGCCAGGCAGGTAGAGAGGCAGCGACTGGTTCGCTTCTGTGTTTAGGGCTGAGCTTCACCAGCGCATTAATACCACCCAGAATCTGAAATGTGCTCCAGCTGCCACAAACACCACCCCCGACACGGCACACCGGGGATTACGGTGCCCACGAAGAGGGCTGCCACGCTGCGGCCTGCGCACGGGGCAGGGGGCTCTCCCTCCCGCCGGCAGCGCTTCGCCAGCTCCGGGGCAGGAGGGTGCAGGCAGGGCCACACCGAGCACCCCACGGCCCCCCAGCACCGAGCAGCGTCCCCGGAGAGGCGACCTCTGATGCAAGCAGGGCAGCTACCCCCAGCAATGGGATTTTGTCGGCTTTCAGCGAAGGAGGAGGCCACCAGCCCCTACGGAAAGGGCAGCCCCGGGTGACAGACAGGGGGACCCCCACGCCGTTTCCCCGTGGCCCCCCCGCAGTGGCCAGCGGCCCCCCGCAACACCCCCGGGCCCGCCCGGCCGCGCTCGCCTCCCACCGGGGGGAACCGGCGCAGCCCACCGGGCCCGTCCCCACCCGCGGCGCCCCCTGCGCTCCCCAGCTTCCCCCTGTGCCTCCGCTTCCCCGGGAGACCCCCAGCGTCCCATAACCCCCGCACGGGACTCCCTGCCCCACAGCGGGCCTCCGGCTGCCCGCAACCCTCGCCACGGGACTCCCTGCCCCACAGCGGACCCCCAGGTGCCCCAAAGCCCCCGCTCCCCTTGGGACTCCCCGTCCCACAGAAGGACGCTTGTGCCCCCGGCCCTCCGCAGGCCCGCTCCCGCCTCACCCGCCGCCGGGCCGGGCCGGGCCGCCAGCTCCGCGGCGGGCTGACCGTAACCATCGAGGCGAGGCGCAGAGCGGCACCGGCCGGCTGACCCCGGAAGTGCGGCCCAGCCCGGAAGGGCGCGCGGGGAAGCACGTCCGGGCGGCGGAGCCGGTGGCGGCGGCGTCGGTGCGCGGCGGGACGGGCCCAGCCACTCTCCTCCCGGTGAGAGCGGCGTACCCCTAACCTCACGGCGCTGCGGTGACGTCAGGTTTTACCTGGTGACGTCAGAGTCGGGGGGAACGGCGTCAGCGGCGCGCAGGCCCTCCCCGCTGCTGGGGGAGGCGTCGGGGGCCCGCGTCTCACCGCGCTGTGTTGGCATGGGAGTGCTGACGGGGGGGGGGGGGGGGGGGAAGGGAGGGCGGTATTCTGGCGTGACGTCATGCCCGCGTCGACGTCAAGGCCCGCGTGACGTCAGGCCCGTGAAGCCTCGGCTGCAGCGTGGGGGGTGTGGGGGGATGCACGTCGTGTTTTCCCGCTGCCTCCAGCGGCCCGGCCGGGGCCGGGTTTTTCCAGGGGGGAAGGCGATCACCTGTGGGGCCGCGGCTGCCGGGGAGGGGGTTTCTCATCTGGGGACATTCGTCCCTGAGCGTTTATTGCCAATAGAAGAGAAAAAAAACCTAAACATCTTTTCACCTGCAGCCGATCCTACGCCCTTCGTGAGTTACCCCGTGAGGTGTCAGGCAGGCGCGGCACCGCGTACACGGCCGGACTCCCTGTCCCAGGAGGCAGCCGCCCGCAGAGAAGGTGGGCGCTGGGCGCCTGGGGATCTGCTCCCGGCGTTGGTGTTTGGGCTGGGGGTGCAGCCGCTCCCCCCATGGAGCCTCCGCTGGTGCTGGCAGAGCGTGAACCCTCCACGCAGCCTCTCCCGCGCTGGGAACGCATCTCTTGTCAACACCACACCGGCTATTTTCATAAACTTCCCAGCAGTTAATGTCCTCAGGGCTTGGCCGCACGCGGCGCTCTGATTTGAAAAAGGGTCAGAGGGGCCTCGCGGGGTGGTCACAGCAGCCTTATTTCTGCAAGACATTACACTGCGAGTAGGAAGGTGCGCTCCCTGCGAAAGCGATCCGTTTAGATCTATTTAGCGCACATTATTACCCATTAGCTTGTTGGAAATGCCAAAAAACATTTCCACATCATGTGCCGGGAGTGGCAGTCGGTTAGAGCAGTCAGTTAGAGCAGTCGGTGGTCTGTCAGGTGTGTCTCGGTTTATTGCTTCGCTTTTCTCCAGGTATGAAATGATGTTATGAGCAGTGAACGTAAAGCCGTATAACTTGCAACCTCTTGGGGCTCAATTTTGCAGTGCCTTATAAATGTGTGTAATTTTAAGTACTATCAGTACTTCCATTGACCTCAGTGGGACTACTTATAGTGCTCGAAGTTAAACACAGATAGACTTTTTCAGGATAAGAGCCAAAGATGACTCATACAAGTGTATGCATCACGGATTTTTATCTTTCCACCGTTATTTGTTGTTACAACTTATGGTTCAATAAAGGTTAAATATGTTGAGCTCAACTTCAGGTTCAGTTGTAAAATAGCCAGTTTCTATTCTGCACATTTCATCTTGCTTGGGCTTAATGCTTTCTTGAAGAATTGTGGTGTTGGTGCTGCTCACGCTTTATCCTTTTTGGATCCTTTATCAGCTCCAGCAGCTGTTTTGCATAAGTGTGATGGTTGAAGAATACGGATTTCGCAAATCATTTTATTTTTCCCAGCACTCGGCAGTGAGAGATCATTGTCTGCTTAGCAATAATGGCTTTTCCAAAAGCGAAATGTGACAAACAATTTCTAATAAATCAGACCTCGAAGAGTTTAATAGTAAAATTCAATGACCCGTCACCAATGTTTTATACATTATGCAAGCTCAGTGCAAATATAGTGGAGAGCGTATGCAATTACTGAAGATAATTATCTTATTCTTATGAGGAAAAATATTGCTGAGTATTTCTTGTGTTAAATAATTGACTGAGGTTCCTAATGTCATTTTAGGAGGAGTGTCACAGACACTTGGAAATCTAACCATTTAAATTTAATAATTTCAAATGACAATAACACAGGCAAAGTACAGGAGGTACTGGAATTATTCTCTAATAAATCTAAAACATTATTAGTTGGGAGGTTATTGTTTTGGAAGACTGGAAGTTATTCTGTGTATTTGATTCGATACTGAAGATGAGGGTTTGTCTCCACTGCAGAGCTATCATCAGTTGCAACTGCATCAAATGCTGTGAAGTGAAGTCCCAATGTGTGTGAAAGCCATTAAGTGCAGTGGCATTTTTAATTGAAGGCTGCTGGGTCGTGGAGCGATGTATGTTGAAGATCTGCGACCACGGCGCCTCACTTGCTAGCGCAAGCCATGACCAATGCTCAAACGGCACCACTGGCAATCCAAATATCAGTGGTCCACAAATTGCTGACAATCCACAGCCTGCCTTTAAGAAATCTGTACAAGGTTACCAGGTTGTCAGCAGCCTTCTGAAGGCTCTGAAACCCTCAGAAAATACTAGGGGGCTAACAAAGGAAGGCTAAAACCACTCCTTCAAACAGAATATTAGTTGTTGATCAGCTAATCAGTATTGGGATTTTTTTGGACCTGGGCAGTTGGTGTGGCTGGGATACTCTTCTCCAGAGGCGTGCCAGATCCAATAGCACTTTCCCTAAAGTGTGACTGGTGGAAAACAGGAGTGAAAGAGGCCTTGGTACTTTTTTAACTGTTTAGCTGTGGGAAAGTAGCTTCTTCAGCACAATGGTATAATTGAGTTCTCAGCGCTGGTCTCATCTTAAATGAGCAGACAAGAGGCACGATAGAAAAAAGAGTGGGGCCAATTAAAAGAAAAAAAAAAAGAGAGGGCAGATGAAGGGATTGCTGTTTACAGGGAAACAAGTGGAGGGCCTGTTTTCCAGTTTCTGTTGCAGGATTCAGGGCGTGAGTTGGTTAGTCAAGCTTGAAGGAGAGTTGGACACAGCTGTCGTCTTTGCCTTCTTTGTTAAACTGATTTTGGCAATAGCTGCAAAAGAAATGGGTCAGATCCACGTTTCCCATCAGATGTCAAGTCTGGAATCTGGTTTGACCTCTGACAAATTATCTTTAACTGAAAAAAATGCCATTTGGGTAGCGTGTTATCAGCAAGTTCCTGAATACACTTTATTTTTTTCTGCTGAAAAGACAATTAGTACAACTCATCTGTATTTATTTATATTGAAGTATTTTTCGTAAGTGGTGAGATTTCTGCCTGCTGTAGGCAGTGTTAACTAGTGATTCTGGATGGAAGAGAAGTGTCTGCATTATTTATTGAGAAAATGTATTCCTTTGTATTGTGTTATGTATGAAATTCAATTCTACTAGCATTTGTTATTAGTAGAAGGCAAGATGATAAGTTTGAAGTCACACAGTCAATGGGATGAGGCGAGATATTCTTTAAGATAACATTTTGGCTTGTGGCTTCTGTACTTCATAAATTGTTTTTTAGGGCTCTGCTGCAGTCTAGATGGAATCGTAACTTCAGGGAATGCATATTGGATTAAAAATTTTGTTGGGTCAGGCTTCCAGGAAAATTGGTTACAGACTTTCTTATCAGTGTCGTCTCATTTTGTTACAAGTTGGTTTTATGCTGACTTTTAAAAAAGAAAAATCCTTGTGAGCAAAGAATATAAAATTAAAGGCTGTATCCTAATATCTTAAAAATATCTTTTGTGCACAATAATTTGAAGAATGTGAAATCTGTCGCTAGACAAAACAAATTTTCAAATTGCAGTGAAATACGGGGCAGAATTTGGGTAGAGAAGATGATGAACAAGGTATAACCGCTGAGATGTGGCAGCATAAAGTAAAAGATTTTCAACAGGATCTTATTGTAAAATAACAGGAAAAAAGAGGCGGAGTTATAAAATGCAACATCAGCAAGAGAGATTGCAAAAAAGGAAGTATATTAAGACATCAGTGCCCTGATATTCAGAAAGTGACTTCCTCTCTGGCTCTAGATAACTGCCAAGAGAATTTTCCCAACACAAGAAACTGTAAGCATATTATGTAGTATTTAGACATCTAACACTGACCGTGCCTCTAAAATTAAGTAAGTAAACGTGTAAGTGCTAAAAATCAGACGTGTGCGTGCTTTGGGTTTTTTCCAGATGCTAACTGAAAGCCTGGCTTTAGAAAATCAGGGCTTAAAAGCACTGATATTGCTGGGGAGGGAAGCAGAAATTATATCATCTTTCTTGCTTTTCTTCCTCTATTAAAGAAAGCACTTTTTCTCCATTACTAAATGCGGAATCCACTTTCTGACCCTAAAGATAGTTATGCATTTCGAGTAGTCTGAACAATTTGTTCTTTTTTTAAAACCTTTTTCCCCTTAATGATTATTGTTCCTGAGATTATTTATTTGGATGGGAAGATGAACATCTAGAGGACTGAAGGTTGTGCTAATGCTGCCTCACCCTTGTTTCATTACTGCGTTCTGAGCAAAGCTCTGATTTGGAACCTCTCAGCTGACAGTTTATATTATGCTAATCGAAATCTGTTTACTGGAAATGAAATTTGAATACGCCGTAAGCTTGCTGTCATTAATAAACTTAATTATTTTTCTTTTTTTTTTTCCAGTTGGATTTCCAGTTTCCACTCCTAATATTGATGGTCTTGAAAGCGCATTTGGATCCGAGACATTTTCTATCACTGAACAAATCAAGAGCCTCCTGTCTTATCTCAAAGCAATACAGACAGCTTAATATCATATGACCTCATTTCTCCAAATTAAATGAAAAAAGAATTTTCTCTAGCTTTCCATGAAGCTCAGCTATTGCCTGTTAATTTTGACCGTTAGTGCTGATCTTTCAATTGGATTTACACTGGAAAATGTAGCTTCTAACGGGACAGTTGCTTTTGGGGCTTTCAATACATCGCTTCACACAGTGTTTCAAGCTTTAGGAAGTTCTCCAGCACACCATGATATCATAGCCAAAGAGGGAACCAGTATTTTAATTGAATGTAAACTGAACATCAGCCAGTATGAATATATTCTTTGGTATAACTCCAGAGGACACCTGCTTGAACAGAAAGATGAAGGTGAGCTTTCCTGCTGTTTTCTATCCTTCAGTGTTCCCCTTTTGTACAGTATCTGAAAACCTCTGGGACTTTATTATCATTTTCTCCTCCTGTCCTCCCATTTTTACTGCTGGGAGATAAGGAGGGAGCAAGACAAAGCCCTTTGCCCTCTGGCATGCGCTATGGGAATTATACCTGAGTTCTGCCCTAGCCTAGCCCTCCTGCTATGGTGCCCCACAGAATCGTTTTGTTCAAGAGGTATCACAGTATTCAATACAAAAGAAATGAATCTGCGTCTTACCAGATACTCACTGATGTTTTTATTTTTTATTACTCTGGTTTATATTCTATTTTTCCAAACACATGAATTAAAATTCTCCACAACTTGTGACCTTTTCCAGCTGGCAATCAGTGCTTTCATTGTGTTACAGGATTTTTTTAAAGCATGGGGTAACTTATTACATTTATTTTCTGGTTTATGCACCAGCGAGACCGTGGAAACTAACACAATTTGTAATGGCCAACGATGAAGTACTTGCTGTTTAACCCTTTTGTGCAGAGGGAGAATATATTTTCCCAGCTATTGGCTCTTACAGTTCTGTCCCTGAAGTTTTTAATTTTCAAAAAATGTCTTTTAGAGATGCATGTGGTTTTTCTCTACTCTATTAGTATTAATGAAGGTCATCGAGCTAATTGATAGGATCTTCTCAGAGGCCATCTTTCTGCCTTAAGTGTTCAGTAACCTCCTTGTAGCTAGAATACCATCTGGAGATCAGTTCAAAGTAGAGTAATTAGTAGAATGAGTTATGAAAACAGTTTTCCCCCTGAGTTATAAATGCCTAGGAAATACCGTATAAAGCTAGCTTCTTGTATTGATTTCTTTTTACATCAGTTTTGTGTATCAGCACTGCCTGCTCAGCAGAAAACTGTGTCTCAAGAAAATCCTGGGTTCTTTTGCCAGCGGAGCCATTTACAGACTCTGGTCTTCTTCATGGGTCACTTGACTTTTGACTCTGAACGTAGAGAAAATTAGACTTTATAGAAGACAGTCTTTCAACGTAGTGTTACACAGTGGGTGAGAAGCACTAGTTAAGAAGTCGGTTCCCTGTCAGAAAGGGCTGGCAGTCCAAAAGCACACAGGAAACTGCAGATGAGAGAAAGCAGTAGAACCAGAGTAGCAAGTGCACGAAATAATTTACCATTAAGCGGTAAGATTGCTACCTGGTTTATGGCTTTCTGTATCAGAAGCATGAAAAGGAAATTTCCATCCTTGGTGTTTGTATTATTATGCTAGAAATGGACTGCTTGCTTCCAAGCTCTGTCTCCTGTTGATGGAGTAAACAGCATGTGTCTAGTTTACCAAGTTATTTTTATTTCATTAGCTCAGTCTGTTTCTTTTGAATCTCCAGGTGGACGGTGGAGGATCGCTGATAATTCCCTTAACATCACAAAGGTCAACTTTGCTGATCGGGGGCGATACACGTGTGCAGCTGTTAATCGTAATGACACCTTGTATTACACAGTCACCCTGAGGGTTATCTTCACCTCAGGAGACATGAGTATCTACTACATGATTGTGTGCCTCGTTGCCTTTGCTATCACCCTCATTTTAAACATAACCCGTCTGTGCATGATGAGCAGTCACCTCCGCAAAACAGAGAAGGCTATCAATGAGTTCTTCAGGACGGAAGGGGCTGAGAAGCTTCAGAAGGCTTTTGAGATAGCCAAGCGTATCCCTATCATTACATCTGCCAAAACACTGGAGTTAGCCAAAGTCACTCAGTTTAAGACCATGGAGTTCGCTCGGTACATTGAAGAGCTTGCCAGAAGCATTCCCCTTCCACCACTGATCCTTAACTGCAGGGCATTCATGGAGGAGATCTTTGAGGCTGTGCGAGTTGACGATCCCGATGAAGTTGGTGAGGAGGAAAAACAGACCCAAGCCTGTGGTACCCAAGCTGCGATATACCCCATCAACCCAGAGATCAAACGCAGCGATTCACCAGCCGGGGATTCAGACGATGGGTCCATGAATGAGCAAGGTCAAGAGATAGCCGTTCAGGTGTCCATTCACCCTCAGTCAGAAGTGCAGAGCATTGACACTGTTTCTCACGACAGCTGCCAGTTTGCGCCTTCTGAGGAGGGCACCTGCTGAGTCCAACGATACGCTGTTGTGAAGGAAGCAGAGTTGACCCTGGGATACTGCAAGAAAGGGGTCTGCAAACAAGCTGCCTCAGTTCCATATGCACAAGAGTTATCCAAATTGCAAAGTGCCAGAACTGCTACTGAAATCTATATTTTCTGTCAGTGTTGATCTAACGATTTCAAGTCTGTTAGAGAAGGCCATTTGGAATATTGTGCAGTGGCTTTTCTTTTTAAAGCAAGCTTGCTATACTTAAAATATTTACAAAACAGGAATTCTTTGTCCTTGGCTCCTTGGTAGCTTCTGATACTTCTGATGTGTATTAAAAGTGACCAAGCTGAGCAGTACAACTTGCAATAAGATCTTTTCCACAAAGTGGAGCCAGAATTCCTTTGAGTCAGTGTTGTTGTCCTGATGAGTTGTGTGCTCTTTTTTCAATTGCCTCTTGGTGCGTGTAGCCCATCAGAACCATGGTGAGCTTGAACAAATCTGTTCTGTGTTGTGTGCTTCTCTGTTGCTATCAAAACGTACTGTACTTAAGGAAAAAGAGTAGTACCAGGATCTGCTGTTGGATTGAACGAATTGTTGCAGTTTCAAAGCAGCTTAGAGAACAACCAGGGGGTCTCAGTTTTCCATGCACCTGCAGGAAACTTGTGTGTACTCTAGTGTGTGGGGGGTGAATTGTTGTTATAACGCTTGTCACTTAAACTTGGTGCTGATTGCCAAAGCGCCTTACCCTGGTTCTGTCTTAGAGAATGGAGCAGTAACAGCACTGCTGGCACTGTCTTTCTTTTGACTTTGCTGTTTCACTTACTATAGAAAATCCAAAGTTTTATATTGTATTTGTTATTGTTGTGAGAAAAGAATGACAGTAATACGTAGTGGCGTAATTTAAAAATTCATTTACAGATCAGGTGTCTCGGGCACTTCTTTCTGAACAACATTATAATAAAAGAGATGAAAAGTAGCGACACTCACTTTGCTCTGGCTAGTGCTTTCAGAAAGCAGTTGAAGACGGAGTGGGTAGCAGAGGGGCTGGCTGAGCTGTTCGCCAGCCGCTGTTTGCAGGAGTGGAGTAACTCGCTGAAGGTGCCCTGTCTCATCCACTGGAGAGGCGTGACAGAAGGGAGAGGTGCAGGTGCTAACATACGTGCACACGTAAGTACTTCACCAAGGATATCCCGCACGGCCTCCTCAGCTGTAGAGATCCAGCCTCAAGGAATCAGAGTGCGGATGAGAATCTAGTTTCTTCTTTCACTCTTTGGTGCTGATTTTTTTTTTTCCTTAACATTTGTAAGTTGTATCACTTAAATAGCATTTTATATCCTGTTGAGATTTAGTGGATGTAAGGCTTGTAAGCACTCTACAAATTAATTTCTTACAACTACTGGAAGCATATTGCCATATAATTTTAACAACTTGGCAACAGGAGCACCATTTAATTTCCCACAACTCTTTTTTCTTTCCTTATTATTACAGAAATGTCAGTTGAACAAGTGATTCTGGATGGCTGCTCAGGATTCCTAAGAGGATTTGACATTACATTTACATGAGTAGAGATGGAAAACAAGCAGGCACAGTGGTAATACCAGGGTGGGGCCGTCTGTTGTAATGCATGCTCGTAACAAAGCGTCTGAACAAATTATATTTATTGTTTCATATCGGAGAATGTGAAACTGAAGCATCTATTACCATTTTAAACTACCTTCTGGGGAAAGTTCTGCCGTCAGCCACCAGTAGATGCAGCCTTGTTGGCTTTGGCTTGTTGGGTAAGAGTGGTGCTTGTCAGGAAGGAAGGTGCTAGCCTTGGTTATAGTAGTGTTTCCACCAGCTTGGAACCTTTTCCAAGACTGTAGCAAACTTTATCTGCTTCAGGGGAATAAAGCTTTCTGTAGACACTTGCAGTAGCTGCTGCCCTCAATAGTAATTTCTTTTTTGCTTCCATAGTTTGGTGGCACTTTATGTCCAGGTGAAAAGTTTGTATAGTTTTGTGTAACCTGTCTGGTTTAAGTTTTTTGAGGTCATCAGTGTTAAAAGATACTCTTGTGGATAAATGCCTAGTTCTCTTAGAAGTCCTGCTAAGATGCTGCTGGCTTCAGTTCTGTACTACAGCGAGCTCTGCAGGTTTGTTGCCCATGCATGTGTGGAAATTTGGGGCTTTGCACCATTTTGGATGTCCTAGTTGAAAGAGGTGAAGGCTGCAAGAGAGAATGATATGTTTTCATCTCCTTTGTGCCACAATCCATGAGGATTGTACCTGCACCTGCCTTTCTTCCCCCATAAACAGCTTTCCTTGCTTCTGTGAGACTGTTGCATTATACGCAGCAGTAGCATCTTGGACATTTTACCCCTAAATACACACACAATGTAGAGATGCAGCTGCAAAATCAAGGCTCCATTTAATTGCTTCCTAAGAAGCAGTTATGCAATCGTGATTGACAGATGTCTCATCAGAAGTGGCAGCTTACAGGCAGCAGAATGACACTAGAGGTGTGTCAAATGGGTGTCAGGAGAGCAGTTTCTGGATTAATTCAATCTGTTCTTTGATTTTTACACTTCACTTACATAGCTCCGAGTTCTTACTAAGCACAGTTACTCGGTGTCTTCGTGTGTCCTGTCGCTGGTGGAGAGGAAAGAATGATCATGCATAAAGGTCCTCAAAAATGCAGCTTCGGTGTCGGTTGCTGGATAGTAAAGCCAAGAGTTTTGCTGAATTATTACAGTATTTTGTTCAGTAAATTAATTTAATTCCTGGGAAGGAGGCTGTTTTGTAAGGATTTCAGTAAATCAGGAGTACTTATCAAATGTAGGAACTGATCCTACTCCCAGTGAATTCAATTAGAGCAAACTTGAAGCTCTAGTGTATTTTACAAACAATATTACAGGATTTTTATGCATCTGAAAGCAAGGATAATGGTGATGTTATACTGTAAATGCAATTTCCAGAGAATGAAACCTGACACTGGTTTCCAAACAACTTGTGAACTATTCTTGTTATCCTGAGTAGATGTATGCACTTAAATTTGTTTGCTGCGTCTAATTGAACATTAACATTGAAAGATGATGTAAACGTCAGTGTTTCTCTCTCTCTTAACTTTTTGTAGGACGAGGAGAGTCTACAGTGATTTCCTTGCTTTAAACTAAATTCTTTGACAATCACGAGGCTATTTTTCTCTTCTTTGTGACTTATTTTTATTTTAAATAATCTTAAATCTACTTGTTATCCAAGAGTACCTAAAACTAACTTTGTAGTGGTTATTTGTATTACCTGGATTGTAATGTAACCGTTTAATGTAACCACATAGGATTTCATACTTTCATAAAATGAATTGGTAGATTTGCAAAATAAATTAAAAACAAAAGCCTCATTTTGTTTGGGTTTTCTTTTTTATCAGTAAGGGGTGACGTGTGTATGAGTGCCTGTGTATCTGAGGTTAAATAGCAGCTGTATTCAACTAAGCAAAAGGTTGTTAGCCAGCCTGACAAAGGTCAGTGGCATATCCAGTTATCTCATAGACCGTTCCTGCTATGACGTCTTTGGGTCTGTCATTTTTTTATGTCTTAAAGTCCCCAGCAGCATCTGTAATAATTGTTACCAGCTACGTAAACAAATGGTAACGAACCTGAAATGGTTTCAGGGAGGCCCATGTGTTCTCCTTGATTTCACTTTTGCAAGCTAAAAGGGCAACAAACCTGCATTGTCCGTTCTTACCTTTTCACAGGATTGTACTATTTTATATTGTAATCACCTCTTTTTTTTTTTAAATCCTCCTCAAACCCCGGTATATTTGGACAGAACTTATCACCTAAAAGGCAACATAGCACAAATGTGGAGTATCTAAAGCCTTCAAGTGACCAAGTCTGTGTCGCTGTTTTTCCAGTTAGTTGCTGAGATGGCATAAAGAAATTTCCACTCCTGTGCCAAGGGAAGGATGTGGGCTGCTCTCACTCTGCATCCCTGGAGCGGGAGGAGATGTAGGTCTGACTTTACCCTTGCTGTTTGCAAGCCAGCAGTTTATTAAATTACACGGGGAGGGAGTAACATCCCCTGGAGTGCTGTGCTAAACATACTGAGAGTGGGAAAGAGGGGACCATCCCACCTCATTTCAGTGACCAGGCTTGGGTTCCTGATCCCTTTGCAATCAATTCAGAGTATTAAACTCTGCCAGGGGATGATCCCAAGCCCCTGAGCAAGACCTGTCACCACTGGTCAGACCGGGAAGCTGTATTTCCCATGTGAGCATCTGATACTGTGTGATAATGGATGTCTTCTGTATGGGCATGTCATGCAGCTCTGGGTGCCAGCCTGGAGCACAGAGAAAAAGTGCCCCTACTTAAGTTTAAACTGCAATCCCCCCCAGCCGAAACATAAAAAATCCAGCTTGCTGGGAAACCCTCTACAATATAGTCAGTGGGGTTGGGCAAGTGTGAATGAAAGCAGACTTCGTCCACATTGTTTTTGAAGAATAGTCTCTGGTTGCCAGTCTCTGCACCAGGCAGATAATAGAATTAAAGCTGAATCTTGGGGATTTTCCCGTGAGAATCAGCTGCTTAAAGAAAGAATTATTGGACCCATACTCCTCAGGCTGGGTCAATGTTCAGTCAGCATCTGCTTTCTATCTCCACGTTATGAGATATGCATGAATGATAACAGTTCAGTTTCTTAAAGCTCCTGTAACCTAACTCTTCATGATCCTGTCCACAGTGAACAAACTCATCTGCATGAACTTAAAGCACTTTTCCAGTTGGATAACAACAGATCATTGAAAAGGGAGCTGCATTAAGGATG
Organism: Pluvialis apricaria; assembly: GCA_017639485.1. Lineage (NCBI taxonomy): Eukaryota > Metazoa > Chordata > Aves > Charadriiformes > Charadriidae > Pluvialis > Pluvialis apricaria. The sequence continues at coordinate 8,329,780 of CM030019.1, forward strand.
GTTGTACTTTAATTTTAGGTGTGCTCCTTAAAAAATACATTTTTTGTTAATGTTGCAGCCCTCTCGTCTCGTGAGTCAAGTCTCCTGCTGGAGACAGGCAGTGAAGACACCACTGTGTCATTTAACTCAGGCAAGTTACAGCTTTATCGACTTCGATTCAGCCAGGTCATTTCACACCAGCTGGGTCTCTCTCCTCTTCATGGTTTTTTATTGTACAGCAGCTCATTCAGATGTCTCCAAATACTGCCAGCTTTTTTGCATGTGGAAAGGAGAATTACACCATCACTCCAAAAAAAAAAAAAAAAAATTGTTTTGCTAGATGTTCAAATATCAAAAAAAGCCCCAAAAGCTGGAAAGTTATGCTTTATCCCTGGTAAGACAGTGCCTATTCTTTGGTCACGCCTGGCTGCCCATGATCATAATAATACTGAGCAATTAAGCCTTTCATTTTCATTAGGCTAATTAATTGTTTGCACAGTGCCCTGAATATGGAATCATTTTCCTTTGGAAAGAATAAAAGGATTGGAATGGCTTCATCCCAAGTTGCTCGGAACGTATTTTATTTATTTTATGGGAGAAAAATTCTCTCTCGCCCCGAATGCAAACCATATACTTGAGTGTTAATGCCCGCGCTGGGACGTTTACATCAGCAGAGATGCACACAGATTATACATATGTCCATCCATCTGCCTCCACGTTCCATATGGTATCTGGGGCTTCTGCTGCATGTCAATGAGTCTGCAAAGCGGCTGGAGTCGTCGTGGCGTGTGTGCTGCCGGGTTTGTATGTCAGCCGTTGTCAGACGCTGGAAGAGTGATGAACACGTCCCCTCGGAGATCAGCTGTCCGCGGCACAGACGTGTGCCAAAGGCAGCACCGCTGTAATTACGAGCGCTGTATTGTGATAGCACTCGGAGGGCAGAGTACCGGGGTGGATAAACGTACTGGAGACCGGCACGAGAGGTTTATACTCTAAGTAAATCAAAGGCAAATGAAAACCGGGCTAGGATTTCGTGAAGAAGGGTACCCAGTGGATACAACATTGCGGAGGCTATCACTAGCTCTTTTTTATGTTTGTCCTATTCAGTGCCTCTTTGTGCTACTGTATTATTAAATATATATTTCATATCAAATCGTTCCAAGTGTAATAGAAGCTTGCAGAAAGCCAATTCAGTGGAAAGTGAGGGGACGTATTCAACTTTAAGTCTAAGGGAGAGCCTGCCGTCACACAAACTTCCAGTAAAGCAGTTGGAGATAGCGAGCCGGAGTTCCCCTTGCCTTTCCTTCGCTCTGCCTCTGGTGTAAGGCCTGTGATGGGCCATCTGCAAGAGTTGAAAGTGAAAATTGTGTCCCATGCTACTTTCTCTTCCTCTGAAGATCAGGGCACCGAGAACAGCCCTGGGTGAGAAGGGAGCATGAGAGGCCACCCAGGACGCTCTCAGCCGCAGACGTCCTGGCAGAGATGCTGCACCTCCCAGGCAGTCCGTTCCCCTGCTAAACTATCCCGACTACTGGAAAGAACTCCCTAAGATCTGCCGCCAAGCATCTCTGCATTCATCACCCATCTCGTCCTGTCGGTGCCTACTGCTGCTACATCTCAGCCCCAATCAGGGCCACCCCAAACATGCAGGAAAGGAATCGGGTGGGGAGAGAAAGCGGGGCCATACTTGGCTTTATGTGCCTGCCATGTCTGAAGAGGTCGTTCTGTGTGCAGGCTAAGCCTGCAGAATTTAACTGAAAGTTGAACTCCTTTTGTTTATTTAATGCGTGGATGTCCGAGTGTTGCTTCTCGGGCTTTGGACCTTCTTGCTGTCTAACCGTGTTGGGTCTTGCAAATGCCCCTGACGTTAGTGCTGGCAGGCAGCGGTCCCTGCCCCTATTCATGTCAGACGAGTAAATCCAGCATTTCGGTTGCAGCGTTCTTGCGATAGCTCCCTACATATATGTGGTAGGGCATGGAGAGCAGCCACTGCAAAGAATACGAGCATGTCCCACCATTATCTCAAGAGCTTTTCAGCATTTCACTTACTTTCCCTCCTTCGTGCCTTCTCTTCGCTTTCCTTCATGGTAAATATTCTGCCTGGTCAATGGGAGAATCCCAAGTTTTCATTTTTCTTTCTTTTTTTTCTTTTGTGAATTTTTCTCAAGTTCAATGCTCCTAAATAATGACTAGGGAGGAAGACAAGAACAGACATGAAGGAGTTTGGGCAACTGTCCTAAATTAGAGGATGGGTTTGGTTTGGAAACCCTATATGCATCACACTCTATTATAGAGAGTTGGCTTTAACAGCAAATCTCTTGCAGCAGGGTGTCACTTCACTTCCATACATTACTTGAAATGCTTTATTAATTTGATGATCTCGTGGGCTCTCAGAAAAAGCCATTTATCAGTGTTTTGAGGAGAGAGAACTCCTCTGAGCTAAAGGGACTGTTTTGTTGCTCAGATTTATTGCTTGGCTGACTTAATTCACCATTCAAACACGATGATTTTTAGCTGCTGGGCAGTGGCCCTTTCAATGTTGAAACTAATTAACTGCTAGAACTTTTTTAGCAAGGCTGTTTTCTTACTCTTGGAGTTGTTTTTAATCCACAGAAATAAAGCAAACGCGATCCTTGAAACACAGGTTGCATGGATACGGTATCAGCACAGACACAGCACCCTGTTGAATGACTTTGTGTTACAAAGAAAGTAAGGCTGCCGGCTCTCCCTGTTGTCGACGTGACACTATACAAAGGTAAGATGAGAAAAGAGACAACATCTGAAGACAGAAGACGGGAGGGATGCCAGAATCACGACAAAGCCAGAGCTCAGAAAATAGCGAGAGAGGTCTCCGGTATACAGCGAGAGAGGTCTCCGGTATACAGCTAGGGATCCAGAGCCGTCCACGGTCTGAGCTGTGGACTTGCTGGCAGGTGAAGGTCAATGGCGATGCAGCTGGGGAGCCCTTGCACCTCCCTCCCCTTCCCTCATCCCTGCCGCTGCCGTTGCAGCCTATGCTTCTGAAAGAACCGTGGACTTCATAGCTCGGGCACATCATAAGGACTGCGGTGGCTGATGTCAGGACCTTGCCAGAACCTTGCGTGGGAGGAGAAGGAAGGGAAAGGGGGGCCGCTGGCTGTCTGGATGCGCCCGGCTGCAGGAAGTTAAGCTACTGGTTGTTACTTCATCAGGGAATTCTGCTCATCAAAATATTTTCTGGGAAAAGTTTATAACCCCTGCAATATTTCATAGTGATGTCTAAAGAAGGCATAAACAAGTCTAGTAGCTCAAGCGCATATAAATTTTGTCTGTTGTACTCCTCCCTACAGTGTTTTGGTAAAGCACTGCTGCCCTGCTCCTTGCTCTGAGTCCATAGGTGCGAATGAAATATAAATCACAGCTGTTAGCTGAAAGCAGGGAATCCCTCGCTGGCTCCAGCGAGCTCCCCATCTGTCTTTGTTCCTGACAGTTTGATTACCTTTATCATCATCTTTAAATGCAGAGCTGCAAATACCATTAGTGGTCATAAAGAACAGCAATTCTTCCTGACATACCTCAACCACAGTGTCCTCCTCGACTGGCAGCAAGGAGCACATGCCAGCCATCTTTCTCCTATGAATTTGGGCTGGGGGTCTCAGCCCTGGCTTTCAATTCACCTCCACCTGATTGTCTTCTTCCCTGCATTTCATTTCAGATGTCTCCAGGATTTCCAGCCTTCTTCTGAAGCTTCACGGTCTAGTTGCTCATCCCTGGAACACAGGAGTATAGAGGACCATTTCTGGGTGTGTGATCCAGGAAATCTTATGTCACTTGACTTGCTCTGAACAAAGGGGAAAATGCAGAAGACCAGCTGCATCTGGGAGAGAAGAGACCTCTGTTTCCTGTGGATGCTGGTGGAGCTCACCTGCCCCTGGCCAGCTAGGGGGGAGCTCCAAAAGGATCATGAGGTTTTCTGTGTGCTAATTCTCCAGGCAAAGTAAGAGGACAGTTGGTGGAGGTTTGTCATGGAGGGGGGTCGAATAAGAGAAAACAGAATTTGGTGGTCGGGAGAGTCCAAAATTGCATCTTGAGATACATTGTACTGATCAGCCACCCCATCTCTTAACTCTCAGCCAGAGCATGTTCTAGCATCCCCTGGCCTGGAAAGGTGGCCTTAGAGGTAGGACAGGACACAGTCAGGGTGTGAGGGGGACAGTGCTGAGGGGGGACAGTGGTGAGGGCTGAGCATGATCCCAAGGATGTACCAGGCGAGGGGCCAACGGGGCAGACCAGTTCTCTTCAGTCCCCGACATTTCTCTGTGCACCAGTGAAGCCACCCCTGGAAAGAATCACACATCTGGTCCACGTGTCTTATCATTTGCCAGCTATCCCTGCTGATCTCTCCCTGCCTGTGAGCACCTGCGCTTTGCTTTCCCATCAAACTGTTCTTGACGCGACGCAGCAAAGCGCCGGGCGTATCTTTGTTGCCGCTCTCGTCTCGGCAGCCCAAGGCTTGCGGTTTGTTTAGCTGAAAGAGAGCCCGGGTCAAGGCTTTTGTGTGCCAAGCTGAATGCAAACAGCAAGAACGCGCAGGTGAGCTCCGAGCCAGGATTTGAGCTGACAGTAGCACTGGCAGGAGGGGCAGTACCATGCCGGGGACCAGGGCAACGCCGGCAGTGAAGGGTGATGCTGGTGGTGGATGAGACGGGATGGAAAGCCGTGGGGTCCCGCTTGTGCAGCCCCAGCTGGTTGCTGGGTGGCGGGGACACATCACAGCCAGGCAGCAGTCCCCAAGGCAGGGCTGGGCAGGAGCTCCTCGCCTGGAGCCCCGCACAAGCCCCGAGGCGTCTCCGGCACCGCTAGAGGCGGCTCTTGTTTTGAGCATGGAGAAGGCAGCCGGGCGCTCGCAGGCACCGAGCTGCAGCCCAGGGACTGAGCTGCAGGCAGGAGGGATGGGGCTGCTCCTGCCACCCCTGAGCGATGGCCCTTCCTCCGCCGATGACCCCCAGACCTTCGTAACAGCCCACCCGGCATCCGACAGCCCATTCAGCGGCAGCTTTTCTCCATGGTGGCAACCACAGTCTGTCGAAGCCTTGGTGGGCGAGGGGACCCCCAGCAGTGTGCTGGCCAGCCTGAACCCAGGCCAGAAAGGGTTGCAGGGGCCATGGGAGGCTCAGGGGGCTGAAGCCCGGCACCTGGGAGCAGCGATGTCCGAGGGAGGAGGCTGGAGTGAGCCCCCCCCCCCCATTCTGCCCACACAGAGAGCAATTCCCAGCCACCAGCATCCTGCGGCGGGAGGCCAGGAGATAAAAGCCGACGAGGAAAGGATTTGATTTGTCCTTCTTTCTTTGTAGATTAACAGATCCAGCTCTGACTGAGGGATTTAGCGATTACAGTGACTTAATTGCATGGGGGAAACATTTCCTAGCAATTACTTATGTGTCCGGCTTGGCTCGCTGGGTGTTTCCCTTCACACCATGAATGGCAGGGACAGCCCTCGCATGGCACGCTGCCCCGGTGCTCAGGGACGCAGCCGGCCCCAGGGAAGGGCAGTCGCAGCCTGGGTGGCACACATGGCTGCCCCCGCGCTCCGGCCAGGCCTTTAGGACAAGCCCTGCCGGATGGATGCTGCCGGCGGTTGTGCTCCTGCCTGCTGCGTGCCTTGGGGAGCTCTGGGGGGGGACAGATCCACTCGCCCACCCTCCGCTTGGCGCAGGCAGCGCAGGCAGCGCAGGCAGCCAGGCAAGTCCTCGGTGGCCGAGGAGGTCCTCGGCAGCCACCCACCCCTCTGTGTTGCACCGGGGCTCAGCCTGGGCGATTTCCAGCATTGCTCTTTTCATTTCAGTACAGCAGGAGAGGAAGCTTACGGTCGCCTTAAAGGAATAAACGATGCATAAAAATATTTGATCAATTAAGCCGAACGATTTGGCAAGCGCAGACTCCCGCTGTACCCATCCTCCTCACAATTGCCTCATTATCCAGCCCTAAATCAAGCTGTCACAGCTTTTTTTTTTTTCTGCTTTGGGGGGGAGAGGGAGGGAGGAGAAGAGGGAGTTGCTTTCCAGCGTTCACCTCCAAAACAGAAAACCCTCTCCCCGAGTGGGGAGCAGGGCAGTGAGTCACTGAGAGCGTCCCCCCCCCCCGCCTTCCCCCGCCACCCCCTCGCCGCTCACTCGCGATCTGCCTGCGCTGCTGCTCCTCGTTAATTTGATGGTGGAGCAGGGAAGGGAGACGTGATCGCAGCAGCCGGAGCAAGGGCTGCGTTAGCCGGCATGGGTCGGTGTGGAGGCTGTGGGGCTCCACGCCGGCTCTGCCCGGGATCGGCGGTGCCTTCTCGGTGCTGTCCCCAAAGCCGCTGGCTCAGTCACTCGCTGCTCTCCGGGAAGCATCCTGGGAAGAGGAGACACGTTTCATCAGCAGGGCAGGAAGGTGGTCCAGGGAGGGGGTCACCACTCTTCTTGGTTGCCAAGATGAAGAGAGCTTCCGTCCGTGCTACATGTGACAAGCGTCCGGAGATCCTCCTCTCGCCTTAGCTGTGACAAGGGACCTCTGGAGCCCCATACCAATGGGCCCCCTGCACTGCAGTATCAGATCAGCCTCTTTTCACTAGGAAACCATGGGGGGATTGCACCAAGAGGCTCTTGATATGAGCAGGTCCCAGAGGGACTCTGTGTGTGTGCATGAGCCCCAGACACGGAGTCTTTCACTGTTCATTAGTCAAGAGAGAAGCAAAATCTGTCTCTCTTGGAGCCTCGGTGTCTCACAGGCCCTGGAGAAATCACCTGAGGACCTGCTTTTTGCATCCTCAGGACAACAGAGCATCCCTTGCCCTGCACGCAGGGGATCCCCTCTCGGGAAGGGTCCCCCTCACCCTCTGCCCTCCCTCGGCTTCACCCTGGATGCTGTGCCAGATCTGTCTGACTCTCCAAAGACCAAATCTGCTAAATGTATTTGGAGCCAGACCCATCGATTCGCTCTTCTGGGAGAGTGAAACACCTGCAAACTCATCTGTTCGTGGGAGCAGAGCCAGGCAGCCAGAGCATCCCTGTTACACAGCAGAGACAGCCCAAACCAGACCCTTCCATCCGAGCAAACCTTCAACCCAAGAAGAAAAAGAGGGGGCCGTGTGGTATAAACACAAGCCCTTGCATACAAAATTGCTCCGGCTGGAGTTAATCAAAAATGTGTGGTTTTCTCCTGTCGGCACCACCCCAGCAGGCAGGGCAGGGCAGGGCAGGGATGCTGGCTCTGGCAGGCAGGCTGGGACCTTGCTGGTCCCCAGGACCTGCTGTGCTGCTGGGGCTGCTGGCAGTTCGTCTCGGCGCTGGGTCGCTGATGCCGGAGTGACAGCTTGCATGGGTGGCATGTTCAATCTGCACTGTTTAGTTTCCGTGCCTTTTTAACGCTGTCAAAACATGAGACGCTCCCGCTGCTTTCTCAGCCTTGCTAATTGGCTGCAAAGAGCAGATTTCTGTTCAAATTGCAGCTACTTTGGAACTTCGGACTTGCCTTTAAAATCCAATTCCTATGTGTTTTTTCTACCCCTCTCTCTTTCCAAGCACAGCTCTGCTCCAGCTTGCAGAGCTGTGAAGCAGCATGAGAAACAACTCGCTCCTGCAGCCCTCCCTGGAGGACCGAGGGCAGGTCACACACCCTACAGGGATCCCACGAGGGGTTTTCTGCTCCTGTGCTGGTCACCCCAGGCTCCTCCAGCCTCTGGGACCTCTGGAAATCGAGGACTGGAGAGCCCATGCCAACCCATCACCTGGAGCCTGCAAGCGAGACCCTCTCTGGGGAGCATCTCTTGGGCTGAACCTCCAGCTGCGCTGTCTCCAGCCTTTCCCACTCCAGCCTCGTGGTATTCCCTTCTCCCGTGACTGTTCATTCCCCCCCGACAAGCCTCTTTGATCGCATGGGTGCAGGATAACGCCGTGTGTCGGATGCTGAGTGAAGCACCTGCATGAGTCACAGCAATAACTGCGCTCTCTGCCTGTCCTCCACCCACGCCCCAGCTCAGTCACCTCTGCAGTTCGGTTTTTTTTCTGTCTGTTTTCCAGCCCTGCCGAAGCCAGTAACAGTTTGATCTGCACAGCGGGGCTGGAGCCTTCCCAACAGCGCACGCCTGGCAGGATCTGGTTTTCGTTAGCTGAGGCCAAACAGGAGCTCTGGAAAAGCCTGACTGAGTCCAGCAGCAGCCAGAGAAGGGCTGGTGAGCTGGGACATCTCCAGGCTCAAACTGCCATCGCCTCTGGGGAGACTGGGAAAACCACGTTACAAGACTGGCCCAGGCCCAGGCCCTTGGCAGAAGCAATGCAGGGAGGAATGGGGGAGCTGGGCAAAGCCCCCCGACCCCTCTCTGGGCACCCCTGAGCCTGCACTAATGAACACCGAGGCGATGCTCACGTGTGCAATGCAAGGAGGACGGGCCCACAAGGATGGCACCTGCACTAAACGCACACACGCACAGCCGAAGCGCTTGCCAAGGAAAACAGCTTGAGACCTGCAAGGAGCTACTTGCCAGAGCAGAAAAGGTTCATCTCCAGCACATCCTTTGCTCAACAGATGTGTTTCAGGTCCTGCTAAGCTGTAAGGAGACTGGCCCAGAGTCCTCGATGGGTGAAGGTGGGCTCGGCTCCATAAGCCGTCATTAACTAGACAAAATTATTTTCATTGACTCAAGAAATCTGGATTTCGGACTCAAAGGTGAGCTGTATGGGCACGAAAGCCACCCGAGCATTTTCTTACATCACCTCATGCGAATGCAGTGACCATCGCAAGCCACAAAACCAACCTGCTGCTGGGCAGGAGGCATGGCTGGAGGCAGCCATGGCCTGATCCAGCGCTGGAGGCTGCTGGGCACAGAAGCACAGAATCACAGAATGGTCAGGGTTGGAAGGGCCCTCTGGAGCTCCCCCAGTCCAACCCCCTGCCAGAGCAGGGACACCTCCAGCAGTGGCACAGGACGGCGTCCAGGCGGGTTTGGGATGGCTCCAGAGTGGGAGACTCCACAGCCTCTCTGGGCAGCTGTGCCACTGCTCTGCCACCCTCAAAGGAAACCCTCCTCATGTTAAGATGGAACTTCCTATGCTCAAGTTTGTGCCCGTTACCTCTTGTCCTACCACTGGGAAGGAGGAGCTGGACTTACATGAAAAATCAAGGCAAAAGCACACTCAGTGGGAGCGGTTGGAGTAACAATTCGGGATTTCTACATTACTTGATGATTTCAGATCACAGATGGAACTATCCAAGAGAGGCATCTTGTAAATCACAGAGTCTGGGGTTTTTCCCTTTTTCCCTGCTGCGTTATGATGGAAAATTGCAGCCGGTGTTTCCAAAAGCCATGAAATACCGTGCAGGCCCTGGCAAGTTCACATCCAGCTGAAGCAAACTCCACTCCGGCTTGCTCCTCGCCTTCGAAAAGGTCACCGAACCAAACGGCTGCATTTTGCTGAGTGTAATTTGCACCTTTCCCCCAGCTCATTTGGCTGCTCTGACGCCTTTCACACCAGCGCTGATTCAGAGTTGTTCTCGTGCCAGCCTTGCACCCCTTGAACACAACCGCAACCAGTGGATTTCTGATAGGAAACATGGAAACGGGCATGGGCAGGCAGCTGGGAGAGAAACAAAAAGGCATTTTTTTTACAGGATTCTCCAATAAAAAGAGAAAAGACGGGGCCTTTGCTAAAAGTTGCCATGCTGTACCCAGCAAGAGAAGATGCTTGGGCCCAGAAGATCTTCTTTGCTGCTGGCTCCCTCCGTGGCAGGGGGGAAAAAGCACGGTGAGCGCTGCGGCACAGACACCCTGTGGCACTCGGTGCTGCGGCTCTGCCTTCAAAACCACGTTCTCCATCTGTGCTCAGCCTCAGCACCGCAGTGGTAAATTGTCACCGTCCTTTCCCCGGCGCTGCCCCGGCTGCCCTCGCATCCCTCCCCGTGCCCGGGGGCTGCCCCGGTTAACCCGCAGGGCTCGGGGTAAGCATCGTACCATCGACTGGGAGCAGCAGCATCTTCGTGCTGCAGCCCAGGACATGCTGGCATCCAGGATGTGGCCCCTTAATTACCCTGGAGCTATGCTAATGGCTTTCTATTTTAATTACATGGAAGTCTAAACGTGCTGCAGGGTCTGGCTAATTCTGCACAGCAGAGAGGCCTATGCATCACCCGGCAGCTTATTTTTTTTGCATAATAAAGGTAAAGCGACACTGGGGACGTGTCTTTTACGGTCCGACGTCAGCCGCCTGCAGGTCCAGAGAGCTGCGAGCGGGAGGGGAGAGGGAGGGAAGGCAGGCAAAATAAACAGATAAATCCCTGGAACATATGGCTTGTGCTCGGTATCTTTACGCATGAGGCACCCCACTTAATAAAAGTTTAGGATGGAAAAGCCAAATAAAATTGATAATCTGCCCAGGGAGGGTGATTCAGATGAAGTAAGCACATTACAAGGAGGTGACTGATTTACAGTTTTCTTCTATTTGCAGTTTTATGACTATTACAGTTATTCTTGTGAATATAATTCATTACCATGCTATTATTCCCAGAAGTGAAAATCAAAGGTTTATCAGCCGACACTGGCAAGCATGAAATACTGCCCCAACGCGCAGCTCTACACTGGAATCAAACCTCAAAACCAACGGAGGAGGCAGGAGCCGAGCGCTCGCCTCTCTCCATCCCCAGGTCCCCTCCCGGGATGCGGGCAGGGGCAGGCAGCTCAAAACCAGCAGCATCTCCCAGCTGGGCAGGGAGGAGGCGATGAACCATACAGGCATCCACACAACCGGGATTTCATCCTCCAAAAGATGATGGACACAGGAGTGGGAAAGTGAGGGTGGTTCGGTTGTTTGTAATACAGGCGTGTGAGCTGGCGGGCGGCCCTGGGGCGGGCGCAGGCAGCGGGGAGATACAGGAGCCGGGTACCAAAGGGGGGTCAGGCACGCTGCCTCTACCGGGGCCACGGCATGCTCCCGGGTGTGGGTTTGGGCACAGCATCTCTCGGCGCTGTGAGGTGCTGGTGGGGCAGGGTGATGGGTTCGAAACCAAGAGAACATCACCTGGAGCCAGAAAGAATGAGTTCGGGGAGGGGTTTATTTTGACTATCAGTTATAGCTGGCAGAAATGGACTAAACCAGGGTTTTATCCAAACTGAGAAGCAGTGAAGAAAGGACTGAAATGTAATTTAGGTTGCTGCCCGGTGGATACCTGATCCTATAGCGCACATTTAATACAAAAGCTGTCCTTCCTGCGGTGAGGTTTCTCTGGCAGCAGCTGAAGCCCAGCCCCAGCCAGCCACTGGTGCAGCTGGTGCAGCCCGATGGCACAGCCCTCCTCGGCTGCATCCTCTGGGCTTTCAGGCTTTGTCAGTCCTGCAAGCGAGCCTCAGCTGTGAAAACCAAGAAAAATCTCTTCCAGCCTCCCTCTTCTCTTTTTAACAAGTTTTTGTCTGAAGAGCCACCCTTTGCTTTCCCCTGTTCAGCCCCACAACGGATCCTCATCCCAAAGGCTTCTTTGCATCAGTCCAGATAATCCTGCTCCAACGCCAATAGATATTGTGTAGCTCTGGATAAAAAAAAACTCCAGAAACTAATGGCAAAGACAGCCCTGCACAGCACGGAGACCCTGCAATAAATCCCTGTGCTGCTCAAGGGTGGATGCAGGGAGGAGAGGAGAGGAGAGGAGAGGAGAGGAGAGGAGAGGAGAGGAGAGGAGAGGAGAGGAGAGGAGAGGAGAGGAGAGGAGAGGAGAGGAGAGGAGAGGAGAGGAGAGGAGAGGAGAGGAGAGGAGAGGAGAGGAGATGGATCCCAAGATCACCGCTTCTGGGCCAGACCAAGAGCCCCTTCAGCCCAGCATCCCAGTGCTGGTCCTGGCCAAGACTGTGATGGAAAGAGCAGGAGGCATCAGGCAGACTTGCGGGACACTTCCCTGGCGTACACCCATCTGCGTCCCAGAGCTTGTCTTGGTGCTTAATAGCTCTTGATGGATTTTTTTCTTCCTAGAATTTGTCTAATCACTTTCTGAAGCCTTGCAAAGTTTTGGCATTTGCAGTATCTTCTGGTAATAAGTCTCCGGCTGAAGGGCACGCTGCATGACGAGGTTTGTGTGCTTCCAAAGCCTCAGCCCAAGGTGCTGGGATCTAAGTCACATATGAGGATGGAAAACACAAAAACAGAGGCAAAGAGTTTACTCCTCATCACTACAAATTGGCACAGTGGGAGTGGAGTCTCTAAGTCTCAATTGCTTAAAAGGAAATAAAACTGCCACCAGCTGCGTTGTCAGAGTCTGTGCTCAGCCCTCTGCTCTCTCCGGGGCCCTAGAAAAGGCACATCCCAGAGCACATCCCAAAGTACATCCCAGAGCTGAAAACAAGCCACCAGGACCAGCCACAATTGCTGTTTAACAGCTTTAGATCAGGAAAAAATACCCAAACCCACACTTAAACAAATGTGCCCATTGCACTGGAGTGAGCTGAGCCTCTGCCCGTGTTCAAAGTGAAGCACGTGTCAAGTGCTCTGTGGAGAAGGGGTGGTTTAGTGAAGCCAAGAGCTGTGACAGAGAGACGTGACCAGACCAGCAAAGGCTCAGCCTAATGACAGCCCCTCCTGCGGCTCCGTGGACTGGCAGTGCCAGCTCGGGCCACTCGTCCCCATCCCACCACCACGGCCAGGCACCAGCCTGGGGCTGTCCTCAGCTTCCCCGGTGCCACCAGCACGGAGGCTTCCAGCCAGCGTTTCATGCAGCAAGCAGCTCCAACTGGACATGCGCAAAATAAATCCTATTAAGCTGCAAACGGCATGAAGTAAAAGCAAATCAGCTGCGGCAATAACCATGTACTTTCCCTGCCAGGGGCTGGGGACAGGGTGCAGTGGGGCCCCGAAAGTGCCCAGCGAGGACACAGCTCCAGGCTGAGCTAACGGCACATGTGAGGCCCAGAGACTTTAGCATCACGGTTAATTGTGATGAGCAATAAAATTCCAGCTGGGGATGAAGGTCCCAGCGCCTGCCAATTAGTCCTGGCATCCTGAAGACAGACTGTAATGGGATTATTGAACTGGTCCTATTATACACTAAAGTGTTCGGGGACCCTCACCGCTGCGCTGCTGCCGAGCTGATGAGAGCGATGTGCGCACCAGCACACGCCGGGAAGGGCTGCGCAGGGAGCTGGGGTGGGAACCAGGCACCCGCCCGCCCTTCCCACAAAAAATAAACACCTTTTCTCACTCCCTGGCTAAAACACCATCATGCCAAAGGTGTTTGAGTCAACAGGAAGGCGGTAAAGCTGGGCAGTGACCAAGATTTTGCTGTTTAAGATAAAAATGGATTCATTTTCTCTCTTGAAAGGCAAACCCAAAGAAGCTGCATCAGTCCCCAGCCAAGAATATTTAAAAGGCAGCACTGATGCAAGAAGCTGTTTGCTTGGCCATCTTACTATAATGGCAGGTATTTGTGATTTGGAGCTTTTTCCTTGGCAGCCCTGATGAGATTTCGTGTTTATAACCCTGCAATTAAGGGCAGGAGGATGGGCTCAGCCTGCCAAAGGAGCTGCTGCTCTCTCCGGCTCACAGGTGACATTTGGAGCCGGCGGGTTCACCACGACAGACGACGGAGGGAGCATCCTGCAGACTCCTCCTCTCAGCCGCTGCTGAAAATACATGACCCTCTGGCTCCGCTTGCTGCAGACATTGCTGGAGGGATCTCTCTTTGATGGAGGAGGGAACAAAACTGCTATTTAGATGACAGCAACGCTGGCAAACCCCGGCCATGGAAAGGTGCAGGTGTTTGTGTTGGGGGTGCTGCGCCCTCACCTCTCCTGGTGTCCCCCAGGAGGGTGCCCTGGCAGTCGGTGGCTCAGAGGCAGGGACCACGTCTGGCTGTGTGCCCCTACCATAGCCCATGCGGTGCCATCCTCAACCCTTCCTGGAGCTCTGAAGCCACCAATTGTCCCAGAGAGACCCTGGTCCAGTCTGGAGCTGAGATCTCCTGAATTGTCACACAGTGCCCACAGTCTCTGTCCCCCTCGGTGCCCATCGCTCACTGCTTTTGGCCGAATGGCCAAAACGGCGTTTCATTTTGCACTCTGGACTTGGCCACAGAGATAAAGTAATACAGTGCTGAGAAAGGTCATCTCCTGCTCATGGCTCACTCCAAAACTTCTCCTCCTCTGGTGCAAAGACCTGGCCATCGAAGCGCTCTCCCGACTCCTCAGTGGAGGGACCCGGAGCTTTCAGGAGCCCAGGCAAGCCGGGGACAGTGCCTGCCCCGGGGGAGGACCGCAGCCACGGCAGGTTCACAGGCAGATGACAGAATTGAATCAGACGCCATTTATTAGGCAATAAAGGGGCAGACTAAGCGGAAAATGAGTGAGGTGGGAGAGGATGGGTTCTAGCCTGTGTCTGCAGGAAGCATTAGCAGGACATGGTTTACGGGGATGAAAAGCCATTTGATTATTAGTGCCTGTGGCTGCAGGAGAGGAAACGCTGCTGCTTTTCCCCCTTGCTCAGCGCCGCGCAGAGCCGGCACTCATCCGGCCGTGCCCGAGGGCTGCAGCAAGGTGGAGGAGCACAGCCACTGCGGCCGAGGCTGTGCCCTGATCCAGGGAAAGGTCAGTAAAGGTCCTGCTGCCAGAGCAAGGCTGCTCAGCCCACGCTGGGCTGCGGCCAGTCGCTCCTATAAAAGCATTAAGAGAGTCTGAATTTTATCTCCAATCCATAAGGAGCTTCGCTTTTCTGCCTGGGAGCCTGGTGCGAGGTGCCTCGAGGTGAGGATTCATTTCACCTTTATCATCCCGGACAGATGCCCCCAGGCTCCTGGGAAGGCTCAGCCAAGGTGATGTGCACATCTCAGAGCCCAGGGAGATGCAGGGAAATGCCCTGGAAGCCACCTGTGACCCATGACCTGCCCTGCTGTCCCCGCGAGGCCAAGTGAAGCTGACAGCCCGCAGCCACGCTCTGAACTGACTCTGAATCCATCGTTTCCACTGCATTAATTTCTACTTATTATTGATCACCTTGTAACACACTAGGACTGTGCTGTGCTCCACCAGCCATGAGTTATGAAGCCCATCAATATTTGGCCGTGGTAAATTGTGTGCCCTTAGGAGCCACCCTCCCCTCGTGGAGAGGAGAGGAGAGGAGAGGAGAGGAGAGGAGAGGAGAGGAGAGGAGAGGAGAGGAGAGGAGAGGAGAGGAGAGGAGAGGAGAGGAGAGGAGAGGAGAGGAGAGGAGAGGAGAGGAGAGGAGAGGAGAGGAGAGGAGAGGAGAGGAGAGGAGAGGAGAGGAGAGGAGAGGAGAGGAGAGGAGAGGGCTCCCCACACTCCCACTCTGCATGCTACTGCCCGGGGCAGCAGCCATTGGGTTGCAAATCCTAATGTGGCCATTGAAAGTGGTTACCTGCTCCTGACGGAGCATAATGCACTAATCACAGAGCTGATCACTATAGCGGATTCTGCTATAGGTACAGTACAGCCCTTCACTCCTGCACTCTCAAGGTATTTGGGAGCCAGAGAAGAGAGGAACACCGGGGATATCAGTTGTTTATATTTTTAAAGACTTTAAGGTTGGTAGCCAGGATTTATCCTGAGTTAGAGGTGAGCACCGGTGCAGTGCGTTCGGTTTGCCTGGAGCCAATTTCCCACCAGTGGGATCCAGACCCACATGCCCGAGCCGCTCCTCAGCCCACATTTGTGTCCCAGCGCCCCTCTCACATGCGCATTGCCCCGGCCACACGAGTGCCTGCCTGAGACCCCGAGCTCTACCTAGAAGAGGACTGAAAAGGACACAACACCCTCCACAGTTCCTTTTGTAGATTGGTGCCGTAGCCTCCTCCTGAGGACGTATTTGAGTTATTTAATCTGCAAATTGTCCTGAAGTCCCCAAGGCAGGAGAAGGCTCCAACCAGGCAGGAGCAGGAGTTTTGCTGGGAGCAGTGGCTGCAAGGCAGGCACGTAACGAGCTATGAACAAGTGCCAGGCTGGTCACGATGAGCATCCGGATAAAACCCACTGCTCAATTATCCCATGGCTGAAGCAGGGGCTTATGGCATGTGATCCCTCTTCACACCAGGCAGCTGCCTCCAGCCCTGCTCACCCACCCCAACACCCTGCAGCACCTCCCCGGTAGTCTCAGCAGCCTTCACACCCGCTGCCTAATGAAAGATGCAGGCAGCAAGGGGCGAGGGGGAGCCTCGGTGCTGGAGGGTCTCCCAAAAGCAAACAGTACTTTGATTTATTAAAAATCAGATGCTCAACGACTCAGCTCACACCTGGGACCTGGGTACAAGAGCCACGCGCGTGCTGCAAGCAAGTAGGTGCCCGCAGCCAAGGAACACGCCGTCAGGGCAGCCTCTGTGGATGCTGGAGGTAGGAGAACTATCAGAGGGGGTTTGCTCCTCACGTTGCAGGGCACCTCTTGAGTGGCAAGAGGAACTGTGCCCCTCGGCAACGCTTCATGCGATTGGGCGCATTAAAGGAAAGAGCGGCTGCGGCATCAGATGCTTTGGAGATGTTGGGAGAGAGGGAGGGAGCGTTGATCTCTTCCCTGCTGACAGCTTCTGTGACCAGCAGCAGCAATTAGAGCATCCCCAAGGAGGACGTGGAGACGTCATGGCCTCAGAGCCTAACAATAGCAGCAGAGGCAAGACAGGAGGACTTGGTCCAGGTCGTACCATTGATGCTGCACACTCGCAGCTTCATGTCCAGGGGATCTGAAGTGTGCACCAAGAGCCCCGGGGCTGTCGCTTGTGTTCCATGGCACCACAACAGCTTCTCACCCCGAGGAGAGCATGGTGGGATGTCCCCAGCTCTCTAACAGGGACCCTGTGCCAGGGAGAGGGAGGGAGAGCTGGTGGCCTCCCCCTGACGTGCGGAAATCAGACTCCACAACCGAGAAGGTTGTAAAGTAGGTATGTTTATTCAGCGCTGGGCAGCACGGGGGGTCATCCCACCAAATTCGTGCACGCCTACCGTGGCAGCTCATATCATATTTATGCAGCAAAGTGTTACATATTCATAAGATTTCTCAATATGCCTATACATATTAACTATCTATCCCGCTTTGTATGCAAATGAGCCATTTCTGTGAGCTCCTCCCCACCGAGCATGCGCAGTTTCTTCTGGTGGTGGTCGTTGAGGGTCGAGAGGATGAAGGCAAACCCACTCTTCTTCATCCCCACAAGTGACTCTCTATTCCTGTGTAGGCTCAGTCTCTCTCTTATCAGACTCCACAACCGCAAGGTCAGTTCCAGCCGGTTTCTTTAGCAAGGCCGGCCATGGCTGTTCCGCTTTTCTTTGCAACTCCCCTCTGCTAGTTCCTGTTTAAACATCTCACATGATGGCCAAGGTTATAATTATAGATATGGCTTAAGCAAGGCAATGGCTACAAGGTTACAGATATACGTTTTGCGTTAAGCATGTTTCCTCCTGCTATTAACCCTTAAGTGTTAGTTCTCTCTATCACCCCAGGACAGGCAGGAGAGGAGTCGAAGTTGGGCTCAGGACAAGGGAAAAGTCAAATTGCAGGCAGTGAGCAGCAGCATTTCCCCTCACTGAATTCATTCTGGCTTGGCTTTGGGTTTCCCTCTTACCCTTTCTCCTACCCTGAAGGGCTGTCAGCACGCAGGAGGGAGCTCTTCCCAAAGCCCTCGCCTTGAAATATTGTGTTATTGATCTTCCCGGCATGTCAAGACACCACCTCCCTGCCCCCGCCCCGCTAATTGCAAGATAAACCTGGATTTGAGGAGGGATGGCACACGATGTTTGAGTGCACGAGGGAGCAAAGGGACACCAAACACAGACAACCAGAACAGGGACACCCAGTGAGACAAGGGGCTTGCGGTGAGGTCCCCAGAGAGTACTGGGAATTGGAGTGTTCACTGCATGGACCCATTGGCTTGAGAAGAGTGGTGGTTATCTTTATGTTACACGAGCTGACATGCCCTCACATTACCTGCCAAAAGCTGAGACACGAGGGGGAGGACAAGGAGGGCTGGCTGCCCTCGCTCAGGGACAAGGACACCCCTGTACCGCTGCTCCTCCTGGCAGAGCTCACACCCAGCTCAGCGGCTGCTGGTCCATCACCATGCAAAACTGCTCTTGCCTCGAGCAGCTCCTCAGCTCTGGACACCCGAGCTTATCCTCCAAGAAAGCAGAAATCCTCCTGCATGGGATGCCGTGCTGCTGGCGCAGCCACACGCACCAGCTCCCTGCAGGTTGTATTAATATTTTTTGTTGTACGTCGTTTATGAGCTGCAGACTCAGAAAGGCTAGTTTCTTGCCTTCGTCAAAAAACAGAGCAGCTCTACATGTGCATTAAAACCCAGCACACGCGATTTACCTCAAACCACCCGAACTTCTTGTTCTGGTGTATTATCTGTCAGCACCCGCCCTGGGAGGCGTTACATGGCATTTCTCTGCACGGAGCCCCAGTCCGTGAGAGCCTCAGTGTTTTAGATCATATTTCCTCAATAAGTCATAAGCTGTTGGAAAAAAAAGAGCAAACACCGCAAAAATGAGAGGGAGCCTGTGAGCGCATATGGAGAAAAGGCAAAGCAAGTTTTGGGTTTCCCATCCACGCTCTCTTAGTGTCTTATTAAATTTGCAAACCGACCAGGGGCGGAATGATCCAAAGCCCAGATGTTTCGCAGCCGTGCAGCAGGAATAGCTCTTGGCCCCATGCTGCAGTTTGTCAAACACTATTTTCATCTTTAGAGGCTCTTAATTAGCCCCTTCGTTGTTTGCCAAAACCGTCTTTGGTTTTGCAGCCTGCATGCTGGGACGGGGCAACCCTGGGTGCAGGATCCCGGGTTCCTGGATGATGCTGCCTTGTTCCCACAGGACTGTTCCAGTTCCCTGTGCAGCCTCTATGGAAATACACAGCGGCACTTCCCTCTGCCTTCCCAATATTTTTTTCCAAATCACTTGTTTCTAAGAAACTTAGAAACAGGCTTAAACCCCTCCTTTTTGGTTCCATTACTGCAAAGCATCAATGCTATAAACAAATGGCAACAGCCTCAGACCTCTGGGCAGAGGCTCTTCCTTTGGGGGTGACCTCTCCCGAGCCAGGCTGCTCCTTGGGGCTGTGATGCTGCCCCCCCAAGAGAGCGCAGGGCACCCGCAGAGCTCCGTGGGGACTCAGGGAGGGCTGTGTCATGCCTGCATCCCCTGCAAGAGTGGGGGCTGTGATGTCCCCTTCGCGCTATCCTCCAACCAGGGAGGGAAAACGCAGGGATGAAGCAGGACCTAAAGCATCACGGGGCTCCTAAGTGACTCAGAGGAGGAGCAGCCAAACGGCGCTCCCTTTATTGATTTATTTATAGAGAATGAGATATTAATGCAAGACCTGTTGTTTGAACCGGTTTCTTCTCACAGTGCCGAGAGAGAAGCCCTGCTGAGCCCGGGTGTGTGTGCGTGCAGGCGTGTGCAGAGTGCTAATCCCTGCCCGGTCCCTTCCTCGCTCCATCTGTTCCTTCGGATGATTTGCTTTGACTTCTCAACTTCCTATTCCCTTTCCCCACTCTGAGCAGGGAGCGGCTGGCAATTAAAATATTAGCAGGGGGGAAACGTTTCATAATGCACATGATTATTCCTTTAGCCCAAGGAATTTTAATTAGCTGAAAATACAGAACAAGTTTTGCGGGTCAGACCCTGCAGCCTGGAGGTGAGACCTCGCTGGCTGCCTTCTCCTGACTGCAGTGTGCCTCAGATGGTCCGTTATTACGTGGCCAGAGCTTGCACCTCCAGGTTTTCCTGCAGCTTTATTATTGTTTTTATGTCCTAAGTTTTATAATACACAGGCTTTACAGCAGGGTATTTTTTGTGATGGGTTTTTATCTTGGTTTTGGTTTTTGTTCTCTAGCATAATGAGATGATGGGATTTACGGGCAGCTCTGGGTTTTCTGTTACAGCTTTTCTTAGCAAGATCATCACTTTTGTCACTACCCTTGCTGGCCTTTCTCTCTGGCTTTGGTGGTCCCCAAGAGACGCAGCCCACATTAGTCTCCAGCTGTTGTTTGAGCAACCCGAGCGGTGATCACACAGGAGCTGTTGTAGCTAAATAAAAGTTTCAAGAACAGCAGGGTTTTAAAAGTCTTCTGAGGTATTTCTGCTGTCATCCATTAACACTGGCTTGGGCAAAGCCCTGCTTACAGGGTACAGTGGCAAAAAGCATCCTCAGTTGGAAGGCTAAGGACTAACGCAGCAGTCTTGAACAACCAGCCAGGGACCGAGAAAACAGCTGAGGACTGCGGCAAAGCCAGGAGCTATAAACTGGCAAAAGGATAAAAAAAGAAGTGGGGTGTTATTCCTTAATAATGCCAAACTCAGGACCCAGATGGTGGAGGCGTGAGCCAGCTCCAGCGCGTGCCCGAGCTGCTCTTGGAGGAGCTGCCCCATGGCCAAGGGAGCAAAGGCTCTGCCCGGCCATGAATTTGGGGCTGTGATTTTGAGGGCAGCGGCCGTGAAGGCTGAGGGATCCCCAGAGGCCAGAGGGGATGAACCTTCCAGCAGTTTTGTGACGAAGGGAGAGCAAAAAGCATCCTGCAGCTGAGATTGTGGTGAGAATTTGGGAAAGCCCTCGCCGCACAGCCAGCAGCCTTTGCAGGCTTATTCTTAATCCAACCCCATCTCAAAACCAGGGCTCTTAAAACACAGCATCAACCGTGTTTTAACTTAAGTGGGCTAATGAGATTCACTCGTTAAAAATCCCGCCAGCCCTCCCACCCACCCAGCAAGAGTGTGAGGACAAAGATCCAGCAAAAATCTTCTCCCCCTTGATTTTGGGGAGTTAACACTTGAGTCTTGTGATTTCCTTTAGCCGGAGCCCCAGCGTGGGCACCGAAGGGCGAAGGGATGCGGGTACCACAGACTTGCTCCTTCAGCATCTTTCAAGGAAGCACAAGGGCCAACAAATTCTCTTTTCACACCCTCATCTCCAAAAATTTGCAGAGATGAGGACGTTTCAAAGCTTTTGCATACCCTTTGCAAATACTGCCTTCAGTGTTTGTCCAAATACTTGAGTTTTTCCCCTCAAGAGAAAAATGCCAGTCGCAATGTTGTCCATGGCAGTGCTAAGACGAGTGGAGGGACTGGAGGTGTCCCTTACAAGGGTTTGTTGCCTACAGCTGTGTTTTATCTTAGCAAATACAAAGTGATTATCTTGCAAGTTCTTCCCTGGAAGAGGCCGTAGGGGAATCCCCAGGGGTTTTCCACGAGGGGCACAGCCACCCCGCAGGCGGCGTGTAGACAGGGCTGGCTCCATATAGGCTGGGGCAGCTTTGCCCAACCTCCTCGTGGGCTCCCCCGAGCACTGCTGTCTCCAATGCCACTTCTCGCACCAACAACCCCCTCCTTACCACTCAGAAAAAATAGTAAAAAAAGAAAATTTCTAGAGGATCCAACTGCCTCGGCATAGAAAGTCTTTCCCATAGTGGGATGTCTCCTCTCCTCCTCCCCACAGCAGCCACGGCATGGCAGGGCTGAATCTGCCCTCCAGCAAGATGAGAAACTGCTCATCGGGCAGAGTAAATATTTCAGCCACGTCTCTCCCATGTGTAAGTGCCCTGTCCGCTCCTACAGGCTTCCCACTAATTCCCCTGGGTCCTGTGCAGAAGCAAAACCAAGCCCCCAGCCCTGAAGAGAATGCAGTCAGATTGTCACCATTTTTCAAGGAAAAGTTAAAAAAAAAAAGGCGAGTTCCTTCACATTTTGTGTGCCCCTAAAGCCCGGCTGGGCTGGCTGTGAGTCGCTTGTCTCTGTGCAGGGCTGGGGCCAAGCTGGGACAAACTGAAGCAAACACAAGCCGGGATGAAGTGATCGGCTGAGCAGCACTTTGCTCCGCAGCCAACCCCGGAGGCACGGCCAAGGTGGTGCGTTCAGACCCTTGATCTGTGCATCACCAGAGAGCTTTCCTTTGGGGAGATTATAGACCCAGGTCCCTGGTGATGGTCACCACGGACTCTTGTGGTCATCCATCATTGGAAGCTGTTCGGGCTAGCAGCAGAGCAAAGCATCACCCACGCACTAAACTCTGGGGCTTCCTGGTGGCCAAGGGCTGTTAGAAACCACTGCAGGGACACACTCTTGGCCCTAGCGGGCTAGAGACAATGCCCATAGCCCCTGGACCAGGATAAAAATAAAAGGGCTCAGTCTGGAGCAGAGGAGGTTGAGGGGACACGCTGGGATGTGTGTCCCAGCTCCAAGGGCAGTGTAGATTGGAGGAAGATTAAGAGCAGGGGAGACAAATATCGATCAGAAATGGCATTGGTAGAGCTGGTCCTGCCCCAGAGCTGAGGGGGGTGATACCTAGTGATCCCTTCCTGTGAAATCTGCCTGTGGAAAATAAAAATAACAATATTCATCCTAGATTCACTGGTGACACATAACCTACATCTACAAGGCATTATTGAGAAGTCGTGGCAGTCTGGCGAGGTTCCTGCCAACTGGAAAAGGAGAAACATAACCCTCATTTTCAAAAAGGGAAATAAGGAAGACCCGGGGAACTACAGGCCGGTCAGTCTCACCTCTGTGCCTGGAAAGATCATCAAGCAGATCCTCCTGGAAACTCTGCTGAGGCACATAGAAAATAAGGAGGTGATTGGTAGCAGCCAGCACGGCTTCACCAAGGGCAAGTCACGCTTGACAGATTTGGTGGCCAAAGGGGGTTACAGCAGGAGTGGACAAGTGAAGAGCAACCGATGTCATCTACCTGGACTTGTGCAAAGCGTTTGACGCTGTTCCACACGATATCCTGGTCTCTAAATTGAAGAGACATGGATTCGACAGATGGACCACTCGGTGGATAAAGAACTGGCTGGATGGTCGCACTCAAAGGGTTGTGGTCAAAGGCTCGGTGTCCAAGTGGAGAGCAGTGACGAGTGGCGTTCCTCAGGGGTCAGTACTGGGACCCGTACTGTTCAACATCTTTATCGGAGAAATGGACAGTGGGATTGAGTGCACTCTCAGCAAGTTTGCTGATGATACCAAGCTGTTTGGCGAGGTAGACACGCTGGAGGGGAGGGATGCCATCCAGAGGGATCTGGACAGGCTGGAGAGGTGAGCTCATGAAGTTCAACAGGGCCAAGTGCAAGGTCCTACATCTGGGTCGGGGCAATCCCAAGCACAAATCCAGGCTCGGCGGGGAATGGCTGGAGAGCAGCCCTGTGGAGAAGGACCTGGGGGTGCTGTTTGACGAGAAGCTCAACATGAGCCAGCAATGTGCGATCGCAGCCCAGAAGGCCAACGGTATCCTGGGCTGCATCAGAAGAAGTGTGGCCAGCAGGGCAAGGGAGGGGATTCTGCCCCTCTATTCTGCTCTGGTGATTCTGCCCCTCTATTCTGCTCTGGTGAGACCCCATCTGGAGCACTGCGTCCAGCTCTGGAGCCCCCAGCATAAGAAGGACATGGACCTGCTGGAGTGGGTCCAGAGGAGGGCCACGAAGATGATCTGAGGGCTGGAGCACCTCTCCTATGAGAAAAGGCTGAGAGAGTTGGGGCTGTTCAGTCTGGAGAAGAGAAGGCTCCAGGGAGACCCTACTGCAGCCTTCCAGTACCTAAAGGGGGCCTACAGGAGAGCTGGGGAAGGACTTTTTACAAGGGCATGTAGTGATAGGACGAGGGGGAATGGCTTTAAACTGGAAGAGGGCAGGTTTAGATTAAACATTAGGAAGAAAATTTTCACTCTGAGGGTGGTGAGGCACTGGAACAGGTTGCCCAGAGAAGCTGTGGCTGCCCCATCCCTGGAGATGTTCAAGGCCAGGCTGGATGGGGCTTTGGGCAACCTGGGCTGGTGGGAGGTGTCCCTGCCTATGGCAGGGGGGTGGAACTCGATCTTCAAGGTCCCTTCCAACCTAAACCATTCTATGATTCTATGATTATCACCACATTAGCAAAGCCTCCCTCCCCGGAATTGCAACCAGCCGGAGCAACAAGACATTATCCCATTATATTTGGGAATGAGATTAGAAATCTTGTATGGTTTCCCTGCAAGGGATAAAGCAAATAGGGCTGGTTTCTTTGGCAGGGCCACAGAAAAAGTCAGAGGAGGAAGGGGCCGGGCTTTGCCAGCACTGGGCGATGCGGGGCAGCAGCGAGGGATGCTGATGGAGCGCAGCCGAGGCCATCTCCTCCCTGAGCCAGGCATCTGCAGGACACAGCTGCTGCAGGACCAAAGCCAGGCTGGGCTGGTGCAACGCAACCCAAACCCAATCTGTTAAGCAGGGAGAAATTACAGGAAAATGACATTTCCAGCTTTAGAAGAGAGAGTGTGCTTGACGGGAGGAGTTAGCAGAGAGATGAGATGCTCAAAGGAGTGTTTGCTATCAGCAATCAAAAAGAAAGGGGCAATCAAATTGAAAGGGGGCAAGGATGTGGGATAGAAGCAGAGCTGCAGATGCTGGTAAAAGAAATCTTTGGCAGAGACAGAGCTCAGCATTCATCTTTCCCAAACTGCTGGAGGACTCAGGCTGACCTGGGCATCTCTGTCCTTCATCCCACAGGAGACTGATGGCAGCTCCAGGAGGAACAACGCCTGTCCTCAGCAGCCAGTGGTCAAAATAATACTAAAAAGAAAAGAGGAGGCAGAAAGCAATCGAAGCCCAGGAGAGTGAGGTGAATTTAAAACCAGGTAGGAATTTCCCGGGAGACAAGTTTGCTGGCTGAAAATGCCACTCTCATAAAAATGAAAATTTTTCCATCGGGAATATTTCAAGATTGATGAAAAATTATGAGTTTCCTCTGGGAGAAGGGGTGGGAGAAATGAAGACATTTGCGTAGTCCCATTTCTGCCTTCAGGGAGAAAACAAAATTAATGGGCATTGGTTGAGCAGTCACGCGTTGAGCCGAGAAACCCCACTGAGCTCTCCTTAAGCTTTTTCCACCCGATCTGAATATCTTCTTCCGTGAAAAAAAAATAATCTGATATTACATTTTGCCCCAATTCAGGTCAAAAATTGGCTTCAGAATCACATTCTTGAGCATAGAATGGGATTTCATTTTCCAGCTGGCAGCAGCAACCTTACATCAGCAAAACTTGTGCTCTCTACGGCATGCCCTGCCCAGCCTGCTCCAGTGTCACCAGTTTAATTAGCTGCTGTCCCCAGTGCCTGCAGCTCAGCTTAACCTCATGCAAATAAACCCTGCTGCGCCGGCTGAGCTGGGCTCCTGCTTTCACCAGGGAGACATCAGTGCCTTTCTCCCCATTTTTTTCCCCAAGACTTCAGCCTGACAGAAATTAAAACTCAGAAGATGGCCCCAGGTGGATTCGTACCTGCCTCGGTCACTCCTTCTTGTCTTTTATCTTAGGAGGAAAATAGGAAAGAAGGGACCTATGGGAAACAAATCCTCCACCGAGCCCTGATCCGTGACTTTCCAGGCTGCCAGCATCTGCCTGGGAGTGGGATTGATACCCATCATGGGCACTGTGGAGGTGAAGTGTACCCTCACCAGATTCAGGAGGTTGCAGAGAGGGCCACGTGGGGGTAGAAAACACAAAGACAGTCTGGCAAAACTGGGCTTTAGGCTCAGAAAGAGCAGGTTTGTAACAAAGCGACAATGAGAAAAGTGATGGCAAGGAAGGGATGCGTTGGTTCTTCATCCTCTGCTGGGCAGGACAAGGTGGGATGGACTGCAACAGCAGCAAGAACGTTTTGGGTTAGACATCAGGGAAACCCTTTAAGGGCAGCAATGAATTCTGGGGCAGGTTGGTCGGGGAGAAGACAGACATGCTGTCACGGTGAAGAACAGGCCAGATGCACCTCTCTCTCTCTGGGAAGATGAAGGTGGAGCTGGTCCTGCCTGGCTGCAGGGCTCTGCGCTAGACAAATTGCTGAGGTTTCTACTGCTCCACTTTCCTCTGGTCCAGCCCAGGGTCTGACCCTGCCTGACTCCCTGGGGGGATCACTTTACAACCACTTTTATCACTTTACCACTGGTTTTCCCAAATGACAGCAGCACCCACTGAAGGCTTGGGCATCCCGCTGGGACCCCACGGAGGAGATTGGATTTCGTGAGCCACAGGCAAACCTGCACATCTCCGCGTGAGCCAAAGGGGCTGGCAGCGGGGATGGCTGGATGCAGCAAGTGGGGACAAGGACATCCGCTTGAAAATTTTGCATGGGCGCAGGCAGGACTTGGAAAATACCTTGGAGAGGTTTGCTGAAGCGAAGTTTTTCTTGGTTTGCTCCATCAACTGGATCAGGAATCTGCAACTGGTATCTCAAAGCACTAAAGGGATCACTTTCCGTTTGGATATATGGTCAGAGGCTTCTCCAAAAAGATAGTAGAAGACGGCCAGGATATTTTCTCCCAAGAAGAGGAGCAGCGCCAATGGGCAGGACTGCACCTACCAGGCTGACCTGCATTTCCCTGCATCCCACAACTGTGTCCTGCTGGTCCTCCCATGGTTCAGCCACAAGCTAAACCTGCCCCATTGTCACAGTTTAGGCTGGGCTGGCCGCTAAACGAATGACAGATGCTCTCTTTTAACCTCTCTCCTTTCCCAGAAGAGAAGGGAGAGAGCATAAGGGAGAGAGACTTATGGGTTGGGGGAAAAAAAAGCCTAGAACAGCTTTAATGAAATAGGAACAATAGAAAGAAAAGATAATAATATTAATAAGAAAATAATGAATAAGAAAATAATTAAATATATAAAAAAACAATGTCAAGCTCTCAGGATGATAATCACATCGCCAGCAGGCACTAGGAAAATCCCAGACTGGATTCAGTGGCAGATGGGAATTGGATTCAGGAGCACAGGGAGCAGAGTCAAAGGTGGAAGAACAGACAGAGTCCTCCTCGGACGCCGGCCGTTGAAGAAGAGAGGGCTGACCCCTTTGATCCCTCAGCTTTATACTGAGCATGATGCAGATGGGACGGAACACCCTGTTTGTCAGTTTGGGTCACCTGTCCTGTCCACTTCTCCCCACATGTGTGACCGTGTGACCCCTTTATGCTCTTCTGCCTCCAACCCTCCAACGTGGTGCATAACAAAGTTAGCCAACCCTGGTTGTTATAGCAGTAAGTACAAGCAAGAGGCTCTCTGCACACTATTCCTTAGTATTAATTATAAACGCCAGGCATTATCCCTGCTAGAAGCAGGCACTGTCTGAAAAACGTACTGTTAATTTCAGAGAGTACAGTCAGTTAGAAGAGACTTAACCAAAAAGTAAAATTACTGAAAATAATATTGGTTCTATTCTACCTCAAACCAGGACACCCATCCACACCGAAACCACTTCCCCATCGCAATGAGCAGTGGTGCACTCGGGGACAGGGTTTCATCTTGCTCTGGGGGTAGAGGAGGGGAGTGGGAGGGATGCGCGGGAGGGGGGTAACCCTGCTGCTACGGAGTTTACCAGCCTTTTATGGTGACTGATTTTTGTCATCTGCAAAGCTATCAGCTGAAAACGTCAAATTAGTGCTGTTAGTCCACTGCGCGGCTCTTATCTGCGTCTCTCAGGATGGAAGACACTTCAAGATGATTATTGTTCCCCACTGCTCCTGAAATGAAATCGGCCCTCCTGGAGCGCTAAAAGAGAACCAAGAAATTGTTTGCCTGAATTTGCATGAAAAGCCTTGGAGACGTAATGAAAGGGAGTGACAGGCCCAGTGTCACCTTCTGCCAGCTAAATGATGGAAGAAAAATTTTCCTTTGCATTGATGCTTCATTTTAGGGCATTGATTCCCTCTTCTGCCCCTTTTCCCCACCTGCCCCTGAGCTCCTGAGCCCTGCGCATCTTCCTGCCCCCTGACTGCCGTGGGGGCTGCCTGCTTCGGAGCCAGGATGATACTTTGCCACCCAAGGAAAGATGGTCTGTCCCCAACAGAGACGTGGACCCTATTCCCGGCACCACAACAGTGTCTGCGTGCCCAGGGACCGGCTCTCCCACCTTCACCCCAGGGGCAAAGTGGAGTTGTCCCTGCTCTGAGACACCCCATCCTGCTGTAGCTTTTCCCCAGTTTAGGAAGTCCTGGACAGTAGAAAGGGGTGCAGTGACACAAATTCAAGTCCCAGCCACTCCATCATTGCAGCTTGATATTTTACTTACTCGGCTGCGAGTAAGCAAGGCAAACATGGTCTCATGGGACAGACGGACGGCTGCCTGCTTCCAGGGGTCCTCCTCATTGCCATGGGTTTGTCAACCCAAACCTGCAACACCCTGGACACGGCAGGAGCTTAATGACGGGGTTTTGCTGGCGAAACACCCACAGCATCAAGGCAGGCGCTGCTGGGCTTTGCCTGGGGAGAGGTTTCTCACTGGGCTGACTGCAACATTTCAGCAGCCAGCTTCTGCAGTGACCAGATGGGACTCCAAATCCAGGTCCTGCTTCTCCCAGGCATGCTTGTACGTGTGTGCGTGTGCGCTGGCCCGCGCTGGGCGGCAGGCAGGCAGCGCAGGCAGCTGCCTCGGGCTGAGCCGCAGCCAGCTTCCAGCAGTGGATTTGCTCACAAGTCGTATTTTGTGAAATTGCTAATTCCCACCAGCCTTGTGGAGTCCGCTGCCTTCCTCCAGCAGTGGTTATCCCCAGCTCGTGGCTTTCCTTCAGAACGGGAGCGCCTTCCTAGATTTCACACTTGCGGAGAATGCCTGGAAATCACAACACCAACAAGACCGAAAGCTCAGAAACCTGAAGGCAAATACTGAGATCACAGAAAACATGATTAAAACATAGAAACTCATGATCAGTTTGGTTTGGGTCTGAGAGAGGAGACAAAATGCTCTGCGGTGTTTCATCAGGGCAGTACTGGGCCATCTCCTCCCTGGCGATTGGGGATGCTGCTTTCGGAGAGTCCTGCCTCACCAGCTCCTCTGTGCCCAAAAAATTTCATCCCACACAAGTCTTCCTTCTCCTGCCTCCCCAAAGGGCTGCTCGAGCACCGGCACAAGCGCTCTGCACGGGTGCAAATGCCTCCAGCTGGAGGTGCAGGGACCCTGATTGACTTCGTTTCTCTTTTAATCCGTACACAGGGAAACATCCCAGAAGCAGGACCGGCTGCTGCTGGGATCACTTCCTCAGTCTCAACTTTAATTCCTAAGCTGATTCCTGCAATTCTCCTGGCATGGCATCTTCTGCTGTCGATTACCCAGCGCAGGGCTCACAGATTGCAGCCCATCTAATGAGAAAAGGCTGTTCCCCTGCGCCGGCAGTGAAGGGCAAGGGGAGGGAGAGCGAAAGGGCTGGCGAGCCATGCAAGCATCCACTGTGTCAGAGAGGGAGGTTCAAAGCAGCAATAACTCATTGCCTGGAGATTTCTTCCCCTCTCATCATCAGGGGGGAGGTGGATGTAAGCCCCTGCTCAGCAGATGGGTGGAAACAGCCATTTCAAAGGTGGAGACTTTGGCAGGGAGCCCCCAAACTGGCCCCGGGGCAATGACGAGAAGGATGCAAGGGCTTCATGTGCTCTGGCTCACCTGGTCGGTCTGGTGGGACCCGCTTCCTTGCCAGACCGCATCGCCTCAAAACTAGCTTTTTTCTTGAATAGTAAATTGGTCGCAGCCGTGCCCAGCCCCAGGGCCACCTGAGCCGCCGTCGCCTGGCAGAACCGAGCACATGTCCCCAGGTTCAGACGGCAATGCCTCTGAGCCCCAGAAACCCAAGTTTTGGGGCACTGTGTTTTTATCAGTGTGGCGGGAGGTGGGGTTGGGAGATCAGCCCAGGTAAGGAGCACAGGCAGGGAGGAATGCGTGTGTGATGCTCTGCCTGCTGCGATTCGTTTTCTCTGCTTTAACAGCAGGCTCGGGAGATGGCAGGAGCACCAGCCACCACTGCCAGCTGCAGCAGGGCATTTGGGGGTGATGCAAGGGTATGGCACACAGAGGATGCAAATCTGCCCTGCCACAAGGCTGCGTTTAGAGTGTTTAATCCTGGCACCTCTCTAGCTGTGGCTCTGCGAGGGACCCAGCCGGATCTGCCAGCTCACATAGGTTCCCATTTTGCCATCACCCTGCCCAGCCGTCATTTTTGCCTCAACATCCACATTGGTTTGGGGAGCCCTGGAAGGGCTCTGAAGCACGGCAGCAGCTCCCCGGCCATGGGTGGAGTTTTGCAGGGCTGACCTGTGGATGCCTCATGGCAGCAAGAAGGACGGGTGAGCGCTGGTGTCGCATGGTACCGTCTCTGGGGAAGGGATTCCCATCCACAGCAGGGCTCTGAGTGGCAAAACACAACGGAGCAGCCAGCATCTGCTGGGGCATCCCTGCGGGAGGAGAGCCGATACGGGGCTCCCACCATGGGGACACTGTGGGGCATCACCATGTCCATCACTCTCCCACACTCTGACACATTTGCCCCAGTCCCAGCAGCAGCAGAGCAGCACCATCCCCTTTCCCAGCCAGACATCTCCCAGGTGCAATATGGGCAGCATCCGCAGCAGACACGAGGTCCCACAGCGTGTTTCCTCCAGGTCTCTGACTGTTTTTTACTCCCTACAACAGCTTCTGCCTCCCCTTGCAGGGACCGGGAACCCACGGCCCATCTGTGCCGGCAGCATCCCGCCCCACGCAGGGTCGCAAGCAGGCTGCGGAGCATCTGCACACGGGAGAAAATACAACCGGAGTCACACAAGTGTCTTCATGCTGCTGCTTGGAGAAACCGCGCTGACACATTCTCCCTCTTCACTATTTTTCCCACCTCCAGCAGCGCAGTGGGAGTTTTCTTGCTGCTTCACCTCCCACAGCCAAGCAAAGGTGGGATGTTGTGTAATAGGCGCCCTCGGGGAAGGGAAACTGAGTCACGGCGTGGGGGGTCGGGGTCCTTTCCCCCTCTTTGCTGGAGGGGGACACGGGAGGGCAGCGAGCAAGCCCAGCTTCACCATCACTATGTGGCCGGAGGAGCTCCCTCTGAACTGGAGCTCGGGCGCAGCGGGGTGCATCCCTGCAGCAGACCTCGTTGCCATGGTGGGGAATAAACCTGCCTGGAGGGAGAGAGAGGAGAATGTGTAAACAGCCATTGCATCCCTGGGAAGGCTGCGGCTGGCTGCAAGGGGAGAAAATCAGATGGAAAAATGTATGGCTGGGAATTAGGGGGGAGCTTTCGGAGTCAAACAGAGGGACCGAAAAGCCTGGCTACAGAGTCAGAGAAGGAAACAATTAAAACTCTTGTGGTTTGGTGGTGAAATGAATGCAGCATTACAATGCAAAAATGTATATATAGCCAAGGAAAACTAGGTAGCGGTCATTATGTTATGGAAGATGTGAAATGTGAAGAATGCAAAAAGCAAAATGAAAATGCCAGGGAAAAAACACGCCTGGAAGGGCTAGGGGGGCAATAAGAAAGGAGATTTTAAAATTGTATTTGTATTATTACAGACAAATGCTTAATAGAGATGGCAAAATTGCTAATGATGATACACAACAGGCAGAAACAGGCAGCAAATATTTCTGTTTGGTATTTGGAAATGACCAGGCAGCTATATTTGTCTCATGTCGGGCTGCTGAAGCGCTTTCTAGTTCATTATGATGTGGCCTTATTAAATATCATCTGCCAGGAAAAAAAACACTGGAGAAGCGGTAGGCCAGGGTGCCTTGGCTCCGTGCCCTGCCCAAGCTGCGATCACGGGTCCTGGAGCAAAGCCCGGAGCCGGGGATGCTGCAGGAGGTAAAGAGGGGGGGTAAAGGTGAGTCAGCTCCCGGAGAGGGGATGTGGGATGACCCAGATCGGTGCTGCCTGCTCAGCCTGGCTTTAATCCTAGTGAAAATAAAAGAGAAGCTGATGTAAGATTCAATTAATAAAGAATTAAAGGGTAGGAATCTAATTAATGCCAGTCCACGTGGTTTATAGAAAACAACGTCTTGCCAAACAAAGTTGGTTCGTTCCATGATGGGATGATGAGTGGGGTTAGCAGAGGTGATCACGCGCTGCACCAGCACACGATTTGCGGGGTCCTGGCTCTGAACTGGAGGGTGTTCTGGTCCCCCCAAACTGATGCAATGCCTGTTAGCAGAGGACACGCAGCCGGGATGAAATCTGGGCTACAAGCAGCTCACAGCATCACAGGGACCCTCACCCTGCCCAGCCCCGGCTCCCCCGGGCTCCCGGCCCCGCTGGCAACCTGCGGCTGCGGCGTGCACACCGTGACACGCACAGGGACGCCGCTCTGCCAGCCCGTAAGCTCTTAAGGGTTGGAGTTACCCATGTTAATCGAGGCAGAAGAAGGAGTTGCATGTTTATCGAGGCCAGAAGGATGCTTCCCTCCACTTGATGGGGTGCGCAGGAGGATTTTGGGGGCCGGAGGGGAGTGGTCCCTCACTGCATGCGGAGCTGGGGTGCAAATAGGCGCTGTCTGCAGGGATGAGGGCTGTGATGCTGGCTGCAGAGGACGTCTGTCCGTGGGCAATGGTCAGTCCCTCCACTCTCCCAGACCCGCAGACGAGGCACAGCGAAGGGGACAGGCATCCGTGTCATGTCTGGTAGTGCCACGCACATCTGGTAATTGGCCCAGAAAGTTAATCCTGTAGCTGGGCTGCTCCCTCACGCCCAGCACAGCATGAAGGTGCTGGTGGGCACCAGGTGGGCATCACTCACACCCCCCCTCCATGGCAGGGGTTTACCAGGGACTGCACATTTCTGGAGTGCTGCACATCACTCCGCATTTGCTCCAGAGGAGGAATTATCCTTACGGGAAAACACAAAGATGTGCAACACCGGCTGGTCCCAACATAGCTGGCACGTCACCCAGGGGTGCAGCACCAGAGGGGGACTGCGAGAGCTGCTTGCAGGGCAGCGCAGGCGAGAAAAGTCCCTTTGTCAATGGGAAGGGAATGGAGAGAATAGTTTCTGCTCAAGGCACATGAGTGGAGGAGGAGAGGGAAACTTCGCAGAGGTCCCAGCACGTGTGGGAGCACCCTGGTGCCACGGTCCTGGCCGGCAGCGAGCCCCGGCGAGGCTCTGACCCCGCACGGCTGTCCCGTCCCCAGGGACCACGTCCCCAGGGGGGGAGCACAGAGGTACCTCTGCATCGGTTTTATCCGTGCTCCGAGGCTCAGCCCGTTTCAGGCTCATTGCGATTCCACGTCCTCGTGGTGTCTCCTGACACTGGATCATTTACAATGCCCAGGAGGCAAATACAATGACTCATTATTATTAGTTAATGAAGCATCCAAGCACTAAACCCACAGTCTGCCGAACGGATAAAGAGCTCAGGCTGAATCCGATTTACCACGCATCTCGCTGGCTCCTCTGGCAGCGACGGAGCTGCTGCCTACCGCAGCCCCCCGGCCCCTTCCCCGCCACTGCGGATGCAGACAGCAGCCAGGCACGGGCAGGGAGCGGGACCGGGGGCATCCATCCCACTGCCGGGGCTGGCAAGCGGTGCTGGCTGTCCCCACTGTGCCACCTCACAGACCAGAGACCACCAGTAAGGCACCAGTATCTCCCCTCCTGCAGTGTCATGGGCTTGCAGGGACAAAGTCCTGACGCAGCACTGGCTTGGAAGCCACTGGCTTCAAAGCCACTGGCCCCAGGGGACAAAGGACCCTGGTCTGCATTTTGAGCCTGCACCAAGGAAGCCCAGGGGACAGGGACAGTGGAGGCGTGAAGGACACGGCATGTCCTTGGCCAGCAGCACAGATAACGCAGATTTTCTCAGGCTGCTTCTCCCTTCCCAGAAGGATAAATATTTGATAACAAATTACTTTGAAGATAATCCACTTAATCCTTTGCCATGTCTCCAGGTTTCACTGTAATTAAAGTGTGATTAATTTTCCAAAGAAAAGCTAAACCCCCACGCCTCTACTCGCTCCCTCTCCCCAGGGTGCAAGTGATGGGCTCAGCCCCATGACAGGAACGATGGGGTCCCGCCGAGCCCGCTGTCGGTGGCAGAACAAAGCCCAGAATTGGACCTGCACACATCCTGCATGGCTCAAACCACCAAGCTTGGAGCAAGGACATGAAAGCCAGACATGCCTTGGGCACTGGGAAGGGCTGACATAGGCGTGCAGCCCCCAGGAGCTGCTCACCCAGATGTCTCCCTGGACTGGAAGGGGCTTTTGACCCCGTGTCATCTCCCCTGAAAGTCTTCCCCCACCTCCCTTAGCCCTCGTCCCCTGCCCAGAGCAGCTGATGTCCCACTGGTGTCCCAGTTTTAGGGCTGGGGTCTCCAGAGCTGGTAGGATGCCCACCCCATGCTCTTCTGCACCTCCCAAGGGCTGGTGCAGCTCCCCACTGGGGGGTTCAGATGCTCAGCCCTTTAACCCCACCTTCACAGAGACAAAAACTTATCACAGTGGGTTTGCTCGTGGTGGGGAGATGCGGGTGCAGAGCTGGTGTGGGCCGGGGAGCAGTGCGGAGAGGAGGTGTGCGGGCTGCGCCCCGCTGATGGAGCGGGACCACCTTTCCATCCCCCGAGCACCAAACCCGCGGTTGACTCAGCTGATCAAAAATAGAGAGTGAGGGGAGGTGTGAAAGCCAGCAAAGAAAAAAAAGGAGAAAGGGAGAAAAAGAAAGAAAACTCAACCAACCTGACTAAGGCAATCTGCATCCACCTCCGCCTCCCCCGAGGTCCCGGAGCCCGGGGAGGGGGGACCTGGCTCATGTCAGGGTATTCCAGAGCTGAGTGATACCTCCAGGGAGCTGTGCTGACATCTTCCCAAAGGTCCCAGCCATGGCAGGGCTGGTCCTTGCAGCACTGGTGGCAGCTCTGACATGGTGTCACACCTCGCAGCACACCAGGAGGGGAGTCGAGGGGTGGAGATGGAGGTGCTGGTGGCAGTTGATATCGTTGGAAGTGGAGGGTCGGACCCTCCCTCTGTTCCACACTTCCCAGCATGGGGACTCAGACACTCAGAGAGACCATGAGGTGCATCCCTCGTTCCCAGCTGTGTCCCTTGTCCCGCAACTGTTTGCAGCAAAACCAGGTTGGATTTTCTGGCTTTTTGCTGGTCAGTGTTGAGTGGAGCAACCCAGGAAGCTCCAACTTCCCTACGGACCATCACTGCCTCAGATTTGGGCAGCGTCCTTGAGGCGGTATGGGCTGACCTCACTCCAGCCTCATGTGTGCTCCATGGTCCCGCTGTCCCCTGCCACCGGGGTGGAGTGGAGGAGAGGACAGAGGCAGCCCTGGCTGCCGGCGCTTAAATATTCCCCTTCACTCGTGGCAGAGCAGCTTTCCCGGCCAACACTGGGAGGATGGACCTTGCTGCATGCAACTCTGACTCTTGGTCCTGCATGACCAGTGTCACCACCTTGGTCTTCCCAGGGAATTTCCCAGGACCGAAGCCAACAGCCTTCCACCTGGGTTTCGAGGCTGGATGCCCTGAAACGTTCCCAGCCCCAGCACAGGCCAAGAGGAGACAGCCGAGCAGCCAGGAGGGTAAAGCTGCAGGGTGGGGGTTGATGGGACCTGCCTCTGCTTGGGGACATGGCAGCACATCGCAGGCATGAAGCCACCACCCTTGGTGCCAGGCAAGCCAAGCTGTCTGTACCAGCCAGGGGAACATTAATTGGCTTTGCCCACGTCTAATGAGGACGTGAATCCTGGCTAAAATTAACACTGTACCTTCAGTGCACCAGTCCTGGTGGGGCTTTCTTTATTACCTATCCCAGGAGAGTTGTGTCTTCAGGTCACTCTGTTAAGAGGAGCTTTGGAGGTTGGGACCATTCGTTGTAGAGTAAAATCCCCCTGAGCACAGGGAGTGCGGGAGAGCAGCAGAGCCGCACTTATCAGATAGTTCAGCCCAGCGCTGGCTCTAAGGACGCAGATGAAGCTGCATTATTCAGAATATTGGGTTTTGCTATTGAATCCCAATAGCTGGCCAGCACTTTTGAAGCAGCAAACAGAGCAGGCACCTCGCTGCAAGTTGGGATGCTGCCCTGGAGCCGCTTCTGCAGCAGGCACGCGCGCACGGACGTGAAAATTTGCTGGAGAGAAGGAGCCAGTTGGCAAAGGCTGCCAAACTGTCAGTGGAAAAAGAGTTACGCTGCTGAAGGATCCGTTATTCAACAGAGATGGCAGCTTCATTGCTGGGATGAATCAAAGAGCCGTGTCAGCCCGTGGCACGGGGACTCTCTGCCCGCGCGGCCGTGCAGCCGTGGGAGTACGTGCTGCTGTGAGCCGTCGGCGCGATGCTGCGCTCTAAGAGCAGAGTCTTTTTCCAATAAAATATCACTCGCTTTTGCATCACAAGGTCCGGGGTTTTCATTAAATAATAATGCTAAGGAATAAAACTCAGCAGATTCCTGTTTTTTCTCTTGCTGGTACTCAGCACAGCGCAGTCTGCGAGGTAAGAGAGCTCTGCTCTGAGTACTTTGCTTTTGCTGTACCCCAGGGTAGCCCCGAGGAAGGGAAGGAACAGTTGCTTTCATAAGCCTTCCTCCCTTTCTCTTTCCTCTTCCTCTTCCCCCAACTGAATTCAGATTCCCAAACAAAACCAGGCAAAGAAATTCCCGTGATGGTCACCGACAGAGCCCACTCCCATCACCCGGCTGCAGCAAGGAGCTGTATTTTAGGAGCCCCCCACTGGGCTTTCTGCATTTCTCCCTCCCTTTACAGCACCTGGACGAGCCATACTGCGAAAGACCAAGGAAAGAGGGATTTAAGTCACTGTCTGCCTCTACCAGCATCTCCAAAAGCTCCTTGACAGCGCAGGAACCCCAAAGGTGCTTCCCTGGCTCCGTGCCCTGGCTGGCAGTGACACGCAGGGGACCGGCTGAGCATCCTCGCTGTCCCCTGAGCCCCGGGGTGCCCCTGAGGGCTGTGCCCACACGTGGGACTCTACCCAGGGCAATGCCAGCAGGCAAGTCTTTTATTTATTTCCCTTCAAAACAGCTCCTTAACGGGCACTTAACATTATGCTTAAGTGACAACGAATTACACATTTTATTTAAGAGCAGGCACAAGGAACAGTGTAATTCCCTATAGACTAATGGTGCATTTCTCCTCACAGACAGCCAATTAAATATTTAATCAGCACAATAGCCGGTTAAGTATTGTATATGGGCACAAATACAACCCAATACATTTCCACGCCACATTAAGCTGAAGCTTGTAGACACTTGTCTCCCCAGCATCAGGCACGACAGCTCAGTCAATGCATCCTTCGAAAGCAGATTCTATTTATTTTCTGTCGTATTAAGTAGGCATCATTTCTGCCCTGTCCCAGCCAAGTATATTAACTCTTCAGCAGCACCATATGAATAATCTGCATCAAATTGTGGATTAGGGGAAGATTGCCTCCTTCCTGCTCAGCAGCTACCTGCGAGCTGACTGCAAATTTCCACAAATAATTTCTCTTTGGGTCACACCCTGGAGCTGCAGCAGCAGCTGGAGTACCATTGCTCTTCGTGCTCCTCGGATGCTTTAGGAGAGATGGAAGATTCAGCAATTAGAGACACAAGATAGAGAAAAAAAGGGAAAGAAAAGAATTCTGTTTCTCCTCATTTAATGGAAAAGGCTGAGGTGAAAAAGACATTAAAAATTAGGTTTTTCGACAAGGCATCACCACAGGGAGGGAGGGACGGGGCTTACAGCACCCTCCAGGGATGCAGTGGAGCTCGCAGTGCTCCGAGCTCTCGGCGAAGGTACAGCACAGGCTGTGGCTGTGGGCACGAGTGGGGTTTCCCGTGGGCAAGCGGAGCCGGCCCCAAAGGAGGATCCGTGCATGCAGGGCTGTGCTCAGTGCGGTATACAGAGAGGGAAACATTCATTCCATTTTCCTGCCATCTAGGAGGCCTATTCATTCCACGAGTGTCTCCTTTCGGGCTTGATTTCTATTCAGCTTTCTTTCAGTCTCCACTTCCCAAGCTCTCATCGGCTTGATTATAAAATGTAAGAATAAATCTATTTACGCTGTATTGTTGCAGAATGAACCAATAAACCCGAAGCAAACACAAGGCCAAATCCCCAACAATTCCAGCGGGCGGCTTTGTGTTGGCTGCAGCG
This sequence comes from Pluvialis apricaria, assembly GCA_017639485.1. Lineage (NCBI taxonomy): Eukaryota > Metazoa > Chordata > Aves > Charadriiformes > Charadriidae > Pluvialis > Pluvialis apricaria. Next base: position 8,367,594 of record CM030019.1, read on the forward strand.
GGCGCTGCCTCCCGCATCCCCCCCCGCGTTTCTCAGGTAAGTGCTGTTCGCGAATGCAAGGGTCGCTCCCGGTACAGAAAGTTAAGCACCAGGGATTATTGACAGCTGATTTTCTTTTCTGGCTTCTGAGCGACTTCAGATACAAGTCAAAATCCTCTTCTCAGTTCTGCAAACCGTGGCGATCGGTGCTGGTAAAGTAAGGAGAGGAATATGAGCCCCTGCTTGCGGAGCTACACTACTCTGGGAAAAGGGGTCTTTGCTTGATTTCAAGACGAGCACATAACACAGGGCATGCTGTGAGACAGCACCTAAACACGGCAGAGACTGAGCAAGAACGGGGTGCAGCGTTAAACAGCACCTCCCCTGCTCAAGGCATTTGTAGGGTTTGCAAAGCACCGAGCTGGCAGAACGCAGGCAGGGGGAGGCAGGTGCCAATCTGCCCCACGCTAGGATGGAGTTCCCAAACATCAGGGACCATTTAACTAGAGGGGCAAGAGGGTAAATCCTGCAAAATATTGTTGTAAAAAAGGCTTTTCAAAGTTTGTGAGCCGCCCTTTGGAGAGCTGGAGGCTGTGAAAGGAAAGACATTGTGTGCAGGGAAAGATCAAACTATGGGAGGGACACCATATTTTCCCTATCTTAGAATAGTTTCCATAGAAATCTTTTAAGCTACATAAAGGTTTGGGGAAAGCGAAGGCTGCGTGGCGCGCTGGAGAGTGATGAACAGGCTGGGCAGCCCAGCACTGTCCGGCACCATGACCAGTGCTGATGGGCTTGGCTGGGCTGTGCAGGTTCACACCTTCCCAGTGAGCTGTGGTGGCCATAATAACGCGCTTCATGGCTTCCCGGTGCTTTAATCTCACGTGTTATTTCATCCTCGGCCAGGCCATGAGCACGCTTGTGCCAATTACATCATCTCAGCTGAAGCGCAGTGAGGCTTTAAGCCCTATGAATGCCACCGGTTGTGTGCCCGTTGCCTTAATTACAACCTGAATTTCATCAAAGGTTAATTTGATCTAGGCACAGGGAGAGACAGAGCTGGGAATCTGCCTTCAAGTACACCCAGCCACCCTCATTGGATTCCGACTAATAAATCTCCTCTCATTAGGAAACAACAGGCAAGTGCTAAGGGTGATTTCAACTTTTCTATCTCTGTTGCTCTTAGTTCAACCCCTGCAACAGCTGCCAGGTGCCATAAATCATCGAGCACAATCCTGGAGCTGGGGACCACTGTCTCGTAAAACAAATATCTTCCAGATTTTGTAGCGCCTGATGCTGGTTACAAACTGTTGGTTGTCGGGTTCTTCCTCCTCTCTTCCATTTATTTCCCAGCCCCGCATCTCTGTTACTCCTTGTCTGCTATATATCTCCCTTTTATCGTTATTTCTTTCCCCCCTTTGTTTTAATAACTCTTTTACTGTGGATTCTTGTAAAAACAGCTGCTCTAGCCAGTAAAAAAAAAAAAAAAAAAAAAAAAGAATATCTGGAAACAGATGCCCTGGCATTACTTCAGCTGTAATCTGCTTGATTTATAATTCCTCTTCGGTTCAATATTGATTCAGAATAAAGCAACTCAAAACATACTAGCAGCTCACAGCTTTTTTCAGTCTTTTTCTATCTTTCTTCTTCTCTGCCATGACATTTCTTTTCTCTTCATACAAACAACTAAAAACGTACAGAGGAACAAACCAATGCAAGCTGACGAGAGACACCCAGGTGCCTGCAGAGCAGAGGGTTTATGTCTGGGGAAGCTCAAAAGACCGTTGCCAGCTGATTTTTTATTGTTTTAATTTCTTTCCTCTCGTCCAGCATTATCTACCTCCTCTCAGCATCCCCCTTGAAGTCACTCCCCTGCGTTTCAGGGACTTACAGAGTCCCCGAGGTTCACATGGAGGCGGTGGCAGCCCCAGGCTGGGGCATGGTACCTGCTGTAGGATTCGGCTGTGGCCGTCCCCCTTGGGGTGTGGGTGCAGGAGCCCAGGCGCAGGGCACTGCGGTTTCTGACCCCATCTGCTGCTGAACGGCTGCACAGGAGTTAGAGAGTCCCTTGACACCCCGTTGAAATGGAAAAGACATCATTTCCCTTCGGTAAAGTGCCTTGAGAACCCTCAAAGAAGGGCAGGAGAAAGCTATTAGCACACTTCTTTCAGGTCTATAAAAAAAAAGCCCATTTAGGATGAATATATTAAATATACAGCTTGTACTCCCACCGGCAAGCACAGGCACCAGGAGACCTTGCAGCCTGCCTGTAAGTGGCTCAAGGGCCACACCATCCATCCACCAGCATACAGATTTCTTCTGACTTATCCCACACCAATGAGACTGTACCTAAGTGCAGAGCAGAGGGCTTGTTTGGGGTGTAAAAGAGGAATCTGCTCCTTTGAACATTTTCCCGCACATCAGGTGGTGCCATCTCTCTCGTACATCTCTGTTTCTCTCAGGGCTGTTTGATTTGGATGGTTGGGACTATTTATGCCCAGCTCTTCCCTTCCAAGTCCAGTCCCCCCACGCTTCCTCCTGACAAAGCTCTGCCAGCCCTACGAGCTGTATCTTCCCGGCAGAGCTCTCGTTTGGGTACCGTAAATTAGCCTATTGATTTCTCCTTCAGCAGAGGAGGTAGCCGGGGCTCTCTTTAGCTTGTGAAACCCCAGGTGGTCTCCAGTTATTACACCTCATCCAGACATGGTACTACCCGTGCTCCCCAAGCCCAGCACAGACTCTGGGTTCCCCTGCAGGTTCCCCCTGGGTCTCCCCTGCCCCTCCGGCTGCCTTCGCCTCCGAGGAGATGAGACCAGCTCGAGGGCAGCACATGAAGCTCAGCAGCCACACATCTCTGTGCTTACCTAAATCCAGGTACTATGAGGCACAAATTTAGGAAGTGGAAGTAAAGGACCAGTCCTACAGTAGGGTGAGAAACATCGCTCCCAGCAGAGCTACGTTGCTGCAGGGCATTTGATTTGGGGAAAGCAGGTCTCCCAGCCAACAGCCAGGCTGGCTCACTCAGTCGGGCAAAAAGTTCACCAATTCCTCAGGCTCTGCCACATGTCAGCCTGGGGCTGGGAAACCCTCAAGCGATCATTTACATCACTGTGTCCGGAATGGCAGAGATGCTCGCAGAAATGTTCCCAGAGGCTCCACATCAGCAGAAGAGCTGCTCTCCACGCTGTCTGCCTGTGGACTGGGGCGTCCCGTCCTCCTCCAACATGGGACCGTATGGTGGGGTGCGTGATTTCTCCAGCAGGAAGGAGGGATGGGAAAGCGCATGGTTTTAGCAAGCTCAAAAGCCACCTTTGGCATGTTAGCCCAATCTGGAATACGTGCTACCAGGGGAAAATGTCACAGGCAGGGGCGGCTTTCTGTGACAAGAGTTGCCGTGGTCCCCAGCCAGACATTGGACAGAGCCTGCTTTAACCAGACCGCCGACGTCTCCCGCTCTCTGCCCTGCCTGCAGCCCAGCAGAGCACACGGGCGGTCCTGGAGAGCCATCAGAGAACAGCAGCAGTGAAATAACGGAGTTCTTCCCCCAAAGCGTCTCGGGGGGCAGAGGAGGTTGTGGGTCTTGGGGTGCCCCTGTGCATCAGCACATCTTGAATGTGTCGGCTGTGTGACACCGGGAGTGCTTCCCTGGGTCTGTACTCAGCTCTCAGCAACAGCGGTGGGTTTTGCAGCTTCAGTGTATCACATTTTCTTTACCGTGCCCTTCTTCCCACAGGAACAGCCCCAGGATTGAGCCCATACATGAGGTCTGAGGTCTGCCAGCCTCAGAGCTGGGGGGAAGAGCTGGGGCCCGTCACCTGCCTGAGGTTTGTCACAGCATCCTTGTAATCTTCTTGTGCAAAACAACCTGGATTTAACGAATTGGCAATCCCTGAGGGGGGAAAAAAGCCATGTTCTGTTGAAGCATTTCCAACCAGCTCTGTGGTCACCATATTTTTCTTTCAAGAACTGATGTGTTGGCAGAGATGCGCACCCCGTGCGTGGCCCCTCTCTCCTATGCCTCTCCCACCTCCCCAACTCATTTCCAGCATTATTCCCTGCTGCAGTCCGTCACCGTTCCTCCGGCTGTTAGTTATTCCAACAGTCGGCATTTCCAGGAACGTGCAGGCGGGCAGCCTTTCCTACGTGGTCCCCGATGCCCATGGCAGGGACGGGGTCCCACAGGGAGTGGGGCAGTGTGGGGAGGGCAAGCCGCCGTGCCAGGAGCTGGCAGAACCGAAGCCAACTGATCTGGTGTCGTCTCAATTTGATTATTTGTCGGCTGCCTTCAGGGTGCTGCAGGACGATGTATTCAGCCAGTACGCGCACGTGGGTTCATGACAGAGATTCATTAGGCTTATTGCATACCCCGTTAGACACAGTTACAAGAGCAAGTGGCTCTGACACAGCTCTCCAGCAAGATTTGCAGTCGCACTGCTCTTTGTCAGTCTGTCTGTTTATAATTTCTGGGAGGGAAGAGGGAGCTGGACATGACAGTAGCTGGAGAAACAGCCCGTGTAAGACCATAGGATAGTCCACATTGCTGTAATCCCTGCACAAGAAGCAGGGAAACGCTATTTCCCAGGTGAGAGGATCTGTTCTCTGGTGCTGGACACATTTACTGTGTGTTCGTGAGGTCCTGCTTTGTTGGTGGTTGGTGAAACACCCTCCAGAGGAAGGAAGGGCAGATCTCTCCTGCTCTGTGTCGGCAGCGGTGAGCAGTGCTGGGCTCTGCTGGGAGCTGGCGGGGACCCAGGGCAGTTCTCAAACCTTGATAAATCACAGCAATTCTTCTCCCTTCTCAGACAGCCCAGCAGCAAAGCAAGACGCTGCTCTCTGAACTCTGGTTCATCCGGTTCCTCCCTCGCTTGCTCTCCTGGGCAAACCCACGCGTCAGCTCCAGGCTGAAATCTGGGAGTCCCAAAACTGACCTTGGGGTTTTTTTTTCCTGGTTTCCAACAAATTAAGCAAGCAAACACCAGATCTGCAGCTGGGCGTGCTGGGCACAGCAGACTGTGATCACCTCCCCTTTGCCTCTACCTTGGTAGTAGGGGAACCCTTGACAACATGCCTCCAACCCCAGCCCGCCGCAGTGGTGACCGCACAGCTCGGGCCAAAGGACATTTGTGGCTGTTATTTCCCCTCTGCTGCCCGTCTGTGATATGGGCAGGGCTCAGCCTCAGGTGCCCCTGGGAGGATGAATTTTCCTGACTCCTCGGAAGCTTTTAGGTGTGTTTCCCAGGGGGGACAGTCTGGGGGAACCCCATGGGAAGTGCTTTGTCTTGCAGTGTTATGTACTGCAAGATGATGGTTGTTAGCACACTCGGAGAAGCTGCCAGTTATCTTTCATCCTGCTGTATCCCCTGGGAATAAGGCAGAAACCTCTGCACAGTGCCTTGTTCAATAGGCTCAAGTCTTAACCATGGGGTCCTTTGGGCTGCTGAATTACAAATTAACCATGGGGCTGCTCAATTACGAATCCTCAGCAATAACAACAGTGATGTGATATGACAACCATAGCCTGGGATGTCTCTGGTGTCTCTTGTCAGCCCTGCAGACTCACCTTCTAAGCAACATGGATGTGAGACATGCAGAGATTTGCTTCCCAGGCTTCCTCCAAAGGCAGCATCATCCCTCCTCCCTTCCCACCGCCACCCCAGCTCCATGCTGGTACCTCCATGTCTTCCTGCAGAAGGAGCCCGGGGAGCGGGGGCAGATTGCCAGCACTGAGAACTTGTGACAGCAAGTTTTCCTGATCGTCCCAGGACCACCTCTCACGCACACAGCCACTCAAGGTTGTTCTTCGCTGCCCCAGGAGACTCATTACCAGCTGGGCTGCCTCACAGGGCAGGAGGAGAGGAAGGAGGAGGAGGAGGAGGGTGGGAGGGATGGACTGTAGACTGCAGGGGGAGGAGAGGGAAGGACATTTGGGACCTTCAGGACAAGGGCAGCATTCTGCGGGCTGAGCTTCAGCTCTTCGAGTGCAAATGTCTGGTCCAAGCGAGTCACTGCAGCATCTTCTGTAGTCAAAGAAGGGAAAAACACCTCCAAAGGAGTGTCTGCCTGTCAGAAATACCTGTCAGGATGGGGCCTTCTGGAGAGACGACTGCCTCTTCATTGACCTCTGGATAGTCCATGTGTACTTCCATATATTAGAGTTAAAGAATAGTGGGATTTCAGCTGAACTACAAGGTTCAGCTGATATGAGGGGAGCGGTACAATTCCTTACACAATGTCTTTGTGTGTCTCGGAGGCCAGAAGTGTTAACAGACTCCGAAGCAATCTGTGATATTGATAGAAAGAATGAGAGCAACCCTGGGGACACCGGACAGGAGAAAGGAAAAGGGAGGGTATCCAAACCTCCAGCTTTATGCTATGAGTTCACATCTGAAAGACAGAAAACAGGGAGAAAATACACCCAGTGGCTGAGCAACTCTGTCACTGACTGATGGCTACTGGGAGCCTGGAGGAATGAAACTCCTTGAAGATGCAGAGGGCAATGTCTTGGAGATACAGCAGAGGCGTTGACCTGACCTGGTACACCTCTTCCCATGGGCCTTAGCAGTGAGCTCCTGGTGGGACAGAGCTCTTGGCTCTCCCGGTGCATCACCACGGGTCAGTACCACAATGCCAGTGGGTGCGTGCCCTCCCAGTCTCATCCTCTCATCCCATGCCGCACCACGTCTGCCTTGCTTTTCTGCTTCTCGAATGCTGTTTTATCCGCCTTTCTTTTTAGAGACAGAAAATAAAGGACAAAGGACCTGGTTTCCTTCTGGCTCTTGAACATGAGAGCCCTTGGAGAGGACCTATTTTAAGAAAGGAGAGCCTTCCCCCCGCTGGAAAAGCAGCTCAGTAAGGGCAGGCTCAGCGCCGTGCCCTCCAGTCGGGCACTTGAGACACCTGCTAGCAGCCACTTCAGCCGCCAAATGCTCATCCGGCAGCATCAGAAATCAATGTCTGCAAGACGTGCTCCAGCAGGATTCATGGGGAAAGTGGGGAGATTCGTATCCTGGAGAAAAGCCCCTGCCGCACAACCCCTGCACCGGCTCACTGCTGGGGCGGCAGCAATGTCACCTTCTCCCCAGGGTGGACACCCCATGGATGACAGGTAGGGGCACCTGATGGGTGGCTCGGACCCCCTCCAAGGCTGAACATCTCATTCTTTCCATGCACATGGCTGAAGCAGCAGGGGGTTGCCATGAGAAGGGCAGTCCAGGCTCTCCTCATTGATGGCAGTCATTTATTTTTTTTCAGTATGAAAAATCCTGGAGCTGATTTTATGCCAGGGGCAGAAGGCAGGGCAGGATCCCGCAGAAGCCATGTGGCATATCTCGCTCTGTGCTTAGCCCCAGGCTTGTGCTCCAGGGACACGTCTCACCTCAGAGAGCCCCGGTGTGTCCAGTCCAGCCTTGCCTGGCAGGTCATTCCCTGCGTTTTTTGATTCTCCACTTGGGAAGGTGCTTCTTGACATCCGTTCTGAATTTGATTCTCCTCTATTTACATTTTGTAGCCCTGGTTCCTCTCCCCTTGGTGGGGCTGAGTGCAGTAACTCGAGATGATATTATTCGTATCGCTTAAGCTTTTATGCACTTCACTTACATTTTCTCATAACCAGCTTTATTTTTCTCTTTCTCCTGGCTATCTTCAGCATTATTTTAGTGCAGGGTTAAGCATCTTTATCCTTCTTTCCCCTTTCCATAAGGTTATTTTTTTAACGGTGTAAGTGGAGTTTATCACACTTAGCAAATAACCAGTTAAAGGAGAGCTTGAGCATAGAAGTGTTCTTGATCTGCTGCAGATCCATGCTGAAGAAGACCTCAAACCCAAGCGCTGCTCCTCTCATCCTAGAGTGCATCCAGCAAGCTGACAGAAGAGCAGACCTCTCCTCCAGGGTTGGCTCAGTGATGCACAAACTACTCATGTTCATAGGAAAGCTGCAAACCTCCCTCGAAATCAGCTCTGTCTTCCTCTCATACATGCATCGGAGAATCTGCTTTAAGTTCCTCCTTGCTAAAACCATGTGAGCCCATGGCGAGCACATTTTGAAAGCTGGTACCTGTTCCAAGCACTAACGGCTGCTACGGGAAACAGTCAGAAAAGCGAGGCTGACAACTAATGTTCAAAGCTGCCTTAATTATTAGAGCATGAGCTTCCAAATCCCTCGAGAAGCGCAGCAAATGTTGGCCTCAAAAGCCACGGTGTGCTCAGAGAAGCAGGAGCCAGGGAGTTTTGGGGACATCTTGACTGCAGTCTGCCTGGCTGGCTCCGTTGGGCTTGGAATCAGTCCGATTCATTGCAGCAGCTCTGTATTCAGAGCAGAGGGAGCAGACAAGGCTCATTGCCTATTCCAGCCAGAAAGACTGCAACAACCATTTCGGTTTTCATTTTAAAAAAAATAAGGTTATTTGAATAGATGGCCAGGAATAGACCCTCTGTCTCCTCATCCCCAAACTGAGCCCTGCTGATAATTAAGCACAAACTATCAGGGCTGCTTTGGGAAAACAGTGCTAGAACGAAAGCAGCCTGACGTGGTTCTGTGCAAGGCTTTGCCTGGAGAATCGAGGTCCTCACTGACCACCAAAGCCCCGAGGGGAGAGCAGGGACCGTTCAGTCCCTGCAAAGTGCAGCAAGGGCTTTTTCTCCTCAACCCTTCATGGCCCTGCCAGTTGGGCACCCTGGCCCAGAGGTGGGCAAGAGATTCAGTTTACTCCTGGGGGAAAAGCACATTTCCATGCCAAGCAAATCTCTGGATATGTTGGTGCATCTGTTTGCAGGGTGGAATGCACGAGGCTCACATCCCTCCTTGCTTCACTCTCTGTTCCAGCACTTATCCTCCCAGCAAGCCATCGCCGCCTCGTCCTCCAGGACTGTGCTTCAACTGAGACATCAGCAATTTCCCCTGCCACAGGTGATCAGTGGAATTACCCACCTGATTTAAGGACAGGGGAGTTAGAAGAGCGTTACGCTCCAGGAGACTCTTCCAACAGCTTGGTTGCTTTTGCACCTCTCCAGGCTGCAGACAGACACAGCTGCTCCTTCCACTTTGCACCAGGCTGGAGGAGCGACTGCTGGCGATGGCAGCGCTTTCCAAGCAAGACCCTGAGCATCCTCCAGCAGCATGCAGCTTCAGCCACCTTCTCCTGCCCCGCGCTGCTGGGCTCTGCTTGTCCAAAATAAATGCAGGCAGATTTCCCTGTTGACTGCAGGGATTTTGCTTGCTCGGGTGGATCCACTGGGAATATCAGCATTTTTATTTTATTTATTTTTTCTGCTAAAAGCTGTGCATAGGTCTGTCCTATGCAGATAAACCCCCAGGTCAGTCACACCATAGATAACGCCCTACCTTGCTTCCCAGCCAGGGTGCAAGGATTCGTGGATGTCAGTGCTATCCCTCCATCCCTGGGAGGGATGGGGAGAGGGGTGGTTTCCCTCCTGCGGTGCCAGGGCTTGCAATTTCTTTTTAAAAGCCTATAATCATCCTCACTTCTGTGAGTTATTCAAGCATTTGCATTGTTTCATAGCATCCTGAGTGCCGGCTGGAAGCAGCTCCAGGTTTCGGGGGAGCCCAGCAGGACCGCTGTGGGGGCCGTGGCGGCAGGCACCCCCCACCGAGCTGCAGAGGAGGGCTGCGCTCCTGCCAACAGGTGAGCTGGTTCCTGGGCATTGCCTTTTGTCAGGAAAGAAAAAGGGGGGGGAAAAACCCAACAAATCAATTCTGTTCACATGAGGATTGAGCTGAAAGGATAAAGAAATGCCGTGGAAAAGCAAGTCCTGATGCGACGCAGCCGTGGCTGAGATTCATTCATTTTTTAAATATTTTTTCTTTGCTTTTCTCCTCCTGGTTAAAAACAAGGTTTGCAGAAAAGAGAAAGCATCACCCAGCATACAAACATCTATCCAAAAACCCTCCCAAAGGATAAGCAGAGGAGTTGACCTTCCCTACGGGTGCAGCTGTCTGACACAGGGAACAGTGCGGACAGAGAGACCTGGACCTGAGTTTCCCTCTCCATCCCCCAGAGTGGCAACATGGACCTGCAGGATCCATGAACCCAAGAAAAAAACTAACAGGCTCTTGCATGATATTTTGCTCCCCATTTCCCCTTTGCTATTACAGGTGGATATGCCATCCCTCTGGCAGTATTTTCTCCCTCTAACCCATGCCATTCGGCGGGCAGAGCAGCCGGGGGCACAGAAAGCCAGGTCTTGTCCCACTCATGCCCACTCATGAGGAGAGAGGGGATCCCATAACCGTTCAGCTCTCTTGCAGGGATGCAAAGGACCCACTGCTTTCCATTACCCGCTCCTGCAGGATTCCCAAGGTCAGAATCCAGCCCTTCACATGAGTCAGTCCTTGCCCTGAGGAGCTGCAGCCAGAGGAGACCAGAAGGCGGGAGAGCACTGATTCCCTCCTGATGCCATCTTGTTTCCATGCTGTCACGCCATCTGTGGGCTTTATCCCAGGAGCTCCTGTCACATCCACTCCCGTTAGCGTTTCGCAATGCTCTCTTGCCCTCTCCCAGCATCTGCTGACCAAGTCCCTCTGCTCACCCCTGCTCCTCATCCTTCATCCAAGGCTTCATCATGCCACTACCCACTTTTCCTGAGCTCTGCCCTGCAGCATCTCAACGCAGGAGCTGCAAATCAGGCAACCCAGCTCGCTAGCAAAGAGAGCTTCCAAACGGGGATTGAGCTGCTGTTAATTTATCCTGTATTTGTTTTGAAAAGATGCCTTGGGAAGGTACACCATTTCCCTTTCCAGTTAGAGGCTTAACAACCACAGGCTTTCTTCTTTCTCAGAAACATAAATCCATGTTTATTTTGCGTGTATCCAATTAATCCCCAAGGCATTGCATCCAACAGGCCGAAATCAGAGCTCTGTCTCCACCAAAACACTTCAGGAGAAAGAGGAGAGGGAGAAATGCTGGACTTTTAATAGAAGAAACACATCTATTTATTTGGGATCGAGGCAGCTCATGGGCTATAAATTATTTTACTTGGTAACCCCAATGGGATTCACTCTGTCCTAAAGTGGGAAGGAAAGACTTGGAGCATCCTTTTCCAGTGTGATCACCGAGGAGCAGCCAGCCTTCAATTCCTACGAGGCTCTTCAGAGGGTTTGATTGTTCAGGATGCTCTCGAATGCAAAATACTGACCCACCTGCAGCACCAGCCATATCCCGTTCCCAGTTAAAACTTGTGCAACGCCGCTGAAGTCAATTTATGAGGCAAACATTTAATTTAGCAAGCAGGCACACAATCCTAAATTTAAACATATGTCAAACCAGCTAGTAGCTTTGTTTTAATTAACTCTCAAACTTTGTGGCTGTCATTTCTTTATATAAACGAGGATGTTCTGCCAAGGGCAGGCTGTAATCCTGTGTGCATACCTACGAAACCGCCTGCTACTTCACAATCACTTTTCGAAGAGCTCTTGCAGAGGCAAGGGGATGGGGATGTTATTATAAGGGTCCATATGGCAGTACGCTGGCACTGCAGTATTAAATCAGAGGTATTGTAGCTTTCCAGCCTAGATTCTCACCGTACCAGGTAACGTATATGTAGCTTTATTGTTGTACAATTTTAGTGGCTATGCATTATTCAACAGCGGCCAAAGTCTCTGCACTGCCGGAGGTGATTCAGTGATGATAAAGGGAATACGTTTTGCTCTAAAGGCAGGAGCAAAGGGATTTCACGGGTCGGTATCTTCTCCACTCACGGAGGAACAATAGAAGCATTAACATTTCTAGTAAAGAAATCAGCTGGCAACAGATTCTCATCGATAATTAACATGAAAGTACAACCTGCCTTAACATGTAGTTAGAGTTAGGAACTGTAACCCGCTCTCCAAATTAAATGCTTTCCTGGATAATTTGGCTATCGCAGCAGGCACTGAAATCTGCTGGAAGATGCCATCTAGTGGGTTATGGAAGTTTATTTAAGTTTAAATCCACTTGCTGCTGTGGGGTGAGGGTGGCAAGAACTGCAGACGCTGGGGTGTGTAATGGTTTTAAGAGACTTTCTGTTGTTGTTTCTCTAAGAAATAAAAATTTCCCCGCGGGGGTTTAGAAGGGAAGAGACCTAATATTTGCTTTGCCAGTCTCCCCAGCAGGGCACTGGACCGTCACAGCTTTGCTATTGACATTAGCCGGGCCACACGGCCGCTCCGCTGGCAGGGCATCTTCCTAATCACGAGGGCTGTTTGCTCTTCGCTTAAGAAATAAATCCACTCCTCATTTTTGAAAAGTGGTACTGCCGCTGTTTTCTTCTTAAAAAAAAAAGAACCCACCACCATCCCGTGCCTATAAATTATCTAGTTTACGGTACAGTGGAAGCCACCTAATCGGTACCCGAATGAACAGCACTCCTTTTCGATGGGAGCCATCGCCAGGGACCCGATTTGGAGGAATCCCCACCGTGGGTAAGGCCCGGTGAGGGGCCCGATGCCATGTCCATCCCTGGAGCCCTGCGTCCGTGGGACCAACTGCAGCCCCTCGGGGAGCACCTACACCCCCTCAGGCTGCTCTGTGCCCCCCCGCAGAGCCCAGCCCAGCCCCCGGGCCCCGTTTAACCCCGGGGGCCGAGTCCTTCTCGCCGTTCCCCCCCCTTCCCACCGGTCTCCTCCGGTACCGGCCCCGTCCCAAGTTGCTCCATCCCTTATATTTTTTTTAGGGAGAGCATCACCCGGCGCCGAGCGCCCGTTCCCCCCGCAGCGCCCGGCCAGCTCCTGCCGCCGCGGCCGTCGCTTAATGACCGTGGTTAATACCGCCGGGCTGCTAATTGCGGAGCCTCCCTGGAGCAATTAACACACACACACACACACACACCCCCCCCCCCGAACGGGCCGGTTCGGAGCCCGCTCCCGCCGCGCCCACCCAGGCACCCGCCGGTGCCACAGCCTCCTTCCAGAGCCGTTATTAGAGTCATTAAGGGAAGAGAGTCATTAGTGGGGAGTGAACGGGGCGTGGATGGGGCGGGGGGAAGAGCGGAGGAGGGGGCGCGGGTTCGGCGGGGCGGGGCGGGGCGGGGCGGGGCGGGGCGGCCCTCCGGTGGTGGGCGGGGCGGCCGAGGCCACGCCCACTCCCGCGCGCGGAGCGGAAGTGCCGGAGTTGCCGCCCGCCGCTGCCGCCGCCGAGCGCGCGGGGGAAAGTTGGGCTCCCTCAGGGCGGGGGCGGCCGGGCCGGGTCGGACCGGGCCGCGCTCCCTCCCCTCCCTCCTCCGTCTGCCTCCTCCCTCGGCGGCGGCTCCGATGCGGCGGAAGCAGAAGCGGCTGCTGCAGGCGGTGGGGCTGGCGCTGGCCGCCCTCGTCTTCTTGCCCAACGTGGGGCTCTGGTCCCTCTACCGCGAGCGGCAGCTGGAGGCCGGCGGGGCGGCCGGCGGGGAGGGGGCCGCCGCGGGGCCGCCGGGGGCAGCGGCCGGCGAAGCGCCGGTGAGTGAGTGAGTGAGTGGTGGCGGGGTGGGGTTGGGAAAGGCGGGGGGGTGAGGGCTGAGCGGTCCCCCGTGTGCGTGGGGGGGGGGTGAGGGGGCGGCTGCCGCGGGAGTGGGAGCAGCCGCCTTCCCGTGAGGGGAGGGCGGGAGGGTTCGTGTGGGGATGGGTGCGCCCTTCTCCCGTGGCAGCGGAGGGAAACCTCGGCAGTGGCTGGGGAGGGGGGGCGAGGAGCAGCAGCCGCCCCTTCTAGAGGAGGAGGAGAGGCAGAGGAGTGGGGGGGGGGGGGGGCTCCTGTGCCCCTGGGGAAGGAGCTGCTTTTCTGTAGCCGGTGTGTGGGTTGGAGGGGGAACGCGAGTACTTTCTTGGTAGTTCGTGGATGCAGGGACCCGAGGGTCCGCTTGCCTTTTTTTTTGGTTGGGCTTGGTAAGGGAATAAAGCAGGATCTTTGCTCGTTGCTCCAAGGAGTAAGGAAGGGGAGCTTGTCCCATCCTTCCAAAGAAAAGGACAGTAATTGTCTTCCAAGGGTGCGCCTTCTGTGCCATTTCTCATTACCTGCCTTGGAAAGGTATGGGGAATGGACATCACCCGTTACCTCTGGGTCCCCGCAGAGCTTAAGGCAAGGGCTCGCAGAAAGTACCAGGTGGAGCCTGAAGATTATGTCTGTGTGCTGATCCTCCTCTGGGGAAAGAGGAGCGGATAACTCTTCCTGAGAGAGGCAGAGGATGCCTGCTGGATACGTGGCCTGATGATATTGCAGCACATGACTGCATTCCTTTCTTGTCCCGCTGGTGTAGTAGTAAATTTAACAGACAAACCCTTCCGCTTAGTGTGCGAGACAGGAAGGCTAGATCACCCAAATTAGACGTTTGGAAGCTCAGTTTAGCTGCGTTTACTTTTGGCTATGTAATTGCTTTATCCCCTCATGGGTTTGGCTTTGTACCATTAAGAATGATTGGGGCTTGAAAGCTTGAAATGTCAGTGTGTAACTATCAGTTCAGCTGCCACTCTACAAGGCTCTGCTTGTTCAAAACCACTTAAAACTCTTAATTGTCTAAATCTTTCCCTCCTTGGAGAAGGAGGGAAACCTACTGTGGCAATTTCTGCTCTGAGGGAGAGAAAGCTCTCAAAAAGAGGTGTAGTCAAACTGAGGCTGAGCTCTTCCTTCCCAGAAAAAACTATTTTTTCAAATTCAAGCATTTAGTGCAAGTCTAGGTATAGTCATGATCATAGTCTCGTAATATCCCATGCTGATAGGGAAAGGGGTCAGCTGTTACCTGCCATAGCACATAAATTTGTTAGCAGATCCTCAAATCTGCACAGAAATCCCTTTAACGTACACAGGGATCATTATGTGCCTGGAGTTCCTGATGTTACTGCCTTATGCCTGTATTTCTGTTGGATGCAGGGAACCTATTTTGCATGATTGATAAAAATCAACCCTGTAGTCCACTGCTCCATAACTTCACATGGTATGATGTTATGGCGAAACGAAGACCATTGTAAAATTACATGTCTTCCAGAGGTTATGAGGAGAAAGTTAGTAATAATTCTTATGAGACTTCAAAGTTGGAGGTAGCAGTTGGTTCTGATTAAATCTATAAGGGATGAAAAAACAGGAACAAGATGACTTTTTATTTTTGGTCTTCCAAAATTGTCCTTGTACTGTGGGCTTTGGGTAGCTGTAAGCCAGGCAGTTCCTACGGTGCAGTACATCACTGCTGATTTCTGTGTATGTTCAGTGTTCTTGGTATTTAGATATCCCATATTGCCTGTGTTGTACAGAATGTTAACTCCATTTTTCTTTATGTCTGTTTAAAGTATGGCAGCTGTCAGTAAATTGAGATCTGCTTTTCTTTTGATGGTGTGTTGAGCTGGGCAGGAAATGTCTGTGCAGCTTACGGGAGAATTTGCAATAAAACCTCTCTGCACTTGTGTAAATCAGAGTTACTGGGTTTTAGGCTGAAGGCTTCATCTTCCAGTCTAATTAATGTGGAGTTATGGGCTGCAGTGGATCTGTGTGTGAAGATACACTTGTATTGTATGCCCATTTTTTTGAAGGATTGGGCCCTGAAATGATAGCTCCTGTTATACTGAGCAAGGAAAAACATACCCTAAAGGACAACTGGCTGTCTTGATAAAAATAATTTCAGATGAAGCAGAATAAAGACAAACCAAATATTTGGTTTTTTTGCTGTTGTCATAGAGTTGTCTGCCAGCTGACTGCAGAGAATTTTTTGGGCATCCTCAGATTCAGTGGTTACAGCCTCTCTTCCTTGGTCCTGACAAGCATTCATGATTTTTGTACTACTAATCAACTTCCAGCTTGTAAATGAGTACGCTGCTTGTTCATGTAGCCGTTCGGTAGAGCTGACTTCTTAATACCCAAACTGTAGATGATAGGAGGCTATATCATAAGAAATTATATTGGTAGCAGTCAGAAAAGATTTTCTTCTGTTTCTGGCTTTAATTTGCCTTTTTGTGCAGGCTAATCTTTGAAATGAGGACATTTCGGATGTGATACAGAATTGAGCTTCTCAATGAAATCTCTGTCCAGGCTCATTCTTTCTCTTTAAATGGTGTCTGCTGTTTCAGTCAGTAACTTTATCTTTCAGAGTAACAGCAAAAGGGGGAAAAAGGTTTAAGAAACGGCTGAATTAAAACTATAAAGCAACTCCTAGAACATAGAGTTGTGATGCTAAAATTTTGAAGTTTAAAACCTGCTAGGAGTTTGTTTTGTTGTCTGTCTTGTGCTGCGTGTTACCTTCAAAATGGCAATATATCAGTGTGGGTGATTTTGCCTTATTTAATCTTTCTAGTGCCTGAAACAAATGTGTCAGAAAATTAAGCAATCGGAAGCCGTGTAAATATATTCTAGGAAAGATTATGCTAAATTGTTTCTGCAGAAGTGCCTGAGCAGCTAATTGCTTCTGTATTTACATGTTCAGGGGAAACATTATGGTGGCTGAAAATAATGTATTGCTTTAATCAGGTGGATTAGGTCTGTGGTCTTTCCTTCTGCCTTTGGGTTTGTTCTCCTGCAGCTCTGTTGGGTGCTTCTTGCTCCGCAGAGGAGGGATGGCCTCAAGTCATCAAGGTCTTGGCCTCAAGGTCATGCTGCAGATCTCTTTAGAAAAGCTGATGCACTGAGTTTGCTCTTCACTACAGCTGCAACGTTCAGAAGTGTCCTTTATCATTGTGTACGTACAGTTTGCTCAGCAGATGATATGAACCGGGAAGTCCTTTTTTTCATGGGGTGTGTAACAGGTTTGGCTAGTGTTGTGGCTTTGAATGGGGATGATGGTATCGAGGTGCTAAAGTGTTTCTGCTGACAGCAAAAGTATTCGTTTAGAAGCCTCTTATACTTCATGATTGTACTTTTTTGCTCACCAGTATGCTTGTATCAGTATGCTCATGTAATGCAGATTGACTTCTGTGGCTTTTAATCTTTTTCTTTTTTCTTAACAAGTATTCGATAGGTAAAACCATATGATCTCTAGAAGAGAGAAAAAGAAGAGAAATGCAGCTATTCCTTTTCTCTTGTGCATCTCTGCTGTCTGCCTCAGAGGCTGTTGGACATCCTCAGCTGAAATGTTCAACTGATGTGTAGTCCTGCAGTATGTAAAACACAGATGAGTTAAGTTTGTGGGCTAGTGGTTTATGCCTGAGCTAATGCAAGTATTTACGTGACTTCTAATGCTCTGCAGAGATACTGCTCTGTAGCTGTCTGGTCAGGCTGGAGATCCGCACTCAGTGTGATACCTGCTGTAATGGGAACGTGGCGTTTGAACCCAGAGAGATGCTAAGCTTGAACATCTCTTTCTTTGAATCGCCGTCTGAAAGCAGTGTAGCAAATTAGCAGCCTTTCACTGCATGTGGTTTTGTCTGATATGATGCATGCTTTATGGAGTCACCCTGTAGCTTGTTGTAGTAGTAATTTGTGCTCTATAAATTCACTCGTGAACATGATGGAAGTATATAAATCACATAGGTGATTGTGTGGTGCCCTCTGCTGCCAGCCGGCTGAAGTGGGATGTACCTGCCTGCTTGTGGGTTGTGAATGAGAGATCAACTGCAAACTTGTGAGTGAAAAATGGTTTGTGAGAATGGTCCTCTTGGAAAGTTTGGGGTCGTAAACTTTGCCTTCAGTGCAATTAGGCTTAAAGTTTCCAGCTGGTAGTGCTGAAAATGTAGCCCTGATGATGAGCTGATTGGGGAGCGATGCTGTGCTGCCTTCCAGACTGCTGCTGCTGCTCACGTCCTCCTCAGCAGACGAAGATGATCGGCTTTGCCATTCTGACCTGGGGGCAGCTATGAAGCTGTCAAGGATTGTCAGCTTCATGATGCAGCTGGCGAAAGCTAATAAGGGAAAGGGTGGTTTAGCAGACTCTGTGCTCCCAAGGCTGGGGAAGGAGGAGAAGGGCTTGGGAGAAGTGAGAGGAAAACCTTTCTGCTCTCTGCCAGCCAGAGGTAAATAGAACAACTGACTTACCATACTTCCTATGCAGATTTCTTTGGCAATTAGACGGGTCGTGCCCTAGGCCTTGCTACTGCTGTTGAACTCTGGGGCTTGGCTCCTTGCAGACCTCTTGGAAACTGCTGTGTTGGCAGTTGTATTTGCTCGTCACTCATCTGCTGATATAAAAGCAAACTTTGCAAAGCTTATATTGGTAAGCAAAGTGTAAAACAAGTGGTATCTAAGGACTGGAGTGCAAATGCTAGAGCTGAACAAGCCTGTTTTAAATTGAGTGATTGGTTTCCAGTATGGGCTACTCTAAAGTTGATCAGTGCTCTTGTGAAACTTGCAGGTTTTCCTTGACTAGGTAAGTGTGGACCACGCTTCTGATTAGCAAAGTGAGCTGTCGTGAACATGAAATGGCTAAACCATCTCACAGCTGTGAAGTGCAAAGTAAAATTTGGAAAATATGTTTATTAAGGAACCGGAGCTTTCAGTGGTCTTCATTCAGGGTCTCATTCTTTCTGGTGATCTTCATTGTAACAGCAACACAGAGCTGAATGAACAAATGGGCTGTATTCTAGGTCTCCTATGCTATGTGAAAAGAAAAGGTTTCTTATACTTGCTCTTCTTTGGGGGGGAGGTATCTATTGTGGAGCAGATGCTGCTGTTATTGGACAAGTGGTTCTGTGTTTTGCCATTCAAACATGCTCCGTATGCAGTTCTTAATAGCTGCAATGGTCACCTTTCTTCATGGATGGAAGATTTCAGCAGGAAAACTTTTTTGCTCCTGGCATCTGGACTACTTTTTAGGTCAGTGGTGAAAACCGTAATCATACAGTGATCTCCACAGCTGTGCGTTGAATATGGATCAATTCGTGAGAGACAGCAAGATTTAAGAGCAACTATAGTTATAAATTTCATGGCAGATAGCTGCCATGCGTTTGACTAAGTGGACTGATAAACTAATGGGAAGTTTCTTACCACCAGTGATGAGCGTTGGTGAAATTAGGCAGGAAAATGCTATCAACCAGACTTTCAGTTATATAGTATCATCTTCCACTCACTGTTTAAATACAGTTACAGGCATCACTATAAAAAGATAAAGAACTGCAGTTAACCTTCCTGTCACTTTTATATTTGCTTCCCTGCGGAGCCAACTGTAACCTTACATTGCATGAGAACAGACCCTGTCTAACTTAAACTTTGAGGAAATTGTTATCCAGGTGTAGAAGCAATCTGCACACTGCTCCTGTTTCTTTGCAATCTTTTCCTATAGCAGGCGACACAGGCAGGTAGTCTTCAGCTTCCTTATGGAAAGTGAAGAGCTGATGGGCTGCGTTATGAGTTTGTAGGAGGTATTCCACTGTGTGCTTGAAATATCAATTGTGCTGCAGAAATTTGTTTTGATCCACTGTGAAAGCAGGCATTTCAACCTGCTACCTTGGTATCCTGTTGACTTTAGCAGAACTGTCATTGGTAGGCTTTTGTGGAGTGCACCTTAACTGGAGTGCACTGTGCTGAGTTTCATGGTGCTTCAGGATTGTGTAAATGCTTTTGTAAACAAAGCTGCTGTGATATCTACCATCAGAGGACTCTGTCTCTCTCTAGTGTCCATCACGCTTCATGTGTTCCATCCTGTTAACTCTGTAGAGTAACCTCTAAGTTACGCCACTTTAGATTGTTTGATAGTAGCATGAATAATGCATGATACTGTGTAGACACAGGGAGAGAAGTGGCTTCAGTGACTTTGTGCATATGAAATTTTTAAACAGTAATAGGTACTCTCACGCAAAGTGACCTGAGTGTATGTCTAGGTTTTCTTCTGTATCACCTTTACTAGAAAACAGGAAAGGGATTTTCCCATAGCTGAATGGATTAAAAACTGGCTGTTCCGAGGGGATATACTGTGATGGTGAGCAGATGTTAATGATTATTTAAATAATAATCATTCATTTGAATATTATGTAAATGTTGCCTCAATCAGACTGAGGTAGATTGGGTTAAAGCTGAATAGTTACTTTTTGTTCATTTCGTATCTATCTGTTCCTATTCTGGAAGCACATCAGGAATAGCCTTTCTGCCCTATGTTTGCACTTCGCCTTAACTTGAGCTAATGTCCCAAATCAGAAGAGTTCCGGTCAGTGCTAGTGCAGTTTGGCCGCCCGCATAGTCCTTCTAGATAAAGCTTGTACTGGGATTCCTCTGCTTCTAGAGAGAAGTATAAAAGGCATTCTGACTTGACTTCAGGTCCCAGATTGTTTGCAAAACTGATAGCTGTCGGTGGCAATTTTTAGCAGTTAACAGAAAGTGTGAATCTGTTTATCAGATTTCACAGACTCCTGAACAAATCCTGATGCTCGAGTCACTTTCAGGAGTATAGCAGCATGAGGCTTTATTTCCAAATCCAGAGATAATAGCCCCCCCCCCCCCCCCCCCCCCCCTTCCATTTCTAGTTTAAATTTTCTTGTGTTCTACTTTTGGACTGCCTTTCGTCTTGTTTGCGATGAATTCTCTGTTACCTCTTTAAGAGTCTACTTGTGGTTTTACCTTCAGATCTGGCATGCTGCTCATGACTTCTTACAGCCTAGGGAGCTGGGCAGCGTTACCGGTCCTGCTTTGTTCTACATGAAGCCTAGCCTCTCAGTGGTAATGGTATCTTTTCTATCAGTGTAACTGACGCTTGTGGTGGTATTTCCTGCATCTTGTTACCCTGGCTAGATGATGAATAGGTAACAAGGAAGGGAGTGTTTATCTACGCAGCTTTGTTAAGAATGTAAGTAGTACTGGATATCATATTATGGCTGACTTGTCAGACTGCGCCCCTTTTTTTAGATTTAAAAGGTCTGGCAGGTGATTGGAGAAAGCTACAGAGAAGTAAATCAATATTGTAGCATAATAAGTTGCCAGGCAGCCCTCCTTCCCAAATGCCTGGGTGGAAGTGTAACTTCTGCTGTGTCTGAGATCTGCTGGCAGTTCTGTATCCAAAGTCCTGTGCGGCCCCTAAAATATAAGAAATATGTCATTTGGCATGTCTCCTTATTGTTCATAAGCTTGATAAAGCTTTAAATCACAGCTTCAAAGAAGGAAGGTCTACCATTTCTTGGTCCTTAAGTTTGTTTTTCTTTCTAAATAATTAGCTCTTTTCTCTGACCTTTTGCAGTTCCTCCATTTTCTCTAATCTTAGCTCCAGGGTTAAAAGAGAGCTCTCTAGAGCATATATCTATAATTAAGGCTTTTTAACCACAGTTACAGTGGAGTATAAGCAGTGCTTTAGTGTTGACGGTACCCAGGGATGAAACTTGCTTCAGTAGAAAAACTGTTGATGTTGTTATAACTGAACTCTGTTATCCTGGTCATGGAGTTCCCTCTGATGCTGCTTCATGCCTTCCCGCTTTGATAAGTTATCTTTCTAAGATTGATGACCATTAATTGCCTAACTTCTGTAGCTCACAAGGATAAAAACATTTTATTTATTCTGCTGGTCATTTTACTGGAAACACAGGCTGCCAGCTATTGTGAGTAGTGTCCTTCATAAGTATATTCAGAAAGCTCGAGGAAATGTCATCCAGCTCATTTCTAAAGTCTGAATTCTTTAGGTCTTACTCTGCCCAGGCATCTGAACTAAAACATAGCTTTCATTAACTGCACCGATGGGTGGTGGCATTCAGCAGGCTTTTCTCTTTGGAGGTCATGATATAAACACGTGAATGTGTTGCCACCAACATGAGTCAGAGACGAAATTCCTCATTTAGTCTAGGTGCACTTGGAGGTCTTACAACTGCAGTGGACAAGAGCACGCTCAGAGGCAGTTACTAAACAGTAGCTGATGGCTTAAAATTTGCAACCTACAAAGCTTAGTTTATATTACTATATCTTTCGCTTTTCTGTACTACTGAGTCAAAGTGAAATAATAAGCAGTTTAAACATATTAAGAGTTTAAAATGGAAACCCTATTTTAAGTGAGTTGGTGTAGCTCCTGTGGGTATTATGATTCTTTTCTTAGCCAGAAATAGAAAGCGAAGGAAAGGGAGGAGGATGGAGTCAGTGAAGGCTTGACTACGTAACACCGCCCAACCTGATGGAGGAGTTCACTCTTAATGTTTATTTGGTGACTGTGTCTTCCAGTTTCAACTCCTTATTAATTTTTCAGCTGTAATACTTTTTTTTTTTCCCCAATTAGCACAGGTAGCAGAAAGCAACCTCTAAGAGTCTTTCAAAAAGTGAAATCTGGCATCCTTCCCTGTTAAGCTGAGCATTGCCTCTGCAGCAAGATAAGTAATTCCTCTTTAAAGTGTCTCCCCTCAACACTAATATGTTTCTCGCATGTATGTCTGTAGCAGTGACCTGACACGTTTCCCTGATGTACCTTTCAAATAGAGAACTTGGCCCATTCCATGTGATTGCGGTTCACAAGTTCACTGCTGAAGTCAAACTTCCAAAAGGAAGTTCAGAGGATTTTTTTCAATGCACAGAAACTGTAGCTGTTTACTTAAATAATGGCCAACCAAGGGGTTAAGTTTCAAACAAATGTTGAAGGGTGGTTTTCCAGGTACAAATATTTAAACTTGTGTCTTAAACTTGGATGTCTGTAAATGAATTCTGTCTTCCTGCTGTAGAGCTATTTGTTAATAAAAATAAAGGAATTGCAGAAAAACAGTAAATCAGTCTGTCTCCTGCAAGGACTTTCTGGATGCCTGAAGTCTTCCTTCTTGTTTGACTGCTTTCCCTTTCCAAAAATCTGATTAGAATGACATTTTGTCTGTGTCAGTCAAAGTCTTGTAATGTTTTAGGGCTTTGTCAGATCTTATCTGGAAACACTGTCAGCTGTCCCTCCTACATGCGGAGCTGCTTTGCTTCTGCCCTCTTGAACAACTGTTTTTACAAGATTAAGTTGTTATGAAAAGTTCTGCTCTGCTTGATCTCTAAAGCCTAAAATCCTTTGCTTGCAGTTATGCGTGCGAGCTAGGGTGACTTTTCAAAGGAAAGTCATCCTCTTCTCCATCTTTGCTTATGATTATTTGGAAGATCTCACATTTAAAACCTCTAGTAGCCAGTCTTTTTTTTCTCAGCAGAAGTTCATGTAAGCTTGTCTTTGTGTAAATTACCTTCACTTTGTGTTCAAATTCATTTGGGAAGTTACCTAGTTCATGACACTAGCAAGAAAACAATTTTTCTCCATGATGGAAAAGAAGTAATTTTTTTCTTGCTTGAGTTTGCCTACCATTTCTCAGCCTTCAGATGAAGTCCAAAGAAGAAGTTTTCACAGGGACTAGTAAGCATGAGCTGTTGCTTAATAAATAAAACAGGTGACACAGAGTTTGAGTGTTCTTAATGTTTAGACCAAAGTTTTCAAAGATGTCTTAGAATGTGATGTTCCTTTGAAAAAGAAGAGTCTTAGTGACTTTGATCTAGGGTATGATACAAAAATAACCACATAACCAGGTCTGGCATTCCATAAGATATTTTTTTGTTTTCTCTTTTTTATATTATTATTTTTAAAAGAGTGAGCAGCTCCTTCACTTCTGCTCAGACTGACTTTAATCTTAACTCTGCTTCCTTGGAAGTGGCTCTCTTTAGAGACTGTACTTTCAGCTCAGATAAGTAACAGCAAAATATATTCCCTCACTAAAGAAAATCAGAACCCCAAAAGCTAGATAAACACAGACATAACTATGTAGTAAAGGGCTTCAGTTAGGCAAGTAAGTTATTTTCTGTAACATTACAGAAGGTCACTTAAACTTAGCCCGACTGTCAGTTCATGTTAGCCACTGTGTAACAGGATTATTCTGGATCTCAAAAATAAGCGAACCCTGTGATTATCTTCTGTCTTTTCATTTATCTTCCAGGTGGCCTGTTGCCAGGGTTTAGTGTGTGATCGCCAAGTAATAAGGAATAACCCTTTTTTTTCCACTCCTGCGTATGTTAGTTTTGCTGACCCACCAAATACATTCTGGACTGCCACTTCTCTTTGATTCTCAGGCTGCGACTTACTGTGTTGGAAATATCTAAAAGTCCTATTGGTGTTTTGCTGTTGCATGCTGCCTGATTTTTTTTTGCGGCTCTTTTGGAATCTGATTCAAGGTACTAATTTAGCTTGGAAAAAAAAAAAGTCTCCCTTCAGAAAACCAGCATCTGTTCACAGGTCTTTTTCACAGCAGCAAAGAAGTTATATTGGTACAATTAAAGTGTTTGGAATGAGACTTCTCAAAATTATTGTGCTTGCCTGATTCTGAGGGCATGGAAGTAAGCTGCTAAAACATCTGCAAAGTATTGGAAGATCTGGGGTTTTGATATAGAAACTGGAAGAAGTGTTTGTATATACGTACGGAGACCAGAGGACTATCCAAGTTATCATTGTTGCCATTTTCCTGCTGTTGCTGCTGATTCTTTGGAAATGTGGTTCTTTTCCCCATTCTGCTCCAGATTGTTTCAGGTCTGCAGATGTGGCTTGTGCGCTCTGCAAATGGGGATGTGGAAGACTGGAAAAGCCTTATCTGCAACGTGTGAAGGTCCTACTTGCGTTGTCCTTGATTTTGATCACTGCAGAGTATCTGTGTATAAAAGATAATAGGTTTTCTTTCACCGTAGTTGCATATTTTCAGCAAATAGGAACTTGGGCCAGCTGATTACAGAAAAAGAGTCGTTGGCAAAGCAATTACAAACTAACAAGAAAGTGTCTCGACCCTTGATCTGTGCCAAGACCCATTTCCTTGCGTTTTGGCCAAAGCTGTTATCAGAATAAACTAATACTGGTTACCACGGGGGAAAGCCCTAAGCTCTGGAAACAAGTGATGTCTTGTGGCTTTCCAAGTGCTGATATTTTTATAGTAAGAAGCTGCTCATCGCAGAAATGCATCTGAGAAGCTGTGAATTGATACACGTGAGCAGAGAACACCAGCATTGCTGATAAATTAGCTGGGAATTGTCAGTCATGTAAACGAACTCAAATATTGGCTTAACCTGAAAATGTTAAATGAGATATAAAACTACAGATTTTTCTCTCTGGATATTGGAAAACAATAACAAGTCGTCTGAAAACGTGTTTTCTTAAAATTATTTCTAGAGGGTATGAGTTTTCAAGCCTAATGCAGTGAAGTCTATTTTTATAGTCCTTGAAAACAAAACCTGACAGACCATATTTGCCAGCACTTATATTGCTCTGGTGACAGTGCTTCTTTTTAAAGCATGCCAGAGGAAATGCTCTGTGCCGGAGCATATGTCAGTGATTAGTGGGACCAGTGCTGCAGGATGAAGTGGCAGAAATATGGTTGTGTGTAGAAAAAGCTGACTGGACAGAACATGAGAAATGTAGGGGTTTATGGATTGGTTTTACAGTAGAAATGGAAAATAACTATTTTTAGGGTTATATGTATGTAACTGACAGTCTTCCAAATCAGCTGAGGTTTAACTCAGAGGACAACTAGTGCCTTTCTCTGTAGGTTTTCCTTAATTTCCTCTTCATTTAGAAAACTGTTTGTCCTTTGAATCTATCACTATTTATGTAATGCAGGTATTTGCATACTTTGTTTATGCCAGAGTGAACTGAAAGTCCTAGGAAGTGAGAGACTTTGGTACCTAAGCCTTTTTTGTGAATTTAAGGGCTCAGTCAGAGCGTGATCCTCAGAAACCAGCCAATCCACTCCAGACCTGACATCCTGGGCCCAGAGTTCTTGCCAGTCAAGCCCCTGGGGTGCATGTTCCCCTTCTGCTTCTGAGTAGCTCTTGCCGCCTCCTTCTCCTCCCTGAAGCCCAGCTGCCATCCTTAGCATTGACTACCTCTTGTCAAGGACGCCGAGTTCCGAGTGCAGCTCTTGGACCTGAGTTCTGCACAAACCATGTGGGACTCTGCGTACTTCCATTTGGAGCCCTGGGGTGGAAGGAGAGGGGGATGGTGCCCTCCTGCCCTTCCACAAGGAACGTTGACGGCTTTTACTCAAGAGCTGCAGTGCAGTAGCTACAACACGCAGTTGACTTTGCCTCCATGCTTTAACCATGCAAAATAGCAAGTAATCCCTGCTCTGTGTTTCAGAGGAACAACTCGGGCATCAAAGCATGCAAACAGGTATGAACATTTGATTCTTATGCGACATAAAGGCCACCTCGTATGTAAGGGCCACGCACCTAAGACTTGGAGAAATCGGAGGTCAAAAGCCTGTCTTACCCAGTTATTTTGAATTTCATCCTCAAGGTGCCGACAGACCTTACTCAAGGACGTTAGACCCCACTGTGGGAGTCACAAAGCTGGAAGTTGAGCAGCGAGATGCACAGCACTGCAGTATCAAAGTTTCTTGTAGATTTAGCCCTCGACATGATATATGTAGTCATCACTCAAGTGCTGTAAAAGATGTTCTCCTGCCTTACCCTGTTCTTCATATCTTGTCAGTTATGTTGGAGTACGCCAAAGTTTTTCTGTTCAATATAAATGGGAGCGAAATGAAAATACCCTGTTCCCTTTATCACAGTTGATGTCTGTATTTGAACTTTGCCAGCATTTGTTTATGAAAACTGCTTGTTTTTCCCTTTGAAATCTTTTTGTCAGAGCGGCTCAATACAACTCGGATTAAGGGAAGTCGCAAGAGGCTAGAGAATCCCTGAAAACTAGAAAAAGAATGTATTAGACTGCCACATAGCATTACCCTGCTAGTATCAAAATTAGACCGTTACTTTTGTAGAGTAGACATTTGGCTATTAATATTTAAATAAATAATTCAAGAAGCCAAGTTATTTCCAATTAAATGCAAGTTATGAAATAATTGTCTTGAGCTCATTACAGCTGTGACTTACCTACTTTATGCTTTTTTTTGTGTAGAATTTTTCCGCACATTTAAGAGTTTTTTTAAAGCTATTTTAGGTCTGTTTTTTTGCTAACCTGTAAAGTTATTGCTTTTGAGTAACTCTTGAGATAATTAGAAAAATGGAATTAAATTTTTTGGGCCCTTTAGGGAAAAGTGATGGCTTCCTGAGGATTGATTTGTATTTCTATAGCACGCAGGAGGCCCAGTCAGAAATCTGCAAGAAGTAAAACACTCAAAGGAAGACTGCTTCCCATAAAGTAACATCAACTGAAAGTATATTTATTTTGCTTCCCTAAAGTTGCTGTATAGAAAATGCCTTAAAGATTAGATTGTTTGTTGGTACTTATACCAAAAAAAGCAGCTTCTCGGCAGTGCAATAATTTGATTTTTGTACCGTGTCACAAGTACTGCACAGCTTTCTGAAAGGGACAGCTGGGTTTTCACTGGTGGCTGAATCCAGTGTTTAAAGATCTTGGGCATTTTCAGTCTTCTGATGCCTGGTGTCTCTATAGGTTTTGTAATTGCTTCAGACTTAAATCTGCTGGCTCAGGCATGAGATTTCCGGATCCAGTTTCTTCTTCTTTAGCTTGTCAGAGCTGTGAAAGGATCTGACTTTGCAACCTTGATTATTTTTAATCTCCCTTTAATTCCTTACAACTGTTGAAGGGCCAAACATTTAAGAGGAGCAACGACTTTCCTCAGTTGTGAGTCACACCTTCACAATAACAGGGTGTCTTCAGCAAAACGTTTTCAAGCTCATTGAAGTTGGATCCATTAGTAATGGGTTCACGTGGGGTTTTGGCTGTGTCTGCAGATACAGTCTGTTTTTTTTAGCAGAAATATTTGTACAAGTGGCTCTTCGAAAGGCTGCTGTTCCTGGGTAGCAGAGGAAGGGCAATGGCTCTGACTGGAAGATTGGCAATGAGGCGCGGTGTTCATCCCTCCTCTTCTGACAGCAGGTTATTGAAAACTATCCGTGCCTTCCTTATGAGGGGTTGTGATGCGCTGTTAAGGTAGACTTGTTCATCGACTCCAGCGATCTTCTTCATTCAGGAGGTGGAAAAGAATACCACAGAAATTTTTTTTCCATCCTATTTATAAACTTTTTCAGCTTAACATAAATGAGTTTGGGCATGTGTTCAGTGCTGCTGGATTATGCAGTTAGGATTCTGTTCTGGCTTCCTAGATGAGAACAATGTGTAACACATCACCATTCGGGGGGTGTGTGATCTGTTCTTGGTTCTGTGCTGTGTGCAGTCAGCAAGGAAGGTCAGGAATTAAATAAAGAGGAGATCAGTTCGTGCACCTGGATCTTGTTTGAAGTCACAGGGTACAAAGCTTCTAAAGCTTCTCAAAACTCTCAGCGGCCCCTCAAAAGAGGAGGCTGGTTGGCAGGGAAGACCCTGAAAGCTGCTTGGTTATAGAGTACTATTAAAATTTAATGAAATATAATCCAACATTTTAATTGCATGTCTGGGCTTATGAATTTAATGTTGACTTTAGCAATTCTGCTTCGTACCTAATGGGGCTAAATTCTTTGTGCAACAATGAATCTCCTTCAAAAGATCTTAATCTTAAATACTAATACTTGAAAAAGCAAGGAGGGAGAGGCAGCAGTTGCAAAGATACCACCTGGTTTCTTGAAGCACCTCAAGTTTTAAGTGTCTTTTGTGGTTCCAAGCAATCTTGGCTTTAGCTTACGTTATGAAAATTTCCTCCTTACTAGTCTGCAGAACGGCTTGGACAACCTGCAGCGAGTATATAAGAGATTACTGTGATCTGCAGCCAAAATGGTGGAAGCATTAAACAATGCTCTTCAGCAAAAGAACTGCAGAACAGCTTTCCAAAGGGATTTTTTGTACCTCAACCAGTAGCCACAAATGCTTCTCTGTGTCCCTGGAACGCTGACTGTTTGAGAAACGGCACGGTTTGCAGCAGGAGTTAGTCAAGGGTTATTTTAGATACACCTCTGCTACGTAATGCTGTGCCATCACTTCAGTCAGTCCTGCAATATTACAGGCTTTTGCTGCTTTGCTGGTGGCTTCTGCTTACCAACTCTGCCTTTGCTGAGAGGTGACAATAAGAGAACACAAGGAATGCTGCTGAGCCGTTTATCCTCTGACTGCTGCGTCCAAGATCTTCGTAATTCATCTGTTTGGGGTTGAAAGGGTAGGTAGAGAAGGTCCTGTTATTCCATGGATAGTCAAACTGCTACAGTTTTTCTCTTACACCTTTGGCGTATAGGATAGAACCACAGAATCATTTAGGTTGGAAAAGACCTTTTAAGATCAAGTCCAACCATTAATAGCTGTATGCTTGGTCTGAAACAGGATGCTAGTTTAGCGATTCTTGCTTTTCATGGTGACTTACTGTCCTGTGTTGGGCTTGAATGTAAGAGAACTGATGTAGTTCTTGCCAGTCACATATTCCTTGACTACAGGAGAGCCACTAACTGCGCCCCTTTCCAGCTGCATAGGCTGATGTGGGAATGAGACTGAATGCGCTTCTCTGGAGCAGTGGACTTCAAGGAATAGAAGAAGTAAATGTCCATTTCTTCATCTTGTCCTTAGACGACATCCTAGCCCAAACCCAGCTGGCAGAATGGGCTCCATCAAGCAAAACACTGGGCTCTTGCTCTAGCAAGGCTGGTGGTTTTGTGGTGCTAGACAGCTGGCATCCCGTGGATCTGACAGTGTTTGACATAACTATTAATCTATGTTAATAGCATTGCTTGAGTGGCCTTAATTTTTCATTGTGGAGTCAGCAAGGTGGATGCCTCAACTGCGTGGGACTGAACACGTGCTCCCAAGGCACCCACCCAGCTCAAAGGTGGGAACCGTGTTCTGGCGTGGCTGGTTAATGCGCGGCTGACGCAGGCAGCGCTTGCACCAAAGCAGCGGTCTTGGAGGTGATGGATTGCATGTTCTCTGTTGCTCTTATGTGTCAGAATAGCTCTGGTTTCTCTAGTGGTCTACAGCTTGAGATTGAAACAAAATATCTATCACGTAAATACTGTTCTTTTGTGTAAATATAACAGAAACTGTAAATGTTAAGGTGTTTTGGTATCTTGCAGTGTAATGTACCATCTAGAAACAGTGGTGTTGGTTGGATGGACAGCTTTCAGAAAGAGAGAAAGGTGTCTCTGCTGTGGCTTGTGCTGCTCCATCTTGGAGTTTCTGTTGCTAGAAGGAGACTTGCTGTGCTTTGGAAAAGTTATAGGTGAAAGAAGTTACAAAGCAGCACCCCAGCAGGGTATAATCTCCTCAAAGTAATCTCTTGGGAACTGCATGTACTTGATAGACATTTTACAGCATAATCCTTCTCTGAAGAGCAAAGGAAAGTTCATTCATACAGTCATCTGTCTGTATCCAGACAAAGACCCTTTGGCCATCTGGACTTGACTTAGATGTTGTCTGCTGCTTGCTTGTGGGTGAGGAAGTGCTGTCTGAGCTGTGGATATAAGGTGCTATGCAACATATTCTAGTAGCGCTTAAGCTCCCTTGACCTAATTCGCTTGCTTTTTTACTGGAGCATGGATTAGCAGTGGCTTGCTGGTGTAAAAGTAAGCAGCAGTTAATTCTTGTAAGTCAAGTGCTGTATGACTGTAACTTGGGTAACAGTTAGGGGGCAAAAACGGGGCAAAATCCTCGGATGAACATGATAACGGACAGACAGGGGTGACCCTGGTGCCAAATACTGACGTGACAGGCAAATTGCTTGTGAAGACTTGGATGGTGCTGGCTACTTCTGACTGCTGCTTCCCTCTCTAAGTCACGACTGATCTCAGCTCTTAGCCAGAGCAAGCTTCCTTGGAGGCCTTAACACATTCCACAGGATTCCAGATTGTTCTGAAAATACTTTCTAAATGCTGTCTTAATTAAAGATTTCTTTAAGTCAGAATTAAGTTATTAAAATGTTCCAGGCATTTTCTAGAAGTCTTTGAAAGCTGACTGTACATTCCTTTCAAAGTTGATCTACTGGCTGTTACGGGTTACAAAGTAATATTGTGCTGCTTGTGGGTTACAGATAAGTTCAAGTAAGTGTATGGTTTTTTTTCTTGCGGCAGTTTGCCTTTTTGTGCACTGACACTGCCATTGAGTCACTCTTCAGGATTTTGCAATTGCTTATTTGTAGTTCTTTAGCAGTAAAGGAAAAAAATGTCTAGTTTTCCTGGGAGGGCACTTCCAAAATCCCTGGGTATGACAGACAGACTAACAGCCATCTGAAATGCTTTTGTTTTGCAGAACCTGTGGCTGCTTCTAAAACACTGGGTAATCATCCATGATAGGTTTTGTACTTTACAGAAAAATTGCATTGTGTGGAGTTGTTGGCAGCTCACACAGCTGTGGTGCCGCAAGTATTTAATACCCTGTTTAGGTGATTTGAAGATAACAAGTGCTTAAGAGATGTGCCTTTAAAGACAAGTTGTACTGTCCTGGGTCTGTCCCTACCAAGATCTGTGAGAAGAGGTGGTTCTCTGCCATTAAAATAGTGATTAGAGCCTCAAACCTAAACTGTGTCGTGACTTTTTTAGATATGTGTACCAACATGGATTGAGTGCTCCTATTGGACTGTGCTTCTGTTTTGGGTTTTTAATTAGGGTTTTAGAATTTCAAAGACACTCTCTAACTAGCTGTATTCTGCAAATCTAACGGAGAAGGCTGTGTATTGGAGGGAAGTGAATTTCTGTAACAGTAAAGCAGAGTTCTTAGCTTAAAAGATGTGTTTGTAAGAGAGCTCTGTGTCTGCTCTCTTTCCAAATCCATGTTCTGCATAGATTATGTTCTTCCTTGCATTTCATGGGTAGTTTGGAGGAGCTAGTGGCTTCAGTAGAGTTGTCTTTTCCTGGTGAGTGTAGTTAACTTCTGCAGAAGATGATACTCAATCTCCCCTTACTCAACCAGCGTTACGAAAACTTGGCTGCTGGTTTGAAGATGAAGTCAGTGTAGACGTGTCTTTCTGAGCTTTGTGGTTGGCCTTTGACATTTTGCTGCTCAGTTCTATAAAGTTGCAAAAGGTTTAAAAAAAAAATGAAATCAGAACCTTGTTAGTTTACATTGCTTCTGCTGAGACCCACGAGCAGCTGTGAAACTACTTACCAAGTTGTCCTGGTTTGAGGACATCTGTTGTTCATCTCAGTGGCCAGTCCGGCCCAAACCATGACACAAGTTGATGTTCAGATTCTGACAGTAAATTGCAAGAGCATGTCAGACTAGAACTCAGCCCGAAAACAAATGTGCGATTATAGAGAGCTCTGTTGTCATGTACATCATCCCAAGATTTTTTACAATAAGTGAAATGTTTATTCTTTTAACATTCTTAATGCTTTGCAATCTTCTGATGTATCAAAAGCCATGTAATTATCTACCCTTACTAAAGGTTCTACAGTGGGAATGGATGACTGTCTCCATACTTGCTGGGCAATTACTGTTAAGTAACAGGGAAGTCTGCTAAGTGGTCAGTCAGCAAAAGCATTACTGGGAAACTACGCGGCTATTGAGCACTTAAAAGCAGAAGACAAATTTTGAAGTGTCGCTTTTGTTCTGAAAGATGGGAGGCATTTCTTATGAACTTTGCGCTGAGATCAGAAACTAAGCAGTGAAGGCAAAAAGTGAGCGCATTAATCTGTGGGGCTAAGAAAAACATTTCTTTCTTAAGAGAACAAATATGACAGGGCTGTTTATCTCTCTTAAGTTTCCCAAGAGATGTGAACCCAAAACGTGTTGCCCTCAGCCTCTTCTATCATTGTACTAGATAATTTCTTTGTAAAACGTCTTACCCAGAGAGGTTGGTTTCTAGCACAAGCCTTGCTCCTCTGTTCCTGCTCTCTTCTTGAAAGCACTTTGCAGATTTGCCTCGTTCGTGAGAGGTGCTTCCTCCAGAGCAGCATGGGTAGAAAGAGGATTAGAGCTGCTTGCATTTAAAAGACACGACAATAACACACTTGCTTCTCTCTGAACCAAAAAACAACATATATTGGGAAGGTATGGCTGGGGAAGGTTTACCTAGTTTTTGGACAGCTTCACTGCAATCTGAAGCACGAGTTGTGTGTTTATTCAGGGGATTTCCACTTGCAGTATAGCATTCTTCCAGTTCTTTCACTCTGGATCTGGATGGTGGGCTGTCCTCAGGCATGCGGAGCTCTTTGCTCACAGACCATGAGGTTGTGCTGAACATTTGCTGTTTGAGTTGGACACAGTTGCCTGCCTGTTGGGCGAGTTGTTTCAGTTGGCTTCAACCTTTCCATACAGGAATGCCTGCTTGGGCCATCGGAACAGCTGAAATAGCTGGTTTTCCAGAATGCTTTGCTTGAGTTGTCTCTAAAGCCAAAGCCATGGAAGGCTTAAGGAGTGAATGCAAAGTTAGGCAAAGCACACTGAGCTGGTGGCAGTTGAAGGCTTGTATAGAAGCAGTCCCTAAAGGAAGGGAGAGGCTTTCCAGAGTGCTCTGTCGCCAGCTGGCTGCGTGCACAGCAGTGAAACTTTGCCCCTGTTGTATTGCTGGGAGTGCGTCCACAGCCCTGTAAGTCTCAGCTACACCTGTGATGCAAGTGGCTGTGCTTTTCCAGCCTCGGTGTTTGTGTACCTTGTATCAGTGCCGTTTCATATAGCTCGAGAACATTTGGAGCAGGAAAACACTATCACCTTGTTTGAATGGCTTTCTTTCAGAGGGAATGGAAGACCTGGGTCAAAATTGAGTTTCTGACTGGATTAACATCCCTGCTCTCATTCACTTCATTTGAAGTAGGAAGCCAGTATTTATTTGAGATGGAGTTTAAATTTAAAAACCACAGTGTAAATTACTCAGGAAGGGATGTCATTCTGTGCACCCGCAGTCGTGGTAACCCAGATAAAACAATCGCAGGAAACTTACTTCTGGGGGAGAAGTGAAGGGAAGTATTTTGGGCACGGCACTTTTATGATAACTTCTGGAGCTTAGGCCTCTTACCAGAAAGATTTTGGATGTTTGACTGGTACAATCAAAACCAGCTGGATTATAGGAATTTGAAGGGGTTTTTTTAAAGCATTTTTTAAAAAGCCCAAGAAGTCCAATTAGTAGAATTCAATTCATAGGAGTTTAAAAATTAATGGTAAGTTACCTTATAAAATATAGATCACTTGAGACTAAA
This sequence comes from Pluvialis apricaria, assembly GCA_017639485.1. Lineage (NCBI taxonomy): Eukaryota > Metazoa > Chordata > Aves > Charadriiformes > Charadriidae > Pluvialis > Pluvialis apricaria. The sequence continues at coordinate 8,401,376 of CM030019.1, forward strand.
CTAAGAGCAGGCATATGGTCTTGATTTTTTTTTTTTTCCTTCCAACCCCGGCATGGTACTGAGGCCAGACAACTTTATTTTCCTGATGTATTGTAACCAGCTGCAGATGTTTTAGACATTATCGCTTCTAAATGGGCTTTGACAAATGTCTCCTGGAAGCCAGCAGCTCTAAATATTACATGCAGTGTATTCTGAGGAAATGTTGAAAATAAAATTTTAAGAATTAAATGTTCACTGTCTGAATCAAGAAAATTTACTTTCTACCCTTGTCAAGGGATTTGTTAGCTGAAAACATTCTTTTTGCAAGACATGCACAGTTGTTAGTTGGGACACATACGGGCACTGGAACAAATATTGCCATGGATGGTGTTGCATGGTACGTCATTTACTGGCCCTCTATTGATGATACTGGAAGATGGACATCGCTTCAAAGGGTACTTCAACATATATCTAAATGGTGAACTGAAATTTGTAACAGGTATGCAACTTTTCAGCATTAAGGCAAAACCCCCTGAAGTATGTATTTGAACATATGGAAGCATTGTGTTTTGTACATTAGTGACAACAGCATAGCCCTCTCCTACAGAAACTTCTGTGGTGTTTCAATTACTCTGTTCGGGATGAAGGAACTTTAAATGAAGATCTTTTTGTGCTTTTTGTCTTTGCTGCATAGCTTTGAATCCAACACTTGCCCAGAATGTTAGCTTCATCTATATATATGTATGCATTACAAAATATCGCTCGCATGTTCAAGTGTATAGTTTTGGGGTGGAGAGGGACTATATGATTATTGATGTGGGAATTGCATCAGGTGTCCTTGACTTCCAAAATTCAGGCAGCTTGATTCATCACTGCATAAACCATTCACTCCTTTCTCCATACCCTGAGAGAGGTTGGGAAAATATCTGTGCTTTGCTGTTAGTCATGTCATTAAAATCCGCTTCAGTATGCGGCACCCTGAGTTCTTGGCCTGGTCAAGGCAGGAGGAGAGAAAGGAGACATCCTGAGAGGACGGGCCGAGTGCCTAAAGGCTGAATGCTCAAAACTCGATAGTGAAAATACCCCCCTTAGGCAGGGAAGTGCCAAACAGGCAATACGTCTCATAAGGATTGTTTATGGTAGCAGTTCATCAAGTAATGGTGGTCCTCATTGGTTGAAATTGTTGGGGGTTTTGCCAAAAATCATTATGGAGAGCTTTAAAGGGAAATGGGGATTGCTTAAGTTTTATTGGTAGCTTTTTGTGCAAGGACTTTTTTGGTAAAAAGGTATTTCAGAACAAGGTACGTACCTTTACATACAAAGGCTAACGATGCATCTAATTTGTACCACACAGGGTAACCAAAGGGAATCTCCTTTCCCGTCTGTTCTACCCCTTCCTCCAGCTTTGGACCAGTTTAAATATAAGCCAGCTTGTGCTCATTGAAATCCCTAGAGCCTGCCTGGCACTGGGGAGCAATTCCAAGAGAAGATTAGAGATGGCAAGCATCAATGGGTAACTACTTGAGCAGGGACCTGCATGCTTTGCTTGAAGGGAAGTGGCACACTGCCCTGCAGCGGGGAGCCGAATCAAGCAAATGCAAGTCTAATGATTTGGATTTTGCTACTTCACATTAATGTTTAAAACTGCTTAGGTATAATCCTCCTAGCAAATCTCTCCATGCTTTGAGATGGCGAACATTCACTGCTGCACACTGATTTTTAAGTATGAACTGGTTACACTGAATTCTTATGCAGCTGAACAAAGGCTCTCACTGATGCCTGGCAAAGAGAAGTTTTCATGTTTGATTCTGTTTGTGCAGGAGCATAAAATGGTTCTTTGTATCGATGTGCTTAACAAATGAAACATTCAGCCAAAGGTTTGGTTTCGATACTTGCCAGTTGTGTAGTGACTCTGGAAAACGTATATATCAAATACTTGGGGGGGACGGGAATTCTGCTGAGTTGCTGTAGAGCTCCTGGTTGCGTATGTTTAGTTAGACGTGTTTTCTGGTCTTAAAAGTATTATTAAGAAAGTTTCCATTGAAGGTTTCTGTTCATATCAATCTTTCTTAGTGGTTGCTCACCTGAGCCACAAAGAAGTTTTTTTTCCCTGGTCACCCAGGATGTTTCCGCTATCTCTAGAGCTTGCTCTGGTTTCTTGCCGTGACTTCATCAGAAAAAAATCTCAAAGACGGTATGTGGCCCTCAGCTGCAGCTACCTTAATGTACTTATTCTCAGAGGTCCCTTCTCTGTACAGTGTATGGAGCCCAAAGTCCTTGCATTTCTGACTGAAAGACAAGCCAGAGTTCATTTTGTGAAACATCAATCAAAAGCATGCGGTATTTTTATGCAGCACTCGGAAGATTGATCTGAATACTTTGAAATCCGTAGTAGCTATGAACTTTGGCTTGCATCTTGTAAGGAAAAGAAAGTGATCCTACCTTTAATGGAAACTAGCAGAAAGTTGGCTTCTATTTGACTTGAAGGAATTTGGGGTGGTTTCTCGTCCCTGTGGTCTAAGCGGAATATCTTGGCTTGTCCAAAACAGCTGCTGCTTTTTGAAAATGCATTTAAAGGAGTTTTGGAGGTTAAAATATTTGATTTTTCCACATCACCACCATGTACTATAGTTTCTTCATACTTTTACTTCTTGGGTGAAATGTTCAGCTTACTGTAGTGAGAGCTGCTATGTAAATTGTTCCAGACAGTCAGAATAGTTCTTCCTAAGGATGGAGGATTAAATGATGAAGGCTTTTAACTACATGAGCATTGGGGTTTTTTTGCATGTGGTGATCTTTCTGAAGCTTGCAAAGAAGATTACTGAAATAGACCGGTGTTGCTGCGGAGTCATTGTTGTTTAATCAGGATATTCTTTGGCTGTCACTGAGATTAAGATGTTAGCATGGGCTTGATGCAGTTCTGAAAACTAAAGCAAGTGCCTGTTTAAAGTTTTCTATAGGGAAGGTGGTTTAAATTGCAGCAACCAATTAGATTCAGCTGTTTGGAGATGTTAAAAATAGGTGTACTAAGCAGCCAAAAATGTGTTGATTTTCACACCTACTAGTAAGCATTTATTGATTCCTTTAAGGCCGGCACTGAGATTTCCCTTCTGTTTTTACAGAAGCAACTTTCTGCTTTAGAAGGTTTTTAACCTCTTTGGTTTAAGAAGCCTGAAAGTTGGGGGGAAGTGGAGATTGATACGTGTTCCTCTATGAGCGAGTATCAAAGTGTGAATTTGAGTTTACTAGTGGTAGAGATGGCAGAGAGAACAGTAAATTAATTGCCTGAATATGCTCCCCTGCCTGATGAATAATGATCCAGTAATGAAACAGTGTGTGTTAAGGAGGGCTTTGGCCCAAGTTGTCTCAGTAATAGAGGCGATTTGGTGATGTTGCCCCCATTTGGCAGGTTCCCCCTCCCTTGTGCGGCTGGGTGGGGACCTACTGTAAACTAGATTGATGAGATGAAATGGATTTGAAACAAGAAAAAAGCCTTATAACCAAGTTTTGCTCCCAGAGATGATGAGTATAGAATAGCAGTATAATTCAGCAAACTGTTTTTGCTGAGCTGCGTAGAAGAAAAAGACTGTTGGTCTCACCTGTTCAAAGAATTTGCAAGGATTTACTTTAGACCATGGTGTTGGGAATTACCAATCTAAGATTAGTTTTGCTTGAAAGTACATAACAAAACAAACAAAATCAAGGAATCAAGTCTTCTATGCGAATTGGAAAGTAATTCCACTGAATTGCATGTATTAAGAACCTTATTTTTTTTTACTTTTGGCAAGATTGACATCTCATCATTACAGTAAGTGTTATGGTCCTCCCTCCTCCTAATGTAATTTGTGAAAATCCAGTCCTATGTAGGCTGTTTCTGAGCTGCTGTCCTAAATGGGATTACTGAAACATTGACATTTATCTGAGCTTTTTACTTTTATAATTCATAATAGCCAACTGCTTTGGCTTATGCTTTTGGGGACAGTGAACTTGTCTTGCCTCTTTGCACAGTGGTAAATTTATGGAAATACATAAATATTTCCGAATCTGGGAGCATCATGTGGACATTTAAATCTTGAAGTCTCCTTGCTTGTTACTTCAAGTTTCAAGAGACGTTCTTAAAAGTAAAAAGGACCGGTTCACTTAACGCGTGGCCCCCAGAGTATTTTATAACATGAGGCATGGGAAAATAGGTCCAGTTGAAGGCATCTGTGAAGTGATACTGAGAGAGAAGTAGAAGCTTGAGGAGGGGTGAAAGTATTTCATCACTCTGTATGCGTGTTGAAGTGAATTTAGATGCATCTGAAAGACCACTCTGGTTGGCAACTTGCTATGCAATACCGAGGCTGACTTTTAGTATGTGGTAGGTATGAATTATGAAGTGATCTGAGTCCATATTCAGTGTGCATCTCTTAATGGCATAAAATTATTCAAAGTTGAGTTGTTTCCCAGCATGAAATGCCTGGCATATTTATGATTCTCTTGCCTTTCTAGCAAAGGTGGTAACTTTCACATGTAGCATTTTACTTGCATTTTCAGAAAGCAGTTGCTTTTTTATACTGCTTTAAAATATGTAGCTTGTCTCCTAGCGGTCTTGCATGTGCTGACATCCAAAATTAGAACTGTATGTATTTAATGGATTTAGTTTGGGATTCAGGCTGACATTCTTGGGCAAAAAAAAATAAAGCCTGCCATGTGGCATCCTGTTCCATCATCTCATGGGGAGAGACTGCTCACAGCTTTAGGTGTGGCTCACTTTTTGGTTTGAGCTAAATAATCTGCCTACTTATTACTACTAGTTTTGTGTGGTGCTTTTTTCCTGAAGCTTGACAACCGCCCTTCCTTTTGTGGTTCCACTTTTACTTAAAAAGCAGTTTTTCTTACCACAGCCTTTTATCTTTCATGCATCCTCTCCCAAAGAGTAGCACTGCAGAGATGATGCTTTTCATAACAGGTTAGTTGATTAAATGCTATGACAAATTGCTACAGCTACTTGAAAGCGGTTGATGTTGTCTCTAATTTTACAGTGTCAAGTTATTTTGTCTTAAGTAAGTCCCAAAACTCTGCAGCTCCCTTTTGTAGAGGTCATTATAGGTGGCTCACCTGTAAACATGCCATCCCCATATTCCCTCTCCTTTACAGAGGGGAGAACAGATGTTTACCTATGGAAGGATGCTTCAGGCACTTGCTGCAGGAGATGGTCACTAGGCTGTCAAAAGCAATCTTTATGGGCAAGCTGGTCTTTCACAAGGAGATGTGTTTACAGAGCATGAAATTAATATTTTTTGCACAGAGGCAAATAATTGCTTACAATGGAGACTTTAGTAGCAGATGTGAAGCTTGAATGATTATTAGTAAGGTCAGATGGAGCACATAGTGACGTCCACCTCCTGAGCAAAGTCATTCAGAACTTTTTAGTCATTCATTTGTGCCGGAAAGGTTTAAGATGTTGTAATGTTCATGCCTTGAGCTTGTCGCTTTTGATAAGAACTTGTAATAAGCTGTGTTGCTATATCTATATATGTGGTGTGGTTCCTTCAAAGTCATTCATGAATGGAGAACTTATTTTTTGACTTGCAGAAAGAGCGGTGAGCCCCCATTCCCATTATCTTAGTCTTGAATTATTATCTAGTAGTACTCTGGCAATGGCAGGGTATTTAAGAGACTTTGCAGGCAGTGGCTGTGAAACAGGCCGTTGTCATGAACAAAAGGGTTCGCTGTGAAAGTTTTCTGTGGTCAGGAGATGGGTCTAAAGGCCGATAGGTCTCGGATAGTGTTGGCTGTCCTAAGCTGCTCTGGTAAATGCTCTCACTTGTCAGGTCAGGGCACTTTCTTGAGCAGTGATGAAAAACTGTTTCCGAAGAATGGATATTGGCAGAATTAATCAGATTGATTCTTCACTTATGACACAGATCAAGTCTTGAACTTCAGTCTTCTATGGTAATAAGACCGGTTCATCATCACTAATTGCATCTCTTCATTCCCGGTTTCCTCAGCCTGCTTACTTCTTCAAGGTGACTTCCCCACTCAACAGATGTGCATGTCTGACAGAACGTTTAAAAACCACAGAGCTTGAAGTAGATTAACTTTTTGTAAAAGAAATTCTGTTCCACTGCAATTAACCACATCACAGAACTGAGTAAGTCTGACTAATGTTAAACGTAAGTGTCCAGCCAAACTTCACAGCGGAGGCAGCTTTTCCTCCCTTCACACCGCAGTTGTAAATGGTGCTTAAGGCTTGCGGCGCTCCATTTTTGAAATGTCCATGCCTCTTCGGAGAGGAGGGGGGAAAAAGTAACCAACATCACAAAGGCTGTTCTGAAAACCTTTGAAAAAGGTCGCATGTTACACCCATGATCTTCCCACTGCTTTTCTGTAGGACAGTATTCTTCGGAGGCAGTGGGACTTCTTGCTTTGTTCATACTCTGTGGGACAGCCGTAACCATAACACCTTTCAGTAGTTACTGGTGTCTGTACTGAAAGCCAGGGCACGTGGCTCTTGAAAGGAACATCCAAGCATCGCCCGAATATTCCCCGAAAAACTATCCTCGTGTTCTGGGAACACCCAAAATCTAGGATACAGGACATGTCTTGCTCTCTGCTCCCATTAAAAGAAGGCTTTAAAATAGTTTAAGCTGCTCCTATGCAAGACTGAATGGGGATTCACCTTCAAAATTCCTCCAAACAGGTGAAATGGAGCTCGGTGTTTCTGCACGCTTTGTGTAAGCTGTGCAATAGCACTGTTTTGCCAGCACTGTTTTTGCCACGAGGTGTTGCACCATAAATTTTCAGAGGACAGGAGAGAGATCATGCATGCAGTGAATTACTGGGATGCTCTGTAACAAGACCTGCTAATAGCCTACCCTCTTTCCAGTACTCCTAGCAGGGTGAACTGGTTTTGCCTGTTTAATAAGACTTGGTAGAACAAACACCTAACCAAATGTGAGGAGTTTGTATTGGTCATTCTCTGCTGTATCTTATGTACAACTATGCATTTTATTTCTTTATTGATTTTTCTTTTTTTGTCGATGCTTAAACAGTATTTTGTCAATATGAAGTGAGACTCAAAAAATACAAGATACAACATGTTCGTGTCAAATTGGGTACTTTTTTATTCTGGTATGACAAGCTTCAAAATCTCTATTTCAGAGAACGTCCTGCTATACAGCAATTTTTCTCAGTCCCATGGAGCTTCATTATAGCGAGGTCAGACTATGCACCATAGAGAAGAGAATTTATATTTTATCATAGGGCTAACTGCTGTGCTCTTGTAATGACCCTGAAGGACAGTAAGTGCTCCAAATACTTCAGTTTATGTGGAATATCGTTCTATTGTGCTATAGGAGGTAGAGTAGATTTAGGAAAATAGAAAATATTGTGATATATTTTAATGTGATTCCTACTGGATGCTTGTGAGACTGGCTGCCATAGCTCTGTCCAGAAAGCAGACAGTGAAGATTTCTGGAATTTGATGTTTTCAGTGTACTCTCAAGGGTGAGACCTCCCTTAAGACCCTTGTGGTAAAATGAGACTCGTCAAAGTCTAATTGCCTCTTGGACCAAGATGGAACATACTGGTTTCTCATGTAGTTGAAAAGCCTCTTCCATAATTTCATGTGTTGTTCTTTTATTTTCATATCTTCCCATTTTCTACTTTGCAGCAGTGTGAGGACTATTTGTAGCCCTTTCTGCCCTAGTCAGCACCCATTATTTTGCATTTTTCTGTGTATTATCTTTTTGTAAATATCTCAGGATGAAACTTGCTCTTTTTAAAACAGTAGGACACAGATTCATACAGTCTGTGATCTGTCATCACGCAGAAATGATGATAAAACAGCTGCTGAACAGCTGCATAAGAAGCCATTTGTCTTGCATTTGTAAAGTTAATGCCTTCTTTACTCACCCTTTGAATTGTATCCCAAATTTTTTGATGCGTTGTTCTGTTTTCAGGACCACTTTTGAATTTTAATCCTGTTCTCCACTTAGCTGGCAACATCAGCAGATTTAACAAGCATGCTTTCCATTCCAGTATTGGAACCGATAATTTTACAGGGTCTAGAAGGATTCTGGCAAAGTTCACTTGGACACATGACCTGAATGTTTGCATCAAAATGTGTACGTTTTTATAAGATTTCCGTGAATTCCAATTTGGATATTAACAATAACAAGACTCTGTATACTTCGGTTTGTGTTGCTGAGTGGAGTGATACATCTCTTCTCTCTCCTGTCTGCCCAGATGTTACCTGTCCCAGAAAGAAACTGCTTGTTTCTTTGTTTTAATCCTGACACTGCTGTAGTTAGTAGCAGTTTGTCATTCTTAAGGTGACACCTAAAAGGGATTTGTCACCTTTTAGGCATGTACGATGTTTTGGTATCTGCATCCCCAGCCCTGCTTTTCCTCAATTCCCCAGAAGTGTTTGTCATCTTTCAGTTATTGGAAACCTCATCTGTCTTCCACAGGCACTTGGAGATAATGGCCCTGAGACTGTCAACCAGCGTTTTCCCTGACCCAACCAATTTATCTTACCAGTTTCTATTTTTTCCCTGTTGTAGCCTAGCCAGGCTTAGTGCGCACTCTCGCTACACTGGCACTATGAGCAATCAGGGAGTTTCTTGCCATATTACAGCTTGCAGCTGCCCATGTCACGCTGTGATCACTACTAGAGGGCATCTCTAGGAGAACCAATGTACCTACGCAGGATCTAGCCTTTGGATTCAGTGTTTCAGTGGCCTTAGGTCAGCCTCATCTCAGCCCAGGGTGGAGATGTGGACAATTAAAAGCCTTGGGATGGCATAAAGATGCATGATGTTCACAATTTCGTGCTGTATTCAAAAGGGGCAGAGGCAGACCTCTTGAGCAGCTTGCTTAGGAGAGAAGTATTAAACCTGGGAAGTGTGATCTAATGGCACGTACGGTACACACGAGTGCTGCAGGGAGTTCTGCCAATGCTTTCCTTGGGAAGGGAGCAGTGGTAAAGGGGTGGTAGACATCCTCTTGCTGGGTACACGTACTTGGCACTTCAGCTTTTAACTGGTGAGAGATCTCTATCCATTATTGTAAACACAACTTTGTTAAGGTGCCCAAAACTTTCCACGGGATGAACTTCCCCATATGGTTCATGGTGGGGTTTTAGTCCTTAATCATGTGATGTGCATGTTCTGCAAGTCATCTTTGCAACCCATCAGTGGTGGCTTGGTTTCCTAGAAGAGGCTGCAGCCTGAAGTTGAGATTTTTGTGCTTGGCTTTTTGTTCCCAGTGACATAATGCAGCTTGTGCCTGGTCTCAAGGAGCAGCTCGTGCTTCCTGATGAGAGCTGCTTACAGGAACACCGTAACGGTACAAGAGACTCCTGCAGCTATTGCCCAGCTGCTCTGCACTTCGGTCTACAGCAGGACTCCTCCTCACCATCAAGGGCAGTAATTCTGCGTGCTGCCTTCTGTACAAGGAGAAATTGGAGATGCAAACAAAGCACAAGTACATCAAAGGAACTGGCAACGTAAACAGGGGGAAATTGGTGGTAGCATGGCTCAGGTGGCTTTTTTTTTTTTGAGTAACTGGGGTAATAGCAGTAAGTCTGATTCTGAGAGGAGTGTGATTAATCCTGGCGTAGATCTGTGCCTTTGCTATTGCTGGGTGCAATGTACTAGATGTCTGAGCGGCAGTTAAATAACTTCTTGGGAAGAAGAGGCGTGTTAAATGTTGCTTTTTAGTGCTGATGTTTTCAGTTTAACATAACACTGTCAAGAAGCATCAAGTCTGCCAGGAAGTTGGTAGAGAATTTACTTTAAAATCCTTAAAATAGCTAAGAGGAAAATAGTGGTATTCTGTTGCTGAAAACCAGAAAAATGTGGTTTTGCTGCATTGCTGCTTACAAAAAGCTGTGCTGAGACCGATGCTAACGGTATGAATCAGGAAGCAAAGCAAAAGGTGGGCCCCTTCAGGCACCACCTGAAGCAATATTAAATGTTTAATTGAAAACAATGGTTTTATGGTTGTTTTTTTTTCCATAAACCAAGGCTGTCACAGTGATTGTTACGGATACTGTTGGTTGCCCAGTGACTGGAAGGCAAGCAAGCAGTGTCAGCATTGAAGGTACTGAGTGAAGAGTATGGAAAATAAAATAGAAAAATGCTTGTGATTCTCTTTGCTTTATTGGAGTTAGCCGGAACCGTTTTGTTCAAGTGATGTTTAAGTATTACGTGAGCATGGGATTGTTCCTGGCAGCAGGAGATAACTGGGAGAAAAGTACTCTCTGAAAATATCTGTAAGCCTCTTGATGTCTTAAGTTTTCCCTGGAATCCTCTTGGCCTGGGTCTTTAGCAGGGGAGGTGTGACAGGCTCCTGTGTCACCTGGCCACGTTTCCAGGGACAGTTTATTGTTAAACTGCAACGGTGATCTGCTGAGCAAGATGAGCTGGTGCAGCGTGTCTGGGGATTATTTCCTGTATTAGCAGGTGAATGCCGCTGGTAGATGTTTTGACATCCTCTGTTTTGGGGTTTGACTTTTTTTGGCAGATGATGTCGTCATTCGCAGTCAGGTTGTGCCTCCTTTTGAATTTCTGATAGGAGATACTTCCGTAATTTTGTGTAACTCCTAATGATGGATAAGGCCTCAAGAAAAAAGCTAAAACACAGACTTTTTTTCCCAGTATCTTTCAAAATTGATTAGGGAAAAAGCAATTTCTAAGCTTGATACGCAGCTTGCTATGGAAAACACTCTGCTGGCACAGAACACAAAATCTCAGTACCTGGCACGCAACTAAATGGGAATTATGGTTCTCATTCCAGTTTTTGCGTCATATCTGTCACATAGCTTTTGTATGGATTGAATATAGTTATCAGTAGCAGTAAACGCTGGGGTGTTTTTTATCTTTTTGGAGCATTTTGGAACAGTGCTATTAACCTTTCTGGAGCCAGCGTAGTCCACATGCTGACAAATCTTTGTGCCTCCCCAGGGCATCAAACTTCTGTAATGTGCCCTTGAATTTTATTTGAATAAGTTTGGCATCAGCCCAATTTCCATGAAGAAAGGTAAATATCTGACCTATGCTGTCAGCTGTTGCAAAGACTGCTGCAGCTCTGCTTATGGATACCTTACGGTGCTCTGTCTGCTTTTCCAGGCAAAACCCAGATTGCTTCTGTTTATTATTATGAACTATAACTGTTGGCAAGCTTTCAAACTGCCTTGCTCATCCTACCTCAGAAAACATGTTATAATGCAGTCTCTTGTCTTAATTCTGCCTTTCTCTATCACAAAGTGCAAGGCATCCTGGTAGTATAGTTTGCACATTGGTAAGTCCCAGAATTGAGTGGTTTTATCTTGATTTGGCTGTGTCTGCAGAAAATATTTATATCTTCCTTTGGGTGTCTAGCAGGTAGGTTTTGTCCTGTCCTCACTTCAAAGATTGTTGGAGCATTACCTATTTTGTTCTTTTTTCTTTTTTTGAATACCAGTTATACCAGGGTTTCCCAAGGACCCAGTGCCCACTCAGGTAGATTCCATTTTATGAAAGGCATAAACTGTCACATTTATTTCATCATTCAAATAGTTACAAATGCTGTATTTTATTTTTTTTGTAAACAGAATGAAATCAAATTTGCAGTCATGCGTTTGCCAGTTCCAACTCTGTGCAGCAGCAGCCCCAGTTGCAATCTTGTATGGGTTATCTGGGTGCTGTGAATTTCACTTCTGTGTAGTATTTCTGTGATGAGGACATACAGGACATTCATTATGGTGTATCTTTAATGAGATTTCTGCATTTCTGCTGGTATATGGTTTGATTCTCTGCTAGTATTCCAAATATTTGGAAGCTGTGTTCATATGAGCAGTTGTTGATTGGCGTAACGTTCCTATAATCTGATCAGGAGTTTATAGCTCAAGTACAGGGAATTCATGGAAACGATGGAATTAATAGGTTTTGTATCCTGCATTTTTATTAAATCTTAATGCACATTAATTGTTTCTGCAGATGCAGCATAATCGGTAAGTCTAACTGGTAAGTCGGATTTCAGAAACGGTGCTCCAAAGTATATCCTTATAGGAAACCACTGCAGCTTGTGTGCCGTTTGCTCCTGTTAAACGGATCGTGGATACATGCAGGCATCTGGAGGGTGCTGCTTCAAATGCCTATTTCTCAAATTGATCTCAGAACCCGCTTCTTCACCTTCTTGCTGTGAATACAAGGCTTGTGGTATTTAAGACAGCTTCAGATAGCACTAAATGCTGTGGAAAACAATGTACATCTCTACGGATTTCATCCTCTCAGATTCTGCTGGGAGTTGCCGTCAAAAGCCAGCTCTTTGACACACGTTAAAATGCTACGTGCATGCTGGTTCCTTGGGAGAGCTCACTTTGGTTTACGTTTCCAGAAAGCACGTAAAACAGAATGGGAAGGAGGGAGGGATGGGGAATCTTTAATCTCATTTGGAATGGCGGTTCAGAGTTGACTTTTGTCTTTTTTGTCTTCATACTTCACATTTTTGCTGTCAAAGACCCTCCCGGCTGTCGTACCCCAGGCAGGGTGAGTAACGGGGCTGTGTCTCCGATCTCGACTGGAGGGTAGCCCAGGGAGTGACATCTTGTTTGGGAATTTTGTGATGTGTTGCTATATGTTAAAGCAAGGTCAAAGAAATGTGCTTATCGCTTGAGGGGGAATACGAGGAGGTTTCTGATGCAACTAAATGCCTGCAGCAGCTTATTCCACAGCTTTGAGCAGATCCCTGAGACGTGCTGCTATGTGGGAAATGGAGCGTTTCTGTAGATGGGAGAGGGTGTAAGCATTCTGGTGAACAGAAAAGATGAGAAAGCTGTTGTGGGCAAATTAAAGCAACGAGTCCTGCTCTGAAGTCTAAAACTAGGCCAGCTGGGTTTTTAACAGCTGAAAGAGAAGCCTGAGACTGAAACTGCTGTGCTATCGCGAGGTGTGCTAAAACCCAGGGACGAACTCACTGCTTGGTGCTCAGCTCTGGCTTTGGAAAGGCACAGTGCATTTGGAGGCCTGGATTGAATTAGTCAAACAGTAAGTTTAGAACAGCAAACACTGCAAGACCATAATATTGTTTCCAAGGAAAAGTGAAGAACAAAGTGTAAGGTGTTTGCTAGAGATCGATGACTAAGCTAGATGTCATATCGCTGTCCTCAGCTGATGTCTTTAGGCTTTAATTGGCTCATGAACCAGGATTTTTTTGCTAGGTAAAGTTTTGTTTGTGCTAAGGGATTTTCAGCAATTGAAGCTGAATAAAACTTGTTAGCTGAAGGAATTTAAGGGGCGGGAGGGAAGGTTCAGTTCAAGCAAGTACTGTTCTAGCACTTGACATAAAAAGCTTTCTGCATTAAAAAATAGTCAGCTAAAATTGGGTAATGCCTAAGCAGTAGGCTGTCTGTCCGCCAAGGAGCTGAATGCCTGGTGTTCTGCAACAAACATATTTCTTTAATATTGTTACAAGCAGCTACTGAGTGTCCCTGGCTTTTCTGCAGAAAAGGCTCTGCTTTGCATCTGTATGCACTGGCCGGTTCAGCTGGTTCTGGGTGAGCTGTGGTTTAATTAGCTGCCCTGGGGTAATGACCGATCCAGGAGTGCGCGCAGTATTTGTGGCTCTACTTGCTGAAGGAAGCAGGCAAGCTATTTCCATACCCCAAAGTGTGGCTTTCTCATAGAAAAGCACAAATCTGAACACGTGGATTTCAATGTTACTGGTGTTTCCGGTAGGAGAGAAGAGGACGATGACCAAATGGAAGCATCATGGCATTGTGCAGGAAACTTTTAGATCTGGTTCGAACCTGTTGCTTGGATCTGAGTTGCAACACAGATGTGAAGACATAGTTGGCTCTTTTGTCTTAGAAAGCACTTAATCATTCCATGTGACGTGCTGCCATGTAGTCCTGTGTTGCCTTTTAATAGTTCCTGAAATGCTGAAGGTATGGATTATGTTAATGGAGCTTTTAAATTTTTTATGGACTGAAATTGCTTCAAAAATTAACCTTTTGAAAACACTTGGGTAGATTGCACGACAGGGCTTTTAGCAGCTTGCTTTTTCTGGTATGCCATCTCCTGTTCCAGTAAATGAAGAGCTTTGACCGAGGCAGTGCTCAGCTTCCTGTCCTAGGACGAATGCCTCCAGCTGATGTTGGAGATATTTTTATTTTTTGTTAGATCATCTGAAAGTCTCAGCTGTTTTCATGCCAGTACGAAGGATGGAGGCTGTTTGTGCTGCATGGGTGTTGTACCAATTTGTTGTTCAACACATGCTAATAGATCTCTGACAAACCAAAAAAGACTTTTATTTCTTCATGGTACAATAAGACTTGGTATCTATTTGTTTATTAAAAGGTTGCCTACATTTAGCATGGATGATCCCACGATCATTAAAACCCAGCCTTCTTGCTGCAGTAAGGAGGAGGATCCTCCTTGTTTCTGCCAGACCTGGCTTCTCTCATGTTTCCTGCCTTCTGTAACCCCCTGAATACTCTAGGTTTTGGAAAACTGAAGAGAAGCTGGGTGTCTGCTTGTTCTAAAAATCTATCTGCTCTTTCTAAAGCTATTTCTGCTTTGCTGTGGCACAGATCATGACAACTAGGTTGTACCCAAAGTGCATGGTCTTGAGTCTTCCACTGAGTCCACCTAATAGAAGAGGGCTTTCTATTTGCTCTGTCTTTTCCTCTTGTTTTTCTGGATTGGTTTGTCATCTTCAGCATCTTGTTGTAGGATATAAATGCAAGATATACTTGCTGAGGCACTGGGATAAATGAAGAGACCTAGTGTGGAACAGAGACCCCTTTTAACATGGTCTCTGAAGATCATAGCTTCTTGGGTACGATCATAGTTCCTTGGTTTAAAAAAAAAAAAATCAACAAAAAAATGTTTCAACAGGGTTTGAGATCTGTACAGCATTATGATTAGCATATGCACTTCAGCAAGTCTTTTTTTTCTCGTGTACAGAAAACTCTTGGCTTACATCTGCTTACGTTTCCATCCACCCTTCTTTCATTCTGGCTGGAGCCAGGCACACTAAATAGTGATTAAACAAAAGATTAAAATTCCATTTTTGTGCATTTGGCGTTTGAATGCTGATCAATTGCTTTGGCGGCGTGTTAAGTAACAGAATGGTAGACAACAGAAGGGGCTTATTTACAGCAATCTGTCTAAATCCATTTTCAGTGTATTGCTTTATATGCCTTTCTACTTTAATTCATTTTCAGTTTTTAAAAAATGAAGGATGGAAACAAGCAGGAGATTAGTTTAAAATATTGCTGGAGAAGTAATCACTCCTTAGTGGTAAATAACTTCCAGTTCTTAAGGAAAAGAAAATGTGCTTGAGCTGAAATAGAACTTATGGGCTTGCTGTAGGACTTAATGGCTGAAATTCAACGGCGTGTGCACTTACATAGCTTGGCTAGATGATCATAATGAACCCTTCATGTGTTGAAATTTCCTTTTTGCATTGCTGTTTACAACTGACCATCTCAAAAATGGAGAAGTCTTTGCAAAATGAGAAGCTAAGGTAGAGCAAAACAGAAAATTGCAAAGGCTGTAGTCTTGCTGACCTGTTTCATAGGGACAGAAATCCAGATCCATAATACCAATTTACCTTAACCATGATAACTTTACCCTAACTGACAGCTGTAATGTTCCAACACTGGTCCCTGTATTCCACAGTTAAAATGCAGATAAAGGGGGATGTGCTGGTGACGTTTGGACAAAAATGTTATGCCTCCTGCTAGGCAATTAGAATTAATGAGAAATTAGGGTAAAAGTGAAAATTGACATGAAATACAGTATTATAGGTAAGACATAGTTCCCTGCAAATGAGATGCTTGTTTAATAGTGAAAGCAAAAGTCAGTCCTAGGAAACTTGCTGTGTTTTGCAGATTGCTTAGACATCACAGTCTAGAGCATCTGTTGAAGGGGTATCATCAAGTTATGTAATTTGCATAATTGAGTCAAATCCCATGCACCATCACTGAAGGAAACCACTAAAAAAGGCAACATTCTGGTCCCTGTGTGCTGTGTCTGGATTTCTAGAGCTCAGACATCTTTTACAAAGACAAGAAAAAAAAGAAAGAAGAAGAAAAAAAAAGTGCTTCCAAAATAACATCAATGTCAGCAACCTGCCCGTTTTCACAATGAGAGAGAGACTGAGCGTGCATATGCATATCTTCCCTCTGCCCATGATGGCATGTTGCCCGCAACTTTACACACTGCTCTGCTAGTAGTGATGACATGAGCATAAAAATTGCAGTCGAGGTGGGGAAGGCAATGTTTTATCATTCACACTAACTTTTTTTGGTAGTCTGCTGAAATTAAGTTGATCTTGAAAGTGTGATTCTTAACAAGAAGCGATGCTAATCAGCCTGCTGCAGCTACACCTTCCCTTCGGGACTATGTGGGTCGCAGGTGGTAGCAAGGTCACTGAAGCGAAGACACTGATATTCATTTTCTATCACTGAAAGTCACTTCGAAATTAATGTTCAGCCATTGTTGACAGAACTTGTCAGTGACTCACAGCAGACTTTTCAGATACGGTGTTTTAACAGTGACCTGCAAAACCAATAGTACGCGTCGTATGTTTGCTTGCAAGGGATGCAGTTAGAAATATTCTAACCTCTTAACATTTACCCAAGTTGAATTAAATTTAATGGAGCGTTTCTGAATTGGATTGACTAATGTAACTTCTCTGCCTGAGACCAAAAAAGCTCCAGAATACAGCATGTCTGTCATGACCATCTGCAGCGATGTCTACCCTTCAAGATTTTAAAAGCCACTTAAAGAGAAGTATGTCGATCCAATAGAGATTAATGTTGTGCTTATCTTGTGTGAATCTGGTTTGGCTCTAGTTGTACAGGGCAGTAACATCATGAGCACTCCAGGCTGAGGAACAGATAATGAGTCACCCCTACACGGTCCTCGTTTCACTTTGCCACTGCCAACGTGAAGAAAAGTCGGTCCTTGTAAGTCTGCAAGACTGTGAGCTATACAGAGCCCGATCCTCAGGACGTAAGGATCGATAAATCTTATTCTGTGTGCCTCCAAAATCCAACGCTACAGTTCAGAAAGGTCTGAATAACCGATGCGTGTACTCCATAGTTTCCCCTCTTGCTTAATTTAAAGTTTACAAATTACTGAAGTCTTTCTGTTGACGTGTGGCCTTGACAGGGTTTAGCTTAGCCCAGCTCAAAGATGGTTTTGTACGTAAATTTATTTGGGACTGAGAGAAGTAATACGTCTATCTGCTAGACTTCCTGCTGTCCGCCTGCCTGATTTGGGCTCTGTACAGAATACCGTGGCAGTCTTATTTCTTCTTTTTTTTCCCCTTTTTTTAACAGCACTGGAGGATGGTGTGCTACTGCCAGCTCTCACTCAATATCGCAGTGTTTTAAATTGCTTGCGTCAGGTTGTTGCTGCTCTGAGGGTATTTAAATGCACATTGCTGACCTCTCTGAAGAATGGCTTGAAGCTGTGCAGAAAATTTACTTCTGTGTTCACGATACCCTATATTGAGTGCCCAAACACAAGGGCGACTCCAGCCCAGAGCTTGGGCCTGCTCACCCTGGGCAGGGATGGCTGGAACTGCTTTTTAATGTCTTTTACGTTGCTGCTTGGCTTGATGAGTGTTGGCTGCTTTGGCAGTACGGCTTTGTAATGGCGTGAGATGCCCCTCCTGAAACAGCCGATAGCCCAGTGGTGTGGCTTTCCTCCAGAGGATGCTGGAGATGTTGGTGTGAATCAAACTTGTCTCCCAGCTCCCGAGAGCTGTTGTGGGGGACAGCTCAAGATCCATCCTGTTAGTGTATCTCGAAAGGAGAGCAATCCACACAGGTACCTGCAGCAGTGGACGGGTATCTTCTAAGGGACGGTTCCAGTCTAGAGTTCAGAGGGAAGGGCGGGTGCCTCTGCAATTCTAGTTTAAGTTGCCTGAGTGCCAAGAAGAGGTGGGATTTAAAACACTCCTACCGGTGCCCTGTTAGGCAGCTTGGATGCCTTTTTGCTGGTGGGTCTTTTTTTTTTTTTTGTTCCCCTCTTTCTCCAGGGTGCCTGGCTTGCCCTGGCCACTTCATAGGGGCTGGGCATAGGGTGCTGGGTTACCACGTGCACAGTGGGTGATGTGAGGCTCAGGGTCGCGCGGTCTCTCTCTGCTTTTAGATCTCCTCGCTGGACACTCTTACAGTGCTCTCCTCTGCAGCGGTGGGTGGGATTTCTAGAGTAACTGCTCATATGGGGTTTGCACGTGTTGACTCGCAGCAAATGGCAGAAGGGATAGTGGCGTTGTAAACGATTCTCCTGGTGTGCTCATTCGGTCCAGAGCTCTATAAACAAGAGACAAAAGAGACTTAAAATATTGAGGTTTCAGACTTGCCAGTTGTTCCTGTGCCCAGTATGACACTTGTGCACAAGCCTAGTGCTCAGAAAGTTGGCAAAAAACTCTCCTGGCAAGGAGGTGCTCTGGTTTGCGAGAGCTTTCCAGGACTTTTCCTGGCAGGGGAGTATCCTGGGGAGGAAACTGGCTGGTGAGCAGGCCTGGCAAAGCTCAGATCTCACAGAACGGTAGTGTGCTCTGCAGGTTATTTCCCAGGGATGATCGGGAGGGTGGCATGTTGTCTGAAAAAATTAAAAATCACTGTGGTGGCCAGACAAGTACAAGTGCTGGATGCTGGAATGTTGTGGTCGCACGGGGTGACTGCTTCATGGTGCTGAAAACTTGATCTGTTTTACACCAAAAATAACGAAGCTGATTCTTCTACTGTCTGCCTGTCACGTAGCTGTCATCCAAACTTGCTCACATTAGCTGGCACGAGCTAGCAGAAGTCGGGTAGAATTTGCATAAATTATTTGTTCTAACATTAGGTCAGGCAGAGCCACAGGTAGGTGCTGGAGCTGGGTTTGCCTGCCCCGCGCCCACACCGTGCCCTGGCTCACTGCACCCCGAGGAGGCATCTCAAACCACCTCTGGCCACAGCCGCCATGCAAAAGCAGCAGCAGCCTCCTGCACTGGAGCAAACATTGGGTTTCTAGCTGGTGTTGGCATATATACCCTGTATGTTTTTCGAGGCGCTCTGTGATCACATTGCGGAGACCAGCCTCAGATTGACCCAAAGACTAGCTGCATGCTTAGTTGTGCCCCAGAAGTGCTGCTGTTCACGGTGTTTGGTTTGTCCTCCCAGTGCTTTCTTGCATGTTTGGTTCCTGGCCTACACGTTCATCTTGACACTTAAAAGTACTTTTTCATTATCAGCAGGCAGAAATTCACATAAGAACCATGGTGTTTAATGGCATGGCTGAAAACCACAAGGCTGGTTGAGCATTTTAGTTTGATATTTATAGTTCAGGTGAGCCCTTCCAGAAAGGTGAGCATGGTTCTTCACCACGGCGCCGCTGCTCTGGAGCTGTGCTTACCTTCTGGATGATGGGAATCGGTGAGGCTTTTGTAGTGCCTCTCGTGAAACCTCTTTCCCTCAGCAAATGCAAGTCTTCAACACGTGCAGTCAGAGGTGAACTGAAGAAATTGGATTGCTGGTGGAGATCTTCATTTTATGTCCTAATAGGTGCAGAATGAAATTCAGGATAATACTTCTGTTCAAATAGAGAAACTGGTAGTGTAAGGATTTAGAAGAGTAGAGTTCCTGTGCTAAAGGGACAGTAATTAACAATGTAAAAATGAGCTATTGCTTTTGACTCATGTAACTTCATCAGAGTGGAAAACAAAAGAACAAATAACAAAAATGAAGAAAATTAAGGCATCATGGGGTAAATGAAAGAAATCAAGTACACCATCTAAATATTGCTCTACTGGGATTTTTCTTAAAGTGGTTGCTTTTCTTCTGGGTGTAACTGTCCTTTCCTGCTAACCAGCCTTTTCTGGCAGTCATCTGGTTCTCACCGCTGTTAATCACATCCTGTAATGTGCTCCTGCTCTTCCCACGCTGCCCTGGGAGTTCCTTTCCCTCCATCTTCCTACATCATAAGTATTTTTCAGAGAATATCCTTGTGAGCTCCAGGTGGCACAAGTGGAAGTTCCCTAATACTTGTTCACATCGTGAACTAGCTGACTGACTTCGTGTCCATCCCGAGTGCCCAGCAGCTCTCCTTCAGTGAAAATAAAATTAAATTGCAGGGAGCAGGAGGGGGAATGCTCTGAGTATTGATGTTTGTTAATTGAAATGTGTAACTGAGTGTCTGGTTTCATGGATGAAACTTGACTTCTGCCAGGTGTGTTACCATCTGCAAAATGTCAAGAAGCTGAGTGCAAATCATTTTATGATCTGTGATTGAAAGGATCTAGATTGATTTAAAAATTTCTTATGCGGGGGGAAAAAAGTTCTAATTCATAAGCCAGCGTTTAATCATATTGAGCTTTATTACTTTTAGACCACTGGTTTCTTACCCTTTGGCATGGTAATACAACCAGCACAACTCAAGGTTTTCATGCAGTTCCTTTGCTAAGGTTTACCACCCATAACAGAGCAGGCGGAGCAGAGCGCGTACCTGTGTTCAGCCGCTCTAGTTCCCTTTGATATCTTCGCTGAAACCTGTCGGCACTGATGGTTTTGTAAGCTAATACGCAGGGCTCCCTTCCTGCTGACTGTTGTAGAAGAGGGGTGATGTGACGGGGATAATCTGCAATACCTTCACAGCAAGGTTCACCAGAGCTCATCTGTCACTGCAGTAAGGTGAACGGCATCAGGCTGAAGTCTAGTGCCTTGGAATAGCAAGTGAAATGTCCAAATGTCCTGTTTTCCCAAGACAAATCTGGGCATCAACATGAGGAGTTTGTAATTTAACTAGTCGGGCAAATGATGTCTGTGTCCCAGGTGCCAAAGATGCCTGATAACCCTGCAAGGTTACTATGCCAACCGCTGCTTTTTGGTGGTTGTTTGGTTTGATTGACCCATTAGGGAGACTTTAAACCTCATGCCCTCCAAGAACAGAAGCTTTTTTTGTTTCTTTCTTTCTAGGAAGTTCTAGCCTGTGGAGTCCTCGCTGCAGGTCATGAGGAATTAAAAGGAAAAAACCTTTAAGTTCTTTGTGTAACTACTTCTGCAGTAATGATGCTACGAATGACTTGCGTTTATACTCTACCAGCATATTACACCATAATTGAAAACTCATCCTCAGAGAAGATTTTCTGTTCTTGACCCTAAAACCTACTTAAATATATTTTATATATATATATTTCCCTTGGATTTTGGGGATGTCAGTGTTTGAGATGTATCATGGTTTTCTTTCCACACACCGCAGTCTCTTTGATCCTGAGTTCACCTCATCTTTCATTTGCTAACTTGTTCCCAAAGCACCCATTGCTTTTGAATTTCAGGAACAACACCATGAAAAGAGGAGCTCTAATTGGGTTCAGTACAGGCTCATGCCTTGTGTAAAATTTGCTTTTAAGTTGAGCAGCAAGAGTCTTAATAAATGACCTTTTAAATCTTATTTTGATTTTATTCAGGTATAGTAGTGTGCTCATTAATAATGATCCTGCAATAGGTCTCCCATTACAGCTTTATTGTTAATGAAATAGGATGTAAGACGTATTGGATGTTTTCAAAATGAAAATGGCAGTTTTTAATAGATTCCCTGATTAAGAATACTGGTCTGCATACATGATGGTGCCCTGAAAAAATATCACTTAACAGCTATAGACAAAGTACTGTTCTGAGGGAAGCAAAACTTGCTTCCTCTCTCACCCCCTTCAGGGTAAAAACTACTTGCTTATGACGGTCTTACCTTAAGGAAGATGTTTAATATCCCTTACAGGAA
Organism: Pluvialis apricaria; assembly: GCA_017639485.1. Taxonomy (NCBI): domain Eukaryota; kingdom Metazoa; phylum Chordata; class Aves; order Charadriiformes; family Charadriidae; genus Pluvialis; species Pluvialis apricaria. The sequence continues at coordinate 8,423,104 of CM030019.1, forward strand.
GGGGAGGCTGTTAAGGAAAGGTTTCACATGTTGTGTTTTAACATATCTAATCTTTTGTTTAAAAGGCATCATACGTGAGGCAAAAGAAGGACCCTTACTTTGGTGATGGACAAAGGAAAAAGGACTGGCATAACAAAGAAGCTATCAGGAGGGACTCAGAGCGTGTAGGTATGTAAGGTTACTATAAAAATGTTTTAATACAGATCGTAATTTAGTTTGATTTTATTTGGTGCAGAACAGCGTGTTCAACTTCAGGGTCAAGATGATGTTCTTGACATGATGCAACAGTTATTGTGTGTTAATCCCAGTTAAAGCCTTTTTCCCCAACTCCACAATAACCATTTTGAGGCAAAAAGATGTTGGTAACATCTTGGTATTTTTAGGATAGGTGCAGCATTCATTTTTAAAAAGCTTACCAAAAAAATGTACGCCTGTACCTTTCCCAAAAATGGGAGATCCAGAAAGGAAGAAGGGGGATAAGAAAAATGTTCTAGATTATAACATTCACGCAAGTTTTAGTCCATAGTTCTGGGTTTTGTCTTGCATTGCATGAAAGGGCCCATTTTGAACGTCACAGCTTTACACTGGTGTGTCTGCAAGGGCTCTGCCTCCTCTGCGCAAGAGCTCAGGTTGGTAAATACACGTATCCATCTGTGCTGAAAAAAGCAACAGTGATGAGGTATTCAAACCATATGTATTCTTCTGCAGTGAAACAAAAAACATTCCATAGATCCTCCCCAGCATTGCCATAGCCCCTTCGTCTGTTTCTGATGTTGGAAGGAAGACTTTTAACTTTGACGGTTTGCACAGCTGAGTGGTTTGTGGCAAAACTCCGTATCACATAAAGTTGTTAGGTTGACATGGTTGACCCAGTGATAAATATGACACAGTGATAAATATGGCACAAAAGTGATGAACGACTTTTCAAAGAGCTATAAGATGACTGCTTTTCTTTTGATGTATGGATTAGTTTCTGGCCAGTTAAGCGCCAATTAGTAGTAATGATGCATGTTTATTTTCTGTCTATCCATAGGAAATGGAGAACAGGGAAAACCTTACCCAATGACTGACGCAGAGCGAGTAGACCAGGCATACAGGGAGAATGGCTTTAATATCTTTGTGAGTGATAAAATTTCTCTGAATCGTTCCCTTCCAGACATCAGACATCCAAAGTGAGTATACAGTGTGCGTTTCTATGAGTGGAACTTTACAAGCCCTAAATTACCACATCTGCGGGAGTGCACTCTTTTTTTTTTTTTTTTTTGCTATGGACTCTTGTCCTTTGTTCATCAAATACAGTCCTTTGACAGCTGAGTCCTGTTGGTTCCTTAATAAAGGACAGCTATAGTAATTACAATGGGAAATAGAGGAGAACAAATTTGGGGAAAAAAATCCCCTTTCAATTCCAGAGGACTTTAAATTACCAAAAACTTGCAGCCCTACACAGAAGAGATCTTGAACTTAACCCAGAGGTGGCTGTTTCCTTCACCTCTTGCAACGTGACAGTTCAGTTCCTGCGCCCACTGACATAGCCAACAACTTTTAGCAACTAATAAGGTGGAGCAATTTCTTTCTGTAGTGGAAACTGATGTAATTGTCTGACTCAGTTGGAAAATGCCCTAAGTGTCATCAGGTGACGGCTTTGTCACTAAACAAGTGCCTAGTTCTTACGCTGGTCACCAGCTGGAAATGACCATGAAATGCTCAAGAGCAGAACAAGATTTGAATAGTTCTACTCGACTATGTATGAAGAGTTTTATCAGAAATCTTTCTGATTTATGGATTAGTTTCTTCGACATCATCCTCATAAAAGCTTCCTCATAAAAACTCGGGGTTTATGAGTAGAAACTAGTTCCAGTTGAATTCTGGCTTTTGAATTCATCTATTTTTGGACGTTATCCATTAGGATGGTGTCAAACTGGATTTTGTGCAAGCCAGAAGGAGTTTTTCATTAGCAAAAGTGCTCAGTTAGGACTTAACCCTTGTTTATACAAAGCTGAGAGGTTTTAAATACTGTTTCTGCGGTTCTTAATCTGAAAGCATTGTTAGACGTTTGAATGGAAGGTCGTTTGGTGTAAAGCCGTTCTTATCACAATTTGGTGAATCCGAATTCAACATCTACTTTGTTCACGAGACGTAATTTCCAGAAGTCAGGTTTTATAATTTGTTAGCTGCACATTTGAGAGATTACCTCTTCAGCTGTCACAGCAAACTAATCAAATACACTGGCTTGACACCCTTTCTCAATATATACTCATAAACCAGAGTAGTGATTATAGCTCCATAAATATTTTCGGCATGCAGCTGAAATGTTTAAATGTAGAGATAAATCAGGTAACTGAAGATGTTTGTTGATCAGCCCATACTCACATTCTAGCAAATACAGTTTGTTTGCTAACCTAAATTATACCTGGCCTCCGTTCACATGGGCTGTCATGGGCTCTGAGAATTTAAACATCAGACAATGCCAGTATTTCCTCACCTGAGGGTTTAATATATTACCTCACACTCCCCATTGTTTCCATTGAGGATTTGTTGCTAATTCTGCTATTTAAACTTTTTTTAAAATGTGAAACTTCTAACTCCAGTCCCTGGTTAAAATTAATAAGTGAAGTGGCTGGGTCACCAACAACTTGAGCTGTGATTACCGATGCCGCTGCAGCTGGTTTGCTTGTTGCGTGACACATCCTTTACCGCAACGTGGCAAGTTAGAATTGTAGAGGTCTCAAGGAGAGGATAAGCAGCGTGTGTGTGACGGATGCTAGGATTAGCTGGGCAGGGAGTGGGGTTACATAGAACAGAGATTTGCAGTAAAGGAATTCACAACTGAAAAGGTCTGTTGTGCGTTCCCTGTGCCCATTAGAAAAAGATATACTTGAAATGGTATGGTATAATGAAGTTTGGCTGAGATGAAGCCCATAAAGAGCATTCTAGAAAGAAGCAAGCTGTGTTTTAGAGCACTTGCTCTGCATAGCCTTTTACATATGATAAGAGATAATAGAGACTTTGTTTGGAGCTGTGCTCGCAGACAGCGAGGAGTGTGAGGATAAGGTGAACTGGGGAAAAATGCAGCATCTGTCCTGTCCTTTACTGAAGCTTTGGGGACACAGTTGGGATTTTCCCCAACAGCTGGCCTGGGTGGGGAAGGAGAAAGAAGCAGCCAATGTATTTGCTCACTTCTGAGATGTATTGTGTGGACATTTATACACCAAATAGTGTCACCTCTGCTTTCTGTTGACCATGGGAGTCAAGGGACTGGGGGAGGGTGTGTACTAGATCTCTGTGGTGCACGCATACAGCTGTCTGTTTCAACAGTTGTGTCTTCCCCTGCTAACATTTCCTTTAAGTGCTGATGGGTTTTTTTAATATTAAATATTAATTTTGCAGGTCTTGTAAAGCAATTGTAGTTGTGGTAGCTGGAAGGAAAGAATTTCTCTCCATGCATGATGGTTAAACTTAATAGCTAAAGTTTGCCATTTGTTAAAGTTAGTCAGAAAAGGAGAATTCCAGTTTAAGAAGAGTTAGAAGAGATTTGGAGGCTCTTGTTTCATATTGGAACAGAATTACAGCTAGTAGCTATCTTGGAAGAAGGTTAAGATTGCAATGCCAAGGGCTGGATGAAAGCCGTCCATGCAGCTTTATTTTGCATCTTGCATCTGTGCGTTGCAGCCATAGCCTGCAGGCTCTTGGCAGCACCCCAAGACAATTCATTAGACCCAGAATAAGCTACTGTCCTTTCACGCAGGCACTTCCTGTAATCACAGATTTATTGAGCTTGTAGAACATAGGTGCAGCCTTCTCCGTTCCCTGGGAAAGGTACCAGGAAAAAGCTGCCGCTGCCAGAGCCACTTTTGTTCCCATCTGCCCTTCCGGGGAGCAGGGAGGGAGTTCCCTTTGTGCATGCACTGTGTTGTGCGCGTAGTGAAAGCCTGGCCAAGGGCCTGGCAGGGGGGAGTCTGCAAATCGGCTCTGGTGCGGGCTATGCAAGAGGTCTGGTGTTGTGGCAGGGCAGGGAGCGGAGTATGACCTCCCTCCCCTACTCGAGGAGAGAGGGCAGCCCATCCTGCTGGCAATGTCATTAATATATTCTAAAAAAAAAATATCTCTATTCATATAGCTACTTCTGTCTGTTTTGCCCTGGACATGTGGGGTTCTGGGAATGTAATAGATTTTTGTCCCCTAGTGAACAGCCGCTGAGTATTTTTTAACTGCAGTTGTTCGTTATATGGCTTTAGATCGTACCTGTTTAACAACGTTCAAACTCCACTAGTAGGGCCACACCTGCAGGAAAATAAACACTGCATTTATTGCTGCAGTTGGAATTTTCTTCATGCAGCTACCTTGAAAACACTCTTACGAGGCAAGGGCGTGTTACTCCTATTTCAACCTTAAGATGATTAATGCTGTGGGGAAATACCCCCAAATTCAAGGGGTCCATACGAGGACTGTACAGAGCTGACTCTCCATCCTTATCCAAGTTCTGCAGTGCTTTGTGTTCAAAGCCCAGCTTCCTTCACTTCTGTCTGCAGAACTGATGCCAGGTGTCAAACTAGACCTGCTGAAAAATGGAGAACACAAGACAAATTGGTTAGGAAAAGTATGATTTGAATAACCTGTCCAGCATGACAAAGGAAGCCTTTGGTAGAGGTTGGAGGTTGATCTATTACAGAGAGATGTGGGTTTGTTTATTGAGAAGTTCTTACCATGCAATTATCCTGTCTCTTCTGTCTGTTGCTCATAATGTCTTGAACTTCTGGGACTGTTTAGGGAAGATGATGTCACACAAAATCCTTACTTCCTGCACGTTTTCCTTACAAAATTTGGATGACAGTTATACATGTGACTAGGGTGATTTGCTTCCCTCAAAACTGGGAATAAATGAGCAAAACCAATGTACTGATAGTGCCCAGAAGAGATACATTCAACTTCTGAAACCACTTTGTAGAAATTCCTCTTCCTAGTGATCTTTGAGGTATAAGGGCAGGAAAAACAATTATTTTAGAGACTTTTGTATCTCAAGCTATAACTGGAGTTTCCGTTAAAAGCAACTTCAGCCCCTAATAGATTCCTCTGACTTTGTGTTGCTAAGTGTCACTGGCCATTAACAGTCCTCACTTCACATGGAAATATTTTTTTTGGCTATGTAGATTAGATCAGGTCAACACTGGCTTGATAAGGCCTGAAAGGTGGGGTGGTTTTTCTTTAGGCACTTCACATCATTTGAGGAGTAAAGGATGAACTAAGTTACTTGATGGGAATTAATATGGAAGTCCTGGTGTTTTTTGACACCACCTTTTAACCTTACTCTATCTATGTCTAGCTGCAAGAATAAGCTGTACCTGGAGAAGCTTCCGAACACTAGCGTGATAATACCATTCCACAATGAAGGGTGGTCCTCTCTCCTCCGGACAGTGCACAGTGTCCTAAACCGCTCCCCTCCTGAGCTGATAGCAGAGATAGTGCTGGTGGATGACTTCAGTGACAGAGGTATGATAATTTGTATGTAACATCTCCACCTACATTTTACCTACCTATGCTTACATACCTAAGGGATCAATGAACTTGCAAATACGTGTCTAATGGCTTGAGGTTTTTTCACTTGCCAGCAGCTCAGCTCAGGTGAACCTTGCTCCGGTACATTTGAAAGGCCAGTCTAGCAAAAGCCTCACGTTCCATATTCAGTTTGTGCTGGTTTAGCTGCTGATAGTAAGGGCTGTCCTGCATTTTAGATAATGCGAGTAAACAGGGAAGATGGTTTTAGTATTCTGCTAAGGGCCTGTGTAGCCCTTAACATTTAACCCCAGGGTTAAATGTTTGATATTTGGAATACAAAAAAAAAAAAAAGAAAAGGGCGGGGGGAATAGCTTACCTTCACTTTCTGTCTTTTTTTCTAGACATAGAAAACAGTAAAAGAAGCCTTGATAAAACATTTGCATCTCAGACTGCTCATGATTTGGCTTACTTTTCTCCTGAAACTTGTGCTTCTGAAAAGTAAATCTGCAACATCCAAAACTGACTGCTCTCGCTTGCTGACTTGCTTGCAACTGCACTCCTTATTTTGTACTGCATTGTCAGTAGTACTCATTTGGGATTGGGTTTAAGTGCTTCGTGCAAAGACATGGTCGCTGGCGTACTGCATCACCACAAATGGAACAACCACTTATCTATCATTGCAGCAGTAATGTGTAGATGTATTTGCTGAATCTACTTGTTCTGTAGCAGAAAGACAAGGGATCTTTTTCTCTGAACCTTTTAAACGCTATGTGATATAAATTAAGCCAGACTTTGTCTTTGAGTTTGCTCCCTTGCTATGGTGGAAGAGGCAATCGAGCGAAGGAGGAATGAAGGCCTCTATCATGTAGACATTGCATAGCTAGAAAGATCACAGGGAAAGTCCTCTGAAGTAGCTGCTGTTCTCCTGTATTGAAGAGGGTACATTAGCTTTAAGGGGTTACGATCAGATGTAGCAACTCTATTTGCTCCTTTAAAATTAATAAGACTAGTTTTATCAGCTGCAGAGTTCGAGTCCCGCCACTGAAATTACTCAACTGGGGGAAAAGAGCTCTCTACACGGATACTAAAGGATATACCTCCAAAAGTCTGACGTGTAGGAAGCTCCTAAAATGAGCTTGGAAACAAGCTCGTATTTAGTGTTCTGACCTATACTGACTTTCAAATAAGCACTATCCAACAGCTATAGTATTTTTTCTAAAGTACATCTCTAATTAGTTTGCAAGCAAGGCATGCTGGTTTGAACAAATCAATGTTATATGAAATAAGTATTTCTTTAGAGGATTTTCAGACTAAGCTGGGGAGGAAAAAAAACAGCACCCTTCCAAGAAGGTCTTTTTATTGCTACTCAGTCTGGGAGCAAATTAGACAAATTCATGCTGTACCCACAGCTGAATTGTACAAACAAGTTTCTTTTGAGAGAAGTGTAAGTAATGAAATCTGGTTTCCTGTGGATCTATTTTCCTTGTTCTCTGGATGTGCCCTTCTGACCAGGCGAAAGAGAGCACTCCTGGCTCTCCCACCCCTGCTCCTTGTCAGCCTGTACGCGTGCTGTTTGCCCAGCTCCTTTCTCTGTTCCACCTGCCTATGATAAGATGCAAGCTCTTTTCTGTCAGTCATCCGTCTTTCATACAAAGGTTGCAAGAAGTAGCTGAGATTAATTTGTGTGCAGCATCTATTTATAGATGGATATAAAAGACTACTGGTGTTGGACAGTGAGCTAAATGGTCAAGGGAAGCAAACAACGCACAGGCAAAGAAAGTGCTAATAAAAACCTAAACTTTTTTTTTTTGTAAACCAGTGTTTTCCTGCTAGCTCAGTTCATCTATGCATGTTGGGACAATTACTGGTTAGGATGAAACATTTTTCCTTCACTGCTGTCAGTGCTGTATCCGCACTGTAGCATTTCCTGCTGGCTACTGCTCCTTTTCCAGCAGTCAGCGTTCTTCCTTAACCACACTGGGGTTGGCTTCCACATCCCTCCCTGGGTTTAAATAGATCCTTAGTCTTCAGGAGGCTGAGTCCTAAACACATGATCTTAACTTGAAAGGCTGCCGGTTACAAATGTCTGGGTTTAATACATCCATTGTATGTATTTCAAAACAAATTAAAAAAACACAATAAACAAACACTGCAATCCAGTGCCTGAGAACTGATAATTTGCCACATCAAACTGAACTGCAGGAAGGAGTGGAGGCTCCAGGGAAACTTCTACTTCACGTGTTGTATGTTTGAAAAGGGCACCTTCTTTGATTTGGACTGTCGGGCCACTGCTCTGGTTGTCTGTTCCTCATGATTAAATTGGGCAGGTGGTAAAAACCCTGTGTCCGAGCTGATGATCATCACTGCTGTGCCACAGAACCGGTGAGCAGTAAAAAGAATGAGGAGAGATTTCTTAATTTTCTTTGAAAATCATCAATTATTAGTTCTCTGCATTGTCTGCAAGGTGGAATGCTGTGCTGCTGTTTCAAATGAGAGTCCCACAAATTTGTAACAGCATCTTTCTTCTAAAATTACAGAATCACTGTTGGACGTAGTGATAGTAGAGGCCACATTTGAGATTAGAGAGGCATATTATGAACAGTAAATGTCAGCTGCTTCCCCAAAGAGATCAGCAAATAGTCATCATAAACTCCAGTGAAAAGCAAAAGATGAAAAGGATAATCGCTCAATAAAAATCTATTATTAATTTTTTTTTATCGAGAGGTTACCCTGACAAGATAAAATATCAGATACACTCTGCTGTACCTTGTGATGGCATTTCACTTGAGGGTTGTCTAAACAGACCTCTAGCACTTTAATAACTCTTTAAAAAGACTAACCTTCAAGAACTTGGCTTTTCCTGGCAAGGAGACTATCTCCCCCTTGCTAGCATTTCTTGCATACTGACCTGTGTTGGGGCTAAACGTACTGGGCTTTGCAGAGCTGCCCTTGAGGTTCTGTTAGTGTTGCTCTCTCGTTCTGCTATGGCACTGGTTTCTGTAGGTGGTGATGTTAGTGCTCATCCATCAGCCTCTTTCATCCGTGTCTCATACGTGGAGAATCTTTGCTTCACGTGAAGTAAAGAGGACTGCTAATAATAGAAATAGTATGCAAACGTGGCTACTGCACACACCAGTGTTTTTTTTCTGACAGATGTCACTTTCATATGTTTTTCATCTGTTTTTAAGCTTGAGAGTAAGGAATTTTTGGTGCAACTACGAAGAGGGTTGAGAAGTTGGCTAACGGAGCGATAGGAGAGTGAAGACAGATTTCTGGGTTAGTTGGTGGCTGCTGTGGTCTGCAGCATACCTGAGAGGCAGCTGTGTTGCTTTGTGTTATTGGAGCTCTCAGACAGATGAATCATCATCTGGAAGTGTCAACAGCCATTTATTTCTTAATTTGTTTGAGAGAGACAATTCTGTGACCTTTAGCAATAAACATTTTTCAACCAAAAAAGGCTGTCCTGCTGACAGCAAATCTTAACAGCGAGCAGCAAAAGCTTTACGAGTCGTGTTTTTGAAATGTTTCCTATGCTTTGTATTTGAAAAATCAAAATGTGCTGGAACAACTTTCTGTCTGGAATTTTTTTTACATGCCTGTAGTATAATATAAATGATCAAAACCTAGTCTTACTTCAAATTTAGTGCTGGATTCCACCTGAGCCACAGTGCTCTGGGAAAGGCTGCCTGTCGGTGGGATCACTCTAACGCAGTACAGTGGTAGCATCCAGTTTGCCTTGAGGTGCGGTCCATGTTGTCACCTCCAGCAGCTGTCTTTGCTGACACTTGAATCCATCTTTGTGGGGATTCCCTTGTTAGGTTGGGTTAGCTTAAAAGAAGCTGCTTTCCAGCATGTGCCGTTGGTCACAACAGAGTAAATATTGTGAGGCTATTTTCTGCTTTCTCTAATAGTAGTCTCTAACATCAATGTAGCATTCCCAGTGAGACTGTGAGAGCTTGTGGTTTTTTCCCCACAAACTTAGTTGGGATGTCTGTGATATAGGTGTTAGTGAAGAGGGAGGCACCAATTCAGCAGACTATTGTTGGAGAATAAGAATTGACCAGCCCGGTGCTGTCTGCCTCTTCCTGCACGCTGCTGAGAACTGGTAGAGACCCACAGACTGACCTCCTTGGATTAACCTCAGCTCTTTCAGGGTGGTCCAAAATAACGCTTACCCTTCTGGATAAGCCGAAATCAGAATGCAATACACGTGAATTAAGACTTTAGAATTCCTGATCGTAAAAACACTTAGCTGTGGCAGTCCTGTGTGGATTTGTGGCTTCACTTTTAATTTCTATAGCTATTCTTTAGTTCTGATCTCAGTTAAATTAAGCCTTTTCGTATGCTGGCTTGCAGGGTACTAATTATATCCCTCTGAGCTTCTTGTTACGACAATGGCCCTAAGTAAACTAAAATGCTTTTTTCATGCGTATCAGTTTTCTCCTGGGGACTGTCAGATGTGAAATTTGTTTGCTTTTTGATTATTTAATTACAATGCTGCTGAGGGGTAAGTGGGTTCTATTATATCATAGAACTGGGAGGAAGGGAAGAGAAGTTGAAAAAATGCAGGTCAGTTTGTAACACTGCACATTTTTGTGTTGACTCTGGCATTTTATTATTGATAGCAGGCAACGAATAACAGACAGGTGGTTCATGATTCTTCAGGGTCTGCTTCAGTCCCTGTCCCTAGAATCTGAATCTGGCTGTGGTGGTAAGAAATCAAGCCGTTCATCTCTAGTGTCTGTCTTGTACAAAATGGATTGTTGGTCCCTGTCTAATTCTTGTAGCTTGTGGAGACCTCTGCTGTATAAGCTATCTCTATGTTTGCATGAACAAACGTAAAGCTGTCCTCTGTCTTTCGCTAGGTAAATGAACAGCCTTAAGCTGAAGGAACAGAGGGCAGAGGATGCCACACTTCCTCTTTTTGGAATGCTTGTCTAAACACTCTTTGCTTTTCACCTGTTACGTACTTGGTAGCTCTGCACAGCAGTGGAACATCAAGTATATATTACTATTGAATGAAAGGCAGAAGTCAAACTCTCCTCTTTTCTGTCTGTTTTGGAGAAGAGATCTCTTTCAGGTGGAGGCTGGACTGGAGTGTGTACAAAATCACAAGTAGTTGAGGTTGGAAAGGGCGTCTGGAGATCATCTAACCCCTACCCCTCTGCTCAGCTACAGCAGGTTTCTTGAGATCTCACTCAAGTTTTGAAAATCTCCAAGGATGGAGGCTCTATAATGTCTCTGGGGAACCTGTTCTGCTGTTCAGTCACTCTTACAGTGACTTAGTTTTAAAAAAAAATAAAAAATAATAATCTTTGTTTAAGCAGTATTTCCTGTACTTCAACTTGAGCCCAAGGACTCCCAGGTTGTTTTCTGCAAAGCTCCTTTCCTGCTGCTGGGTCCCCAGTCAGCACAGGTGCATGGGATTACTCCACCCCGGGCGCAGGAATTTGCATTCCCCTTTTTTGAGCTTCACGAGGTTCCTGTTAGCCCATTTCTCTCTCCTGTCAAAGTCCCTCCGAGTGGCACGTCAGCCATGCCTCCCAGGCCCGTGTCATCTGCAAATCTTCTGAGGGTGCACTTGGTCCCATCATCCAGGTCTCGAATGAAGATTTGCAATGGTATTAGCCCTGATACTGGCCCCTGGGATGGATGCACAGCTAGTGACAGTCCCGGCCTCCAGCTCGGCTCTGTGATGCTGATTAGAGGCTCAGCTAGTTTTCTGTCCACCTCGCTGTCTGCTTACCTAGCCCAGATTTCGTTAGTTTGTCCATGAGAGTGTTATGGGAGGCAGTGTTGAAAGTCAAGATGCCTTTTATAGGTACGAAAAACTTCAGAATGAGGGAATCCAAATGTATCGGAAGAGTAGATGCAATAAAATGGGCATTCTGTATGCCCCAGTTTGCCTGTCAAGTCACCAAAAGGTATAACTCTCGGGAACACCAATGCCTCTAAAACTTAAACTCCTTGTTTGCGTTTATATGTTTATCTGCATCATGTATTTTTCAGCCCTTCCTTTAATGTAAAACGGAGTAGGTTTTTTACCTTTTCACCCTCTGCAGCAATGAAAAATTTTAAATTATTCACGACATTGTACGCTTACTGTGTGCTAGGAGGCTGTGACTTAATTGCTGAATGTCGTTTAAAAGAAACGTCTTGCTGCATACTTGGGGCTAGCTATGTGCAGAGAGGAAATGTACACGCCACACAGGTGGTTCACAAGTACTTCGGGTATATCTTATTTTATGGCTTAGCTCGACAGAAATCAGTGATTGTGGCTAAATGCTTAAATTTCATGTAAAAGTCACGTTTCAACATTCAATTATTTGCATATTGATTGACAGCCTGTTCTTACTCATTTTTAATGCTACTTTTGTATAAGTGACAGTGTTTTAGAACAAGTGTCTCTTGTTGAAGAATGAGAACTGCAGCATCAGTCATCTCTAAAGCACGCATTGTATGCAAAGCACTATGTTGATACTGTAATAAAGTTGAATGTGGCAGCGCTGAAAATATGGAAGTCTCCAAACATCAGGATTGTTCTGGAAGCGTTAACCCAGCTGGGCTGTCTGCCTTCCGGCACCGTATGCCTGTACACTGGCAATACATGAAGACTTAATGTCCTCCTTGCAGTAACCAGTCAAAATCTGCACCTGTGACTGGGAGGAAGTAACAGTTTCAGCTGAAGTACTTGGATATATTTAAGCCCATATGACAATGACGTTTGTAAAGTCAACCTTCTGGCTTTTAGATTAAACACGGTATATTTTAGGATGTGATTATCCAAGAGGCGTGCATGCTTGGCTATATTTGATTTTGAGGAGAAGATTGTGTTATAAGCAAGGTGTATGGGATCTCATTTTCCCTTGGGAAGGTGATTAGGGAGGTTCTGGTTTTCAGCTTTGTCTTTCTTCCAAGACTACCCTGTTTCCTTGGGCTTTATTTTAATTTGTGAAAATTTTATCTATTTAGGAGTCCTGAAGAGCTTTATTTGTTCGGCCATTTTTATTTTTTTTCTTCTGCCAGTTCTACTCACTTTTTTCTTAGTTGTGTGTTTTCAGCAGGACTTTGTGTGATAAGAATTAGAGCTGCTCTTTGACTTTTGGGAGACAGCAAAACATTATGAGCCCAGACTCTGGCACGTGGCCACTGCTCATCTTCGAAAGGCAGCAAGAGGCTTTTAGGCCTTTTAATAGAGGAGTCCAAGGAGTGTTTTTCCCAAGTGGTGTCATCTCAGTCCTTGGTTTTGACCAACGTTTTTCCCCTTCGTTTGCCCTCTCCCCTCATGTAGAGCCAGTCACCTTCCTTTGCTTTGCACCGTTGTGCTGTCCCCGCACTGTCCTGCAGCGTGCTTGAACGTTTACTGGCAGGGGAGCCTCAGAGTCCATCCATCCACCAAATGTCACAGGGCGTCACGGCCAAATCCCTCTTTTTCCCCTTTAAAGATAAATCCCCGTTACTTTTTAAATCTCTCTTTATACACTGCAGTACGAGTCATTCTGGAGGGAGCCTTATGGGATAATCTGAATGGAAAAACAAATGTGGGTGAGGCCACTTGGCTGAACCACGCGGCACAATTTGGTCTGAAGGGCAGAAGTCACTAAGTAGTGTACTGAAGGGAGAAGGCCAGGGGTGATTAATGCGTCACTTGGTGCAGCATCAGGTATGTAGCAAATACAACTCTGTTCCATTAACCACATCTGCCAAGCCTTAATTGAAAGAAATCATGTTCTTACTCTCTGAAATAGAAAAGGGTTTAATACTTGAATTCTTTTTGATCTTTAAATGGAACAGTAAAGGATTTATGCAGCTAAAGAGATTATCTTTTCATCTTTAGGCACACGCATTGTAAAAGTCTTTTTTTTTTTTTTCTTCTCTTAAATGCACTAAAGTGAATCTGGTTAGTATATCTCTGAATATGGAGTGACTGTGCTTAGGACAAAGCGGTGACAGTCTGTCTTACTGAATTTTGAATATGATTATTTTAAAGCTTTTTACCTTAACACATTTAAAAAAAGAAAAACCTAAGCCTTTCTTAGGCATCTATGCTTTTCCACAACCTTTTTTTAAATGTTGCTTTCAACGTCTCTTATATAAGTTGTGGTAACTATTGTCTCAAGCAACTGATAAAAAGATTTTTTTTTTTTTTTGTAAATTAAGTCACAGACTAGAGATCTTCTTCCTTTCTGTTAGAATTCATTGCAGACCATCTCTGGTCTGTTTAGACTCTCAAATAACGACTTTAAAGTAACTGTCAGGGAGATCTTCCCTGGCGTAATGGGGAGAAGGTTGGTTCTTCTAGGTGGAGAGACTTGTAAGTCTGAGAAAACAAATGTAGTCTTTACTTTCATTAGAATGAAATTCTCTGTCATGAAACTTACTCATTTTGATATCTGTATCTCATTAAATCTCCGGCTCTTGATGATGCTCAGTTTGTGGGCCTGGTCACTTGTCTTGTGGTTTAATGCTACCGGGTGCATAAAGTCGCAGTGAGCACTTCTCGGGCTACGGTCAAGTTCTAAGACTTTCACTATTAAAACGCTTCTGATGGAAGCCAATACCGATGTCATTTTTCCACCCAGAAAGTGACTTGGCTTTGGTGAATATCACTGATTCACAAATATTACAAAGTGAAAAAGGCTTCAGAGTCATTCAAGTGGGTGTGACCCACAGTCCAGATGTGAAGTTTGTTATCCAAACTCCAGTGTGACTTCAGGTAGCGCCAGTATAAATGCTCTGCTGTGTAAGAGTGAATTGGTGAACTCATCAATACTCTGTTCCACAGTGAGCACCAAATGAAGTGGAGCAATAAAATAAAACCTGATGCAGGTGTCCGATTCTGGTTTATTAAAAGAGTAATTTGTTATTCTCCATTTCTGGCAGTGTCTTACGGGTGTGGGATGCTTTAGAGAGCTGTTAGTGACAGAGCTTGCTTTGGATCCATAGTGAAAGGTGGATGGGACTCAATTTTGTTTTCCTTTTTTCAGTGTTCATTTTTAATGTGTCTTTAACCACCATTTCTGTACTTGTGTATACCCTTCATAAAGGGATATCTAAAACCTGCGTTGTTCATTAGGCAATGGCTGGAGTGTATTAAAAAAATTCTCTAGTGTTTTAAGGGACCTGAGGGCCCACTGTAGTTGTTTACTTCAGCTTTTTTTGTGACAGCCTATATTAACTAACCAGTTTACTTTTCATCATCTTGTATTTATTACTTTCAGATAAGTTGCTACAGCTGAAGGATTCGTCTAGAAAGGAGATGAGGTGGCTTTAAATGGTCCAGTTTACTATGACCTCTTTCTCAGCTAATTATTGTGTAGCGAAGGGTGTCTGACAAACTAAAGTTTAAAAAAAATAAGTAATTGAGGAGCAGAGTTTCCATTACAGCTCATTAAATAAATCTAACTGCATTGCTTGCTACTAAGAAACCCTATGTGTGTAGCTTCTGTTAGTGGAAGTTTGCAGGAAAACAGCTTTAATTTTATTCTCCTCACCTTGAAGTACATGTCCTCATCTGCTAGGAGTCAAAAATCTAAATATCTGCCAGCTTCAGTGCAAATCAGCATTTTAATGTTTTACAGCTGCTTCTTTATAGAAGTTAATTAGAAATGTGATTCAAACACCCTCTGCCAGTACTCATTTATGATGTCTATTATTGGTAATCATAGTTTCTGCTATTTAAGCAAGCATTTTGGGTGGTATTGACAAAGCAGCTGTTCCTACATACGGACTTTGATAAAGGTAGAAACTTCTTCACTTTGAGAAAATTGGAAGGCAATGCTGCTGCAATTTAAAAATAAAAGTGGATAATCTAAAACACATTCCTTTTTCTATATAGTTTTAATTGCAGTTATATTTTTCTTAGTGAAGAAATGCCACACTCATTCTCTCACTATAGCATCTATTCATAAGAGTCGTGAGGACCACTGTTGCCTGTTACCCACGAGCCAAGTACGCATTGATGTCTCCAGTGGAATACAGTAGTTTACCTTGCTGAACAGTGGATGCCAGGGCTCAAGACTTAAAAGCAGCGTACCTTCAGCTATCGGTACTACCGTCTCCCCTCTGTCATCCAGCTAAAATGGATGTGTCAGTTGAGAACAATATTGCCTGTGAGACGGTTTAGTTTTGGTTTCAGTACAGCTGTGAACAGTCCTGGATTTGTGCTTCAGGATTTAATAGATTTATTGACCTTTCTGGCAGATGGCACTGACTTACTGTGATAGTTGCATTTCTTGCCAATAAAGTAAACATGAGCATTCGGAACTGATGGCAAAGAGGTCTAGAAGAAGAGTAAAGTGTGAGTTTGTAAAATATACTTCTGACATGCCAGAGTTTGTTACTTTCAGTCAAATGTATCTCTATTTTCCCTGCAGCTGTGTTGGTAATTTTTTCCTTTGCCAAATACTTCGTTTTCTGTTCTCTGACATACAGACTACAAGACAAACATGTTTTTGCTTTGTCATTCATGGTGATTAACGTATGAGCATTATTGTAGGGAGGAAGGATTATCAGTTTTCCAATATTCCATTTGGCTGCAACCCCACAGCAAAAACTTTGTAGGTCTGTGCTATTAATTTTAGGCTTCATAGTTGTTCTTTCTCACTTAGGCATTTGAGATCAAAGCCGTTGGACTCCAAAGGGATGCATTCCTACCAAATCAAAGCAACTTTCAAGTGGGTTACATCTTGAACCTAATGGCGTATTCTCTAACAAGACAAAAGTCCGAAGTAGAATTTTCTGTTAATTCTTGTGCTCTTTCTGGAAACTTTCCCTTTTTGTTGGTTTGCACAGAGCAAATACTTTCAGGCCAAGAAGTTCTTTGTACATGAATACTGCTGATAAAGGCAAAGCTGAATCTCTGAGGACTGGTTTGTTTGGGTTCGGGTTTTTTATTTTTTTGCTTTTTTGCCCAGCAAAAGTCAGTGACTTTTTAAGGCTTTAATCTCGCAACTTTGATCTATTCCAAAATGTTTTCAGCATGAAATGTCTTAAAGCTTCATCTGCCTACATTTCCCCAAATGATGGCAAGTCTTGCTGTCGATCATAGGCTTTAGGTTCATCTCATGATATACTATCCAGGACATCGCTATCAACAGTGAAGGCACACTAACGTGCTCACCAGAAGTAGATGCAGCTAACCCACCTAGCACAGCAGCTTGTTCTGGCTCAGTCCCTGTGCCCCCGCTTTGTTCCGAAACCTGCGGTTTACAAAGGTGTCGCGTTCAATTGGGTTGGCTCAGTCCTATGAGCAAACTTCTGAAACCCTTTTGCACCCCTGCTTCATTCCAGTGCTCAGAAGACAGTTGATGATGTAGATCAGAGGCGATTAAAGCCTAAGCTGGTCTCTCACGATTTTTAACTCTAGTATGAAAAGTGGAGTATAAATTTGCAGGATCCTGAACCAGTGTGTGGTATGTTTATTAGCCTCAGACTGCTGGGAGTGGTGATGCCATTGGTATGGTGGCTTTGTCTTAATGTTTTTCAGTGTTTTCACCTGCCCATACTGTGTGTATCAATTTAGTAGAAGTGTGTTGGCATTGAGCAGGAGTGCAGGCATTCACTTGGTTAAACAACTGGATAATCAAAAACACTTATTTGGCCTTAAGATGAGGGCACAGATTCCCTGGTTTGAAGGCAGTATTTGGGACAGTAATACCCTTCCTCCTAGTCACCATGGCTACATCAAACTTGAGCTGAATATTAAGTGTGCTGCAAGGAGTTCACTCCTGTTTCAGTTGCTACAAAGGCTACATAGGCCAAAAACTGCAGCTATCTACTTTGTATGTCAGCAAAACGTTCTCTCTGATGTTAAAAGCAATCAACAAGGAAATGACTGAGAGTCACAAAATCACCTCTTTAGATCAAATGTAGTCAACGGAAGAGGAAAAAACCTAAGTGGGTGCTTTAATCTTGATACATATTTAATGAAACGGGAAGGGAGAAGAGTAAAGTAATGAGAACGACTGTTCCCCCTGGGAAAGATGGGTTATGGCACAGGAGGAAAAATTGGTATTGTGGGCTGACCAAGGAGTCAGTATGCAGGGCTTAAGAACTGACGCACACACCACAGGCTGGCTTCACTGCTTCTGATGAACAAAAGGTGCTTAAACCTTATAGCATGAAGGAAGGATGAGTAAATGGATTTTTCTGGATCCCCTCAGGAAGAAACAGTTGGAATAGACTTCCTTTACAAATGAAACTTGCCTGAGAGATTAAGAGGTTATGATGAAGCAAAGGTGATTATTCCACGTGTATTTCCCTGCTTGGAAATGCAGCCTACTAAACTTTCCCTAGGGTCTGGGTGTATTTATATGCTAATACCAGTAAATGTGAATTTTCTCATTTTAAGATTACACCTTTGTCTCTGCGTTCAGTACTAGTATCTCCTGAAGCCATAACTGAGCAGGGTTCGGCTGTCTGCTGCAGGGGGGAGGAGGGTATGAGCAAGTTCCCTTTGCAAATTCAGGAAGTAATTGATGATAGAGGGAAGACAGCAGAAGTTCATGCACTTCACTTTACCAGAGCACACAGCACAGCCTCGCACGAGTGCTCTTTGCCCCCAGCAATTTGCAGTCTGGCTTATTTCTTAGGTCTCACGCTTCCACTTTTGTGCACTTTATTGTACCTAAAACGGAAGCTTAGTTTTAAAACATTTAGAAAGAGAACAAAGCCAGTAGGATTTCCAGAAACCTAATTCTTTTAATCTTTCTTGCAATCTAAACAGTAATGAGTGCTATATTAGCAAGTGAGGTGGTATACTTTCAGCTGTTGTCCCATGCACAGAAACCCTCCCCCCCCCCCCCCCCCCAGTTTTTGTTTGTAAAGACGTGCTGAGACCCAACACTGATGCAGTGGAAACTGGGCTCCCTCCCATTTAAGAGTCTACCACAGAACAGTAATCAGTGAAGCAACAGGTATTAATTTTTTTCCTTCCCAGGCCTTTCTTCTTTGTTGGTAAGAAGATTCAGCTTGGAAGGCTGTGATCAGCTTAATTAGTTTGCTATTATTTGGACTGGTGTTCATAGTACAATTTATTAAATCAGTTTATTATCTTCCCAACCAACTTCAGTGATCAGAGGACGAAAACGTTGAAAGAAAATTAAAACTGGTGTAAGTGCTGCCTGTTTGGATAACAGCACATTTTGCTATTTAAAAGGATTACTCATCTGCACCAAAACAAGGAGAGAAGTTAATTTCAGTGATGTAGAGCTTTCTATTTCTGGGAGGCCTGGCTTGCACATTGTGATAGATTCGGGAGAAGTATAATTCGTTCTTAAATTGTTAAACAGCATGTTCGGGCCAAGTATCTAAGTAAAGACAAATGGATTCATTTGTAATCTTAAACAAGCATGCCTGAATGTGGGAGGGTAGGGACGGGAGGCTTGGATAACCTGTAAACAAATGCCAGATGAGCGGTCGCACTTCAGGTTTTGGTGGTTGAAAACTAGCCAAAGTAACCTGCAGGGAAGTGACACCAGCCCTGTCTGCTTAAAAGGGAGTTCTGCAGATCCTCCAGCCCTCTCCTCCCGTGCCCTTCAGCAGGAGGGGAAAGCTCCCTGAATTTCAGAGTGCAAGGGCTCTCCCTTCTTCCTATCTTCAACCTTCTGTGTGTAAACTGAAGCAAAGCACCTCGGCAGGAGGCGGAGGCAGGATACTGTATGGCAGAGGGAACTATGGTTTCACCGATGGTCATGCAGGAAGGTGTCTGGGAATGTTTCTGATTTCTGCAGTGCTGCTCATTCTGGATTGGGTTCATGGTACTCGTACGAGCAAGGACACTAGAGTTGCAGATGTGCTGTACAGTGTAAAATTCAGGAACCAAAGCTGATAGGGCCTAAAGTAACATATGAACATGAAATGTTGCACTAGTAGGACAGGGGAAATGTTTCCCTCCTAATTATTTCTCAAGACGTAAATCTGTATAATAGTTTCAAGTCCTGAGACTGGTACTTAAAATGAGTTAATTTTTTTTCTAGTCCAAGATCACAAATGTTGGTACTTCCTTCCCTGCAAAATACTGCAGAGATGTTACAGGGACATATATAAAAAGACTTTATGGCAACCGTGTTATTGCCAAACAAACTGTGTTGAGTCCTAACAGCCTTACCCTGCCCTCCTCTGCAGAGGACAGTTTGCGTGAGTGAAAGGAGAGAGTTTGCTTGCAGCTCCTTTGAGTTCAAACATCTGTGAAAATAAAGGTTTTATGGGATGGGACCGAAGAAATCCACTGTCTTTTCAGCCCTGGCATCAATTAATGACCTTGACAGCTCAAAAGCCTAAGCAATGGCCACATTATTCAAAATGCTCAACTTGAATCCTTCGAAGTACAGAAAGCAAATGTGTTGAGCACCTCTCAGTCGCAGCTGCCCACGATTCCCTGCAGTCAGAGGTGGAAGTCGTCTTAATCATCTCAGCTCTGGAGAGTCCCACAGTGCCACCAGACCATGAGTCTGCTCTAGAGGACCCCATGGACTTCCTTAGAACAGCACCCATCTTTGCATCTTGGCAGAGAATGACCTGAGTCATCAGCTCCACGTCTTTTAAGCAGCGTCTGTCTCCTGCTTAAAAACAAAACAAACGCTCAGGTTCTCAGCAGGCCTGATGCAACTACTTTCCTTCCACTCACCCAGCCTACTGGGAAGCAGCGTAGTACCTGTGTCCAGTTTGCCTCGTGAAGGAGGCACGCACTAGTTGCATGTAGTGGTGGGTTTTGTAGGTGTCCATGGGGAAGGTAAACCACCCCATATGCAGTTACCTCGAAGCGAGTGCTTCAGGTCTTGGTGTGTGATTTGGGGGAGGGAAAAGGACACAAACCAGGCCAGGCTGCTTCTGCGAGCGGTGTGACTACAGTGGCCTGCTGCTGTCTGCAAAGCCGAGCTGTGTCAGCTCAAGGGAATGAGGTTCCTTTGTACTGCAGAGCAGCTCTTGAGAGAAATAGCTGTTGAACTTCAAGCATGCAGGCAAGACGTCATTTAAAAACATGTTAGAAACTTGAGAATTGCTGGATCTCTTCCACTGATTTCTGCGGGAAAACGACTAGGTTTGTAGCCTATTTTTGAATTGATTTGGCTCTGCCCAATTGGTGATTCTGCACGAGCCTCAGTGACAATACGGCTGAGCCAACAGGATGCGCAAGAGACGGGGAGGATCCAGGCTCTGCTGAGCGGAGGGAGGGTTGCAGTGAGGGAACGTGTTGAGGTAACTTCTGCTTTGACTTGCAAATGAGTCCCATGGACCCTGCAACTGCGGTGCCGTTTAAGCTGTTCCAGTGCTGCAGATCCATGTCAAAGTTGCCTTGTTTCTCATACATTTGCTTCTTTAAGCTCTCAAAAAAAGATAATCCTTGGGCTCCTCTGGTTTCTGCATATATTTGGTTTGAAGTTGTAATGTTTCTTAGGTGCCTGTTCGATTGGCAGGCATGCAGTGGCTGGAATGGAAACTCAGCTGGACATAAGAAATTCCTGTCTTGGAAAGTCCTTGCCGTGCTACAAGTGGTCACCGGACTAAAGGCATCTGGGGGCAGCTCCGCTTGGATGGTGAGGCCAGAAGGAAGAAGTGCAGTAAGACCACCACAGGAATTTGACCTGGGGGAAAAAAAAAAATCTTATTTTGGAAAGCTTTGGGCCTGCTTGTGCTAAGCAGGCCTGCTGTTGAAGCTTTTCCGCTATCTTCACACAGTTTTATTTACAGCTCAAAATAAAGAAAGCAGTAGTTCTTGACTGGTACTGTTAATGTATACGCTGTATATCAAGTTTATTGCAAAGTCTGTTAGCAAGCTACCAGCCTGGTTTTTAATCTGCAGATAATCTTACTCTCATTTATATGTTTGGGCTGTATTACTTTGCCCAGAGTAGGCGCAGCCGTTGGAATCCATCCAGTTCACCTAACAACTTTCATTAAAGAAAATTGCCCTTGTAATAAAAATTACTCAGTGTGACAAGATTCCGTAATATATTTTTTAAAGCCTCATAAAATTTTGTAGCAGTTAATGCCACTTGTTTGTTTTTTGAGATTTTCTTTTAAAAGCAAAAATTGACTTAATTGTGACAATATTTGTAATAGAGTGAAATAAATGTTTTTCTGTCTGGATGTGTGGAGGCCAGGCTGGGTGGCAGGAATAGGTGGGAGGGATAAGGAAATCAGAAAACTTTGTCTTTGAAAAGTATGTTTCACTGGTTTGTACGTTGTTTGTGAGATTGCTTGGAAGTCTGTGACTCTTTAGCAAGGGAGAGTAGGTGCAATAACATCCACTCACTTGCAGTTCGTGGTACATAAGTCTTAACCTTATAAAATGCAGTGATCAAGCATGGATTTTTCTGCAGCAATTGGGAACAGCTTATCTGAGCATCATCCTGCTTGGTCCACGTGTCCCCTGCACCAGCGAGAATACATGGGTGCTGATGGAGTACCTGTAGTTTTTCCTTGCTTCTTCCAGCCGTCAGAGACATAAGAAGGTTCCTAATGCGTGAGGCATTTCTTACCAATGCAGCATAGAGCAGGCTGCTCGCTGCAAGCATGAAATGCTTTGGGTTTTTTTTACTATGGAAATGCAGTAAAGAAGCGCTAAAGAACCAAACCCGGCATTTGGGAACGGAATGGGAAGTCAGTGGATTAGAGTTCTTGTTGTCTCTTTGCAGAGTACTCACCTGAGAAAACTCTGTGGCTCCTATGCCTTCTTTTCTCCCGTTATGCTAGAAAAATGGGGAAATTTTTCCATTCTTAACTGCCTGTTCATTAATAGATATAAATCACCCTGTCCTCGGTTAGTCTGTAGCAGAGCAGCCATCATCATCGCTACAAATATGGCCGAGTCCAGTGACTTTTTGTTCACTTGCTAGTGTGTGTCTTCCTGCATGAGACCAGCTCCAAAACATGCTCGTGTTTCTTGGTAGCAGGCTCAGCTGTGCTATCCTCGTCCCCCTGGAGGGATGGCTTAGGCTGCCTTCAGGTGTCTCCACAGATGAAACTGCACAACAAACCAATGGTTTTATGGCTTTTGGTTTTATGCCAGAATATAAAATGACCAGCACACAGATGGAAGACAAACCTCTGGGATCTATCACAGTCTCATTTTCTTGCAGAAAGTCCATATAGAGATTTCTCATTGTTTTGGATCTTTGGATTTTTTTAAGACTTTCCGGTGCTTTGTAGGTCTGGTCTAGATAATATAAATATTGTGGGCTCTGATCTTGTAAGTGCTACAGTACCTGTGGCTACTGTTAGGGGAATTGGACCCAGAGCTTCTGTGTGATGGTTACCTCCTTTATTATAATGAGCACCGGCAGGCGCTCTCCTGTTTATCTTGTCTCAGGTGGATTCACTAAGGTGTACCTGCTGGCTTGGGCTTAACTGATTTATGCTTGAAGTGAGGATTGTTTTTTGTTCTCTTTTCTAATCTTTTGTGATAAACTAACGATGGCAAGAGTTGAGCTATGATGTTAAACAGTAGTGGTGGCTTTTCTTTTTTCTTTGTCTTTCTTTTTTTTGGCTTTTTAGGTCTACCCACTGCCTCGGGAAGAAGGCAGCTGCACTAATAATATATCTAGTCTCTATGGAAGGCTCTTATTTGAAAAATCTATAATTGAGTGGACAAAATTTCTGGTTGCTTGAGAGGATCTATTCAGAAGAGACTTGAAAAGGATGAGGGGGAAAGCGTGCTAGACAGCAAGAAGTACTAAGGGCTCTATTGAGCAGGGAAACCTATGTAGATATTGTGGGACAATTAGACTTGTCAGGCAAAACATAAAAATGCATTTGTGAGCAGAAAGTCCTGGGGAATGTTAAATAAAGCTTTGAAAAGGGTAAAGAGCTTGCTAGGAATACCTCAAAAGCAAAGAAGTTGATTTGGGGGATCTTTGAAGGAAGGCAGGTGATGGCTGCTTCAAAGAGAAGGTGCAGAATGTGTGTTACTCATAGGGATTTTGCCCGTTTTTTTGCTCCAGTACCTAAAACCCTGAAGCACAATTGCTGGGTCAGCACCACAGGGGAGAGCTTATAACTTAGTTAAGTTTATTTGTCCCTTTGCTCTTTTTAGAGAGCTATTCCAATACCCAGCTTCCCTGGTGCCCTGTTCGGGGGCGCTTTCACACTGTCTGCCTTTTCAGCCCCTGCCTTTCATGCCTGCTTTGGAAGCCAAGGAAGACTCTGCTGTACAGAATGGAGTGGATGTGTTCCCTAAAGTCAAGGCAAATAAACCTGCGAGGTTATTTGTATTTGAACGACTGCCTCTGTTCAAGTTCTGTTGTGTGAGATTTTAAGATAAGTTAATTGCTTAGATTTGACAAACTAGCTTTTGCCTAACGAGGCTTGTTTCCTTGATCGGTTGCTGATGGCAGTGGATAGTATGGTGCATTAATGAACAGTCCCTGGCACGCTGTGAATGGGGTTTGCTGTCAAGTAAGTCAAAACTTTAGATGCCTAAAGATCAACCCATTAGTGATTAGGCCAGCATCAGTTCTTAGCCTATTTTTAGGTTTTTCTTTGGTGCTTCACTCTTTGATGTAAAGACAGCTGTGTGCCCCTCACTCTTTATGTAGACCGAGCTTTTTATTTCAGGATCTAAACAAGCTATCCATTGTTTTGATCACTCGGTAATCTTTCTGCAGCTTTCCTGTTTGAATTCTTGTTAATCGTAGTGACCACAAGTGTCTGTGCTAATTCAGATGTGGCTCCAATCCATGTTCAGTAGCTTGAATATTTCCATATTTAAATCCAAATATCTCATCTGATAAGCATTTTATATAGCCATCCAAATATATATAGTGGCTATGCCTGCCTTGCTGGCTTGGAGGATGTTTCACTAGGCTTTTTGCTGTTTAAACGAAATTATTCTTGTTTCCTTTTTCCCGTTATTGCTTTTATTTACTGTTTAGGACCTACTTCCAAAGACAGGAACTGCATTTTTAAGAAATTAGTTGTTACAGCATTTAAATTTCTCATTTTCATACAGAACACCTGAAGAAACGCCTGGAAGATTATATGGCCCAGTTCCCAAATGTAAGAATCCTCCGAACCAAAAAGAGAGAAGGGCTGATAAGAACTCGAATGCTGGGGGCCTCTGTGGCGATAGGGGATGTCATCACCTTCTTGGATTCCCATTGCGAGGCCAATGTGAACTGGCTGCCACCTCTGTTAGGTAAGTGTGTGGTGTTGTACATGGCTGAAGACTGAACTGCTAAACAGCTGGCACCAGATGTGCGTGTTGAATTTGTTTTATTTCCACCTTCTGCTTTCTCCTAATGTTCTAAGTGGATAAAGGCAGATGAAATGTCTTAAAAGGGAGAACAAAAAAAAAAGGCAAACAAAACAACCAACCGCAAGACTCAGGTGAATTGTTGGCAACTTGTAGCCTTTAATACAAGAATTTTTTTTTGTTCTAGAGTCCTGCACTGTACAATAACCCTATCATATGCTTTGCTTAATTAAAGAGCAGACATTGTATTCTTCTCTGTCCTCACTAAATGAAATCTAAAATAATTTACAGCTTGCTAGATGAGTAAACTATCGTATGGTCATTCAGCAGCTTGCAGAGAGGAATGGCTTTATGGTAAAGAAAAGATCTTTGCATAGAGGTTTTAAATAGCTTTTAGGGTTTGTTTTTCTCCTATATAACTATGTTGAACTTCATAGTGTGCAAGCCTGTTCAAAATACTTCTTGTGAATGACAGCTGCTGGTATGTATTTGTAGAACGTGTGCAGTCCTTTCCAAGGCAGTGCTTTGTCTTTAAGGAGGCATCAGTTTTACAATGTCAGTTCCTTTCAAGGGTGACTAATTGAAAGGACAGTGCCTCCTGTTTCTGGTACCTGTATCCCTCTGGCCAGTACCAAACTCCTTTACAGTCCTATCGCAAGTGACCTGTCAAAGCTCTCTCTGAGGTGTGACTTTGCCAAATAAATTGCGGCAACAGTAGTCTAGCGGAGGTTTAAGAAAAACTAGTCAGATTTGTCAGCAGGATTGTTGGATGGTAATTCTGTTGCTTTCACTACAGTTTGTATCTGGCAGTAGTGTAAAATATTTGCAGTTTCATGAGCCCCGGGGAGGGAGGACAGAATTAGCTCAAATGCCATTTAAATGAGAACACGTAGAGCATGCTTTAATTTTAAAGCATAGAAAGGATTTCTGTTAGACGTGCATTGGAAGCTGAAACATCATTTGTCGCCTCTGCTCTGGAAGTTAACTTCCAACAGGAGACCGTCTCAGTAATAAAGTATTTAAGAAGTTCCAGATGTTTGTGCAGGAATTAATCCTGTCTTGTATTATTTGGTGGGAAGAAAAGGTTGAGGGGAGGAGGTACGCTTGCATTTCTTGAGCCTGCTGAGAGTAGTTATGCCATTAGTCTGAATTGCTTCCTGCCAGAATCTGGCATAGCAATTAAAGCTAGGTGGTACAATGGGTTATTGCCCTGGCTTTGAGTCAGTGCAGGAAGGGTTCACATCTCGGTCACTCGTTAAAATGAGGACTGTTCACTAAGTACAAGATTGTCTGGTTTTAGCCTGGCGGTTTAGGTATCTGTGGTAGTGTGGCTGTGTCTTTCTATTCTGCTTCTGGGTGATGGTCGCTATAGCATGAGTGCCTGGTGGTTTTATCTCAATATTTCTAGCTTGAATATCTCAACTATTGCAGAAATACCATATAATTTGATATAAATTGGAGCGTCTGCCTGAAAGAGAATGAACGGGAAGAAAGCTGTGTCGTTCTTGGACAACTTTGTATTTTGATTCTCTTTTCTATAATTTCATGGTCAAAGAAACCAACTGGTGCAGGTTTTCTAACATGTTTCTCCAATCTTCAGATCGCATTGCCCGAAACCGCAAGACTATCGTTTGCCCTATGATTGATGTTATTGATCATGACCACTTTGGATATGAGACTCAGGCTGGAGACGCAATGCGAGGTGCATTTGACTGGGAGATGTATTACAAGAGGATCCCTATTCCTCCTGAGTTACAGAAACTTGATCCCAGTGATCCCTTTGAGTAAGTTACTGAAATGCAGCGTGCTGAGAGCTGGCTAACAAAGTAACACCCTGTTACAGGGTTGGTTTACACCGCAGTGTAGTAAAAGTCAGAAGCCGGTGTTAAGCTACTTGCTTTTTGGCAGCTGTTTGCTTTGTTGGTTTAAAAGAAATGCATTGTGTGGTAGCTGTGAACATTCTCCTTTTCATTGCTATTTTTTGTCACCTTAATTCCTGCAGAAGTTAACATTTCATTTAAAACTGTAATGTGTAACATTTAATGTGGTCATTTATTACTGAGATCTTTCAAACATAACTTAGGATCCCTAATGCTCTGCCAAAAACAACAAACCAATGGCAGCTTATGTCGTTCCCAGGTGTGGGGAGAAGAAAACCTAGCAGAATAATTACAGCCATTTTGATGATTGCAGTGCATTGCAGAAGTAAATCTGGGAACAAGTTATGTTCTGCTGCTGCTGTGCTTGCCAACATTGAGACAGTTCTGCTGTCCTTTATACTTCTGCAGTGTTAAAAAAAAAAATAACCCAACAAAACACCTTTTGAGGTCATGCTCAATGACTTGATCGTACTACTGAGACAAAGAGCACCACATGTGCAGCATATGGGTCCCTCTGGGAGAGGTTATGTCCTGTCACTTAATGTGAGCTCTTTTGTCTGTTTAGAGGAGAGGCATAGACTGGTTCTGAAGGGAGCCTAGTCTGGTCCTCCTCATTTGCAAGTGGGAAATTAGTAGATAATGCAAAACCAACCATTTGATGCTCCGACAGGGCTGCAAAGGCACTGGGAACACTGGGTGATGAGAAGAATATTTGTCAACTCTTGCTTTGTTTTTTAAATGTTTAGCTAGAGATCTGTATCTTTGAATGTGTTTGTAATATGGAGTCTGGTTTTTCCTTAAGGTCTCCTGTAATGGCTGGAGGACTGTTTGCAGTCGATAGAAAGTGGTTCTGGGAGCTGGGAGGGTATGATGCAGGTCTGGAGATATGGGGAGGAGAGCAGTATGAAATATCCTTTAAGGTGAGCTATGTTCTCTGGAAATTACTTTTGTTTTGAAAAGTAAGAATTGTTCTGAGGCACAGAATGTGAATGATCTATCTTGTCCTTGCTTTTGCGTGTGACTAAAGGTGAAAGAGCTGGGAGTAGTAAGATAGTACACAGAAGAAACAGCGATGACGTGACGAGTCATTTGCGAGGGTCAGTTTTGGAGCATGATTAGCTGGGGTGTCCCCCCTTCTGTGGTCGCAGCTTCAGCTGCATGCACTCTTCCCGGCAAGTCAGCTTGTGTGGAGCTCGCTCTGACTGTTAGGCTTCTTAGCACTCACCCTGGCAAGAAGGTGAAATACTCTCCTTCTTGAGGGAAGGAGAATTCAGGCACCTCAGTGTTTGCCCAGTTGAGTACCTCAGTCCTCAGCTTGAGTTCCCAGAGATGAGAGTGACTTACTGTATATAGTCAATCCATCTGACGCCTGGCTGCGAGGAACGGAGACTTTTAATTACCCTGTAAAAAATCCTCAGCAATTGGAATAATAACACTGTTGCTGGCAATGACTTCAGATCATTATCTGTCTGGCTTGGGGACAATTCTGTTACTGGTTGACCAAACTGTTCAGTTGAGGGCTTTAAAATGAGTTAGCCAGCTGACCAAAAATGCACACTACAAGTAACGAGTAACCGTGACCCACGAAGACCACTGGTACCTGTGCTGTCTTGGAATATTGCACTGAAATCCATTCTAGGAAACCCACTGGAATGTCCAAAGCCGCTGAAGGTGGGTGGCTATTCTTCTCTTCAGTGGTGGGACTCCTTTCCATAGCGTGGAGTGAATTCAGTAAAGAGTTCTGTGTTAAATTCTATTTGAGTCCCTATGTGGTTTCTCTATCAGAAGTTGAATATCGTAATCTCACAGGTGTCTGGATGCCACTGAACTAAGCTCGTTGGCCTCAGCACGAGGCCAGAAGATGGTAGTGATGCTAACATAGTGCGCAGTTTAGCTTTGGTGGCTAAAATTCCTCATCTGTCTCCCCAACAAACAAGTCATGGCTGATCCTCACAAAACAGATTCCTAATTCTTGATGCCACTATGCAATTAAAAGGCATATCAAGCTATATTCAGCAAGACATATTGCCATGCATACATACTTACCGTGTGCTACTGTACAGCAAACAATGCCAGAAAAGGCATTTTTTCAAGGCGATGGATTTTCTTCCATTGTTTTCTCACAAGAAAACCCTAAGTAATAAAGTCGCATTGGAGGTCCCTTGTCCTCTGTAATGGTAGCAGGAAGGGAGGGGCGGGGGGCACCCACTTTGGAGATGTCATTACAGTTAGAGCCATTTATTCTTTGTGTTGCGTGTAATGAAATTGTGTAACAATGTCATCCTCTGCAGGAGGGGCAGCGGCAGTATTCAGCCTCTTTTCCTTGGCCCTTTGTGAAAATGCTGGTTTCCAAGAGTGATGACAGTGGCTGGGCAAGCCCTTTGTCTCCAGTGCTACAGCAGACAGTCACACTGCTTGATCTGCAGGAAATAAAACTACTTCATTCATCTGTTTGCTTATCCTCCCTGAAACACACTGTGTTTTATTTCAGTCCAGAGATGGTAATTTATGGAGGGATAAATTTGCTTTAATTAATCTCTTCAAAGACCCCCTTTTTTCTTTCATTGTGCAACAGAAAAATGAAGTTTTAACTGAAAGAGGCTCAGTGTATTTTCAGAAATTAAGATAAATTGATACATTCATCTGTGGCTGATAGATTTAATAATTCTGCTGGAATTGCAAGAATAGAAGGTTTGTTCATAGAATTTATGAAGCTATGACATTTCCTGGCGAGCTTAGAGCTACGTTTTTACCTTTAGAAGCAGACTGAGATTTTGTAGTTAAAGGGGCACTATCAAATAATTTAAAGCTTTGGGTTTAGATGTGGGGTACCTGCTTTCACATTATTTATTATCTAATGGGAATTCAGATTCTAAGTGTGTCAAATTTACAGCCTGGCTTTAACAAAGAATCTATTCCTGTGCCTGGGAGTTGTAGGTGCAGGTACTCTTTAGTACTGCTGGTCTTTGATCCATTGCATTAGGTCTGGCCTTCTCAAGCCTCACCAGAAGTAGATTTTTTATTTTTTTTTCCTTAAACATATTCTTTTTTGGCCACGTATGAACTGTGCTTTACAGTTTTTTGCCTTTATTTTAAAATCCAGAGCTCTGTTGCTGAGAGACTGGAAATAAACAAGTTTATTTAGGAGCCTCTTGCCTTTCTGTTTTGAGATCATATGTATTTCTGTCATCAGCTGGCTCTGCTTCCTTCTGAGAAGAAACTTTCAGGCTGAAGGCAAGCCAACAGAGAAATCATTAGTGTTTATCACCTCAGAAAATATTTAGCTGGAGAATGGATCAAACTCTGTTAATAGAAGCTTTGCTTCTTGTATGAAATGTGTACACCAAACATCACTAGAAAACATAGCATGCTGGGAGGACAGAGAATTCAGGTGAATTTTCAATTAGAAACAAACTTCTAACCCGAACTGCTGGGTTGTAGTTTTCTGGGTCTTCTCAATCCCTTAAAACAGAAATTTCTAGATTAGAAACAAAGGAGGCCGTCTATCCATTCCATGTTCAAGCAGAAAACATGCACTTCTTCCTTCTCTTCACCTGTGTATATCCAGAATACCTCGGTGCCTGTACCCCAGTACTTCTACGGGTCAGGGGTCTTCCTGTTTCGGGTCATCATCAGATGCAACAGGAATATTGCAAACTTGAATTTTAGTTGCAGTCATTGCACTTGTTCAAACGAGCCTCGTTTTTCCATGAACCCTGCTTGCAGAATGCTCCAGGCAAACTGCTCTGCGGATCTGTGTGATGTAAGAAGCGTTCTCCTCCATCTCAATGGACCACCAGATGCTGACCTTTGAGTACATTCTTGTATTTTGGGGAAAGGGTAAACAAGAATGCACAGCTATTTCTGTGCAGTGCTTGTTACCTTTCCTTTCTGCTGCCCCTAACTCTACAGCTGCAGTTTCTCTGTTCAGTGGACTGCATTGATGGTTGTTGGTTTTTTTCTTTGCTTTTTGGGAGTTACTTCCATACCTCTCCTCTCCTCACAGTTTTTCCTGGTCTTTTGTGTCTTTCTGCAATGATGTGAACAAAATTGAGTACTTTACCCAAAGTGACAATGTGTCTTTCCTCTTCTAAACACAGCTTAATAGCTCTGATTTTCTGAATGCTCCTGCATACTCAACAAATACCTACATTCTGCTGCCTACATAACCACTTCATTTTCTTTGAGAGTAATGTATTTAATTCGGAGTGGTGTATATATGAAGCATTTAAACTGTTCGTTTCTGCAAGTGCTACTTTGTACAGCACTTATCTATGCTTAGTTTTATTTGTTGCCTGTTTTCCAGTATTTTTGTGGCTTCTATTCTGTTTGGCTTACGTAATCTTTGCTAAACTGCTTCACGCCTCTCTTCCATAAATATATCGTCTCTGATTTATTGGGTATGGGGAAACAAGAGGAAAAAGTGACTTGTAGAGGCATAAATATAGATGTACTTTGTACCTTGGATCTTGAGTGGTGTGGCTCTCAATCCTTTAACTGTACATTGTACTTTAAGAGCAAAGAATGAGAATCCAGAATGTCACTTGCTACATGATAGATCATTTCAGTTTTAGGAATGCTTGTTTTGTAATTTAGAGGTGTTAAAGCCTTCACAAAATTCAATGGGCTTGGTGCAAACAAGCTGTATCAACAGTTGCCCTGAAAATAACAATTAAGGGGGAAGCAAGAGAGATAGGCAGTACTCGTGGTCTTCACTCCTTGCTTCAGCAATGGGAAACATCCACTGCGCTTACTCTGGTGATTGCAAATCATTGCATTTTTCCAGATGCTTTTCCCAAAGCTTCAGCAGGGATTGCTTCTCCTGATTTCCATAGCATAAAACACGTTGCATGTTTTCCAACAAATCCAAGTGCTCTATAGCTTGTGTTTGCATATCTAATGCATGCACCTCCTTTGCCCCGTGTCAGCAGCACATTTCCGATTCGCATTTTGCCACTGGCGTCCTGGCAGGTGCGCAGTTAGGGTGCAGCTGCCAAGGGATCACTTCTGACAGCATCTCTAGTTGTATCGCTGAAGTTAGTGCTGATTGTGAGACTCCACTGCTTATTCCAGGCACATACACCACTTTCCAGCAGCTCACGTTTGCCCACACTGAAACAGGCCGGGCATTCTGCTGCTTTTTTGTGTGTGGGTTTTGTTGGTTTTTTTTTTTAAACCAGCACATGCTGCTTAATTCTACATCTCTCAGCTGCAGCAGAGGGTGGCTTCTCTCTCCCTTCCTATCTGGTGATGCAGAGATGAGTTTCAGACGACTTACTTGAATTTTTGGCCTCTGTTAACCCTATGTGCTTGGTTCAGGTTCCAGAGTAGCCTCCCACCAAGCAGCAGCAGGAAAGTGGACCCCTCTCCTCTCCGAAATGCAATTTTTGGAAAGTGTTATCGTTACTTTAAAATGCTCCAGACGGTAAGGAGGGGCCGTGCTGGCATATGTTGTGTGAGAGAAGGCATTGTGCAAACACGTAGATCCCAGTGGTCTTTGAGCTACCTTAATCTTTTATAGAGCAGTAAGTCCCAGCTGCAACAGCAGCTCATGCATACAGTACAGAGGATTACAATTTTCCTGAGTTATTGGTTGTCCTTGCTTTCATCCTCTCGCCTACCTTGTTGTGCAGAGAACCCCCTTAACTCATCCGCTGTGTCCTTTTCTTCCCACCTTTGAGTGTGTGCTCAGACAACCAGCCAGCTTCTCTCCATTGGTCCATCCCATGGTCTTTATTTCTGTCATGGCTTGCAGAAGCAGCTTTCTTGTCAAGGCTTGACTCTTTCCTTTGTGTTTTGTCCCTCTCTTGGGAAGCATTGGCTCATCATGGTGCAGTCTTTGGAAATCACAAACCTTGTATACCCAGATAATTTGTGTTCACACACCAACTGCAGTATTGTCTTGTGGGTTTGAGAGAGGTTCAGCTGTCTTACGTGACATTGTTTTCTGAAATAGCAGAAAGGGAATTGGATCAGCATAACATTCCCATGTAGAGAATAGGTGGCGTATTATCTTTTGCTTTCATAGCACACTAGCTGAGTCAAAGGCTCTTGAGTCGCTTTATGAATATGGAGTTACAGCTCTCCAGGCCACTGAAAAGATGGAAGTAATATCACCGGTGCTGTTATTTTACTTCCCTTGTACATGGTTTTATTATTAGAGTGAAATTGTTGCCTTAGAAAAATCTGTTGCAGTATGCCTATTGACCTCAGTGTAGCCAGGTTTTCTCTTAATTCTAGCAGATCTGTCAGCTCCTAGAGTCCTAGCTCAAAATGTAGATTGGTAGAATTGTGCCTGAGGAGGAAGAGAAATTTCCTGTTCTCTCCTAATGAGATCTGATTAGATCATTGTATAAAGCACTGCCTGCCTGACCAGCTTTAATTCTTATTCTTACGGCATTCTAGTAAATGGCTGATTGAAATTAAGTGCGTCAAGTTCAGGCTCTGATGTTTACTGTCGTGTCAGCCAGGGAGATAAGGCACCATCTCCCCTTTCTGTAAAACAAGAAGAAACTGGCTCCCCTGGCCTAAGGAGAACACAGTAAGCGGCAGTCAGTGTTACTGTGAAGGCACGAAGTGCTGCCCCAGAGAACAACACTGTTTCAGCTGTTTGACTGTGCTGTATTTTTAACAGTCTGAGTTTTGGTGTGTCATGCCTGTGAACTGTACCCTTGTTTAAAAACAACCAAATATCACTAACTGAGTGGAAGCGTCCTCTCAGCTAGCACGCCGCTATTTTGGGTTTGCTTCACTTGCAGTTATTCCTTGACAGACCCTTGGATGTGATTCCCCTGACCTTTAACTCTAGCTTTCCAATGCTTTTGTTAGCTGTGTTTTACCCATGCATGTCACGCTCTTTCTCTCTCCCCCTTCTACCAGTATTATAGATAAGGACTGGTAATTGTCTTTATGGAGGTTGTAATGAGTTCTGTCACCACACAAAGCAGCTCACTAATAAAATAAATCAAAGCAGCAATGAATGAATGGAAAGCATGCTTTTAAAATTAGATTTGTACTGCAAGTGCCATACTGTCACTAGCAGCATGAGACAATGTTAAAAAGGCACTGAGTTGGCAAAGTACCTTGAAAGGGTCACTGAGCTCTGCTAGCAGGAATTGGGAAGCTTTCCATTGCCTCCATGCAGCACTGGTAGTTGCAGCATCATTTGGGAGTAAATATTCTAAAGCATGATTAGGGAAAAAGTGCTTAAAACTGATCTTAGATTTTACTTATTCAGTAACTCAGTTAAGTAGCTTTTCTAATTATATCATTACATGTGTTCGTGTAATATCATCTTCTCTACCTGGAGTCTTGTACCAGCTTGGAGCTCTTGGCCCAACATATCATCAGTTCTGTCTCGCTTCCCGTGCCCCCTGCCTCTCCAGCGTACCACTCATTAGATAAGTGCTGTCTGTATTACCGCTTCACGACATCTGCAGTGCAAGGACAGCGCTCTCTTCTCTACCTGCAGACTGACTGCAGGGGTCTGTTTCTCACGTTACTCAGGGAAGTCGTGCTTTCAGAGATGTGTGTTCACGGTGGCCTGACTGAAAGCCTTTCCTTAGAGATCAGGGGCAAGTGAGGCATCCTGCGGGCAGGCAGCAAGGATAGGAAGCTGGTGTTTTCGTTCAGCCCGATGGGGCTTTCGTGATGCAGTGTGCAGTGCACTGTGTAGGAATACAGGTTGTTCCGGAGTGTGTGTGCCTATGCAACTGAGGCTTCTTCAGCCGTTCCTGCAGTTTTTTATAGTTCCCAGATCTCTTACAGCCTTACACAAACCATTTCTGTCATAAAAACACAGAACAACCCCGAATTCTTGTTTTCTCAGTCTACCTGTTAATTTCCTAGCAGAGAAATCACACTGTGGCCCTCTGCAGCAAAAAGCACAGCAGCTACAGAATAAGAAGCATTTCTAATTCCACTAGAACCTTCACAGAAACTGAGTGCTAGTTTCTTTTTTCATCTTCATCTCTTCTGTACCAGCCTCTCAAGACACAGCAGGGACAAAAGGAATGAAATTCTGTAGAAAGAGTGTTTGTCAACTTTCTTCTTGTCTCTCTCACCATAATGACATGTAATTAAGTACCTTGAACTTTAGAAGTTGCCTGTGAAAAATATTCCTCTAACTGAGAGCAACCAACCTCCATTAAGTTATACGCAGTCAGCAAATGACTGTAATTATTAGGGCCAGTAGACAGAGCTGAAACTCCAGAGGACTTTAGTGTCAGAGCTAATAATTATGCAGCAGCCTTGGCCAAATATTTCTCTTCCGAGCTAAGTATTTAATATTGTCACTGTAGAATATTAATGGAATTGCCTGCTATGTGTGAAGCTGTTGACTAAGCTCATTGTACAGTGAACTGCGGTGGCTCAAATTAGCCACAGTGAACAGAGAGATCAAGAACACTGCATCAGCCTGCAGCACCAGCGAACCTTCTTAAATATCGCTGCCTTCGGGGCATTAACATAAGATCTGGGGACAAAATGAAGGGCAACACTGTGTCGTGCTTTGAGAATTCAGAAAGTCATTTGTCTTGCATACTGAAGGATACTTTTTCTTTTAAGTATTGATTAGATATCTCTGGAAAGCACATATGAATATATTTCTTAAACCAAATTAAGTAGATTGGTTGGTTCAGAAAACATCTCCTTTGGTTTCACTTGGACAAAATGGTTACATCCATGCTATGAATAAGGAATAAAAGAAAGTTGCTGCAGGGTGTTGGCACAGTGAAATCTTCCCAGATGGGGAAAGAAACTTCTGGACCTAATCTAGACGTTAACCAAGTATGTTAACCAGCCAATGTTTTCACCAGGCAGGGATTTCTACTTAATTGTAAGGCTGCAAAAGCAATGGGTGCATGTCAGCAATGAAACCGTATGAGAGCAGTGATAACCACAGGAAAAAGTAGCAGTTTCTTCTGGTTTCTGGCACTTGAATGGGCTCATGAGTTCCCTGGAGTGTTTTGCCCAACACATGATCTGTACTATAGAGATGACCTCCCTTCTACAGCGGCCTTACACAACCTACCCCCAGGTCTTATATGGCAGTCCGGTTGAACTATTGTGGTTACTATTGCTGTAAGAACATATATCAATTTAAAGTGTGCTGTGTGCTGTTCTCTGGGTGCTTGGATTTATATTTTTTTTTTTCTGTTCTTTTCTCTAAGTAATGCAAAATTGAACTGTTTAGCCATTGGGCTTGATAGCACTTGTGCTAAATCAAGGCTTGCTGCACGGCTCTAAGTGGGTAGTTATAGGATTTGAGACTAAGGCAAGGAGGGCAGGGTATTTGGGAGAAAGTGTGCTTTGAAGTAAAAAATCTGGGTTAAGCTTTTTCATTACTTGAAAGTCTGTCTTTTTTTTTTTTTTTTTCCTTCATTTTTCTCTATATAACCAAGAATGAATCTGTATCTCTGCTGTTCCACAGGTATGGATGTGTGGGGGTCGCATGGAGGACATCCCTTGCTCTAGAGTTGGTCATATCTACAGAAAATATGTTCCATACAAGGTTCCAACAGGAGTCAGCCTGGCAAGAGTAAGTGGCAATGGCATTCTCCACAACAGATGTCTGACTGCAACGTGAACATGCCGTTGTCTCCTCTCACCCCACAATGGGAGGCAACTGTAGGCTTTGTAGTCCATAAATTGTACTTGAATGGTGGTCAAATTGAGCAGTTTTGCAGTGGTGGATGCGTAGCACAAGGGGCGGAGAGCCTAGGGGAGCTGCAGGCTCATGTGCGGACAGCTGCCATGCTCTAGACGTCAGCCATTACTAGGTGTGGGGAAGGGACTTTGCAATCAGGCACTGGCTATGGAATCACCAATAAAAACAAGATATGGCTTTATTTGTATAATACTTCAGTCATTTTATAGCTGTGCTCTCCAAGAGCAGCAGGATTCAGCGTGGTGATTGTGTTTTGGTGATTGAAAGACCTCTCAGCTTCAAGCATCACAGACCACTGAATAGGCAAGCTGTAATTTTCCACAATGGAACGTTCTGTGCCGTCTTATTTCTTAATCTAGTGTAGCCCAAAGAGGAAAGAGTTTTTGTCTATCGTGCACTAGCTTTTTCCAGTTAATTTCCAAATTGAGAAGGGATTGCATTGCCCTCTGGTGGGAGAAGAAAAATCATAGGAGCAGGAAGGCTGAAAAACTAAAAAACCCAAAAAGGTACCCTGCTGTTCTGCAGTCTTATGGCTTGCAAGTGTTAAAATGTTTCCTAGTTTAATAGAATCACCCTAGTTATAGATCTGGATTTATTACTCAGCCCAGCAATGACCTGTCAGAGCGATAGAGTGCTCTCCTGTCTGTGCCATCTCTACAGGAAGAAGCTATATTTCTTTTGGTTCAGTATTTGGCTCTTGCATACTTCCACAGTGCTGGACGGAGATGGCAGGCAGGTGTAGGAAAGGCTGTTTCTTGGCATCTAAGATCGTACAGTCACCTTGAGATGAGCACCTGCTCTTGTTGTGCATAGGCTGCATTTGGGGCAGGGTCAGCATGCTGGTCATTCTTAACATCCTAATTTTTTTGGTAGTAAATGACCACTGCTGGCCTGACCACCTTCATGCAAGATGGGCAGTGTTGCTGGGTCGCTGAAGTTATGACTGCACATGGCACGTTACTGTGTGGCACCAAGAAGGTACCTGATGTTGCCAGAGAACAGTCCAAGGTCCAAAGGTCTCTTGAGTGTGTTGTGACAAGCAGTAGGGCGGGTATCTTGAGAGGGTGGTGTTCGCTGCTGTCTTGGAATTGCACAGTGGATTAAGCTTTGCAGTGATACGTGAAATATACCGCTGCCAGGAGGTAAACCCTTTGCTTCTATTCTGAAGGGTCATCACCTGAAAGTTCCATATTCCTGCAGTATCTCAGAGTTTCTTTTAAACAGCTTTTTACCCAAGAAAACAGAAAAGTAGTGGTAAGAAAGAATATTGTGAACCGAAGCTTTCCAGAAGAGAGAATACTGCAAATCCCATTCCTAGATGGATATAAAAGATGCAATAAGAAGGATTTAAGAAAGCAGCTTTTTGTCAGGGACCTTTGAATGTCCAGTGGTATTTACCAGTATCATTTTCTGACTAGCTTCTTCACAGAAAAAGAGGAAAAAAGCCAACTTTTGATTAATGTTGTTTTTCTTAGCCACAAGGAGCTAGATATAATGGCCAAGTGCCAGGACTCTGTTTTGACCTCAACTGAAAATATCTTTCTAAAAGTCCCTTGGAACTAGAGAATAATAAAAATAATCTTCGTCCTGAAGCTGGAGAGAAAGAGTGGATGTGAATGAAAATCCTTTCTGAGCAAAACCATGGGAGCTGTTCTGAATGCTAATGTCAGTAGTTTGTGCAGAGTGTTCGCAGGTGTTCTTCCCTCTCATTTTCACACGTGGCTGTTACCCACACAGAACTTGAAGCGGGTGGCTGAGGTGTGGATGGACGAATATGCAGAGTACATATACCAGCGTAGACCAGAGTACCGGCATCTTTCTGCAGGGGACGTCGCAGCTCAGAAGGAACTTCGCAACAACCTCA
Organism: Pluvialis apricaria; assembly: GCA_017639485.1. Classification (NCBI taxonomy): domain Eukaryota; kingdom Metazoa; phylum Chordata; class Aves; order Charadriiformes; family Charadriidae; genus Pluvialis; species Pluvialis apricaria. Next base: position 8,461,203 of record CM030019.1, read on the forward strand.
ACTGCAAAAGCTTCAAGTGGTTCATGAACGAGGTCGCATGGGACTTGCCAAAGTTTTACCCACCAGTGGAGCCTCCAGCAGCTGCTTGGGGAGAGGCAAGTTCGTGCTCTGAAACCCGCAGTGGACAAACAGGCTGCGGTTTGGTTTCTTAAAGTTGCCTTACCCATGTGTTCTGGTACCGTTTTGCTGTGAGTAGGGTGGCAAGCGAGTGTGTAAAGATCCTGCTTGATATGTTTCAAAGACCAGAACTCCTCTACCTGATCAAAGGCGGCAGTTAGGCAGCCATTTCTATTAGTGCGCAGCAACAAAGAGAATAGAGGCTTGGCTTGTTCTGCATGTTGCTTATTTAGTAAAAGGCAGAACATGCCAACAGGGAAGACTAGGGAGAGGCAGCAGCTGAGCAACAGTAGAAATCTTGTATTTCAAAAGGGCTGCACAACTGTGTTGAGCTACTCTGCCCCTTAGCTTTCCCATCTGAAAGCCAGGAAAACCACCCCTGTTTTTGAAAGTCATCTGCGTTCTGGGGAAAGAATCACCCCAGGAGTGAATTCATGGATTGTTACACTCAACAACATAGTGGACCCTGCAGTCCTGTAGCTGGTGGGTTTTGCTGTGGCCTGGAGGTTATTGTACAGCTGGCGATGGGTCCTATTTTGAGTTCCTGTGCTTTCTTCTAGCTGTTACCTGTCAGCTCGGATACATAGTTAAGTGAGGAATCTTAAAACTGTCTTCGTACAAATACTGCCACTATTTAAGGCAATATAAGCCTTCTTTCCTGTCACTTGGTAAGAGCAGGAGATTCAGTGACTAATTTACTGTTTCAGATACGTAATGTAGGAACTGGACTGTGTGTGGATACTAAGCACGGAGCCCTGGGATCGCCACTGAGGCTGGAAAACTGTGTGAAGGACAGAGGAGAGGCAGCATGGAACAACGTGCAGGTAACAGTCCCTCTGATAAATCACCAGCCCCTAAATAAATTTGGGGAGGGAGAAGTTACAAGAACAAATGTTTGAGAAGGAAGGCCGTTGCAGAACTCTGTCAGGTGAACAGAGGGTGCTGTGCACCCCAAGGCTCATGGGCTAATTATACTTGATGGGCTTGTAGCAGGATGTGGCTTGTGCTGGTGGCAGGGCCTGGAGCCTGGCAGACTTTGTGCAGAGCTTTTACCTCTGCTTTGAAGTTCTCAGAGTGAACAAAAGAAAGCACAAGAAAACAATATGCCAAAATAATAATAAAAAAAAAAAAATAGTAACAAGGCAGCTGTAATATGTAACAAAGTGAATATTAACTTCAAAGGTTGTGCTGAAAGAAGTGATAGAGGAGCATCGTGCATATTAATGAACCTGCAGGAGCATTCAATAACCGCTTACTATCATCCTTCTGACAGGAGGCAAATGCATTATAAACACCCAACCATTGCTGGAGAGAGATGAAACCGGCCAGGCTATAGATTCACCCTCTCGACATATAAGGTGCCAGAAACGACAGCTTTATTGTAACAGAAGGGAAGGAAATATTAGTTTGTCTAAATTGTAGCAGCTGAGCTGAGAAAAGATCAAGAAAACAATGCCTCTATTACAGAGCCATGCATAACTCTTCAGGGGAATGGCTTCGGTAGTAGGAGACAGAGGGTTGTTGCATATCAATTTTGATGCATGAAAACTGGAAACGAAACCAATTTACTCAGACACAGTCCAAAACTAAGCTTCTGTTGTGTCAGGAGAATCTTGAACAATTAGTGTTGGCTTATGTTTAGGATGATAATGTGTTTTGAACTTCTGTGTAGCATTGAGCCTAAATGATTGTGGTAATTTCTCTCCCGAGAGAGGTTTAAAAGAGAGACAGAAACAAAGTAGCTTCTTTGTGCAAAAGTTTTTGGGGCACGCTGCTTCAAATAGTAGCACCCTGCTCATTACTGGTATTACTGCCCCCTGAGATCTCTCTGAGGAGAGAACCATTCCCCCTGAGAAGAGCCCTTCCCCATGGGCACTGAGAGAGAGGTGTGCTGGCTAGTAGCCCTGCAGAACCATGTCGGCTAGTGATGGTCACAGAGGACACTTGCACCCTTGCCAGAGATGCTGTCCTTGTCAAAGCAGAAAGTAAAAGCTTGACAGCAGTGCCTGCATTTACACAAGTTCATCTTTTGTGGGATTCAGTCCTACAATGTGTAAAACATGTCATAAGCCAAGCCATGGTCATCAGACTGGAGATGCAGCTTGACCACGCTACTGTCTCAAACCATGGCCAAACACAAACGCCACAGGGGCAGCGCAAGGAACGGAGCACGCATGTGGTGGTACTTCCACCGCCTGTTCTGTGGTCCAGTCCCGGTGGCTCAGGGGTTTCCACAGCACCTGTGCTGGCATCTGGCAGCTTTCATCAAGGCCACAGCCTTGCCGGGCATCGATAGGCTGTGCCTAGTTACTACAGCTAAAACTCTTTCTCTTCTTTTCTGTAGTATCCTTCCTTCCATTTCACCCCAAAGTGCTGAGAGATCATTGCAGAGTCAGTAGAAGAGAGCACCAGGAAGCATTGCCCTAGTGATTGCCCTTCTGACACTCCTGTGGAGTGGGGTGGGGAGCTGTGGGCCTCCTGGTCTCTTGTCACAGAAGGTGTGGGACAGACTCTTCTCAAGGTGACTCTGGGCTGCCTGGGCAGACTTGGGTATTTACTGCCAGCTTTAATGCGGAGCTCCTGTAGCTCTGCCTTTTTTGCTAACCGTGAAGTGCTGTAATTGGTCAGCTGCTCACTTAATCCATGATGTATGTCTGCATTGCAGAGACATTCAAGGCTGCTATTAGTACCCAGGCTAACTAGCATGGCTGTTTGCAGCAGCACAGTCTCATTTAGCATGCTGTGTGGCAGTCCGCGGGGTAGCTGTTACAGACTCCCCTAGTCAGCAGTCCCTGTCCCCAGAGGTGGAAGCAGGTTTTCCTCTAGAAGATATTGTCCTTTTCCTGAAGCTGTCCCCACCCTGTGGGCAAAGAAGGGAACGTAGTTCTGCTGGTGAAAGCACCGTACCCGGTACCAGCCATCCTGAGGGTCCTGTTTGTCCTGGCAGGTATTCACATTCAGCTGGAGAGAAGACATCCGTCCCGGCGATCCTCAGCATACCAAGAAGTTCTGTTTTGATGCCATTTCCCACAGCAGCCCTGTGACCCTCTATGACTGTCATGGCATGAAGGGGAACCAGCTCTGGAGATACCGAAGTGTGAGTGTGTGTGTGCGCATGCCTGTTCTCATTTAGGGTGTCAAATTGCCTGTAGGCGCTTAAGTTTCCTTAAAACAGCACTAGTCATGTTTTATTCCTTCTCTTCACGTAGCTGTGATAAGAGAACCTGCAGACAGTCTGTTGTCATTGTGCCATTAATTACCCTTGATTAGAAAGAGGTGACTCCCCCGTTCCACTGGTTAGGAATCATGAGGACTGCTTCTCCAGGGCTTGCTAAGCAAGAGGGACACTCTCCTTGCAGTCCTGTCCACAGCTGGCAGTGAGGTGATGCAACACCCTTGCAAAACCTGTTTGCAAAGAGGTGTGCTGTGTTTGTTCGTTTGTTCTGAATACTGGAAGATCGTGCCAAAAGTAGGTAAGGATTTATTCATCCTCCTACTAAGCAATGCTTTTGCGGCCAACAGGTAAGTAAATTCTTGACGAAATGCCCTATCCTAGTCCTTGTAATCTTCTTGCGCGGTGCTGCTCAGTGACTGCAGCAGGATGTGAGTCTGTAGGCTGGAGACCTGGCCTCACATACAGCTTTAGAGCTTGCCAGGGCAGATGGGAGCATCGCGCTGGACGCTGTTGCAGGGGACTTTTGCAGGAACGGACCCCTGACGCTCGCCAACCAGTTAAGTGTGAACAACTTCAGATACATCCAAGTGACAAAATAGCTTGCCTTCGTTTTTAAGTCATCTTTCTGTTGGTTTTAAAACAGCTTTGCTTCTCTGCTTAGCAACCTCACATCGAATTTCTCTTCTCCAGGACAAGACTCTCTACCATCCAGTAAGCAGCAGCTGTATGGACTGCAGTGAGAGTGACCGAAAAATCTTTATGAATAGCTGCAATCCTTCGTCTCCAACACAACAGTGGATATTTGAACATACAAACTCAACTGTCTTGGAAAAATTTAACAGAAATCTTGATCTTTAAAAGACTGAGAAAATATATATATATTTTACAATTATAGTTTTTACTGGGGAGGGTTACAAAAAATTTTTTTAAGAATACTTTTTTTTAAACAGTTAATGAAGGTAAAAGGGAGAATCTCAGGAGAAGGTTAACTAGCAGGCCAGTCTTTATTGCAAAGATGCTGCATCCTTCTCTTCTGGGGATGGTGGAATTTTAAAGGCTTTGCCAGAGCCACTTCTGTGCCGAGACTGAACAGAAACTCTGTTTTTAGAGGAGTCTGAATGTGATGCAAACTGCTTTTTTTTTTTTTCTTTTTTTTGGTTTTGTTATGTTTCCCATCTGGGTCTGGTGTAAAATGATTTTGTTATCTGGGACCCTCCAGGACATTTTGTAGCTGCTATACTACCCACTGAAGCATTCCCACATAGGTGCTTTATCTTCCAAAGTCCATCTAAGTAAAATCTTGAACACAAGATTTAATTCTCTGACATCATAGACATAAAAGAAAAAGGGCCATCAAAACGTAAAATGAAATTAATATTTTTTTTCCCTAAACCGAAATATATTTCAAACAGGTTGAGTATTACTACTTTCCAAATCATAGCTCTGATAAAGGAATGAGCTGTAGTGGAAGTGCAGCCAAGTGTTGGGAATATCGCTGTAGTTATTAGCAATGAGGAATCTGGGTTTCTGGTCCATTCACTTTGCAGTCAGTTTGTCACTCACTGTTGAATCTTCAAGGTGAAAGATTAGCAGAGAGTTTTTAAGTAAGCACAGTTCTTACAGGTGAAGGTGTTTGCTAAGAGCCTTTGAATATCACGTTCCAAATTTGCCTCTTATTCAGAGTCTTTTTAGTACAGACACATCCAGGGTTTCTCAGAGTTAAATCTACTTCATGAAGGCAACTTCCATTTTTCCTTTAGAGGTTTGAAAACTAACTTAATTCACAGTTGGTGTTAGCAGATTAATTCAGGATAATTAAGTCAGGGCTGAGATTAGCCATTGGTCTTTATCCACTTGTTCTTCAGTCTGTAGTTTGTTGCATTCATGAGTTCTGTGGTCAGTAGAGTTCTAGCCTTGTGGGAACGCGCTATTAATCTCTCCTTCTTTCCCAACATCCACAGCACTGTATGCTTTACTGTGACTTGAAATCTGTTTGCTTAAACAGAGATGTGAAATTGATGGGCCGGTTTCACCAGCACCCTGTCCCTTGTGTAGTCTGTTAGCAGTGCAAGGTATTAACCTTGGGGTTTGGCCACAGGATCTGCCAGACACTGAATCAGAACTGTCTCATCCCAGGAGCTGGAAAAAGTATTGACACTAAAGGATGAACAGAGGACCATTGTTTTCAAGTCTGAAACATGTGTTTAAAAAAAACCCATGCTGGTTTAAAATTAAGTTGTTGCAAAAAGATATAATAGTTCAGCCCATTTAGTCTTACACTGAAGGCAGCAGTGGCATTTTCTAGTAAAGCTGTGAATGGTGGTGCAGTTCACCTTTTGCAAAGATGCTGCATAACTAGCCCTTTCCCAGTAATTGCCCAGCTCCGCAGCTTGACCAGCTGAGGAGGTAGTGTGCAGCCAGCTCCGAGAGTGACAGGCTGGAAGGAACACTCAGGGTAGGAGCAGGGCACCCCTCTGGGACGCTTGGTAAGCACGGTTATGGACTTCCCTTCCTTGGAGGGGCAGGGAAGCTCTGCTGTGTGGTATCTTTCTCTCCTGCAAAGGCAAGAAGATTTTTGCCTAGTGTCAAGAAACAAGCAGGCTGGCTCCCTCTACAGAGCTCCAGAAGTAAGAAGCCCTTCCTGATGCTGCCAATTGTAGGATCACTGCCCATGTTTCAGATGTCTTTGAGGCCATGTAGTGCTGTGTCTGTGGACTGGGAGCAGACTGGGACACAATTAGCTGCCTCTCAAGTCTGATGTAGTGACAGACTCTAAATCATTTCCACCTCTCTCATCCTCGCAGCTGAGGCCACATCTTACCTGTTCTGCCAACTAACCTGGCCCATGCGGTCATGAAGCAAGGGAAACACGGGCACTGGATTGCTGCTGGGACTGGGCTTGCCAAATGTGTTGGTGTCTAACATTTTGGGAGTGAAGAAAAAAAAACTCTAGGCTTTTCTTGTGACAGTTTTGCAGCAGTATTGCTCTGGAAGCGAGACCAGTGTCAAACAGAGTTGACATCTTACGTTCTCAATAACTACAATATGTCTGTCATTAGGACCCCTTTTCATTTCTGTGGGAGACAGAGCCACTTTCCAGCGCTTTGTGTCTGACTGTTGCTTTCCTTAAGTTATTAATGCTCTCATTAGCCTAGTAGTGCTGACTGTGGGTCACTAGATGGCCTGACTAGATGTCTTTATGAATGTTTTCATACCTGTGGAACAAGCAGCTGTTTGTCCATGAACGGTGCTCGGTTTTTTTATAATTGGGACACAATCAGCAAATTATATAAATGGACTGTAGGTCATTCTGCTTGCAGCTTGCAACTTTGTGTGTCTTAGTTTTCTAATGAGAGGGTTAGCTTCTGTTTCTAAAATGCATGGCTTGCTTTGTGCTTGGGCTCACCTTGTGAAGAGAGTCCTAGCTGCTTGGCTTGCTGGAGGCTTGCTTCGGAGAGAACCGCAGTAATGAACAGGTCTTTTACCACTTAATGATCTTAGTTTAGAGAGAAAGGACAGCTCTTAGCAGTATGCACCAAAAGATTAGGAAATCGTTGAGGCAATTCCCGTTTGACAACCAACCACCAGTACCTGGAAACTGGAGCTTTAGTGCTTAGTGATCCTACTGGGTCCTTCTCAGTATGGTTGATCTGATCTGTTTTCTGAAGGTTTGGGATCTGAGTGTGATAAGTGCCCCACAAATTCTGTACACTTCTGACTGGCTCGCTGGGCTTTCAGCTATTAATTTATTTACATCACTTATACTTTTCAATACCCTAGAGGCTTTGCTGACTAATGAGAAAACTTAATATAGCCAACCATCCACTGATTGAGAAATAGAAGCTGTATTTCATCACCTACATCTTTAATTGAGCCTTTGCTGGGCAATCTGGTTAATTATTCCAATTACTTTTTGTTATTTATAAGCAAAATTGCTAAAGCATGAATACATAAGCAAATCTTCACATCTGCATGCAAGTCAAGACTGGAGATTAAATACCAGTGATTATCTAATGCAAAATAAATGTTTTCATATTTTCTCCCAAAAAATATTCAAACAACCTTTCTCTCTGAGGCTGCATAAATTCTGCTGCTTTTCAGTATCAGAATCCCAGACAACAGGGGAATCCCTGGATGTGTGTTATCACACAGAATCACAGAATGGTCAGGGTTGGAAGGGACCCAGTCCAACCCCCCTGCCACAGCAGGGTCACCTACAGCAGTTGCACAGGATGGCGTCCAGGTGGGTCTTGAATGTCTCCAGTGTGGGAGACCCCACAACCTCTCTGGGCAGCTGTGCCACTGCTCTGCCACCCTCAAAGTAAAAAAGTTCCTCCTCATGTTTAGATGGAACTTCCTATGTTCAAATTTGTGCCCGTTACCTCTTGTCCTACCACTGGGCACCATTGAAAAAAGACTCTTCTCATCTACCTGGCACCCTCCCTTTAAGTATTTATAAGTATTGATAAGATCCCCCCTCAGTCTTCTCTCTCCAGACTAAAAAGCCCCAAGTCCCTCAGTCTTTCCTCATCAGAAAGATGCTCCAGTCCCCTCATCATCTTCATAGCTCTTTGCTGGACTCTCTCCAGCAGTTCCCCGTCCTTCTTGACCCGGGGAGCCCAGAACTGCACACAGTGCTCCAGATGTGGCCTCACCAGGGCAGAGTAGAGGGGGAGGATGACCTCCCTCGCCCTGCTGGCCACACTCTTCTTGATGCACCCCAGGATGCCATTGGCCATCTTGGCCACCAGGGCACATTGCTGGCTCGTGGTCATCCTGTTGTCCACCAGGACTCCCAGGTCCCTTTCCACAGAGCTGCTTTCCAGCAGGTCAGCCCCCAACCTGTACCGCTGCATGGGGTTATTCCTCCCCAGATGCAGTACCCTACACTTGCCCGTGTTGAATATCATTAGGTTTTTTTCTGCCCAACTCTCCAGCCTGTCCAGGTCACGCTGAACGGCAGCACAGCCTTCCCGTGTGTCAGCCACCCCTCCCAGTTTTGTGTCATCAACAAACTTGCTGATGGTGCACTCTATCCCTTTATCCAGGTCATTGATGAATATATTGAACAGGACTGGACCATTATTATGTCACATAATAATACTTTGATTTGCTCTTGTAGCTCTTTGTTGATTTATACTGGTGCTAATCTCTAAGGCCTACAAACAGAGTAATAGGTTTGGGGCTCTTATGTGTGCAAGATGTCTTTTTTTCATGCCTGGGAAATTAACTTTCTTTTCCACACCATAATAGAAGACTGTGTGGGCCTTACTGAAAGTGGTATACAGCATCATTAAAATAAAGATGTGCCTTTTTAAATGTAAATGTACAGCAAATGCTTAAACTTGAACCATTTCCTAGTGCCTTGCTGGACAAGAGAGAAGAGGGGAAGGGGTTGGGAGATAAGGATGTAAGAAAAAGCTTGACTCGTGCAGTGTTTGTGTTTGTGTGTGGTTTTTAAAATGTCTAACTTTAAGTGCAAAATCTGTGTGAATGACAGTAATTCAGAAGCTCCTGGGTTTCCTCTGTTAAATTGATATCATTAATGACTTGGGGGGGGGGGGGGGGGTGTCACTCCAAATAGGAAGACTTGGAAAGGATGGCAGCTTCCTCTTGGTATACTGTAACAACTAAAGGTAGACCAGAGGATGTCTTGGTTAGCTGTTGGGTGATTCACCTCATGGTGAAGGCTCATGCATTTCACCGGCATGCAAGATCCTGCATTTTATTTTCAAAGTATCCAAATCAGAAATCACAAATAGTCCCAAAGGGATATAAGATCGGTAGCAGAAGTGTCTTTCAGAAAGTCAATGTTTTCCATCACTAGGAAACTTTTAAAGGGTGTGTTCAAATCTCTAATACAGAAGTAGCAAGAAAGCAATTTCTCAGCTGACCTTTCTTCCTGGTTTGTTTTACAGTAGTCTATGCACGGGGCTTTGCTTTCCTGTACTGGAGAGTTCCAGTCAGCAAACTTTCCTCCTCCCTGCTGCACTGAGACATCAATGTCCTGGAAGTCAAACAGGCACCACCAGCAGCGGGTACTGCAAGAACATGGTGCTCTCGTAGCTACTGTGGGGTCGTTAAAGTAGCTATGCCGGCTCACACCACTGAGGGGAGAGGAGAGTGATCTCCTAGGAGTCATACTGGGCAGTCGCGTAACTGCTGGGCAAAAAGAGAGAAGCTTTTATTTTAAGTTGTCTTTCAAGATACGGACAGACACTTGAATGGTTTTGACTGGAGAGAACAGCCAGCCTCTAGCAGTCAGCCTGTCACACTTTCAGTTGAAAGAGCCCTGGTAAAGCTGGGTCTGAAACAGGCTGGCTCTGCTAGCACAAGGGATTCGAGTGTACCTTGCATCCCACATCCACTCCCAATGGCTCTGGTTTGTATTCCTGCTCACCTACTCTGTTTCTAACCAGTTGCAACAAAGGAGCCCGGTGGTGCCTAAGCTGGTCCTTATCTGACAAGCAGCAGTCTCGGTTTCCCTTTTAACAATAATTTAGCATGAAAAGCTTCTTAAATAGTTAGCAAACTGTTGCCAGTGAGTAGCTTCAGGTTGATGTCAGAGTCTGGGGGGTAGGATTACAAGGTCTTTCAGAGGATACATAGCAAAAAGGGGAGCTGGACCAGGAGTCAGGAGCACTGGGTCCTGCTCCCAGTCTACCAGTGGCCTATTGATCTTAAGCAAAGAAAGTCCATGTGCTGCAATTTCCCAGCCTGTGTAAGATTTAGCTTGAAGGGCTTTATTTGCTGACCTAATGAGTGTTGAGTCTGTATTTTAAAACAAGCTGCAAGTCCTCACCTGGTTCAAATGGAGAGGAGAGATGCAATGGGTGGAGAATGGGAAAGCTGAGATCTGAAATTTCCATCAGCATTCAACACACAGTTGTCAATTCATTTCATATCCCTCATTAACCAGTCAGATTGATTTACTCACTTAAATTTAAAGTGCAACTGAAATAAACTCACTTCTGCTGTGATTGCTCCTTTGTAGTGTCACACTTTCACGTGGGAGATCCGTGTATGAAACTAGGCAAAGATAGATTATGGAAATCCTAATAAAAATCCTGTGTCTGTTTTTTGACTCTGCCTCTGCTAGCTGAGTATGCTCTATTATTCGCTGCATTTGAGCTTTCTTGATGCTTCTGTATGACCCAAATGGCTTCAATGATTCCAGCAGTTGTGAGGGATTTGGGAGTTTTACATAAAGCCGCTGAATCTGTGTGGTCTTAAATCTGCTAGTTCAACTCTAGGAAAAAAGTCCTAATCCCAATTAGTGAGCAAGCAAATGTGAACTTCAACCACAAAACAAGATAAAAACTGATCAAGCTAATAGACTAAAACATTAGCCCTTACGATAACCATAACAAATAGCTTTAGCCTCTAGGGTGGAGAAGGGAATTGGTTTCAAAATGCATTCTCCAGGATCTCGGTGATAAGGTCTCATTTTGTCTATTCCTTGTACTGCATGCATTTTATCTGTAAAACTGGATGGTGCCTCTTGAATCAGTGTATATTTATTTCTGTGCATATTAGGACCAACAGCCTAATATCCGGGGGTGGTAAAGGACTTGTAGCACTTTAATGTAGTAGCTTTCATAAATTGGGAATCATTGATAGAATGCCTAGTGTTTTTAAAGTTGAATGGACTTCCTTTTATAATATATTTAAAATAAATTTTTAATGTGTTTTCTGAAACTGTGTATGCAGAAATGACTGTCCCTGGCTGGTTTGCTCCAGTGATTGATTGCCCTTCTCTCTGCTTCCTAGGAGAGTAAGTTTAGTTACCCTGGTCTGGTGTTTCCTCACCATAGGCTTCCTGGCTACGTCACGCACTGCTCTCCTCCAGCCCCTTTGGGAAACATTTTTCCCTTTTGAAGATATTGGGTGTAAATTGCAGGGTCTGCTGTGTTCGTGCACAAGCAGCCAACAAGCTCATGCCTGAGCGCTGTGTTGGGCATACATGGCAGGTTCAGGCAGCTGGGGGCTGCAGAGATGCCTGCGGGACAGGAGCTGTGAACTCCCGTCTGCCCCTCACAGCTGCTTCCAGCCAGCTCTGAAATCCATGGGAACAACCCACCATGCCCCAAAACTCCAGCCCATCAGAGGACCCTGCAGCACTTCAGCTCAGACAAGTTTAATGAGGAGCGGCAGCCACGAGGGGAGGAGACACGTGAGGAGAAATGTACGGAGGTGTGAACAAAGCTGGAGGAGATGTGGAGGGAGACATGTTCATGCAAGGAGGTGCTCTGTGCCCAAGGGTCCAATCCTTGAGGGACCATGACCGTGGTGGATGACTTGTGCTGAGGTAGGACACTCCTGAGGGATAGGGGCCATGGACAATCCTTGTTGGTAGGGCACACTGGGAAGCACAGAGGAGCAGAGAGAACCCAGCACAGAGAAGTGAAGACAGTTACACACTTGACCCTGAGCTGCACCCATCACCTCCCTGAATGAATTGGGAGAGACCGTGTGTGAACAGTGGCAAACGGGAGGTGAGACTAGGAACGAGGGAGGACAGTGTTTGGATGAAATTTAGCCAAAGGAAGGAGGAAAGATGTTCACTTCAGTGTGTGTTTTCTCTTTTCTCAATACTCAAATTGGTGATTAGGAGTTTGTGCTAATTGGCGCCTAAGTAAGTAAAAATTCCCCAGGTTGATACTGTTGCGGATGACACAGAGTTGGAGCATCATCTACTGCAGTGACTGCCGCAGGGTCAAGCCACGGCTGGCTTTCTGTAGGGAGGAGCTTTTGAGTGCAGTTGGCTGCTGCTCTGTGGGTGAGTGCTTCAGAAGAGGGGCTGGGGTGGGACACTCGGGCATTCGTTCCCCTGACCAAACACTGCAATGCTCTCATGGGTGGATGGTGGCCCTCGTGCTGTCCTCCTTTCTGTCGTGCCTGGATGGTGACCCTTCGCAGTCTTCCTTGGAGCATGGGCTTTGCTGCCCTCTCAGGAACGGAGCCTTGTGGTGAGGCCCTCTGCGAGCGGACACCTGGGCAGCAGCCACCGTGCCCGGGACACTCCTCTCCCTGAGCCTGCCATCAGCCACGTGATCAAAGCAACGCAAAAAGTTTTTCTCAAAAGCAGTTTGTGTGTTTACTGCTGAGAGATATGGCCGTGAGAATAAAATGTTAAAATCACCCAAGCGTATACATGCGTCTTGTCTGAACTACCTTTTCCTGCGGTTTGAGGGAGCTCAGCATCGCAGGACTGTTTCCCAGCTTAGGGCAGGATGAAGCTGTTACTCTCTTTTCTCTGCGCATCTGCCTTGAGAGCAACCGCTGGTAGATCCAGCCGACACCTTGGTTTTCAGGGAAGTGTTTTTAACAGCTCAGTGCCCTTTTTCTGTTCTAGTCTGGGCGGAGAGAGCAGTCTTTCGGCCCAAGGCAAGGTAAGTTTATAGGCATTGCTCATGGCCCTATCCCATGTTCCCATTAGGACCCTCAGCACTTTCTACAGTCACCACTTCATTTCTTCCCAACACTCTTTTTCACTTAACGCCATGGGGTGAAAAACAGTGAAATAAACGGAGGGGAGACAAACAATAGCATGTGTGAAAAATCTGCATGTGTGAAAATCGGCAAGGCGTGCTCCTAAGGGAAGAGTGTGCCGTGATTCTTGGGCCATGGGAACATTTCCCAGGGGACTATGTGCCAAAAGCTGTGACAGTGAGCATTTTAGCGGGTTCAATATGTGCCACCTTTGAAAAATGCTGAGGACAGCTGGAGTCTGGCGGAAGGTGCTAGGGCAGGGTCTCCATTGGCCCCCAAGGTACAGAAAGTGGAAATGGTCTGATTCCTGACTGGAGGTATAAAAAAATAAAAAGGGCTTTTTCCCTGGACGTCTTTGGCAGCACAGACCTTTGGGAGAGCTGCATTTCTGTCCCAAGAACCCTGAACAGCTCCATCAAAACAGTAAGTTCCAGATGGCAGCTACATCGGAGACCTGTCTTTAGAGGGTAGTGCTGCTCCAGCTGAGATTTAAAAGGCCTGTGCAGGTTCCCCTAATTTGATTAGAGGCCTGGCATGGATGGGCAGGCTATTACAGCTTCAAAGGCACTAAAGCTGCCCGAGTGCTGATGGGTTTATGAAACATTGTTTCTCACTTCATTGCAGCTCCCACAAAGAATTATTAGATCAGGTTAGTGATAGATACCTAATAAAGAATGTCTCTATGAGGCAGTTTATTTCACAGCAAGCTAGTTCCGGACTAGCAGCCTGTGAAATCTTGAGGTTCCCATGAGGATAAATACGCTGAAATAAACTGCAATTATATGAACACCTCCATGCACTTTTTTTTTTTTTTGGAAAAAAAGGTGTCATTGTGTTACCCTGAGCTGTAGGTACTTAGCATTGAATTAGCAAACAGACAGTGACAAAAGCAGGGTTTTTTTCCTCTTAGTAGGCATTGCGAAACAACTTAAAATCCTTTCATTTGCATGGGACGAGAGCTTGCAGCCAAAGATGAAATACAACCTGATGGTAAGTACCAACCTGTTCTAGCACTGATGGTGCCTGTTTCTCCAGCCACTCCCAGCCTCCCATTGAATAGTCCACGGAGCACCTGCAGAAGCTCCTCCTCACGGAGACACGAGGAAGTCCTGCCTGCGATGATCATGTTTTATCTGCTTGCTTGCTGCTACTATCATCTGTCCCTACAGTTGGTGCTTTCAGCTTCCCAAATGTCCTCCTGCAAGATTTCATCAGCCTGCCATTTGATTTTTATTTGTAATGTTAAGATAAACCTAGAAAGCTTGCTGTCGGGAGCTCTGAGGTCACTGTCAGCCTTCTGGTGTTTTCCCTTTCTCAAAAACAAGGGAATATCTGTGTGGTTTTTGCCAGGAGGCTATTACTTCAGGCAGGCAGATCCCAGGCAATTTGGCCAGGGGCTTTTATAAGAGGAAGCATCTTGCTTTTTTAAATCTCTTTGCTCTTCACTAACTGCTTGTTGGTCTGTGGGTAAAGTCATTTGTTTCCATCACCTTCCCATTGGAGTGGCTGGCTTCTGGGAGCGGCGTCCCCGGGGAGAGTGCACTGTGGTTCTCTAGTAGTCACATGGACAAACAGGAATTAGTAATTGCCTGAGTGCACTAGCAATAAAAACTAAGACAAGAGGCAGAACTGTTGAGGAAGAGTATTAAGTTCCTGCCCTGCAGATTTATTCTGAGACATGTTTGGTATTGCCTGGAAAATACATATTTTAGCATTTCGCAGTATTCTTGTGGGGAGCAGGCAGAACAGGCTGCAGGACGCCTGTGTCAGTGTTACCGTGCAGCAGGCTGATCTGGTGACCAAGGGCTTTGAGAAGACTCTTTCTTGCAAAGGTATTTTGTGTGTGTGATTCAGCACAGTTCATCCTGTGCTAACGTACATTGTTCCATGTGTGGGATTTCAGACTTTGAAGTAATTTTAGTCTATAGAACCTCTTTTCTGTTTGTGCAAAAAGTCTTTTCTTCAGGAAGATGAAATCCTTTTCCATTTACAGCTGCCCACGCACCTTTGACGATACAATGGTATTACAGAGGTGACAGCATTTCCAGAAGTAACATCTTTTCTCTACAGATCAGCAGGAATTTCTTCCTGCCCCCCCCGCCACCTCATGTTACCCTTTTCTCTGAAGATGAAAGAAATGCAAAGGCTTCAAGTCAGATTGCTTTGGGAAACACTTTCCCAGGTCCGATCTTTTCACTATCCCTGCCTTGTAATTAGTCAAAAAAAAAAAAACATTTTCTTTAATCATTATTTCAGACAGAACTCCTCCTACCTACGCGGCACCAGGAGCCTTACGTGATGGTGTAGCCAAGAACAGGCGTTTGTGGAGTAAGCCGACATAAGTTTTGCACAAGTGACCGGCCGAGAGAGCCTGGTTCAGCCTGCCCGGTTGCTGCCTTCGCCCTGTTACTACAGCGGCGCCGGTTCCGCCGTGGCCGGCCGCAGGCACCCGCGTTAGGAGCCCGCGGCCCCCAGGCTGAGGCGGGCCAGTGCCGCGGCTAGAGGCTTCTGTTTTCGCTGTGGGCAGCGGAGGCAGCCCGAAGGCCGGCGACGAGGCCGGGACCCGCTCCGGCAGCGCCCGGGGCGAAGGGAGAGGCCGAGTTTCCTCAGCCTCCCGCCGGGAAGAGCCAGGGGCGGCCGGGCCCGCCGCTCCCCTCACGGCCGGGCTGAGGGGAGGCACTGCGGTGCCCTGGCAACGGCGCGCGGCCCCCCCTTCCCCGCGCTCGCGCGCCTCTCTCCCGCCGACCTTCCGGCTGCCGTGCGAACGCGGAGGCGGGCGAGGGCCGGACGGCGGCCGGTTGAGTGGCAGGGCCTCCCACTAATAGACGCGCCGAGCGGCGGCGGCGCGCCCCGCCCCGCCAGCCGCACCGCCCAACCAGCGCCCCGGCTCTTAAACTGGGGGGCGGGACTTCCGCTGCCGGGGAGGCGGTTTTGTGTGTGTGTGTGAGTGTGAGCGTGAGCGGTGTGTGCGGGGTCCCGGCTCCCCCGCGGGCGGCGGCGCTTGGGGGGCCCGGCCCGGCCCGACCTCCACGGCCTCCGCGGAGGGGCGGCGGCGGCGGGCGGCCTTCCCTCCCGGCGGCGCTGAGGGGGGTCCCCCCTTGAGGGGGCCCCGGCAAGAGTGGGGGGCCCCCGCGGGGGCGGCGGGGTCCCCCCCCTCCGTCCGTCCCCCCCCCTCCCGGGAGGACACGGGGCGGCCCGGCGGCGGCGCCGGCGGCGGCGGCGGCTGTTTCCCCGGTTGTCGGCTCCCCGGGCGGGGTGAGGGGCGGGCAGGTGGGCGATGAATGGTTTCAGCACCGAGGAGGACAGCCGGGATGGGCCTCCCGCCGCCCCTTTTTACGGCCAGAGCTGCTGCCTCATCGACGACGGGGACCGCTGCGTGCGCCCCGCCGGCAACGCGTCCTTCAGCAAGAGGATCCAGAAGAGCATCTCGCAGAAGAAGCTGAAGCTCGACATCGACAAAAGTGTGAGTTGCGGCCTCCGCCGTGTCCCGCCCGCCGCCGCCGAGCCCCCCCTCTAACACACAGACACCCCTCCTCCCCCCCCCGACTCCCCCCCGAGGGGCCCGGCCGGGCGGGCTCGCCGTCCCCTGCCCGCCACCGCACTGCGGTCCGTCCCTGCCGGGGAGGCCGCGCTCCCTGCGCCGCCGGCCGGCGGAAAGTTGCTCCTCCGCCCGGCAAGTTGAGTTTTCCGATTACCCGGGAGGGGGGTGGTGGTGGTGGTGGGGGTGTCCCTTAACCCCTACAAGCCGTGGGGAGAGGCGGGGGGTGCGATGGTTCGTGCTGCAGACTCGGCTCCTGGGCACCGCGTTTTGCCGTCTCCGGTGTCACTGCGCCTGAGTTAAGGGAAGAACGTGGCTGGGTAAAGATACGGCTTTTCCTCACGGCGCTGATTATTTCGTGAGGCTTAATGAAGCAGCACGAGAAAACCGTGTCTGGGAGGGAAGCTCTCATGCGGTGGGGAGCAGACGATGTCCGGGGGGAGCAAAGGAGCCAGCCGTCTTTGCTTTGGAGGCGGTAGTGCTGTTTTAATTTCAGTTTCGTATTGAAAACCGCTGATGTTACGAGGTGAAATCGACGCTATGGGTTACCGTTTCAGTTAGGCATCACGGTACTTTTTTAATTGGTAAGAATTCGTGTTCTAGTGAAGCAGACTTATTAAAAATGAACTATTGCATCTGACTGGAAAGGCGAGGTGTGCAGCCTCGTCAGCAGGGCACTTGCACGCCTGTTCGCTGGTCGGCACTAAACAGCCCGATTTGCTGCTGACCGCTTAATGACATTAAGTGACAGCTGTCAGCTCAAGATAGAAACGGGTCATTTGCCGAGTAACGAAATAGGTACAGGAGAGCAGCCCGTCAAGATTACAGAAGGAATTTCTCAGAAGTGACTCAGTTAACGGAATTCTGCTCTGTCTGCTTTTTTTTTTTTTCTGACCTGATCTTTAAAGATTAAAACCATTAAAACCAAAAAAAAGGTGAAGTTTTGAGTCAGTGTGTTTGGCAGCTTCCCCGGTTGGTTGGGTCCCTTTTGCACAGCCGAAATACATCATGTCATCGGAAGAGAGTGACTCAATTTGAAATACAGTCTTATTCTTAAAAAACAGAGTATTCCTCCTGGTTGTAGTTCTCAGCAGATTTGTCTAGTGGTATAGGAGTTTCTTTCATTTTAGGAATGATTCTTTGTTGACAGATAGAAGGCTTTAGAAATAAAAAGAGGAAGTCAGACTAATGAACTAAAAATAAAGGGAAAGTATGAAGTGGGCTGCATAAAGTCATTTCAAATGTAGAGTGGCTGTGTTATATGAAGACACTTTTGCCTTACAGGTACCAAATAATTTTGATCATTTGTGGTCTTTTGTTGTTTATATGCTAATTCTAGTGAGATAATGTTTGTTAAAAAGGCATTTCTATGGCAGGATAAGCTATAGGAAAGAGATTTTTGCTTTTAGTTTGCTTGTTTTAATTGAGGTAATTAGTCAACTTTTATTTGATCTAAATTTTGAAACACTTGCATTAGTAATCTTATGTACTTATTTAAACCAGAAAGTTTTACAAGAGTGGAAAAGAATGATGTTTTTCTTGCTGGTGACCTGGTAATAAGTCCTGAAGCAAATGCACTTCCTCCAGACAATTACCTATTTTTTTTCTGACATGTGATTGCAACCATAAAAAAGAAATATATTATCTGCAGAGGTTCAGGTTCAGCTGGAGCTATTGAGTCCTTCATTTTCCTTGCCTTTAGTCTTTGTCATGTAAATTATCTCTTAACTCAAGAGTGTGATATCAGTCCTGGAGTTTAGATTAGAAACTCCTTCATGTTATGAGGCAGTCAGTCATTGCCAGTCGTGGGGGGTGCACTCTAACACTGGTGTATAAGTGGTTGTTGTTGAGTGCTGTTTCTACAGTACCTGTTTTGATTGCTTTTTCACCTCTTCTGATTCTTAGGTGAGACATCTGTATATTTGTGATTTTCACAAGAACTTCATTCAAAGTGTCCGAAACAAAAGAAAGAGGAAGACAAGCGATGATGGAGGTGACTCTCCTGAGCACGAAACGGATGTCCCAGAGGTTAGTAAATGCCAAGTGGGTGTAGGATGCTTTACCAATTTTGAGCATGTTGAATTTTGACTTGGATGTTTCCGTGTATCGGGAAATATTTAAATTTTAAATTGCAGCTCCTCTGAAACTGCTGTGGAGTTACTATCATTTTTCAGGAAGACTTTTTTCTGATGTGTAATGTCCTAATTTTCTTCTTCATTCCTGTACGAGTTCTTTGCCCATGTAAAGTTTTCTATAAAAAGAGGTATGATAAGGTAACTGTACAGATTCATGTATATAATGCTTCCAGAGAGCTGTTAAAACAGTATTTGATAACAATTCTTTTTTTAAATGTAAAAATAAGTTATTTTCAGTGGTGACTGAGGCCCTGATATGGTTCTCTGTTACCTAGCATGCATCGTTTTGCAAATACACTAGGGAATCAGATAGGTCAGTCTCTCTATATTAGAGTATATGATATCCAGGGATATTAAGCTTCTCCAGACCTTCGTATATACGGTTATTTTCAGCACTTTTTAAAACTACTTTAAATTATTTGTAACATCTTTTTATTTTCAGGAAATAGGTTTGTTTTGTTTGGGATTTTTTTTTCTGTGTTACAGAACTCTAGAATAATCTTTTCTCTGTGTCATTGTGTTCTGTATTTGCTTTGGTGATGTTTCTGGTACTGTTGACACTGCAAAAAGTTGTGCAGAGGTGACGTTGGTGGAGGAGCAGAGCTCTGGCCACATCAGCAGAGCCCTCTGCTGGAAATGCCACCCCTATTGGCAGAAGGCATTTTATTTCTGAAAAAAAAACCCAACCCTCCAAGAACCCTTTTGCCAGCAAAGCTGTGTCCACACACCTCTTGTGTGGATGTGTTGAAAGAGTAGCAAGTTTTTGGTTTGGTTTTTTTTTTTTTAAGGATACCTGACCTTGCGTTGTAGCTGTTCGTGTTGCCGTTCTACAAGGTTCTCCATCAAAACTTTCCCGTACAGGCTTTACGTTAGTTGCCGGGATGATTGGTGAAGATCCAGCTGGCATCTAACAATGTTAGTGCTGTAGAGCATGCCGGGTATTTGGTGGTTAAAAACTGCGGGATGCAGGTCACCTAACTGAATAGGGAACTCTGCAGTGTGTCAGTTTTAATGTCATTTTCTTCTTGGTTTTCAGCAGAGATTCCTTTTGTCTTTGAAACATGGCATTTTCCACATGATCTTCATCTTCCTTCCTGTAGCCTCCCCCACCAGCACCATTGGTTTTAAACTGTGCACTTCCCATTGAAGTATTTGAATTTCATTTCTTCTCTGTCGCTGTACTCTGTTTTATGTCACAAGCCATTTGTTCAGTGCCTGCTAAATTGATATTTCATGTGTGAGCTTTTTTAAACCTTGTGGGAACAAAAGGTTCCCCTTTGCTTGGAGGTTGCAGAGGTGTAATTGAGAGCAGAAATTGGCCAGCAGTTCTGTTGACAGCATGTGAACCAGAACAAAATTTTGTATTTCCCTGAGGCTATTTTGGTCCTTTAGCATTAACAAATACAAAATATACTTAGATTTGTCAGTAAGGCAAGCCGATGTGGTTCTGAATGCAGGCAAGGAACAGTCCTGTTGAGGAAGAAATAGTTATTTTTAGATAACTCTACATTTCTGCCTCATAGAAGCTAAAGGTAGTGCTCATCCCCTCTTCTTCTGCACCACTTCCAGGTTGACTTGTTCCAGCTCCAGGTGAACACTCTGCGACGTTACAAGAGACATTATAAGTTGCAGACTAGGCCTGGACTCAACAAGGCTCAGCTAGCAGAAGTAAGTGATGACAGAGGTGGTATCATCTCTGTTATTAAAAACTTTTAATCTCCTCTGCTGAAGTGCACATTTCTTGGACACTAATACCTGTAAGTGACTCCTGCTTGTATATACCGTGTGCTCTGCGAAAGGTCTCGGGATGACGCCAACAGAAAGCTGCGTGCTTTCTTTCACCTGAGACAGCCATGGAATACGTGGGAGCTGCCTCTCGAAGGCGTGTTTTAGTAACTTGCTTTTCTCTGCTTCCTTTCCCTCCTTGGTCACAGTCACAATCCGTTACCTTTAGGAAGCAGAAGCAGAACCTAGTTTCCAGCGGCGTAGGTGTTCACTGAAGATGGCTGTTGTACCGAAACTCAGACTTACACACTACTAGTCACCTGAAGTGCCCCTGTTAGTTTTTCTTTCCTCACAGGCACTTGAACTGGTTGGAATTACTTCTTATTAAAGGCAAAATCACTGACCATGACTTCAGATTCCTTATTTCCCTCCCTTGTCCTGATGTCTTGTGACTCTGTATTAAGTCAATAGAAGGCTCTTTCCTTAAGGGCCTCTACTGCTGCTTTCTCACCATATGGGGTACTTGTTAAGAAAGAGTTCTCTGTAACTCTTTGTTATTTGGGCTTCTTGTGCTTGGTGTGCATCTGCTCTGCTCTGCTCTCTTTCCTGACTTGATCTTAAGGCATTCTGTGGGAAAAGTCTTCTCTAAACCTGAAAAAACTGTAGCAGTTACTGAGGTTGTTTTTGTAAGCTGAGGCTTTCACAACTGTCTGCCCAAAACTGGCTGTTTTGCTTTAAAGACCAACAACTGGCAGACCAAATGAGACAGCAGGACACTGTCTTGCTCTCTTTCAAAGTCAACTAGGGAATGAATATGCAGAATATAGAGAATGTGTAGTGTAGAACACATAGGAGTACGGTGAACAAAGCAGGGTGGGTGTATGTCCTCGTCAGTAGTTCTGAATTGTCACGTTCTAACTAACCAGTTCATAGTCTCTCAGCTACCTCCTGCCATGAAGGACTACTTACTTAGGCAATTTACCATGAGTGTGCCCAGGAAAAACAAACAAACAAACAAAAAAAGACGACTATGCAAGCAGAAAATAAAGGGAGCCTAACTTAAAGTTGTCACACACTTCCCAGATTTCCTGTGAAGTCTGAGCAGCTTTGACCCTACGCTGGATCCTCGTCCAGCTCCCATGCTTGAATCACTGCTGCCTGAGGCTCTTAGACTCCTGCTGCTACCCCACCGTAAGGAAAACTAAAACTTCCATAAATCTTCTTGGGAGTGACTTACTGCTCAGCCTGCATCAACATCCAGTTCTGGAGCTGTGTTGGGTACCAAAAAAGAGCTTCTTCCATATGAGAAGCAGATCTCATCCAGCTCCAATATGTATTCTACGTTCGTTTTCTGAGGAAAAAGCAGCTAATGGTTCAGGGCTTACGCTAGCGTCAGAGAGGGGGTAGCCCTAACCAAATCCTAACCCTCCCATTGCAAATCCCCTAGTGTTCCTTTCAGTCAAAACTTCTCCAGTGTGTTTTCCTTTGGACTCTAAAACTTTGCTACATCTGGTGTCACCCAGCAAAGTGTTTCAATATTTCTGACACACTCCTTTAAAATACTGAGGCGCAGAGAAAACTTGCTCTCCAAATATTCTCGGCATGAAATGCCACTTAGGAGAGGCTGTGCTGCTTTGGCAGGAGGACATTTTGGCTTCCAAATTCTGCTTGTAGGTTGGCTGCAAATACTGCTGACGTAGCAAGACTATGCTATGTTCATATGCGCGTTCCAGCTGTAAAAAGAGAGAGAGGTAAATGAGGACTGACAGTTTGAATTGGTGCATGTTTGACTAAAAGTATATTGCACTCAGTGGCCATAAAATCATTTTTGGAAAGTGAAGAGAAACCCTGTTCTGATTATTTCTGCTTTTTAATTTCAGAATTTCTGTCTCTTTACATGTTGTCCTTCTAGACTGTCAGTCGTCACTTCAGGAATATTCCTGTGAATGAGAAAGAGACACTTGCATATTTCATCTATATGGTGAAGAACAACAAGAGCAGGCTGGACCAGAAATCCGAAAGCAGCAAGCAACTAGAATGAAGATTAACAAGATTTGGAATAAGAGAGACCTTGAAGGAACAGATGGTATTGTGCATTTTAGGTATATAAAAACTGTTGAAGTATATTGTAAATTTTTTTTTAAATGCAGTTAAGTCTGGATGACAGAAAAAAATATAGACATTCTTATCAGGAGTATTTGAAAACATGTGCCCAGCATGTTTCTGAAGACTTCTTCCCCTCATTTCAAAGTCACATTGGAATAAAGAAATGAGGATAATGAGGAAACCAAGTAAACCTGTAGGACTGTGGAGTTTGTCAACTCGGTGTTTTAAACCATTTCTGGAAATCTGCATCTCAGTGCAATTCACGTCACAGATGAAATTTTTTCACTGAATTCAGACTGCATCACAAGCCACCATGCAGTTTGTCTTGGCGCAGGACTGGAATAGCGGCAGAGATAAAATTCATTATCAAGGTGCATGGGTCAGAAGTTTGTCTGAAGCTTGCTCCCCACCTACACATGCTCTGTCTTGCCTTGAGTCAGTGCTTCAAGTCCCAAACTTCTACAAATGCTCCAGCTCACCAAATCTACTCCAGTGAACACTACTTGACTAGTCTGAAATCGATTTTTAATTTTTTTTTACACCATTTTTCCTCTCGCCCCCTTCTGACGTGGATGTCAACTCTCTGCAATCTGTTTTTCTAATTTCTTTTATTTAAGAACTCACTAATTAATTGTCTGTAAGCATTTAAAAACGTCTGCATTTCCTCAGAATGTGGTATTAAGACAAATACAGCTTATTTGCTGGGTTTGATCATATTGGTAGAAATGCGCATTTAATTCACTTACGTGTATTTCCCTTGTATTCAGGGCTCAGTGATGGTAGATGAAACAAAGGCTTAAGGCATCTGTCTCTTAATCTCTGTGTCGGATCAGGTGTCAATCACAAGCGATGTGAATTTTATACCGAAGCGAGTCTTCAGCAGGTGTCACAAAACTGCTGTGTGGCTTAGTGGGCTCTGTTTAGTATAAAGCAGGCTTAGGCTAACGGGTGTAACACCGCAACCGGGGTAGTGAACTGACTGGAGCATGATGCATTTCATCTGTCTTTGCAACGGGCAAAAAGTTTCAAAGCAGTTTCCTTTTGTGAGCATTGCGCGTGCTTTCATAGGAGCTGTGTAAGTAGATGGCGTGCTGGTGCTCTTTAACTGGGCGCTGTAGGAGGAGATCGCTCTGATTTTGTTATTTAAAGCCAAGGTGTCCTTACAAATAACACAGTGGTTATTTTGGCAAAAGGAGCTTATAAAAGTGTTGGTCGTGACTGACTGTTCTCTAGTGACCTCAAATTCTATTCAAGGGGATCTCGTAATTTAAAGCACCACTCTGTTTCTTTGCTGTCCTAACCAGTGTCTCCATTCTGTTACAAGATGCCAAGACTCCACGTAGAGAGTATATTCTCAACAAGCCTTAATCAACGAACTGAACAGTAGAAAACTTTGGCTAGCATTTTGTCAATGGCAGGTTTTAATATTCCAAAACTGGATGAAGCTTTGTCGAAGAGCTAAACACACAGATCCCAATCCCAGCTTAGTACTGCATCATGTTTCGTAAGGCATGAAGGGTTCACGTAGTGAAGCTCTTGTTGAAGCTCTCCCAAGATCTTTAAAAATCAAGTCACAATTTAAAGCAAGCTGTTCGCATCAGCTCTGAAGTGTTTGCTAATACTCCAAAAATACATTCAACAAACTTCAGCGCGTCTAAGTCCTGTGTCATAGGCAGAAATACTCTGTTATGGTACACGTCCCACTTGTGAAGTTTTGGGGACTGTGATTGTTTCAGCATTTCCTTGTTCAATTCAGTATGGATTTTAAGAACATCAGCCAGGAGAGAGGTTCAAGGAATGAGGAGAGAATGTCTTGCGTCGGTATTTCATGAATGTTTAAAAATTTCCTAATTACACTGGTCCTTTCTTTATTGAAAGGATGGAGTAATTCCCACATCAGTCAACATGATCTGGCTTCTCTCATCCAGGACAGATAGCTAAAAGGGTACGTTCTCTGACTGCATGTTAATCTTCAAAGTGCTCGTGTAATCAGAGGATATTACCAAGGGAAAATGAGTTTCTGAGTTGAGAGGCTTATGCCTCATTGTAACTTCTAGACCAAAACTGTAAAAATGTAGTTTGTTTGGGGTTACTTTTTTGTTGTTGTATTTTGTTTTGTTTTATTTCTAAGAGTAAATAAATCTGTTGGGGTGTTTTAGCAGCCAGCAGCAAAATGATTCTTTTCAAGGAAATATGGTGGCAGGTTCCATCTGTTCAGGTGTATTCACTGGAATGCTTTTGTGCAGAGGTGGTATCCAGGAAACTTTTTTTTTTTTTTTTTTTCTGAAAATAATCAATTGATGTGAAATGTGATCCTTGTTGGTTTCACTCTTAAAGCAATTATACTTTTTTGAAAAAATTCTTAGTGAAGTGTGATGATGAAGAGATGTTTACCAGCCATTAGCAGTTGTTTATAAGGTGGAAAGCTTGGAGGCAAGACACCAAAGAAACAGAGGAATCTTTGGCTGTCAGACCCCACGGCCTTATAAACCCTTGCAAATGCCTTATTACCTTGTTCTCAACTTAGCTAGAGCAAAACGCCTTGAGCAAAAGAAAGCCGATGTCTTGTTGGAAGGGTTAGCCACTTTATGGCTCCCATGCTATAAACTGAAATCACACGTCAATTCAGTAGCAATATCCATGTTCAGGGTGCCTGTGATTCTTGAAAAGCATTTAGTGTCTAATAACCAGAAAACGCAACAATGCAATTGTCGTTCTGTATAATACCATTCTGTGTATTTGATTCCTTACGCTGCATGCCAATTAAAAAAGACTTTCCAACTTTTTGTTTTAAACTTCAAAGTCAATGTGTTTGAACCTCACACTTGTGAAGCCATGAGGTGGGGCATTTTCTCAGCACTTTTAGACGGCACTTGTTGGAAAGGTGGAAGACCCAAATCGCTTTGGCTGGTATGATAAGATTGTTTTTTTTTTTTTCTTTTTACATTTTGCTTTTCACAGATGGGCCTTAAATTCTGTCTAGCTTTGAACCATGGAGCACAAGCCTTGGGGGCATGGAGGATGACCAGCTGTCATCTTCCATTTATAATAGTGGAAGCTTATTTCTTACAAGCCTGCATAGGTGACATTCACCCTGGGGCAGAGGAATCGTCGTTGAAGCCCTCTAGCCATTATATAACCTAATTCAATTACATAGCCTAATTCAATCCTCGTTGAAGAGTCGCATTAACTTCATTAGACTTCTGAATAGATCCAAAGCCATTAGTATGAAATCCAAATAATGCGGAAACATCTCTTCCGGGGTTAATTTCATCCTGTATGCTGACCCTCTGCTCACTTTAAGGGAAGAAGAAGAAATCATTGCTGGTAGGAATTGGCTTGAGCTCAACTGAAGGGAGTTGGAAGCATGTGAAGGCTTGGGTTGGTGGCAATCTGATGGCTGAAAAGTGCAAATAAGTCCAAGGAGGCTGTGTTAGAATGCAGGGGGGGTTTCAAATTTCTGCATCTCAAAGAATATTGTATATCAACCTGAAGTAAACAATTGCATTAAAAGCTAATGTTTCTTTTGCCAGGCACTTTAGATGCTCAGCCTGAGAAAAGGAGAGTGGGCAGGTTTGTACCACTTGTCCCCAGTACTCTGGTGTCCCGGTTTTCCTTAGAAATGTGTCTGTAAACCACTACATAGTCTGGAGTGCAAGACTTGACCAAAACATACCAAGTCTGGCATTTAAGTTAGTCTTGAGTGCAAGCTGGCTTCAGAGAGGCTTTGAAATCGGGAGCCAAAAAAATCCACAGTAAATGCGAGGTTTCAAGTGGGTCATGGTGGCACAGAGAAGATGAAACGGGACGTGGCCCACAGAGAGACTGAACAAAACACGCTTCCACCGTTAGCACCGTGGAGGAAGACTTGTTCTGTGTTAGCTCTTGTAATGGATGTTTTATGAGAGGGGAAGAAGGGGGGAGCTGTGCACTTTACGTCTTTTGGTTGAGCCAAATGTAAATACCAATGGGAGATCTTCAGCGGTAACTGCAGTTGGAGGGGAGAGAAATGGTCTGCTGGGGGACTGTTTATTTAAATCCACGGATCGTTATACTTCCCCAGAGCACTAGAGTCACTTTGCCTCTACGTTTTAGAAGAGTGGGTAATACAAGGTAGGCTCCTGTACAAAAGGAGTCCTTGTCCTGCCCGGAGTATTGACTGAAGAGTCCCAAAGGTGAAGGAATGTTATTGATGCCTCACTCCTCTTGTCACTGATGCCCTTTAGCCATCTCTACCTTGTCAAGTGAGGGAGTTTTCATTTTCCACCTTCAAAGTGCAAATGAACTGTTACGATGTAAGATACTCCTTGCACTTTTCACAGCTATCCCTGGTCTCACGTGTTTGACTTGGCCTGTGAACACATCTGTTTGGAATGAAGTAAATGGTTGAAGAAAGCGTGGGGAGAGGAGGGGGGCTCCTGCCTTAAACCTGAACTTCCCTTGCAAGCAACTCTGCAGGCCATCCTGTACATCAGCAGGCTCCGGGAGCCTCTTAATCAGCTGAGCCCTCATGGGGCTGGGTTCGCTCCTGTCCTCGCCCTCCGCTCCGCAGCTGGAGCGCAGGGGAGGGGAATAGCAGGTAGCTTGCAGAATGGCTTGGAGTCTTAGTGGGCTTACTGGGAGAGAAAAACTGTGTTCCCTCTTCTGTTTCTGGCCTCCATGTATTGTGCTGATCTTATGCCAAATGTTTTGGACACCTTGTATTTTTAACTGTGTAATATAGCTGTGTATTGTTAAAGCGACTTAGTAACTTATAGCAAAAACTGTAGAACTCATTTCTCTGAGGTGTAGGAAACGTCCTGCTTCCACTGTGTATGAGACTTTAACTCTGTACTGTCTGACAAAGATAAAATGCTGAATTTCACTTTAATAAATGATCTATCTAGCAACAAGGCCTACATTCCCTTCTGTTTGCCTTTCTGCCCTCAGCACCGTTGGCTCCAGAGCCGATGGGGTTTTGCTTTGCTGGGGTGTTTTGTGCCAGGCTTCTCGGGTTCAGTCCCTTCCCACCCACCGAAGATGTTGCAGGCGTGGAGGGGAGAATGGCACTGCTGCCCAGGGTATGTCAAGCCTGAAGGAGAAAACTCAGGTGATGGGATGTTTTGTGACAAATCTGCGTGGGTTGCATGGAAGCAAATCAGGGAGCCTTTTGAATGCAACAAAAAGACAACTCACAAGAAAGATGGAGGTTGTTGGAGAGCCGAGTGACCTTCCATTTTGGGGAGTGTTGGGCTTTTCTATGATGGGGATTTCCCCCCCCTCCCCATCATGAACAGTCAATCAAGCGCAGCATCTCGTTTGATTCAAGTTTCCTAACGAATCTTTACATGGAGTTCAACCCTGTGCTTCTGCTTCCTTGTCAAGTGCACCCGTGGCAACGTTTCATGCGTGACTTCTAGCTCCTGTTGTCCAGAGTTGAAGCTGCGTGCCCAGCTGACAAGGTGAGTGCCGCTCCAGCGCAATGCTGACATGTAGCATCCCAATGTTCAATCAGTTAAGCTGCAAAATCCTTTTCCATGTAGTGCTTTCGTTCATTTTTTCCCATGTTGCTCTTCCTCCTGACCATCAGCCTTACAGGCAGAGATACCTCGCTTGCTGCAGCGAGGACATAAGTGACGGCAGAAACTGGAGCTTGGATACTTGTTCTCCTGAACCCTGTCACGGCATTTCCTAAGGCTCTGCTGGCACTGTCTGAGGCATGCTTTAGCCTTGATTTTTAGCCAGGAAAGAGGTTGTAGTGTAGCTTGTCAGACACTTGGGCTCTCACAGAGGAGGATGATAAGATGTTGAGAGCTTTACACTCAAAATACATGACCTGAATTTATCACCGTCAAATTAAATTGCACTGTTGATGTGCGGTAAAGATTTGCACAGATAATTCTCCCTGAAACAATCCCACAGCGTCTTCTGTATCCTTATTCCTTGGAGCTGTCCTACGGCCAACTGACCTCTGCTTATCACTGCTCAATTCACGGCAAGGGCTACATTGCCCTCGGGGAGGAGGGTGGCGGGTTGTGTTGCTGCTGTATGGTGACTTCCAGCCACGCAGAACGTGCCCGTTTGTACTGCCAGTGATGTGTGCGGGAGACACTTGGTCCCCCCTGTCCTACATCCCAGGGTATTAACTTTCGGTAGCAAAGGAGCGGGGACTGCAGGGAAGAGACCTTGGAGAGCTGAATGTGTTGATGCTGCGAGAAACAATCAATGATCAGTAGTTACGTTTGAGCCGAATATTCTCTTAGCTAAAGATTGACCTTGATGAAGCGGAGAGCTGGGGGAGACGGAGCTGGCACATCAAAACAGATCCCAGTGTGGTCGGTGCCTGCATTTGTGGATGCGTCTGGAGGCCTTTGCGACGACCCGGGATCTTTTCGTGTGAGGCAGCATGCTGCCGTGCTACAGGAGTGTTGTCCCTGTCTCAGGGAGCTCTCAGTTGAAGAAGGCAAGACCAGAGGTGACACAGGCGGGCACCACGCAACAAGGAGCAAGGGTGGATCGGTTCACAGGACATCACCTGCGTGTTGTCAAGCTTTTTTAGGAGGTATCAGGGAAAGGTCTTCAGGTGAGGACAAGGGCAGTGTAGCCCAGTGGAAGGGGAAAAGCCATGTCATTTGCATTCCCAAACTGGTGAGCGCGGGCTCTTCTGCCAGCACAGTGAGAAGGTGTCCTGCCCAGGGAGGAAAGGCAGAAGGGCTGAAGCAGGACAGCTGTAAGCAGCAACATGTTGTGCAAGTGCTGTTTTTAGCCTGAGAGGGTATACTGGAAACCAGCGATACAAATAAACTCCGCCGGTTAATCTGTTATTTGTACAGACTAATGAGTCTTAACTTAACCTCATGTTTGCTCCCTGCCAAGAAACCCACGGAAGATTTCAAGCACAAAACCAAGGAGGAATCTGCTCAGCCTTTTTAACGTATTCACCCTGAGAAAAGGAGCAACCAGCAGATTGAGCTGATGGGCCTAAAACCGCAGTCCCTCTCTCCGCTGCCGGCTGCCGTGCGAGGGCAGTGTTCGCTCAGCCACCTGGGTGGTGGGTGTCTGAGCCCAGCGCTGGGCAGCTGGGGGGACCACAGCCGTTCTCCTGTCCCAAAGACACCTCCTCGGCAGGAGCCGGCTGTCACATACCGGAAGGGGGATTATGCTGTAGTGGGATGTGGAGATCATAAAAATGGTTTGCTTGGGGTTTTTTTGGTTGGGTTTTTTTTGTTTTTTTTTTTTTTTTTCCCCTGGTTGGACATTGAAATTGAACACGTCCGATTCTCTGCGTGAGCCGTCCTACGGCCCCCTCGCAGCATTGATGGAAACCAGGCTTCGCTTCTCCGCTCCCCAGCAGAAAGGGCAAGCGCAGAGGACTGGGGAAAAATGCGAATGTGGATTTAATGGTTTTATGTTTTAGAAATGTGGTTGAGCAGGCTGAGTGTGCAGGGGAGAGCCTTAGGGCTTGCTTTTATTTTTTCTTTTTTTTTTTTTTCGTTTCCCCTGTATCCAATAAGGGATGACTGCACGGCTCTGCCAACACTCGATCTCAGTTTGCCAGGAGCCGGAGCCGATTTCACATCTCATCCTTGCAGGCAGTGTTGGCTTCTTCCCTAAGTACCTCAAAGCCCCCTAATGTGCTTTTACTTAATTGTTTTGGGAACTTTTTCCAATATCTGTTCCCTTTACGTGTTGCAGGAAGTACTCCATGAGCTCTGCGGCATCCTCGGCGGGGAGCACCATGGTGCCTGTGGGGAAGAGCAGAGACCGGGACAGGGGAAGAGAGAAGCGTCGGGCAGCTGAGATGGCTCTGCCACTTCTCCTACCACATGTAGAGACCAGAGAGCACAACGATGGGCACCGCATTAACGAGCTCACTGACCCAGGCTGTGGTCGCAAAGCAGAGAGGAGGCTCTGAGTGCAAGAGGTGTGTGAGCGTTGCCTGTGTCTCTTTCTGGTCTTGATGCCTGTGTGGGCAGGACCATCTTGAGAAGAGGGAAGGTGGTGGGTTGTATCCAGTGGTCCCGGAGCCAGCTCGTTCGTAGCTCGGTTTGGTGGCTGGGTTTTCGCCAGCTCCCGCGCCTGTGGAGCAGACGGCAGGCCGGCAGCCACGGCCTGGCAGGCAGCCCTGAGCAATCTGATCTCCTGTTTGGTGGCTTGCCGTCCGAATTGCAGACCCTTCGTTGGGCTGGGGTGGGAAAGGCGAGGACCACATCCCGCCTCTCTGCATGGAGATGTGGGGGAAATAGCCCAGCACCTTCCCAGCTCTGCCCAGCCACAGAGGGCAACCGGGATCCCTGTATGTGTCCCAAAACAGGACTTTTCAGCTCTTCCGTGTCCACTCTGATCTGGAAGGATCCCTGTACCCTGCAGGTTGATGTTCTCATTGTTCCACACCCACCTTCCCAACTTAACCAGGTTGATTAATTTTTTTCCTGGAATTTCCACGGCATTACCGGCCATAAACCCTGACGCTCAAGTAAAAAGCGGAGCCCTTGTTGCACTGCTGCTGGCCTCAACTCACCTCAGCCCTCTGCATCTCTGCTTTCCTGGGGATAAAAAGCAGGTTGAAGGCTCTTCATTGGCACATGGGGTACAGACAGTGCTTTTCTTATCAGACCAGCACAAACTACAGTGCCGGGGAGCTGCTGTCCCTCACTGGGCTATTCCTTGTCCTCCTCCCTTCTCTCCTTTTCCTGATGCTGTTTTTCCCACTCCTCCCTGCTGCTCATCTGCTCCAAGTCCTTCATGCACTCCCCAAAGAAGATCAACAAAGGTATCTCCACAAGGACCTTCCCACCTCTCTATGCCACGTTCTTAGAAATAGGAGCCTAAAGGGACATTGAGCATGGAATTGTGTGGGTTTAGCCCTAAGCAGCTGGCTCAGTTCCTGGAGGTTTTGTAAGGCGAGTTGTTGGACACAGCCGTGCAGGCTCCAGTTTGAGTCAAGCTGATGAGCTTCAGCACAAAGCCTGCCCTTCTACTCTCCATCAGAGACAGGACCGAAGCGGTGGAAGCTGAACAGCGAAGGTGAGCAGAGGAGGGAGTTTCGGGGTTGACGCAAGCTTTGTGCACTAGCTCAGACTCGTAACTCCTTCCAGCTTCTCAGTTTGGGAAGGAGCTCCCAGCCGAGACAATTAAACCAGCCTGCTCTGGTCCCCACATCCCCCCTGGCTGCTCCTGCAGGTCAGTTACAGGCCATGAGAATTTTGTCAAGGTAGCTGCAGTCTAAGGAAAAAAAAAAAAATCCCTTTTCCTCTCAATTCCTCAGCTTTCAGCCACTGGTGATGCCATAAATTCCCCTACTTCTCTGGTTACTGTAAAGCCTTTCAGGGTGGTCAGGACCTGAATTCCTCATGCAAAAGAACAAGCAGGGGAAAAGGAAACTTTGCAAGTGAGGACCTTCCCTGCCTCGGGGATCCTTCGCAAGGAATCGGCAAGGCTCCAAGTGTTGTGCTCTTGCCTTGCAGTGCCTCGGCTCAAGCCTCTTGGGTAACTGCCTGTCTTGTTCTCCTCTCACCAGTAAATACCATCCTACGAGCCTGCACTTCCCGCTTGTGCTCCAGCAGGTCCGTCCGGCTCCTTGGCCCCTCTGATCTGCAGGCTCCTGGAGCTGCAGCAGCCCCGGGTTTGCTATTGCACTCTAGCTTCAGAGTAACCAGGAGACACAGCTTGTCCAGCATCACACAGCTATGGAGATAGCACGAAGTTCCGCTGAGCAAAGTGCCCGGCTGTTTTTGCCCTGCACTGATCCTCCACCAGATAGCCCCAAGTCCCAGCCAGCTTCCATCCTGGACCTTAAATCCAGCTGCCGCGTGGGACACATGTGGGCTGCTGTGTCAGCCTACAACATCGAGCTTCACCTGAGGGCTGTGCTGGGATGTTGTGGGAGAAGATCAGTAGGAATTTGGCAGCAAAGTGTCGTTGCTGCCAGAGAAGATGCTTGCTAATGGGATGGGAGTGCTCCACCACCAAGCAGGACAAGGCTGGGTCGTTCTGCAGGAAGCCACGATGAGCACCTTTGCTAACCCTACACCAAGCACGTGAGTCTTGTGCGACTTGTGTTGTTCTCCCAACACCCCACACTGGGGAAAGGGCCTTCATGGAGTGGAGCAATGAAGGTTGGCTTTGGAGAGGTAAGGGCATGGGGTGGATGATGAGTTTGTCTGTTGTTTGAAGGATAGTCTTGGGAAGGTTGGCCTAGGGTGCAGTGCTCATGGTCTTCTCCCAGCACAGGCAGCCGCACAGAGAAATACACCTGGAGCAGAGCTCAGTGCTAGCAGACCCAACCAGGGACGACCATAGGAGTGGAAACCCAAAGAGTTCAGATTAATTTAAAAAAAAAAATAAAAAAAAAAGAAAATAAAAAAAAGTTAGAGCTTTTATCTGCCTTGTGGGTCCAGAGTCTTCCCATGCTTGGACATCGTTTCTTCAGCTATGGATTGGAAATCTCTTTAGATGGGTCTCAGGATCACATGACTCCAGAAGCATGGAGATTTGAGGAAGAACTATTGCATGTCATGAACTTTGCAGCTGAGGGGGCCTCTGTTGAACAGACAACCTTCCCACCTGAGTGGTGCTCCCAGGAGACAGTCTAACTTGGGAGCCAGCAACTGGTCTGAGAGGCTCCGAGTGTTGGGAGAGGATCAAAAAGCTCCCCTGGCAGTAAATCTTTCACCTGCCATGTTACTCACTGGGGCTTGTGGCCATTCCTCCGAGGTCGGCCCCGGGTCAGGATTTCTCCTGTCTCTTTAGCCCCCAAACTTGGAGATTTTTGTCTTATCTTTGACGCCATCTTGACACCGAAAACAAATTATGGCCCAATTACCCTTACTGAGAGGGGCTGGGGCTACCTTAAATGGCCAGAACTATCAGGCGCTTCCTTAAGAGCGGGTAATTAGAGTGGGGTGCAGCGTGGGGAGGGGGGCAAGGACTGGGGGGGACACCCCTGGCATGGGGCTGCCCTTGTCCCCCTGCTTGGCATGGCAGGAGGGGACATCCCATCCATCCCCATCCCATCCGGTCCCAGCCGTGCCCTTGGACCCCGGAGAGGCCAGAGCAGCGATGGGGCTCCCCGCTGCTCCCCGCCAGCGCGGGGTCCGGGGGTTCCCCCCCTGCCCCATGCCTCCCCCGGCCCTGTGTCACCACCTGGGGCCAGGCCAGAGAGGCGCCGTGATGGGAGGCAGCAGCCCTGGCCGTGACCTTCGGGGTGACCTTGAGGCAGTCCCTGGCGGGGCTGGGGACCGACTCTGCCTCTCGTCCCGAGCAGCGACATTTCCACGCTCACCCCGAGGAAACAGCGAACAGCAGCATCACAGCCAAAGTGCCGTAATAACCCACCTGAAACTTAAAATATGTCTTTTTCTTCTCCTCTTTCAGTGACATTAAACCGTGCTCTCCCCCGCTGCGGGGGGGCCTGGGCATTTCTTGCCCAGGGTTGTGCTGACCGCCTGAAACCTGTAGCCGTTTTGGGGACCGGCACGTGCTGAGCTGGGTCCAAGCCCGCAGCCTGGACCGTGCTCATCTGGGGGCTGCTCCCCGAGTCTCTCTGCCCGGGGAAGGTGGTGTCGGGCGCGTGCGGAGCCGGGTCCCCTCCAGGATCCATCCCAGGGAGCACAGGGAAGTGGAGCTGTGCAGAAATATCGGGCGCTCCCGTGTCCTTGCAGGTTTGGTCCAGGTACCCTCAACGCTCTTGGGTGAAGTAGATGGCTGGGGCTGGATGTTTCATTCCCTCTTTTTTTTTTTTTTTTCCTTTTTTCCTTTTTTTTTTTTTTTTGTCAGATTGGTATTTTATTTGGCTCCATACTGTCTACCGAGCTGTCCAGTGTAACCCTTCCCTTGCTGCTTCTGAGATAAGAATAGGCTCCCCCGAGATCAGATAAACAGGCCCATAAATACCTGCAACAACAACAAGCAGGGTCTGGGCTTGGCAGGAAGGGAGGGGAAAAGGAAAAAAAAAAAAAAGGGCAAAAAAAAAGAGTCATTTCTCTGCACGTCAAACCCCAAGGGTGCAGAGCGTGGGTTGGGAAGCGCCCGACAGCCCCTCTGCCCCCAGCGCTTGTCCCCTTGGCCGGGCAGGGGGGCGAGGGGCCGGGCAGGGCTGGCAGCCCGGCGGCTGGGTCCCCTCCACCGTCCCTGGTGGGTGGATTCCAGCAGCAGGGGACACCGCACGTATGATGTTGCCCCAGGGCCAAGCGATCCCTGCGTGCGTGTTTGTCTGTCCGGGCAACCGCAGACTCAAGCCTGCGTGCCGGGACCATGCTGCTGCCCAACGGCATCAAGTTCACAGCAAGGTCGGACCCTCGGTGTGTGCAGGGCCACCTCCCCCGGCCGATGAGCTAGGCTCTCAGATCGCCAAAAATTCCAAGCTGGTGGCCAAACCGTTCTTCTTCCCGCCAGGTTCGGCGCAGCCGGCACCGGGAGCCGTGCCGCTGGCCTGCCGGAGGCTGCTGGGACGCCTCTCCCAGCCGCTCAGGTTTGCTGGCCGGGGAAGAGAAGCTGCCCCTGTGCAGCCTCCCTGCAGCTCCTCTCCCTTTGAGGGTGAAGGGGGTGACCCCATGGGCCATGGGTCCCACTCCATGCTGGGACCAGTGCTGCGCTCGGCATCGACACCCCTTCCCGGCCCCGGAGCAGCGGAGCCGTCTGTGCGGTGCCAAGGTGGGGATGGAGCCCACTGCTTGCATATACCCCCTCCTCCGAAGCGTGTGTTTTGGGGAGCAGTGAAGCCGGGGGGTACAGGAAATGTTTGGTGCTGCTTTTTTATTTTTTTCCCACCCACCCTCACCCAAAACACTGAGCCAATCTTGCAGGAAAATCCCTTTGCTGGGCAGGGAAACCCTCCGCAGACATGGAAACAGGGAACGTTTTTCACCTGCAAAATCACGAAGGGCGGAGGGAGGCTGGCACGGGGGACACCTTCCCCAGAAGTTTGCAGCCAGCAACGTGTGGCGAGAAAAGCATCGATCCTGCGGGTGCAGGCAGAGCATCGCCCCGGCTGCGCAGGGTGCTCCCTTCCCAGAGAAAAAGCTGGAAAACCATGAGAAAAAAAAACACCAGAGGTTTTTGGTGGGATAGGGGAGGGTCCCCAGGCTGCAAACCATGTTCCAGCTAGAGCCTGGTGTGCTGGGTGAGGACTCCAGTGCAGAGTCCCCTCTGCCTGAGGCAGCAGAGCAAGTCCCAGGTCCCCGTTTAACCCTTTCTCTCGTCTGATGCCGAGGGGCAGCCCCGACGGTGCCGTATGGATACGGCGATACAGGGATAGGGGCTGGCACAGGTAAACAGCATTGGGGCTGGACACATTCATGGGGCGCTGGGTTACGGTGTCAGTGATGGATTGGGAGCTTTCCCATAAAAGACCCAGCCCTTGGATTGCGAAATGTAGCTATTTAATAGGATATTTGGGGGTGATTTTTTTTTTGTAAATTTTCTTTTTTTTTTTTTTCTCCTTGAATGTGTTTGGTTTTAGAAAAGCCCCGCTCTGGCTTCATTCATGGGCTTGGTGCCGTGCTGAACTTTTTATAGCCCGAACAAAACAATACCACTGCGGGCATTGCTCCGCTCGGGCAGTCAATTTTCATCGCAGCCATGTTCAAAGAGATCAGAAACCAGATCAGGGGCTGGGAAGGCAGCGAAGGAAGGCTGATTCACACAGCCTGATCGTTCCGCGAGCTCTAATTGCACCGGCCATAACCCCCCAATGGTTGTGTGTCTGTCTGTATTTGTACACACGCACAAAGTCGTTATAAAACCCACGCTGCTTCCCCACCTGCGTTCAGGGGTGCGCTGGTGTATTTCTGCTGTGTGCAGCCGCACACGCACAATTTGACCGATGTGTCAGTGATTTTACAGCTCTTGCATCACTATTTCTGTCCCTTTAGTTGCAAGCAAAAACTTGGTTGAAAATAGAAAATTTAATGCTCCCAGCTGAGCCCCCAGATTAACCCTACAATAATACACGACTCTTCCCCATCTCAGTTTTCTTTGCCCCGGCTGCGTGTCAGGGTTTATCCCAGCGTCTCTGGGAACGGCGGCGTGGCCAGGCTGGCCGTGCAGGATCGGGCCCCGAGCCCACGCGCGCACATCTTGGAAGCCCCCCCCCAGTAATGCAGCTGGGGGCGCACAGAATAAAGGAAGGAGGATTCGGCTTTAATTATTAAAGATTATTAAGGAGTTACACCTGAAAGGTGACAGGGATGACTTTGGGCCGCGTGAGCGTTGGTGTGTCTGAGGCTGGAGGGATCCATCGCGTTCGGACGGTGAGGAGGGGACGTTGTTCCTGCAAAATGTGGCTGAGGCAGCGCCCAAGAGGGGGTCCCTGGGAGAAAGCGCTGCCGGTGGCGGAGCCGCGCCGCGGAGCTGCCTGGGCAGGGAGGGGAGCCGAGCCCCGGTTCTCTGCGTGGCAGCAATAGAACTGGGGCTCCACAGCTCTGCGGTGCCGGTGCCACCCAGCCGCTGTAAAGGCCTGATCCTGCCATCCTCCCCCAAGGCAAACTCAAGCCCAGTCCCTCCAGCAGGTCCCCTGGGTCAGGAGAGAAGGGGTTGTGGGGCAGGGGCAGAGTTTGTGCCCTGGGACAGGCTGTGGGTACGCACTCGCCGAGCCCTGCCAGCTCCTGGGGTGAGCAAGCGCGGCGTAAAGAAGTCCCAAAGGATCCCACGGAGCCGCCTGAGCCCCACAGGAGGGAATTCCCTCGCACGGATCAGCCCCACAGCGGGGCACTGACTTCAGGGGAGTCCTTAATCCCGCAGCACCCCTCACCCTTCGGGCAGGAGGACAGTGGCCCGGCCACAGCAGTGCGGATCTCAGGCGTAGGGGAAGGTGAAGGGGTCAGACCTGAGGCTGTTTGCGTAAAGTTTAAATTTTATTTTATTTAATTTTTAAATTTTTTTTTTATTTTTTTTTTTAATTATTCCGTTTTAAATACGTGGTGTGGCGCGCCCGGTCCCTCGGGAAGTGGTCA
Source organism: Pluvialis apricaria (assembly GCA_017639485.1). NCBI lineage: Eukaryota > Metazoa > Chordata > Aves > Charadriiformes > Charadriidae > Pluvialis > Pluvialis apricaria. The sequence goes on from CM030019.1 coordinate 8,498,424, forward strand.
TGCAGATCTGAGGTAGAAAACCCGGCACAGGAGTGTTCCCCAAATGCACCTCTAGGTAGTTTCACCGCAGCCACACGTCGGTCAGGCAGCGGACGGGGACGGGGACGGGGACGGTTCGTATTTACACCAGCAAACGAATCCAACCGTTTCAGCCCGGCCCGGGAGGGCAGGAGCCGCCGATCGCTGCTGACAACGGGAAGGAGCAACGAGTACTGCAAACGGGGGAGGGGGCGAGGGGAGAAATGGCCCCCGACGGGGCGGGCAGGATCCGGCCCCGCAAGGCGCCCTTCGCTTCTCTCCCGCGGAGCGTCCGTCTCGGCGGGGTTGGGGAGGGGGGGAGCCGGGCCGGGTACCCGCATCCTGCGCCCGGATGGGCTCCGGGGGCGTGGGGGGGGGGCCGGGCCGGGCTCTCTCCGACATTGCACATGGAGGGGCGAGCGGGGAGCGCCGTCGGGGCGGCGGGGCAGCCCTCAGGGGTTCAGTTCCAGAGCCCAGACCTGCTGGGGCCAACCCGTCCGGCCCTTCAGCTTCTTCTCGCCGTGGCCCAAAGGCTGCGAGTAGACCTCGGGCTGCTGCGGGAGAGGAGACGGGGAGAAGGGGGGGGGGGGGGGAAAGGAGCGGTCAGGAGCCGAGCGGAGGGCTCCCGCCGGCCGCCCGCACCTTGCGCCCGCCTCGGGGCTGCCGCCGAGCCCCGCGGCTCCCTGCGCCTTTTATCAGCCCGAGGATAAAAAGGGGTTTTTTTTTAGGGTATCTCCCGTCCCCCCCCCCCCAACCTCCGCCCGCTGCAGCAAGGGGAGAAGCGGCCGCCCTTGCTCCGAAACGCACCCGCGCCCCTCCGTCCCGGGAAAGCGGCCGGGAGAGGGGAAGGACGAAGCGGCGGGAGGCTCCGCCGCGGCCGCTCCCGGGGGTTTATCCCTCGGGGAAAGCGCCTGGGAACCCGTCCGGCCCGTCGGGATCCCTCCGGGCAAGGCGGGGTGGGCTTTTCTCCGCCGAGGTGCCCCCAACGGTTGGGGGGGTTTATTTATTTGTTTATTTTTAAGCTGGGGGGGGGGGGGGGAACAAACAAACCAAAAAGGCTCCAGCGGGACCGGGAAGAGTTTGGGGTTTTCCCCCCCCCTCCCAGCCCCGGGGCTTTCCCCGCCCGCTCCCGGCCCGGGGAGAGCGGGGCAGCGGGGTCCCGGCCCGCCTCTTACCGTCTCCCTTTTCCTCTTGTTCTCCCTGCCGTCGGCCTTCTTGAGCTCGGCTTTGAAGCCCTCGGTGTCCCCGGGCTGGCTGTCCTTGGCCAGCACCTCCATCAGGTAGGCGATGTAGCTGGTGGCCAGGCGCAGGGTCTTGATCTTGGAGAGCTTGGTGTCGGCGGGCACGTTGGGGATGCACTCGCGGAGCTCGGCGAAAGCGCTGTTGATGCTCTCCGTCCTCCGTCGCTCTTTCTTGGGTCCCCCGACCCCTTTCCGCCGGCCCAGGCGGCCGCTGAGAGCCTCCAGCCGCCCCTGGCCGCCGGGGCCGTACTCGGCGGGGCCGTAGTTAGGGCTTTGCCCGGCGAGCTCGGGGGTCACCTCGGCGGGGTTGAGCACCCAGCCGGGGAAGTAGGCTCGCTCCTGGTGGCACCGCGCCGCCGGCCCGAAGAGGAAAGGGTCGTGCAGCATGTGGTGGTGATGGTGGTGGTGGTGGTGGTGCTGGTAGCCCCCCACCAGGTTCATGGTCCGCCCCGTTGGCCCCGGGGGCCGCGCTCAGCAGCGCACCATGGCCGCGGCGGCCGCCCGGGAAGCGCTCCCCGCCGGGCGGGCGCGGAGGGCAGCGGCGGCGGAGGGGGGAGCGCGGCTCCGACGTGGGGCTGCGATGGTGGTGGCTGGCTTTGGGCTTTGGGGTCGGTGCGGTTGGGGTTTGGGGTTTTGGGTTTGTTGTGGGTTTGTTGGGTTTTTTTTTTTGGGGGGGGGGATTATTTTTTTTTTTTTAACCCCTTCTGGAGCCGCCCAACTCTGCCTTTATATAGGGCCGGGCCCCCCCCCCCCGCCGAGGAGCCAATGGGCAGGGGAGGATGCTCGGGGGCCCCGGGGGGAGCGGGGCGGCGGAGGGGGCGTGCGCCGCGCTGTTGACTCGGTTTATTTGGGCTCACACCTCCCCTGTTTGCTCTCCCCTCCCGCTTGCTCCTTGCCTGCAGGGAGACGGGGGTGAGGAGTGACCCGAGGGGGGACCCCAGCCCCCGTCCCGTCGCGTTTCGATCCCCTCCGCTTCCCCGCTCCCGGGGCCGGGGGGTGTCCGAGACGACGAGAGGCGGCAGCGGGTGCGGGGGAGCCGCGGGTGCCCGGAGCCCCGACGGCCGCGCCGGGCCGTGTGTGCGCTCCGGGGCCGCAGGGACCGGGGGGCTTTGTGCTTCCCAAGAGCCGGGGTCCCTGGCGGAGGTGGGGGGGGAGCGCCCGGCCCGGGGCCAGCGTGTCCCGTCCCCACGCCAGGAGGGCTCGGCCCCGTGGGAGAGGAGTGCGGGGAGCGCGGGGTGCTCGGTGCCGCAGCCGGGGCCGGGGTGAGCCGCCTCCGCCGGGGGAGCTGGGTGCTGGGGGAGAGGAGAGGGCGAAGGCGCTGGAGCGTGGGCTGCACTGGGCACGGTGGGGACGGCGGTGGTGGTGGGGTGGGCTCCCTGCACAGGGGGTACGTTGCCCACGAGCGCACGCGTGCGTTGCACAAATGCACGCACGCAGATGCGCACTGCACGCCTTCAGGCACGCTGCGCCCGTGTACAGCACACACTCGTGCGCAGCTGTACACTCCACACACACACACGCATGCAGTTACACCATGCACGTACGCTGCTCGCACAAATACCCTGGGCATGTTGCCTACACACAGCACAAACGTACACCTCACACCTATCTGTGCTGTGCACACACCCCCCACAAATGTTACACACATGCACCTACCTGCACCCGTACATATTACACACACACACCGGCAGCACACGTGTGCTACACACACAGTGCCACTATATATTACATATACACACATGCTGCACACACATACTGTGTACACACATACACATTGCATGCGTGGCATATAAACACACATGTATGCTGCACATCCATGCACAGACACTGCGCACGCATACATAAATATATACAAATTATACTATCCACACACAAATATGTTTACGATGGGGCAGTGGGGACCTGCCCTGCGTTTCCCTGTCCCAGCCTGGCCACAAAAGGGCTGGAGGGTCCCGTTGGGGCTGGGATCTTGTGCTTCACTACAGCCCCCAAACCCGAGCCCAGCATGGGGCTCTGCAGAGGACAGCACGTCCCGCTTGCCTCTGCACCCACGGGAGACAGACCCCCAGGGCGACGGCTCCCGGCCCCCGCGCTTCGCCCCCAGCCTGGCTGGGTGACGTTGGGGCTGACCCCTGCTCTTGCTCCAGTTACTCCCAGCGAGGACAGCCTGGGCACGGCGGTGGCGATCACAGCGCGGCGGGGCAGGAAGGGGCTTTGGGCCCAAGGTATGTTAGCGATTAACGGCGCTTTCCAGCGATTCATCTTGCAGCGGAGGGTGGAAACGTTGGAGGGTTGTTTGCAGGCGCTTGTATTAATCATCCGGGCTAACACACCATTAACGTCCTCCTGCATTTTAAAGATGACAAATTTTATTTGACTTCTCTCAATCACAGTTCCCGGGCGGATTCGGGAGCCACTTAAATGCCTCGGATTTTCCATCGTTAGTTGTTACAAGGCGAGTTGCAAAGGCAGGAGGCCGGGGTGGGGGGGGTGCTGGGGCAGGGTGCAAGCGGGTCTCCAGTTCTGCCGGGCCCCGGCAGCCGGTGGGGGGACGGCGGTACCGGATCTGCCCCACTTCACTCCCCCCGCTTTGTTCTTAGCTGCTGCAAAGCCCCCCCCTTTCCCCACCCCCCTTAAACAAGCGCCCTGCAAACATTTGCTAGTGATTACCCTCCGGTTAGAGCCAGGCCTTGGGGAGGGCATCGTGTCCCCGATTTTCTCCAAAACACCCGTGGCTGGGTGGGATGCCTGAGCCCAGCTCGGAGCCGTCGGGGGGGCCCATTGCCCGCCTGGGAGAGAGGCAGGGGTCCCGCTTCGTGCCTTGCCATCGTCCCCCCCTGCCATGCTGACACAGCATCACCTGCAGCGCCGTGCTCCCTCTTACAAACCAGCCAGGTTCCTCCTTGAGCCTCTCCCCAGCCCTGTAAACGCCCCGATCCAGCAATCCTCCAGGCTGGGGGTCTGTGCCACCCAACAGCATCCCTGGAAAACACTCCCCCCCCCAAAAAAAATCCCTTCCATCCCCGTAGCCCTGCGTCGCACGGGCCACTCACAGCCTCGTCCAGCTCAGAGCCGTCGCCTGGAGCCGTGTGCCGGAGCCACCTCCAGCCTCCGGCCGCTGAGCCAGGTAAGCCCAGCCCAAGCCCGGGCGTTATCTTGCTTTATCCCCCCCCCACCGGAGGTCCCTGGACCCCGCACGGTTTGGAAGTGCTCAGCTGAGCAAATAGTGGGACTGGCGGTTTGATTTTCCTTTGGAAAATCATTCTAATCTTTCGTGTTTTAATAAAATAATAAAACCGGACCCTTTTTCACGCCGACACCTTCTAAATCAAACCAGACTGCCTTTGTCGTGGCGTCCAAATTTAGCACTTCTCAAACTTTTGGTGAGTTTCTTTAATTTCACGTCTTCCCCGCTTGCACAGGAGGGAAACGCCGAGCGGTTCGGATTAGGCGATTTATGGCTGGCATGGCGGGAGGAACCACGTTTCTCTCCACCTGTTTTCCTTCAAATCCTTCCCAGAGAAAGATTTCCTGCCCTCACCGCCGGGCAATGGCGGGGGGGGGACGGGGACCGGTGCTGCATGTTGGGGGGGGGGGTGAGGTTGTCCTGGGTGTCCGCAGCACCCCAACCCCAGCAGGAGCCACCCAGCTCCGCACCCATCCCCTGCCCTGGGATGGGGGGGGCTGCGGTTTTGGCCCCGGCCCCTTGGCCACCTCCTTATCAGCACCCAGTGAGCGGCAGCCGGGGTGTCCTGTGACTTTGACGCCAGCTCTGCTCCCCCCCTCCGGCTCCCTTATCTAAATAGGAGCGTAAATCAGGGTCTTGGCAGATGCCCTGGCAGGACAGGGACTCCATAAAAAGGGGCTCTGCTCCAGCTCTGTTTACATTGCAGCCCCGTAAAATATTCCCCTTGTCTTCCCTGCTAGCGTCTCCCTGCAGCATCCCGGCACCCTCCTGCTCCCGCATCCCCCCCGGCCCCAAGGCTCCGCCGCAGCCCCGGGGTGCAGCCGGGAAGATCGCAGCCCCGAGACCCTGCAGCCCCCTCCCCGTGTCCCCCCCCCCATGAGGTTGTGCCCCGAGGTACCTCCGCACCCCGCCGCTGCCTGCGATCCCCCCCTCCGACGGCCACCGCAGGCGCAGAACGGGGCTGCGCCAGCTCCCCCGGGCAGCTGGGTTGTGTCTAAAGGTGCCCCCGGGTATTTATAGCACTCGCCTGAAATAATACAATAATAATCACTCAGCACCTTCCTAACAGTCCTGCTCCTGGAGGCCTGAGGGGGACGGTTGCAAACAGCCTTGGGAAACTGAGGCACGAGCTGAATCTGCTTCAAGGAGAGGTGCGTGGGGTTGGCTGCACGCGTGCCACTGCTCTGGGGGGGGGGTTATTTTCCTCCCGATGATGCAAGGAGGGAGACAGCCCGCAGAAGCGAACAAAATCGAGTCAGTTTGGTCGGCAATGAACCCAGCCCCGGGGTCACGGCCAAGGCTGGGCTACGAGCACCACGGCTGCGAAAGCCCACTCAGGGCATCCCTCCTCCCTGGGGCGGGTTGCCATGCGTGTCTTGCCGCGGCAGCATGGGTCTTGTAGGGGCGGGGGGAGCGTCGGGATGCAGGGGAGCTCACGCGTGCCGGTGCTCGTGCACTCCTGCGCCCGCACACTGCCCGAGTCCCCCAAACTACATCACTGGGCCAACTTCATGCTACAACAGCATCACAGAAGTGACCCCAAGTGGGGTTCAGGCTGTGAAAGCGCCACCGAAGGAGCAGGAGGAATTGGGGGTGAGCCAGGTACCCAGGGTGGCTGTGCCGTGCTGAGCCCCGATGCTCCTGTTCTCCGCAGCAATCCGCGGCATCTTCTCTGTATACACACCTCCCGCGCCCTCCCTCCGGCGACATAAAGGATGGCTGCAACCATTGCCTCTCAAGAAATACAATCTATTTATGGCCAAGCAGCCACTGCCCTGTCTGGATAAATCAAAAGGAAAACAAAGCTTTATGGAAAAAAGATTATTAAATTTTCCATGTGCTCCTGAAGGGATGCGCCAGGCACTCGCTGTTTATTTTTTGTGCTCTCTCCTTGCTAGTACTGTAAATGACATTGTGTTTACAAAAGTTTTTATGTCATCAGAGCGAAGTCACAGCTCAGCTTCCTCTCCTGTGTATTTTATGTAGATGGATGTGTCTGCGAGGAACATTCAAACTAAACAGAGTGCTGGTTTATAGGAAAATGTATTTATTTGAAAAATCGTAACTCACAATTTCGGCAAAACCGGGCTCCACATTTATTGCCGCTAATGGGGTGTGGCGGCCATAAATTAACCTGGAAAATTGCTGCGGCCGTATCAACAACGGCTCATTGTGCTGACGGAGCAGAGCGGAGCAGCCGTTCCCCAAAGACGGCCCATGTCAATTTGCAATTGGGTTTGGATGCAAACAATAGGCAAAGGGAAGGTAACGGCAGCCTCACAGCTCGCTGCTGGAACCGGCGCCAAAATCGTTACTCCAGGCTGGCGTGGGTGCCCCGAGTCTGTCTTAACCCAGTGCTGCTCCCCCATCTGATTGCCAGGGACATCAGTGGAAGGAGAGTCTACCTGCCATAAAGGCAATTTCAGTTTATATTACGTTACCCCTCATGGACACGCAATCGCAGATGATGGAAAAAACAAGTCCATGAGCTCCGACTGGCAGCCCAGGTGACCCACGTGCAGGGAGAGCTGGTCTGCTTGCTCCCCAGTTGGCCTCTCTTAATCCAGAAGAAACTTTTGCACTGAAGCAGGAGTGATGCTTCTGCCCTAAATCTTCTTCTTTCCCCACTCAAATTCCCTGCTGAGACCAACACTGACCCCCAAAGCCCCGGGGCCGGGTGCTGACCCTGGGGCAGGAGGTGCCACCACCATCCTCTCGTCCCCGATCCCCTGGCTTGGGGCAGGGTTTGGGTGCTGACCCGTGGTGGCACCTCGCCGCTCATGGGGGAGAAGCGGAGAAGAGCTCCGGGCTGATGCGGGTCCCTGACGAAAACCAGTGCCTTTTCCTCCTCCGTCCACTTTCCACTCCTGAAGCAAATTTACAAGGGCTCTAAAATGTCCCGCTCCAGGGCATCAGCCAACTGCTAATGGCTGGGGATTGGGAAAGACATTTCCTCCGCGCGAGAAGGATTGCATAAGCGCTTATTAAGGCAGCTCCTGGCGTCTTCGTCTAAAGCATCTGGTTTGGGGCATGGCTGGAGACAAACTGCTGGATTTGGATGGGGCAGAGCTGGGCTCCCTGCTGCCAACTTCCCCTTCGTCTGGACGTGGGTGCAAGTTTGGGTCGTGTCACACGCGCCGGTGGGGAAAAGGAAGGTGGGTCATGATGTGAGATGTGTCTTCCCCCCCCTTCCCTCTGCTCTCCATCTCGTCCTGGCAGTGCCACCGCGGGGACTCACCTGCACACCTTGTGCTCCGTTGGCTCTTGCTTTGTGATGTTTGGCAGCAGGAGGCGTGGTGTGACCTTGGGGACCCTTCCCAGGTACCCCAGGTGCCACGATGCTCCACACGCATGAAGGCTTTCCCTGATGTTCCATGTACATGAAGGCTTTCCCCGGTCCCTGGTAACGACCATTCCACTTTCCTTGAAAGAAGGGATTCCCTCCTGTCCCGTTGACACTGTGCCTTGCGCGGGGACTGATCTGGCTCGTTGCTTGAGCTCCTCCTATCCTGCACCATGGCTGCATGATGTTGCAGGTAAAAGGGGGCCTCTGTGCTTGGCTTTGCAGCAGGAAAAGGCTGGGGACAGTGGGCCAGGCCACCGGGATAGGGTGAGAAGGTCTAACCGGGCTCTGCTGTGCTGCAGGCTCAGCGCGATGTGGTGGCACCGGGGAGCAGCCGGAGCCAGGGAGCAGCATCCTGCCCACGTCTCCCTGTGGTGGGACCATGTCCCAGGGTCCATACTTCCCGTCCTTCTCTCCATATGGATCCACCTGGGGTTTTTAACTCATTTTGTCTATAAGTTTTTCAGGGCAATTCCAGTTCTCACTGCACAGTGCCTCATGCCGGGTCCGGCTATGCCTTCCCAGTGCTGCCAGGGTAGGAGGATAAGGACAATTAGTGGTGCCTTATTACCCTGGTTATCCTCAGCTCTCCCAAAATCCCAGGGCTTCTCTCTCCCTGGGTGCAGGATTTACTCCCTGACTCCCAGGGAAGCAGAGGGGCTGGTTTTCCCTTGGTTCCCCCCGCCGCATCCCGAGAGGTCTGTGCAGCCTCCGGGCCGGCCGTCGGGTGACGGCAAGAATTGCAAGATGGTTTTTTTTCAAGGTTGGGTTCGTTTTCTGCAGATTGGGATGGTTTTAAAAATTAACAAGCGTCTGTTAAGACTTTTTTTTTTTTGCAACTGAAAATTATTTGGGGGCTGGGGGTTTTAAATCATTTTAGTGCTTTTTTCCACCCATTTTTCCCCTGTTTTATGAATGGGAGGTGGCAGGAGTGCAGCCGGCATCAGACCGGGACTGCAAATATTTTCCTTTTTAGGATGCAAGTTTTGGGTGGAGGAGATGGTAGGGAACTGTGGGTCGGTTATTAGTGTTGTTTCCTTGGGTTTTGCTTTACAGCCCCCCTCAAAAAAAAAAAAAAAAAAAGGGAGTAGAAGGGAGACTCTGGAGATGCACAGGGCAGCTGTTCCTTTAGTTAAAAACATCATTTTCACACACAAAATCACTGCTGGCCACAGCCCCTATGCAGCCCTCCGCCTCGCCACACCATCGTGGAGAAGCACAGCCCATGCAAGACCATGGTGTATGGGGGAGACAGTGTAGGCTTCGCCGGAGCCGCTGCCGTCCCGGCGCTGGCCCGTCCGCCAGCTCTGGAATGTGCTCCCGAAATACACAATCGCAAACGCCTTGCAGAGCCGCCAGCCCTGTGCTGCGCTGGGGGACACCCCCTCGATATCTGCCACCCACCGTCCTTTTATCCGGCAGCAAAGTGCTCCGAGTGTGGGTGGTTCGGGGTGAGAACGCGCGTTTTTGATGAAATTATTTTTTTTTTTAATGAAAGCTAGCCTGGTCTCGCCCCCCATCATCCAGACAGCCCCTGGGTTTCAGGTTCGGGGTGGCACTTTGCCTCCCCAGGGCTCGTTATCCCCCACCCCCAGCTGGGACCCAGCGCCCAGCGTGGCTGTGCCGATGCCTCCAGGGCACCCATGGGTGTAGGGGGATGATGGGGAAGTTTTTTGGGGAAAGACCCCGATGTGCTGGATGTCCCGTGTCACCATGGTCCATGGCACTGCCGTGGACATTGCCCTGCCTCGCTTTTGGGGAGTCACGGGGCGGGGACATGCTGCGAAAAGTGAATCCAGACCTGCAGAGTATAATGGCTTTATTTATTGTGTATCAATACGTGACCCCTCCTAGCATGCTCTGGAGAAAAAAACCTGTTTGAAATGGAGCTTATTGGAAGGAAAAAATTTCCTCCCGTAAAAATGCTGATCACTCCCCAATTCTCAAAACTGAAACGAAACAGTTTGCTTTGAGCTGAAGACATTTCTGCTCTTGGCTCCCTGTTTCCCAAGAAGAGCAGTGAACATGAAGGAAAAACAAGCTTTCCCCATTAAAACACGCTTAAGCGAAACTCCAGTTTTCTCTTAAACTTTGCTTGGAAACATTTGGAGCAGCTTCACGCAAACCAGTTCTTCCCTTTTAGAAGCCATTAAAATAAATAATAAAAAAAAAAACCACCCAACCCAAAATAGCCATTTCTTCAGGAAGCATCTCGTTCGGACAAAAGAACGAGTTTTGTTTTACACCATAAACCCAAAAGCTCGCGGGGAAACGCGGTGAAACCCACCCACCGGCACTGGCGGCGGAGCAGCTCCAGGGACGTTTTGCAGGACACAGCCAAAGCCAGCGGCGCTGGCAAGGGGAGGGCCACCACCCGTGTTTCATCGCCGGTTGTTCTGGCCGGTGGAATATCTCCGTTTTCAGCAGGATGTGTTTTCCATCAGGATGAAGGCTTGCAGCGGGCAAGTTTTGGCAAGGAAAGGTTTTTGGATCAGCATTCGGCCCTGCTCCGAGCTTGCCCCAGCACTCCCACGGCCTCGCCAAAGGGCCTATCCCATGCAGGAGCCGAGGACGCTCACTCCAGGACAAACGAAAACCCTTCCCCAACGAGGTGTCGGGGCCCTTCATAAAGTCCTTTTTTTTTTTCACTGACTCCGTGTTACCCCTAAAGCACAAAAAAAATCCCAGTAATTCCTATGCCAGCAATATACACATCAAAACTCTAGGTATGAACTTTTTAAATATATAAATATATATACATATTTGTGTATATGAATAAATAAAACATATTTAAAAAATATATATGCTGTGTGTATATATATGGCACTGCTTTTTCTGCCAGTGGCATCAGACTGCAGCCTAGGGACATATATTTCTATCCCAGGGTCTTTGGCAATGAATTTTTGCCCCCCTTATGCAGAAAGCCCAGCCCGGTGCGACCCTGCTGGGGCGCTCAGCCCAACACCCGTGCAACCGGGCAAAAATTATTACTAATGGATTTGCAAGAACTTGCCAGTTAATAAGGGGAACTGGGATCCTTCTGGACGGGTGCTCTCCCTCGCCGTGCGCGGCTCTCCAGGTGGAAACTGTCTCAGCCTCATCCGCTCTGTGTGATGCCGAAATCCCGGGGCAGAGGGTCTCTGCAGCGAGAGCCCGGGGCCGCATCCCCACCGCCCCGAGGGCCCGCGCGCCCCCCTTTCCTTGGGAGGGGATGGAGGAGGGGGCCCGCCGCTGTGTAACCACAGTTTTGCAAGCTGGTTGTTGTTTTCTTGAGCCGAAACGGCAAGAAACATCATGTCTAAAAATGACAGGCTTAATTTGCGGTGTCATTAACCAGAGCCGAAACCCTAGATGGGCCGGGTCTCCTGTGTGCAGCGCGCTTGCTTGCCGCGCTGCAGCTGATCTTTCTCTGATTCTGCCAGATAAAGGCCTTTGCGGGTGCATTTCCCTCTCTCGGACCTTGTTTTTGTTCACATGGATGTTATTATTTAGTATATGGGACAAGGAAGTCGTTTCGCCCCCTCTCACACACACATCCATAGCGGGTGAATGTACCCCCTGTAACGCACCGGCTCCCCAGCACGCTTGTGCTCCCCCACGTATTTGCAGGGGGTTTAAATAAGCACAAAGCCCAACGCCTCGCGAAGCATCCCTTCTCACCAGGAGAAAAAACTCTCATTTCCGAGCCGGCCACAGCCGTGAGATCTCGTGGCAATATGTCCCGGCGTGCGCTCCAAGGGGAAGTGCAGTGGGGCTGGTGCGAGCCGCAAGTGGGCAGCGGGAGCGGGAAGACCCACAAAAGCCCCATAACCACCCCCTCTCTGGGTCCCAACTGTGGTTACAAACCACATTCCCGGTTAAAAGCAGCTGCCGAGACCCAGACATGCTGGACGTGGAGAGCAGCCCCCGGCCAGGCAAGCTGGGCTGCAGTGTTCAGCCGCGCCACTGGCTCTGCTGGGCTTACGGACACCGGCACCGAAACACAAACCGCTGGTTTTAATGAACGTGGTTGCTCTGGGCTCGGAGCAGCCCCTGCCTTGGCGAGCGGAGAGCTGGAGGCGAAGGGGCAAGCGAAGCCCGCTGGCGAGCGAGCAGCAGAGCTGAGCGTGCCGCCCGCCTGCGCCGTGCGAGCCGGCAGGGTCAGAGCGCGGTAGGAAAAAATACCGCAATAGGCAAAGCATCTCCCGTTTGCCCCTAAGCTCCGGCTCTTCCTGTGCTGATAACGAGCCCAGTAAATCTCCCTACAGCAGCGAGACATTTTTTTTCCCCCCCCTCTCCTGCCTCCTCTGCGGTGGCTCGGCGGAGGGGGCTGGCTGCGGGAGCTGCAGGGCTGCCCTCCTCGCCCCTCTGCGGGGAAATACCCCAAAGCAGTGCAGCCCCCCCCGAGCATCCCGGCAGCCCCTGAGCCCTGCCCTGCGGTGTGGGAAGGCAGCCGGGTGCAAGCAGGAGCTGTCTCCTCTCTAATTGTCCCCCCCGGAGCCCCGTGGCCGAGCCACTTGCTGATATCTCGGGCCATCGCGGCTGGTGCCGGACTGACTCAGGCGAGATGCAGACTGATAGAGCCCCTCCACCCCGCGCCGACAGGGATGCAGGGCAAGACCTGGGCAGGAAAACCTGGAGTATACGTGTCCAAAGCCTTCCTAGCTTTAGCGCTTCTGCTGAAACGGGGAGTTTGGGCAGTGAGCAGGCTCCCATCGGTAGGCTGGTGCTCAGCCCTGGGCTGGACGAACCCGAGTCACCTGCTAGATGTGGCTTGTGGCTGGATGGACGGCACTGACCTGGGAGAGCTTGAGCCTGCTCAAACCCAGGTGGGATGCAACGTCGCTGCTCTGAAAAAGCATCCCCATGCGTGCTTGGCGCCAGGATGGGGTTTTCTCAATTTGGGAGTCATAGTGGAACCGCAGGGCTCATCATTTCCCACACAGGAGGTGGCCACAACGCTGCCTCCCAATTGCTCGCTCATGGGTGAGAAAGAGCCAGGACCCCTTTTTTGTCCCGCCACGCTGCTGTCCCCTCCCCACAGCCAGGCCCCAGCCACCGAATCGCCCACAATAAATACCACCATGCCATGGCTGAGCTGCTGCCCCGTCGGGACCTTCCTCCCTCCCTCCTGCACCCGCAAACGCTGTTGGTTTTCCTCTTCCTCTCCCGAATCCCTCATAAATTTCCCGTTGCCGGCTCCACCAGCGCCATGTTCCCATTAAACCTTGCAGACTGATTGCATCTGTCAGTGTCACTGTCTGGGGCTGGAATGTGTCACCCCGCTCCAGAGGAGTCATTTATTTAGCCGTAGCAGAGCATTTCAGGACAAAGTGCTGGGTTGGATCACGGTGGGACAGTTTTCCTGCGGTGGCAAGCACTGATCCATCTCGCGCAGTGGGAGGAAAGCGCTGCTGCTGGATTCTTTCCTATTTATTTTTCCTAAACAGAGGGCTGAGGAGCGCGAGAGTCGCCTACCAGCAGGATCCTGCACTTTGCCAGAGCGTCCTAAGGAAAGGAAGTTTGCTTTAAAAAGTCTCCAAAACCCGTGAGTCCAGAGCAGACATTTTTTACCACCCTCCCTGTCCTGTCTCGCTGTTTCTGTGAGGACTCTTGGGGCCCTCAGCTGGCAGCAGGGGTGGCCCCATGGCTGGGTACTTCAGGGACCCTGCTGCGTGTTGGCAAGGGTTGGGGCTTGTAGGGTCTGGGATGTCCATGGTGGTGGAGGAAGCACCTACAACCGCGTCCCAACACGGCCTCGTCTTCCTGCAGGCAGCACAGGCCGGGAAGCACTGGCGGTGACAGTGGGGTGACGATGGGGAGCAGCCAGCCGTGACGTGCCCATGCCCACACCGTGCACAGTAGGTCCCTAACGGTGAGGACGGGGCTGTCTTGTAGGTATTAGATACGATAACCATACATTCAAGGTTAAAACATAAAATTAACTTAGGCGCCTGCTCTCGTTACCCATGTAAGTGGGCAGTGGCATGCAGCAACCCCGGGTGCTGGGAAATACTCCGTCCTGACCATGGCATCCCCCATCCCTGCCTGGCGAGAGCTCGTCCCCATAAAGGCAGAGATGTGTCTGTGTGTGGGACAGAGTGATGGAGATGAGCTGAAGGCACGGCTGGTCAGCGCGAGGACAGACACCCTTCTGCACCGGCTGCACATCAGGAGCGAGTCATCCTCAGCGCAGCGATGAAGGACTCGGCCGCCTTCCTTTGGGATGCGTACCCTTGGGTGGTACTGTGCCACTGGTAACAGGTTTCCCGTTGCTTTTCCCCAGCTACCTGTGCTGGTGTCCTCCGGAGGGGCTCAGACGTGCTGGGAAGCGCCTCTCCTCGGGGTGCTGCCCGGTGACCTGCATATGGTAGGGGTGGAAGAGACAGTCAGTCTGTATTGCTTTGTTTATAAGAACATATTTGCAGTGATTGATGTCTGAGCTGGGGAAGTATGCTTGCAAGTGAGACTTTAAAACATGAATCAAACAATGTTTGGAATACGTACGCTGCTCTGTCAAACATTTCTCGACGTTTGGAGTCTGCAGAGCCTGCGCGTCCAGAGGTACCAGTGCCTGTGCGGAGGTGTCTAGAGGGAAAGCGTCCGCCCCACTGCGAGGGTGAGTGTGGGCATCCTTCAGCCTCGGCATCACCTTTCCACACCGAGAGGCTGCTGGGGACGGGTCGGGGTTTGCGCCCGCGGATGTTCTGCCGAGGGGTGCGTGTGGAGGTGTCCCGTTAAGCTCCGTCCATCACGGGACATTCCTTTACAGGACGCTCCTTACTGCCAAATCGTCCCCAGGGGCTGCCGAGGAATGAAAGCGGCCCTGGAGGACAGAGTCAGCTTTCAGGCTTCCTTCCCCTCCAGATAACCCGATTGCCCATGGAGAGAAGAAAGGTCTGGAAGGGGCGGGCCACATCCAGATGTTCACTCAGTGCATTAAGACCCTCAGCCAGAGGAGCACATGCTTCAGGTTAAGCCCCTGAGCAGTCCCAGCTGCAGGAGTATTAATGAAGTCTTCAGTTAATCGCTTGCTGAATGCTCTCCCTGATAAGGGCCGGGGTGGTTTGTAGGGGACAGGGAACCTTTGCGGGGTTTCTCTTTGCGTGTCCTGCTTGAGAAGTCCTGCGTGGGCATCCCTCCGTACCGGCATCGTCACTGCCATGCCACCTCCTTTGCCCATGGAGCGATGTGGTTTTGCCAGTTAAGAGAGCTGCCCGCACCCATCGTGCAGGGGTCGTGGATCTGGCCCCGCATTTTCTGGAGCTCTGCTTTCTCCTCCGTTCATAGGGGTGTTACCGCTTCCCATCGCCCATGAGGTGGGGCTGAACGTGGCTCATCTCAGCAGGACCAGCTGTTGAAGTCACTGCCAGCTGTTGGGACACCTCTGCGCCAGCTGCTCCATCCCACTTTCTCCAGGTCCCAGGGGACACCTCGTCCTCTCAGCCCCAAGCTGGCCCTGGGCCACCACCTCACCCCACCAGAGAGGATCTAGCCCCGCCAGCTGAGTTGGGTGATGTCCTCAGCCTCGGGGATGCACACACGTGACCCAATGGCACCAGGTGACGTGCTGTGCTCAGAGGAGCATCTTTGCCCCAGTGAGCTGTCCTGGGAAGCAGATGTCAAGCCTGCCCTTGCTGGGAAAGGGATTGGTTGGGGACATCCTCAGGGGCGCAGGTGCCAGCTGGCTGCCATTCACTGGCCACGAATGACATTTCCAGCCTCAGACTGGGTGAAGGCGTTTGGGACTGAGAGGAACACCAGAAACTGGGCATCCCTCCAGGACGGGCAGACCTTCCTCCTCCGGGCTCTCCGCCTGCTGCTGCCCACGGGGACAGCGGGTCTGCCCGTCTCATTCCTCCACCCAGCCATGATTTATTTATTTTCCCCAGGAACACCGAGAAAACCACCAGGAAGATATTTTTGATCGATGAAAACCAGAAGGACCTCTGTCCCTCCACCCAAAGCGCACCACCCCCGTGTGAAGTCTCTTTAACCATGGGCACAGAAAACGCATCCCGTGAGCAGATCCTCTTCTCTCATGGGTCCGCTTTCTTTGCCTTTTAGGACGAGGGAGATTTATTCACTCTGTGGGTATTTTTAAGAGGTATTTTCTTTATAGCTGGGCTTCTCCTGCTTAGGCGAGATTAGGAGATCGTATTTCATGACTTCTCGTGGATCCCCTTTCCGAAGCTCTAATGAACTATGGATGAGTGACCGTGGTAATCCAGTCTGCGCAGGAGCTCATTAAAGTCGCTGAGTCCGTTATAATAACTAGCTACATCTGATCAGATTACTTCTTTAAAACGCTGATTCCACCGGCGCATGAGCGCCTGCTCTTACCCCAGCGCAGGCAGCAGGAGCTTTGCTCTGAGCTCAGCGAGTGCCGGGCTCTCGCCTTGTGCGCCGCTAACGAGGCACAATTTGATTAACTCACATTGCGGAAAGGCCACGGGATTTCCCTTCGCTGCTTTGCTCGGCCGACCCCGGCCGGAGCAGGCAGCCTCGCGTCCCGCTGAAGGTGGGTGACTGGTACAGAGAAATGATCCGGCCATTTCCCATGGGATTCCCAAATAGGGATTTTGGGAGAGGGCTGGCAAGCGGCTGCCCGGGGTCGCATCCAGCCCAGGTCCGTGTGAATCGCGTTGGAGCGGCCGAACAACGGGGGAAGCCGGCAATTCCAGCTCCGTGCCCTGCGAAGAGCAGCCTGTCGCGGGTCCCTGCCACCCTGCCCGGCAGCTGCCTGGCACCAGCACGCCCTGTCCCACGCTGGCTGACCCGGAGAGCCCGTGGCCCTCACCGTGGCATCGTGCCCTCCTCGCAGCAGCCGGGCTCGCAGCCCCAGAGCCGTGGGATGGAGCCCAGCCCAGCATCCCGGTAAAACGGAGCCCAGCACACACCAGTAAAACGGGCTGCAGCCCCACCGGCAGTGGGGTCTGCCCTCCTGCCCCGCATCGAGGTGGTCGTTCCGACCCCTGCCCGTATCCTTTCCTTATTGAAAGCAGAAACAGGCGGCCCTGCAAATATCCAGAGGGGGTTGGGGGAAGAAAAAAAGAAAAAAAAAAAAAAAGGCCAGATCCATCTGCAAAAACACAGGCAGAAATGTTTCTTTGTCTTGGGAAGTGTCAGCGAAAGAAATTCCCTTTGAGGATAGGTTTGTGTTTGTAAGACTTCAAACCCCTCATCTGGACAATAACAGCTTCTGTCTAAGGGAATCAGGCCCGTAAGGTACCGGCCAAGCCTGCAGTATTAGACATTAGGACAGTAATTAGGGCTCTGGTGCTGATAAGGCTGCAGACCTCAGCCACCTTCTGCTCTGCTCATGCCAGAGGAGTGAGTGTGCATCACGCCCGGCTGTTTGCAGGGCTCCAACGGCGCAGAGGCACCGGGGGGACGTAAACAACGCGCGGTCTGGCCGGGCCGGGGCTCTCCATCGCTGCCACGCTGGCTGATGCGGGCAGGAGGAGCGGCAGCCGCTGTGCCCGGAGCCCGGCTCGGCACCGGCCACCCCACGCTCGGCAAAAAGGGGGATGCGCTCAACACTCGTGGTCCCCACTGGCAGCGTAACGTCAAACCTGATTTAGTACGGGGGAAAAAAAATGATTTTTTCTTGTCTCGGCCGCCTGTGCCATGCCAAACCCCACCAGCCCCCGCTCAGCCATGGGTTTGCTGTAGGGTACCGGCTCCTGCCAGCCTGTGGGTCCCTGATGTGCAGGCACACCCCAACACATTCAGGACCAAAAAGAAAAAGTTGGGTCCTGGTCTTTACAGCTGCCAGCCCTCTAAAAATACGTGCGTTTGCCTTCTTCGTCCCCTGGCAGGGAGCCCCGGGGCTGGCGAAGGGGCTCGTGCCAGCACCGCGCAGCCCCAGGCTGCAGATGAGGAGGCTGATGCACAGGTCTGCAGGCAAAGGAAGGCCGCCGGGGACTTCTGATCATCTCATTAACTCACGAGAACGGCAGAAAATAATTGCTCGCGATTCAATGCAGTCCATCTGTGTGGGATTTTCTCGATAATAAGTGCATACGGCCTGGTTTTAATGTTTTTCAACGTTTTTTAAACTGAAACATTTCCTAGCGCCGAAGCCCGGGCAGAAATCAGTTCCAGCCCTGGGGGCAGCGAGGGGATTTAGAGGCACAAGTCTCAGGTTGACTTTTTAACAGGGTTCGTACAAACTATCCTGCCCATAATGCTCATGTAATTGATGCTTTTGAATACTCCAAGGAGGCCGAGGTCCTCTGAGGCTTTGAAAGTATGTTTTACAGTATTTTCTGATGTGATACATAAAAAAACCCTAATCATGAGTCAGGCAAGCAAAGCTCCTGAGACTGACTTAAAATTATTTACGCGCACACACACCCCTTTTTAAGTGATCACATTTAAAGCTTTTCGAAATGCCTTTTTCTTTTCTTTTTTTTCTTTCTTTTTTTTTAACAAAAGCTGATTTTTCTCGCAGTCACAGGACTTTGGCAGTTTTGGTGTAAAACCTGCCCTGCAGCCGGCTGCGGGGAGGCCGGGAACGCGCCGACCAGCCAAGGCTGGGCTCTGCCTTCCTCCGGAAGGGTTCAAAGCAGGAGCTGATTTGTCTTATTTCCCTGCAAGACGCGGTTTGAGGCTTAACTCTGGCCAAGCAGCAAGTGATTGTGGGGAGTTTTGGTCATCAGGATGGGTGAAGCATTGGGTTCGGTCCTTTCCAGATCCCGATTTTCCCAGTCCGTGAAAGCCAAGCAGGTAACTAGAGCGATTTCCCTGGGATAAGGGAACTTCACGGGCATCTTGCAAACACACACACACACACACACACGCACACGCTCGCTCGTTAAAGCCGGCGCTGCTAAAGTGACGCTCTGACCCCTGCCAAAAATCTGTCCTAATAATTTCCCCATGTGGTGAAACGCCGGGCATTTATGGCGGCTTTGCTCCGCCGCCTTCCCCCCGAAGAAGGCGCGGGGGGCTGCGCACCCTGCCCGCCCCACACCTCGGCCCCGTCGCCAGCAGCCCCGGCCCCAGTCCTCTGTGGGAACTGGGGAGGGAGGGAGAAATAACCCTCCTCATCCCTTGCCAGGTTTGTACGCTCGATCCCGCTTTTAAGCGGCACCGAGTTAACTGGCTCCCTTTCCAGGGGCATTGCTCCGGCAGGATCGACGCACCCCACCAGGGTCGTGGTGGCCCCCCCCAGGCTCCTCCATGCTCGGACCACGGTGCGAGGCTGCCGAAGCCCCGGCAGCAGCCGGCCCCGGCCGTCTCAGCCTGGCTTTTCTGCTTGGGGCTGCCTCCATGAGACAAAACAGCCCTTGTCCCCCCTGTTCCCCCCATCCTCCCCATCCCAGAGGTCCCCGCAGGCATAGCAGCACCCACCCCAAGGCCCCCCACGACGGCGTGGCTTCGACGGTGTGGCCAGGGTATATTTTGGGGAGGGGTTTTTTTCTGGGCCACCATTGGAACGCTTGAACGGCACAGGAGTCCGAATCTGGCCCGAAGCATTTCAAATATGCTTCGCCGTGGGCTGGAGCGCCGAGCCTGCCTTAAGTGGGCAAGGGATTTAGTAATCGCAGCCTGCCGTCATCCCGCCAAGGGCACGGGAGCCCGGCTCTGGCGGCCACAAAATACTTGCTGGAGGCTGAGTATTGCACAATTTTCCACCTACTCCTGATGTTGGCAGCGCAAAACTCGGGCTGAGTCCAAGCTGCTGCACCTGCCCCGGCTGTGGATCGCAAGATGGGAGGGTTTGGCTGGTTTTCCAGGGGTTATTGGTTATTTGGATGATAACACCCTGGGGCAAACTGTTGTGATTAGTGATAGTCCAAGAGAAACAAGCAGGAAATATAAAAAATGGATTTTGGGGAAGGCAGTGGGGTGCTGCTGCCTGTGCTGGGCGTCCCCGCAGCATCCCTGTGGGGCTTCCAGCACGGCAGGGAAGCAGCCAGCATCCCACGATCCACCAAAACTGAGAGCTCCCCTTCCCCACGCAGTTACTGAATGGTTTGGGTTTCACAGCTGTCCCCAAAAATATATAACAGGGAAACATGGAGATTTGGGTGCAGAAAAGCTACCAAGAAGCTTTATTTAAAGGTCGCAACATGCTTTAGGTGACCCAAATAGTTCTGGTTCGGTTTTATTTTGGAGAAGACACTTTCCAGCTTTTAACCATTTTTTGCTTAACCCCTTCAAATCCCCAAAAGTGAACTTGAGGCAGAGAGCAAACATTTCCCAGACATGGAAAACCATCATGATCTTAAATGGTGCTTGGTCTTTCTCAGCCCATACCCCAGGCATCCCCTCCGGCCTTGCCAGAGCTGTTCGGAGTTTGATTGGAATTTATAAATAATTTTGTTTAACCCCAAATTTACACTTTTTATAGTGAATATATATTTCTCCACCTATTTTTCTTGTTGCTGATGGGAAAGGCCAGTTTGGGCCATGGAAATGAAAGGGGGCAGTGGGTTTTTTCCCTGCGTGGCTTTTCCAAAGCGGGGGGACCCCACGAGCAGCGGTGTGTCCCAGCGCAGCCCGGCTGGCACCCACAGTGGGGACACACACCGCGAGCAGGGTGACCCATCCCGGAAAGGGGGTGACATGCTGGAAATGGGGTAACATAGTGGGATGGGGGTGACATACACTGGGAAGGAGGTGACACCCACTGGGATGGTGGTGGCACACATGCTGGGAAGAGTGTGACACATGCCAGGAACAGGTGACGCTTGCTGGGAAGGGGGTGACAGACATCAAGAGGGAATGACAGACATTGAGAAGAGGGTGACCTAGTGGGAAGGGGGTGACACGTGCCAGGAAGGGGGTGACCCCCACGAGGAGAACAGGACAGAACCACATGTCCCAGCCCAGCAGCTGCAGATGGCAGGGGTACAGCCAGGACAGTAGCACAGCCGAATCCTGCAGGTTTGGGCCACCTCGGCCATCACACACGTGTGCCCACGTGCGGGGCAGCCCCGACACGGAGCAATGCACCGCGGAGCTGTTGCTTCCCTCTGCCCGGCAGCAGTACCCGCCACTGGTGCTCGAGCTGTGGCTAATGTCCTTTCACCGTGTATTATACAAATAATATAAATAACTCGTCCTCGGACTTCAAACATGCCACTTCAGATGTATGGTGGGAGATTACAGAGTTTGTTAAAGCTCAGGTCTTCAATCATCCGGGCAGCTTCGAAGCTGCTCACTAAAATACAGATCAATGCTTCAATTTTATGGGAGGCCTGTCCCATGTGACCAGACTCAAATCCCTTATTTTATGGCTTGCTTATACATTCCTGGTGAAAAACGGTTTACATTTTGGGCCCCGGGAGCTCTCCTAAATCAGCTGCCAGGTTTTTGCAGCTGGTAGTAAAGGGAAGCGCTGTCATCGGGCTGCCCGGAGGTGAACAAACGAGCCGCCAGGCACGGGACTGACGGCTCGCCCCGAGCCATGAGCCAGCTCCCCGGCTGCTACCGCGGCGAGGACGCCGCTCCGGCGAGGGGACACCGGCCGTGACACCCTGGGCACCCCCCCAGCGGCACCAGCCCCATGGCAGCATCTCCATCCAGGAGACCTTACAGCTTCGGGTCTTCGGAGACACGCAGATGAAAGGGTTAAGCCGGGCTGGACGGCTGGAGAGGAGAGGGATGCTAATCCCCCAGCTCTGGCCGCTGCTAATTATTTGCTGATTCAGCTGGTGAGCTGAGTCCGGCCCCAAAACGCGGCCTTGGCCCGCGCCTGCTATCAGTGCTGGGGATGCTCGGGGCTCGGCGTCGCCTGTTTTCACTCGAGAGGCAGAGCTGAGCACGGTGCCCGAGCCCCGGCTGCCCTTCTGCAGTGCGTGACAAGCAGGTTTTGCAGGGAAGCTGAGGCATGGGTTAACCCTGGCAGACCCAAAGGGGTCATGATTTTATCCTCTCTCCTCTTCCCGCAGCGCTTCTCCTCTCCCCTTCGCCAGCGAGCAGGAGAAAGGGGCCCGCGGCACTGCGGGGGCTCGGTCCCCTCAGAGGACTCCAAGCCCCATCGAGAACCCAAGCTGCCGTCCGCCGCGATGGCACAGGAACGCGGGGGCAGAGCTCGGCTGTGCACTCCCGCCTTCGCCGACTGCGTCGCCTCCCCTCCTTTAACCAGCACAGCGAGCTTCCAGCGTTTCCCCACCAGCAAAAGCCCTGAGGTTACCACTAACAAACTCCCCTCCAAAGTCCATAAACCCCCCTGTTGTTGGCTGCCACCTCGCCTGGGCACCTTCAGCGACGAGTTACGGCCGGGCCGCTTAGCTCTCGCCGGCTGAGCAGAGCGCGCGGTCGGTAGCGGGCGATGGCTGTAACTCCTGCCTGTACAAACACCCCCTCGCCCCGGCTCCTTCCCGACCGCACCGTGATGGAAAGCAGCTGCTTTGCCGGACAAGGGACCTTCGGGCTGCGGCCATCGAAGGGGGAAGGAGCCCGAGGGATGGAGGCAGGTGCCTGGGTGTGCTGATGGGGTGATGAACACAAGCGATGGTTGGACGTGGCGTTGTGGGGCGGGAGGATGGCTGAGCCCATGGGGCACACAGCTTTTCTCTCCCATTCCCTGCTGCTGAGGGTGTTGGCATGCCCTCAGAAAGTCCCACAGGGGATCTCGCCTGGCACGCTCCCCGGATCTCTTGCATGAGGAGGTTTGTCTCTTCACGGGGTTACCACAGGTTTTCCCCCAGCGTGGCTGTTCCCCCAGCCCGGCAGGTAAAACTGGCCCCACAGAGAGCATGTTGCCTCCAGTGAGCCCCCGAAGCAGAGAGCGGAGCTGCTGCTTCCCAACACAGGTGTTTTACGGTACCTAAATCCGTGACGGGACAGTTGCATGAGATGGACCTGAAATCCAGCTGGGCTGAGCTCCTCCAGCTCCTGCCCAAACCAGATTTGGTGGTACCCAGGCGGCACCCTGAGGAAACCCAGCTCCTCTCACTGAGGCACCCAAAATAAGACAGAACCAGCCCTCGGCTCCTGACCCTGCGGCACCGAGGTGCTGGTCTCCTGCTCCAGGCATGGCTGCGCAGGGTTCCCTCTCCCCTGCTCTGGCGATGGCCAGGGCAAGGCTTCGGTAAAAGGCCAGGTGATCTTACCCCACCCTTATTAAACAAAGATTAATTTTCATCTCAAGGAAAGCAGACAGTGTCCTCCCACTTCCAGCTATTCAGGGGATGGTTGGGGTTTTTTTTTTCCCCCTGTTGCAAATGGATAGCTTTGGGGAAAAAAAAAAAAAGAAAGAAAGAAAAGAAAAATAAAGCCATATTCATCTTGCTTTGAAAATGCTGTAAATAAATCAATTCACTCCCAGGGATAAGCTCTGCCTTCTCTTTGCGGATGACTCCTGCCAGTGCTAATTGGAGCCAATAGGCACATCATGAGGGGAGCAACCCCCTTTACAGGCAACACTTTAGCCTGGCGAGCATGTTTACAGCCTTATTTCAAAGCCTTAAGGAGGAGGGATCTGTCATAAACCCTGGCAGCTTTCGCCAAGTGAATGGTGCTGCTAGAATATTTAAAAACCCAGCGTTTGGGTGGAAAAATATAGAAAACACATGTGTTTCCATGCGAGCTCTGCTGCTGCTCAAAGCTGGGTCTGTGGCAATGCGGGGCGGGAGGGGAGCTCAGCCCCCCGCCTGGCCGGGGACGGCCCTTCCTCAGGACCTGCCAGGTGCCCATGTGAGGAAGAGCCGTCCCCGGCAGGGATAGGGGACCAGGGCCTGAGGGCACTAACAGGTCTGAGTGGTCCTGAGGACCTCCTGGGACCCCCACCCTGCCCATGGGAAGGATCCGTATGAGCTCAGTGCAGGGCTCAAGGAGACATATTGCTTATACTGTGCTTCTCCTAAAATGAGCCCTCCAATTTTGGGGTGCTTGAAGGCAGTGATTTAGAAGTAAACCACCTTTCCCAGTCAATGAGAGAGATTGGTGTTTGTTTGGTTTTTAAAAGAAAGAAATATCTTGGGGAAACTGTAGAAGTTAGTAAAGATGTTTACAGGGTTACTTTTATGTGAAGAAAATCATACAATCACCGAATGGTCAGAGTTGGAAGGGACCTTGAAGATCACTTAGTTCCAACCCCCCTGCCATGGGCAGGGACACCTCCCACCAGCCCAGGTTGCTCCAAGCCCCGTCCAACCTGGCCTTGAACACCTCCAGGGATGGGGCAGCTACAACTTCTCAGGGCAACCTGTGCCAGTGTCTCACCACCCTCAGACTAAAGATTTTTTTCCTAATAGCTAGTCCAAATCTACCTTCTTTCAGTTTGAAACCATTAGCCCTCATCCTACCACTCTACTCCCTGATCAAGAATACTTCCCCAGCTTTCCTGTAGGCCCCCTTTAGGCACTGGAAGGCCGCTATAAGGTCTCCCTGAAGCTTTCTCTTCTCCAGGCTGAACAATCCCAACTCTCTCAGCCTGTCCTGCAGGAGAGGTGCTCCAGCCCTCGGATCATCTCCGTAGCCTCCTCTGGACTTGCTCCAAGAGGTCCATGTCCTTCTTATGTTGGGGGCCCCAGAGCTGGACGCGGTACTCCAGGTGGAAGTAATAAAATAAGGAGAGATTTCCTGCATTAAAGATGTCAATAAGGTTTATCAGAAAAGTACTGTGCAGGGGTCAGTGAACGGGTGAAGGAGCCACGTGCTGGGTGTGGAATGGGGTGACCATGGCCCCTCGGGCTGGAGGAGCAGCAGGACCAGCTGCAGCCAATGCTCCCCAGTGCTGGATGCTGCATGTCTTGCTGTGGTGCCATCTGCTCAGCATAACCGCCTCATCTCTAGTACCTGGGTATAAGCTAAGTGCAAGTAATTAGCAATAAATCAGGTCTTCCTTGCACAGCCACCACTGATTGTGGCCTTTGCCACCCTCCCCCCCGCACACAGTAGCTAGCGGTGCGATTTCCCACCCTCTGCAGGGTTAGGACCTCTCTGTCCCAGCAGGGTAGGGAGCAGGAGGTTGGCAGGACTCCAGCGGGGACACGGCGCTGCCACAAGCCTTCTCCCAAAGATGAATGGCTGCCAGTTTTCTTAATCCAGCCACTTTGGAAAAATTGTTTGTTCTCATCCTGTTTGAAACAGCTTCAAAGTGGCTCCAGTCTAGACTGTGCCAAGATAAATTACAAACCCAAAGCGCTGATATAAACCATAGGGGAAGGAGTCATTTGCTCTAATGTAATTAAAACAAGATATCATAATGTATGTAAGTATGTATATGTGCAGGCACGCTCTCTCCTGGCAGGGCAGCGGGGAAGGAGCAGGATGCTGCCAGGCTGCTCCCAGCAAAAACCAGACCATGGCCATTGGGGTGGGGGTTTCTGCCCCCTTTAAAAAGGGGTTGAGCAGGGACACCACACCCCCAGCACCTGTCAGCCAATCAGGCTGTGGCAGGCGCCTTTGACATCACCACCTCTTGTATAAAAGGTGAAGGGGCTCTGCTGTAGATGGGTGGTGGTTGGTTGCCTTCATGATCCTGGTGCATGGTGGTTGCTCACATCCATGATCTTGATGCATGGTGGCTGGTCACAGCCATGATCCAGGTGCATGGTGGTTGGTCACGTCCATGATCCCGGTGCATACTGGTTGGTCACATCCATGATCCTGGTGCATGGTGGTTGGTCACATCCATGATCCTGGTGCATGGTGGTTGATCATATCCATGATCCTGGTGCATGGTGATTGCTCACATCCATGATCTTGATGCATGGTGGTTGGTCACATCCATGATCCTGGCGTATAGTGGTTGCTCACATCCATGATCCTGGTGCATGGTGGTTGCTCACATCCATGATCTTGATGCATGGTGGCTGGTCACATCCATGATCCTGGTGCATGGTGGTTGATGCCCATACGTTGGACTCGTGGGGTGTCATTGTTGGAAGCAAAAGGGAGGACTCTGGAAGGGTGGCAGCATGCCAAAGAAGGCTCAGGCTGTATTCATGGTAGGAAGAGAAATGCAGAAGAAGGGCTGCCCCAACACAAGAGATGAAGCAGGGAAGGTGGGTCTTCCAGCATCAGGGCGCCTTTCATCAAAGTGCATCTGATAGGACCCTTCCTCCACACCTCCTGTGGGGGCAACTGAGGAAAAGGGCCTTTTCTCCAAAAAAGGTACAGGGTAAAATAAGCACGTCTTCCTTCACCTGGAGTAGGTCTGATTTGTGATCAACTAGGTTAAAAAATAAAGTAATCCTTCCACTTTTAATTCAGTTAAATGCAACTCAGGTGAAATAGATGGGGATTCCCTTACCCCTTAAGTCTCCTCTCATTTACCAAAAATGAGGAGGGAGGAGAAAAAGGAAACAGAGAGAACAGGCTCTTAAATTTGGGGGAAGGGAAATTAAATCAAATTGAGATAACAGTTCTAATTTTGAGTCATTTTGTTGACAAATAAATACAAGAGTCCTTGATGAATAATGCTTATATAAATTAAGAGACTTTAAAAAAAGTTAATATGATTAATTTTTCAACACGCCTTGGCATACAGACAGAGCTCAATGACACTGAATCCTATAAAAAGAGGAAATTACCAGCAAAGGCGTGTGTCATTTTCTTTCAATATCATTATTACACTTGAAAATTAAGATAGGTGTATGTACAGCTGGAAGTTAATGTGTGTATAAACATACGTGTATGTACACGTTTATGAGCGCATATATGTTGCTGTACATCAGCCCCCCCATACCACACTCCTGTTCTCCTCAAGGCCACCGCCGTGCTGCAGCCTGGCTTTAACCTCCCTCAGGTCTCCTCTCTGGGTCTCTTTCCCTGCAGCTTGCAGCAGTAGAGCATCCAAACACCGTCTCAGGTGTGAGATGCTTTCACCCCTGTGTTAACCGCAACACAATTCTTTTTCCAGCTAGTCCTGAAATGTCTTTTCCCTTGATGCTGCCCAGATGCTGACCCTGAATGCACGGTGACAGTGCCCATGGGGTGGCCACAACCCTACAGCTGTGGTGCCCCAATGTGATCTGAGGGACACGTGTGGAGTTTCAGCGCATGCCACAAGAGGTCTCACGGATTTCATTGGGACCATCAGAGGAATAAAATCCTGGTTAATGCGAGCAGGGGTAACGCTCGTGGGACCTCTCCGAGGCAGGTGGAGCGTGGTTGTGTCTGGGCTCTTACTTTCCTCGGGAACAGCCCTAAATCTTCTGCCTGACAGCCCGTGAGCCCGTCTCCCAAGCTACTTTATGCCTGGTGAGACGGTTGCATGTGAAAAGTAAATGGCCCTCATGGAACAGGTTTTTATGGGATGCTCTGGGAGCCCGTGGGTGCAGAGAGCCCACGGCTGCCTAGGGTTGAGCTTTTATCCTATTGTGCCCCTCCCAGCACAGGGCAACCTGCTTTGCTCCTTGCCTGCACCCCATTTACATCCCACAGGAGACTTTGTCGAATCCACGGTTTCAGGTGGGCGAACCACAGCCCCAGCACCGCATCCTGCCCACGTCCTCCCACCGGGGCTGCCCCCACCCTCCCGGCACCCACGAGGGCTCTGAGGATGCATAAATTTCAGGTCGGTGCTTTGAAGTGCCCAAGGAGGAGAGTTGTTGTTTTTGTTTGCGACGTGGCTTATCACCGCAATGCCTCCTGCCTGTCTCTCGCCGCACGGCCCCGGCCCGCCGTCCGTGCAGCCCCGCTGCCAGGGACCGCCGAGCTGCCAGCGCCGGCTGATAAGGATGATGGATAGGGAAGAGGCTGGCTCCAGCACGGCCCGGCTGCTTCCTGGGAGCCGGAGCCAGCCCAGCGCTCCCTGAGCCCGGAGGAATGCGTTTTTGAGGGATAGAGAGCCGGCACGGGATGCGAGCGGCTCCCTGCCCGGCTGAGCCCTCCGCCAGCCCTGACAGTGGGTGTTGGTACCACACGCACATCACCCAGGGTTCTTTCCGTATCCCCGTGCCCACAGAGCAGGGTGGGCAGCACAGACCCAAATCCGCAGCCTGCGAGGGTGATGGTGGTGATGAGATGTCCCCAGCCCTGCTCCATCACCTCCAGGGCAGCCCTGCAGCTCACCCTGGTCCCCTCTGCGGGACTGAGGGCAGTGGGTGGCTTTGGCAGGTGATGGTGGGGGACAGCCACTGTGCTGCTGGGGTGGCACCACACCTGTTAGCAGCAGCCTGATGGCTGAGCAGATGGTCCTCTCATGTCATGTGGTGACTCCAGCATCGACACGTCCCTACCCTGGGTTCAGGGCATCCCAGCCGGGAAACGATGCTGCACCACATCCCTTCATACCTTCGGGCAAGCTCTTTGCAGTGATTTTCAGAGCTGAGCCGCTGCTGACGTACCCGGAGCAGCTCCCTCCGTGGGTCAGCTCTTGCTCCTGGCTCAAAGCAAGCCAAGGGAAACATTTTCAAGCAGCTGCCACAAGGACCACGTTGTAGTTTCTTTGCAATGCCATTCTTGCTTCTTTTACCACGATTTTTCTTTGCCTCCATTTAAGGCAAAGCTCCCTCCCTTTTATATCTCTTTCCCGTTCCCTTTCATATTTCTTTCCCATTCCCTTTCCCCCAACCTGCTCCATGGAGGACTAAACAACGCCTCTGCCCCCAAGTTGGAGGTGCAGAGAGCAGCCAGCCCAAATCCCCGTCCCCGGGCAGGAGTCTGGATCCGGTCCCATCTAACAGGCAGGATGACGAAGAGCCCAGAGCACGGAGATTACCACTAGCCCGTGTCCCCAAAGCATCGCTCCCCGAGCCGCGCCAAATGCAAACCTGGGATAAAACACACTAATTGCAGCGCCTCGGTCAGACAATGGAAAAATCGGATGCTTTTCCACGCCAGCCTCATTACCAGGGTTACTTAAATGGAGGTTGTGCTTGTAATTAAATAGCCATATCTTGGCTCCCCAAGACAGGAGGAAAAGGCAATTTGAAAATGTATTAAAACAGGGGTTTTGGCAATTCTCCTGGATTTAGAACAATTCATGGATTTAAATTGTTCCATTTCAAATATGTGTGCTTTATTTCAATGGAATTAAATAAAGATGTGCAAGACGGAGGGAAGGCGGCTCTTTCCTGGATGCTTTTCCCTCTCCGGCTATCAAGGGAAGGGGTAACACTGGACTCAGAGAATTTACTTGGTAGCAGTGTAGTTTTTGGGCTGCTCTGTGTGGCTGACACTGTGGCTGACTCAGCTGATGAGTATAGGAAAGCAAGAAGTCCTATTAATGCCAAATTTTCCAAAGTTTTTAGCCTGGCTTCTGGTTTTACACTTACCTCCTGCACTCCCTACCGTGGTCCTGCCACCGGTGGGACCGGCTCGCCAAGCACGGGCCATGACTGTCTGGGGGTGGACAGGCACCTCTTGTCCAGCTGTTTTTTTTCCGCAGGGACGCCACATTAAAAATAATATCCTAAAGATTGATACCAAAGGACTCCTTGGGCACCATGCCTTCATACACACCCTTTGATTTGGCATGAAACATCGGTAATATCATCATTATACAAGTTTCCACATCTACGGGGAGAAACGCATCAGATATTTGAGAACCACATGAAAATCTAACACCTCTTTTACTCCAAGAAAAGAAAAAAAAAAAAAAACACCCTTAATTTCTCTTTAGACAGCAGCTCTTGTGCTGGGAAGGTTTATCTCGGCGATAGCAGTCAAAGCTCCTCACTTGACCATGGGTAGCTGCTGGGGAGAAAGGGTCCAGCAGCACCCCAAAAAGATGTCCCCGTTTTAGGCAGCTCTTGGAGAGAGCAATCTCTTTGCAGAGCAGTTGCACACCTTTGCCTGCTTGTGCGTTTATTAGTCACTTATTTTAAGCCCAAGTAACAGAAAAATCCTCTCCCTGCTCCCTCTGGCCCCTCTGGCATCGCGTGTGTGTCAGCGGGCAGCTGCGAGGCGAATGGGAGATGAACTATGAGATGACTTACTGGGGTAGCGGGGAGGATGGAGGAGTAGTTTGAATCCAGCCCAAATCCTGAGCTCTGTGGGCTCGACATAAGCGTTTAAGCCTTTGGTTGGGATCTGGTGATAGAAGAGGGCTGGAAAGCACATTTCTTTTGTGGTTAAAGGTCCTTTTGTCGGTCCATAAATCCAGAGGGAAGTCTGTTTATTCTGTTTACTGCAGTTACCTAACCTGTGAGCCTCCACGTAAATCATGGCAAGCCGTGATTTAGGGGGGAGCTGATCTCCCTGTGGCGTGTGCACTGTGTCCCTGCCCAGACCCCCACGCAGGCAGCGTGCTCCTCCAGAAGCCGGGAGATAAGAGTAATAAAAGCCGCAGCTCTCTCTCTCCAGCGCCACTACCGCTTCATTTTTCTTTGGCACGATCCTGCGTTGCTGCTAACTGATGGAAAGAGGAACCTGAGCCCAAATTTTTTTTTATTTTTTTTTTTTCTTTCCTTATTTTTAGGAAGCAGCAGGCATTTCCCAGGGCTCCCCGGCTGCAATGTCCCATTTCCACCCCGTCACCCCCAGGGATGTCCGAGCGCCGCTATCTGATGGGACTCGGCCAGACGAGGAGGTGGCCAGGCTGATAACCCCCCGTGGGTGCCCAGCGTGGGCAGCGGCTAGCCCAGCCTTCCTCACCTGAGAGGTGCTGACTCCTCGGAGCCAAAATCGGCTCCCAGATAAGGGAGTGACTCCCAGATAACGGCGCCAGCTGCTCTGTACGAGCTCCCCCGGGGAAAACCGCCTGTGTTATCTGTCCACAGAGCACGGGGAGCGAGAGGAAGAGGAGGGTTCGGACAACTGAAAGGGGAAAAAAATCACCTTTGAAACCCCAGTCCTGGCACGCCAGGCGTGGACACGCAGGTTTGGTGATGCAGGAGGGATGATGCAAAGCTGGAGGACTGTGGCCGGGGAGCCAGCTCACCCCGGGGGGGAGCGACCCCCAGCCTGGGGGGGTCCCCGCTTCCCACAGCCGGGGCTCCATCCTCCAGGGTCCCTTCAGCCCGTCCTCCACCTCCTCCCGCCCACCTCCATTAAGCAGCCACAGGATTCCCTTGGCCTTCTCCGTTAGGACGTCGCTGCCAGTTTTGATGCTAACCATTGCGCTCCCCCGAGCCCCCCCCGTTTCCAGGCTGGAGCGGCGCAGGGGGGGGGATCAGCCCGGGTCCTCGCTGTTTAGTCTACCGATCAGATTGGTGACGAGGAGTCTAGCAGCTGGCAGAAAGCACTTTTGTAATTGCTCAGATGCCGGCTTCGAGCTGTTTGCCCGGTGGATCTTTCTTTCTTTAAATCCTAGAGCAGGGGGAAGGGGAGGATGACTGGCAGGGGGGTGGGTGAAAAATGTTACGTCCCTGGCGCTGAAGTCTGGGCAGCTGGAGAGGGCTCTCTGCTGGCCTCAAATGCGGAGGGATTTGGGGTGTTGGTCACTGGGAAAAGTAAAGTCAAAGGGCGGCTGGGCAAAGCGCAGCATCCTCCAGGCAGGCCGGGTTGGCTCGCTCCGCCTTCAGGCTGGAGCATCCTTGCCTGAAAAGCTGGGCAGGCAGCGCATGGCTCTGGGCCTGCAGATGTGCATACAGATGTGAGTGTGCATTTGGTGGCCCCTCAAAGGGAGGATGAGGCTCTGAGGACACCCCAGTCTGGAGGCCATGGGCGACTTGGTCCTTCCAGCCCCAGCCACACTGCAGCGTGATGTCCTGCCCCAACTTGAAGGGTTGAGGAGCCCGTGCCCCGCATCCAGCAACAGATGAATTTCATTTGCTGGAAACCAGAGCTGCGTTTCCGAGCGAAACAGATGGCAGAGTGCTTTGGTGCACGCAGCATCACTGAGAGGCACACCGGGGCTGGCGCGTGCCGAAGGGGGAGCCCAGATGGCCAAGCCTCACTCGAAGCCTGCAAGTCAGCTGTCTGGCTTCAACCCACGTGTGCGCTCGAGTGTGTAGGCAAAGTGACCTAGGGTGGGCTTCAGAGCATCGGGGTTCCTCCTTTGATCAAAGGAAGACCCGCAGGGCTCGGGGCTGCTGGCTCGGGGCAGGACGGAGACGCTCAGACGAGTCAGCACAGCAGCAGGGATGACGAAGGGGACAGCCCAAAGTGGCCAAAGAGATGGGGTTTGTTTTCTCTAGAAAGCTGGAGACGGAGGGGGACATGATAAGAGCCTCCCAAGACCTCCGAGACAACAGTGATCAATCGGTCTCAGGGCCTGCTGGAGCTGGGCCAAGATGTAATCAACTTAATTTGCAACGAGAAAGCTCAAAGGTTAGATATTAAGACAAACGATTCAGGCACTGTAGGAGGACAGTCAAGGCTGGGCCGGGTCACATGGAGGGTATTTTAAAACCGAGCTGGACGAGGCTGTGTCTGCAGCAGTCAGGTGTAAGGCTTGGAAGGACTTTAATCCCCTGAGCTCAGCAGCCAGGCATGGGACAGGCAGCGGTGCCGTGCGCCGAGGACACCCCTGTCCTGCATCTCCAGCCATCCCCATGCCAACAACTCCATCTGTTTCCAAACTGGCTGGACAGGCTTGACCCAAACCATCCAACCCTCCATCGCAGCACAGCCTGGACCATTCTATGTCCCCTCGGCAGCTCCTGCCCTGCGGTAGGATGGGGATCGGTGAGACCTCCCCAAGCCCTCCCCTGCCCCGCAGCACCACCCCAGAGGTGGCATTTCTAAGCCCAAAAGAGGGGAGCTTAGAGGCATTTAGACACTTACAAGCTATTTTACAGGAATTTTCTAAGCCTTGTTTTGGGCTGGTGCCTTTTGGCATTTTAAAGAGAAAAATTATGAGGGGTCTGAGGCTTATTAAAATCCAAAACTCGACCACTCCTGCAAAAACAACACTGCTTCTTCCAGGCTGGCTTTTATGGCCGTTATATGTGTGTGATAAAAACTGGCCGGGGCTAGCGGCAGAGCGGTGTGGCTATTGCCATATCCCAAACCGCATGTTCACGGGTGTGTGAGTGATTTGCTTAAGCGCTCCGACTTTGGAAAGGTTTCATTCAAACCGGGAGCGGGGGGGGAATGGTGCTCGTTTGACGTTTCAGTGGCTCTTTTCGCGTGCAGTTAGATCACAGGTTAAATCATCAGAATTAATCAAGATTAGTAAAAAGAAAAGCACTTTCCTCCCTTTTTGGAGGGTGGCTTCGAGGCTGCAAGGAGCACGCACACTCCGTAGCCACCGGCTACTGCAGGAAAACTCCCAAATTCTGTATCTCCCCAAGCCCACGCTCCTGCCCGTATTCTTTCCGTCGGTGCCTGCTGTCTGCCGGTGACTAAGGAGGTTTATCTGCGGGGCTTTGCAATCAAAGGGCTGCGATAGGCAGGGTAGGATTAACCCCAGAAGGGGAGGAAAATCCCTCCCTGGCCTCCTGCCCCACACATCAAACGCAGCGGTCCCACGGCTAATCTGCGGCGCAGCCCAGCAGTTCATCACGGAGGATTCCGAGCCTTTGAGACGGAGGAGACCTGAGGTTTGGCTCCTCCAGCCGCCGGCCGGGGCTGGCACAGGACCCTACATGCATCCCGCAGCCTCACGGCTCCCGCTGACGCCCATCACCCTCCTCCGGGCTGCTGCCCCACGCCAGACCCCGTCGGGGCTGGGGGTCCGTTCGGCGCGGCTTTCTGTGCAGAGGGAACCCGTCGGGACGTTTCGTCCTGCGGCTGCGGGACAGGTCGGGGACGGGGTACGGGACGGGGCTGCTCCCGCCGCCCAGCCTCCCACCCCGCCCGGCCCCTCGGCCGCCCCCCGAGCCCTCCGCCGGCCCCGGCCCCGCCGCTGCGGGCATCAGGTGCGGGGCGGCGCGGGGAGCGGGCGGGTCGTTGGCTCCACCTGGTGACGGGCGGCGACCGCGGCCGGCGGCGGCCCGGGAGAGCCGCTCGCTGCGCTGCCGGGCGGTGCTGGGATGCAGGGCGGTGCTGGGGGGCGATGCAGGGCAGTGCTGGGATGCAGGGCGGTGCTGGGATGCAGGGCTGTGCTGGGATGCAGGGCGGTCCTGGGATGCAGGGCTGCGCTGGGATGCAGGGCGATGCTGGGATGCAGGGCTGTGCTGGGATGCAGGGCTGTGCTGGGATGCAGGGCTGCGCTGGGATGCAGGGCAGTGCTGGGATGCAGGGCTGTGCTGGGATCCAGGGCGGTGCTGGGATGCAGGGCTGTGCTGGGATGCAGGGCTGCGCTGGGATCCAGGGCGCTGCTGGGATGCAGGGCTGCGCTGGGATCCAGGGCACTGCTGGGATGCAGGGCGCTGCTGGGATGCAGGGCTGTGCTGGGATGCAGGGCTGTGCTGGGATGCAGGGCGGTGCTGGGATGCAGGGCAGTGCTGGGATGAAGGGCTGCGCTGGGATGCAGGGCAGTGCTGGGATGCAGGGCTGCGCTGGGATGCAGGGCGGTGCTGGGATGCAGGGCAGTGCTGGGATGAAGGGCTGCGCTGGGATGCAGGGCAGTGCTGGAACGCAGGGCAGTGCTGGGGGGCGATGCAGGGCGGTGCTGAGATGCAGGGCGGTGCTGGGGGGCGATGTAGGGCAGTGCAGTGCTGGGATGCAGGGCAGTGCAGGGCAGGACAGTGCAGTGAAAGACGGTGCAGTTGCTGTGGTGCAATGCAGGGCAGGGCAGTGCAGTGCAGTGCTGGGATGCAGTGCAGTGCCGAGGTGCAATGCAGAGTAGTGCAATGCGGTGCTGGGATGCAGTGCAGGGCAGGGCAGTGCAGGACAGTGCAGTGCTGGGGTGCAATACAGGGCAGGGCAGTGCTGGGATGCAGTGCAGTGCCGGGGTGCAGTGCAGGGCAGTACAATGCGGTGCTGGGATGCAGTGCACGGCAGGGCAGTGCAGGGCAGGACAGTGCAGTGCTGGGATGCAATCCAGCGCAGGACAGTGCAGTGCTGGGGTGCAGGGCAGGGCAATGCGATGTGATGCAATGCAGGGCAGGACAGTGCAGTGCCCTGCAGGGACAGGGTGCAGTGCAGGGAAGTGCAATGCAGGGCAGGGCAATGCGATGTGATGCAATGCAAGGCACAACAGTGAAGTTCAGGGATGCAGTGCAGGGCAGTGCAGTGGTGGGGTGCAATGCAGTGCGATTCAGAGCAGTGCAGCACAGGCGTGCAGTGCAGGGCAATGCAGCGCAGCGCAGGGGTCCAGTCCCTCCTGGGACCGGAGTGCCTCCCTGGTGGTGCAGCAATCTTTAGGAGCAAACTGGAGCAGAAGCTGTGGTGGTGAAGCCCAAGGTGGGGTGACTTGGCTTCCTGCAGGAGGTGTCAGGGATGGTGGTAGGACCAGGGCCCTGTGGAGCTCGGAGGGGCTGGGCTTTGGGGACAGCCCTGTCACACACCCCTTGACTTCCCAGCTGGAGGTGGGAGCTTGGAGGGATTGGGAGGGAGGCTGCCACATCCCCATACCCCACAATAGATGTGTCTTGTGAGGCCACCCTGGGACCTGCCCCTCAGTCTCCTCTGCCTGACTTCATGGCCCTGTACATGGCTTCTCCACATAGGGTTTCCATCCCATGGGCTAATGTTTATTACTGATGATCCCTTTGAAGCTCTTCCTCATTACCATGAGAGGCAGCAGCCTGCAGCACAAACCCCACAATCCAGCGTGTTTTATGAACTTGGCACCTGTACAGTTCCCCCCTTCATTTTGGGCTGACCTGCGCGTCCTGCACCCCAGCCCATTCCCTCCAGTGCTGAGTGCTACATCACACCCATGCAGGCTGACGGCAGCGTGATGTAATGCCACCTGGGCAAAGCCACCATCTGCAAATGGCACCGTGACACACAGATCCTCCAAGAAGTTTCATCCCCACCAGGACTTCAGAGAAGAGTGATGGTGACCCTGGGAGCTGGGTGGATGTGTCAGCGAGAGTGCGCACAGCTAACACCTTGGTACCTTGCTGAACAAAACAACCAAGAGCAGCTATAACATCCATCTGGCAGATGAGTGGTCCCTGAACAAGCAGAGCAGTTTGATATTTGGAGAAAAGCTCAAGGGAGTTTTTACGGGGAAAGATCTTGGTTTTGCAGCTGTAAGAGTTTCCCTTAGAGGAGGAGATGGCCCTCACTGCTCTGTCCACGAGCTGTCCCAGGGGAGGCAGCCAGGCAGAGATGCTCCAGGCTGAGCTCTTGTAATTCACAGCCACCTCCAGTTTCGAGGGAAGCACCCCTGGGACCTGCATGGCAGCCAGGAGGGGACTGCCCAACCCAGCATCGGGGGTTTGCGTGCTGCCCTGGGAGCTGCCAGCTGGGCATGTTTTCAGGCAGCTACTCAGTGATGGCCAAACCCCTGGAGAGCTGGCGAATCCCCCACCTCCCTTGGTACATCATCCTGGCAGCTCATCCTCGCTTGTCACAGAAAGGACCAGCGCTGGCGTGAGAGCGCTATGTCGGGCAGGACGCGAACGGCTCGCAGGGCGCGGGCAGCGCGGGCAGGCTGGCAGCAAGAGCATCCTGCACGTACATCCCTGCGCAGTGGATGGTGGGCAGGCAGGACCCCTGGGGAGGGCTCTGCTTCCCCATCAGTGGTACCAGACACGTAAGTGACAGGAGCCAAAGACCAAGCAGGTAAGCCCGGCCTGTCTGCAGCTCCATCTTGTCTCCCTGCTCATCAGCAGCAGGAAAAACTCCAAGGAGCAATGCGGGATGCACCCTGCCGTGCCCAGGGAACTCCTGACCACAGGTGACCGTCACCTGGCCAGCAGCATCCCTGGGCAGGAGGTGACCAGGGACCGGCCACGGGGCCCAGCCAGCAGGGCTGGATTGGGCCAAGCCCCTGGCGGAGCCACTGGCCACAGTCCACATGTGCCACCCCCTGGACACTCGGCGTAAACGACTGGAAGCCACCGGATCCCGCAGCAGAAACCTCCAGGTCTGGCTGCTCTTGGTGGGAAAGGCAGATGTTTGGCACCCCTGGGACTCTGCTCCCTGGCACAGTGGGACCCAAAGGGGCACCGGGGCTCAGAGACGGACCCCTGGATGAGGGGTGCCATGGATTGACTTAACCATGTTAACCATGCCGCCCCACAGCCCTGCCAGCCCTCAGCGCATCCTCCCAGCCGGGCTGGCGGAGCCTTGGCGGGGTTTGGCTCTCCCATTCCTGAGGAGCGCAGGGCACCACAGGGAGCAGCGGGGTTTAGGAACTGTTCCATTTAAATTCTCTCCAAATTTGCAAAACAAACAAACAAAAAAACAAACCGACAAACCCAAAAACCCAAACCTCTGGGTTTTTTCACCGTTGGGTTTCTGCCAGCCCACCTGTCTGGGGTGTAGCTTGCATTGGTGGCAGCTGGGGTGTGTGTGGAGCTGAGATTTGGGGAAACGGGGCAAGGAATCAGCTCTCGCTCATCCTGAGAGCAGAAGACACAGAAACAAAAAATTATCTCTTTTGAGAACCCATTAGGAAATGGGATTTTATATAAATTAATTTCACATATAGATATTTGCACCTGTATGCCCACAAAGGCTACGGCTCTTGCAGAAGAGTCGCTGTTTCACCTGGCACCGGTGCTGTGGGATGCCGCCTCCGGCAGCTGAGATGCTATCTCGGGGACTAGCTGGCAGTCCCAGCCAGAGCCGGGGCGTATCAACCTGTACTGCGCTGAGGACACCTTGCAAACGTCCCGACGTGTTCCTGAGATTTATTTCTGGGCCGAAGCCAGGCCGGAGGAGGCTTTCGGCAGGCAGCTGTGTGCCCGCGGAGGTTTCGCCACCCCGGGGCTAGCCGCTTTTCAAGCAAACCCTTTGTCCCCACAGGTCGAACGCCTCCCTTCGGACAGAGGGAAAGGGCTGGTTTTAATGTTTTTTAGGTGAAAGGGAGATGCTCTAGCTGAGAAAAAAATCAGTGTTGTGGGTAACCCTGGGAGCTGTTTGGTCCCCGCCGGCCCGGGCTCACCGGGCGGCAGATGGCAGCAGAGCCGGGCTCGGGCTGCCTCCGCTCCCCGGGGCTCTCCCGCTCCCAGGCCCAGCCTGGAAGAAGCCAGCAGCAGCATTTCCTTCCAAACTGGTTTTTTTTTCTTGCAGGGCGAGGGACTTTTTCCCCGGCTCTGCCGTGCCCTGGCTCCTTTCCCAGCAGGGATGGGGAAGCGCGGTGACAAATTCAAGCTGGCTCTGGGCTGCTCCCCATGGCCGGCCATCCCAAAGCCACCACTGTGACCTCGCCAGGGCTCCGCGGGGCACGGTGACAGTCCAAACATCTCGCCCCCTGCCCCATCCTGGGGTCTTATCCCTCCCAGGAAGGGTAAGCAATTCCCACTGCATCGAGCGGTGGTTTCTGATCCCTCTCAAGAGAGAGCCCTGGGGGCCAGGGATGGGGGCCAGGCTCCCCCCCCCCCCCCCCCCCAACACTCCCTGCCAAAATAATAATAATTAAAAAAAAAGCAAAGTGCAAGGCTGTGAGAGCTGTAAACAGGTTTTCAGTGGGTTTTCCATGGCACCTGCCCAACGGCTGGGAGCACAGCCAGAGCCCACGGGGGCGCATGGCTGGCCAAGGCAGCCGAAGCTCTCCCTTGGCACCCGGCACCCGGGCGATGCTGGGAGGGGGCCAAGGACACCCCCCGTCTCAGGACACTCTAGGGTGCCTGTTTACAGGAGTGGGGGATTTTGTTGAGTCACAGGTCAGGGCTGGCAAGCACCCAGCGCTGCACCACCAGCCCCATGGAGGCTTGGGGCTGTGCCACCCTCAAAGAAACAGTGAGGGGAAAAAACCGTAACCCCTGGCAGGGAGCTGGGAGCATCTTCTCCAGCCTGCTGGGCTCCTCTAACACCCTGCTTGTTAAAAAAAAAATAATTAAAAAGTAGGGAGAGAGCAACGTCTGCTTTGTGAGCGCAGAGCCCATGCTGGTGGAGCAGCTCCTGCCAGGAGGTGGGCACGGGGAAGGGATTGAGCCGTCCCTGGAGGCATGGTTTGGGGCTGAAAAGCTGGGTCCGGGCTCTACTTCAGTGCTGTATGATTTTAGGAAGCTCAAGCCTTGCCACAAGGGCACACAAAGGCTGCTGCAAGCAATTAGCGGGTCTCTGAGCCTGCAAGTGACTCTGAGCAGGAGAGGAGGTGGTTGGGACCAGCTGGTGATGCTGGTGGTGCCAGGATCTGCAGGTCCTGGTGCTGAGCTACCCCCCAGCTCTCTCTCTTTTACTCCCCGGCTCTCCTGTCGCTGGACGCATCCCTGGAAGGGATGGGGGGATTTCTCCTACAGGGGCCCGAGGCGAGGGCAGGAGCACCAGCACCGGCATTGCCAGGTCCCAAAGGACCGACTGTGCAGGGAAGCCCACCACAGCTGCACGACTTCTTGGGCTCCACCAGCACCTACAGCGGTGGGAAATTCTCCCTGTCAGAGGCAGCCCCCTCTTTTTCTTGCCAGCTCTGCCTCCTGGGGCACCGAGTTATCTCCGGCGCTGGGGTCCTGGGTGCCTGTGTCACCCCACCCAGCCTGGCTCACCAGAGATGCAGTTAAGAGCCGGGGCTGCCCTCTCCTGATTACACACGTGGGTGCTGAAGCCTTTATCGTGGGCAAAGCCCTGCTGGCTCACTCAGTCCCTTTGGCCGCTCCCGAGAGCCCTGCGCTGGGAGCCCTGCCGCGCTATCTCCTCTCCTCACGTGAAGCGTGCGACTCGCAGCCTGCCTATCTGAAAAGCAACGCCGCGCAGGACACGGTCCCTGGCCTCTGCCCAAGGGAAAGTGCCATTTGCCGCGGCCTGGGGAACTGGTTCTTCCAGGGAAGGATGGATCCTGATTGCTCTCCTGCTGGTGTTGTGACCCCCTGAACATCAGCAGCTGCTCCTGGGACAGGCTCAGCCCAGGAGCCGGCTCCAAGCCCCGTCCTGTCCCTGGGAGTGGCATGAAGGGGCAGGATTGCCCTCCAGCAGCCAGCAGACCTTCGAGATGGGATGAAAAGGGTTCTGCAGTGTGTTATAAAATGTTTAAATGTGAGCATCTGACCTCACTGCATTTTCCCTGGGGATTTTTCCTGGTGTTTGGGCTATCACACAACCAAGTAGGTCACTAGAGGGGTTGCATGGAGAACAGCTTCACTCGGCAAAGCACCCAAACCAGCAGCACTTGGGGAAGCCCCACGGGAATGTCTTCCACTGCCCTCTGAAAGGACAGTGCCATCCCAAATAGTCCCCAAAGAGCTGACAGGGCCCCTGCATCAGTCACCAGATCGCCTGCTTGGAAAGGGGACACCATGGAAGTGCCTGGTCCCCAGGGGAGCGTGGGGCGGGAGAGGCAGGCTGGAGAGCCCTGGGAGGAGGTATGTGTGTTTGAAGATCAAGCAGAAGGTGCGCCCAGGCGCCCCATGGTTAGCATGAGCACCAGCGGCTCCACGCTCTGGCCTCCGCCAACGTTATCGGCAATTGTAATGAGCTGCCACCACGTGCAGGAAGGCAGGAGGTGCCTTAATGAGGCTCACTAAACTAAATTATTAAATTAGCAGCCAAGGCAGTGCAACTGCAGAAACGACCAGCGCTGGTGCAGGAATTGCAGCACTGCGCAGAGCGGGATGGCTCGTGCCTGCCGGAGGGAGCGTGTCGGGCAAAGCCACCTTGGGACCCGCTGGGAAGGGGAAGGGGGGAGCTGGTGATCTGGCAGGTGCAGAAGGGGAGGGATGTGTGGGCAGGGGCTGACGCTGCCCTGGTTTCTCCCCTCTCTGGTGGCCCCGTCCCACCAAGCAGGAGAGAAAGTCCAAGGCAGCCTCTAACGTGGCTTTTGTCCTCTCGTGTTGCACTGGGGAGGTCTCGTGCCCCACCAGCGCTCACCGTCCCCAGCTGCTCTGCAGGCTCCGGCTGCCATCCTGCGCCAGGCGCTGGGCCACCATCACGTGCTCCTCCCCACTCAGATAAACTGCGGAGATGTTTTGGTTTGGCACGAGCTTTGGTTTTGCGTGTTTAGAAGAGGAATTACAAAATAATAAGATAAGGCTGTAGACTGGAAGCAAGCTCAAAAAAACCTGTTTCAAGTATAAAGAGGTTTCTCCTGCCTGGCGGTCTTGGTTGAGGACGTAAATTGCTGCCAAGGGTTTCTGGAGAGCTGGAAAGCCCTCACCGTTGCTTCGGGGTGGTCTTGTGGTGACCTTGTGCTGGCTCTGCTGAAGCAGAGAGATTTTGCTATGGGAGCAGGAGCTTAGAAGGGGTGCAGAGGTGCAATATGGGCTTTTTCCCCCCCTGTTTTTTTTTTTCTGAGGATGGAGAGGATCTGAAAGGTGTCTCTCTCTGAAGAAGATGAGCTCCTGTCTGATACCTGTTGTTTTCACTCTGAAGTCCTGGCCCTGCTTTCTGTCGGATGAAAATGTGTTTAGGAACAAATGAGGTTAGCTGAGAAGCGTGAAAATCAAACAGACTGAAACACAGGCGAGAAATCCTGGCTCCGACTGCACACAGCTTCACGTTGCATTTATTTTGCTCATGATTTAAATTCAAAGTCTAACAACCAGCCTGGCAGGAGGTCAGACTCCCTTACAGGGCGGCACTGTCCCTCTCGACGGATGAGGGAGGGCTTTCGTATTACCACAAAATCGGGCAGTCAAATGTAACAAAATATACTTGCAAATTCTGCATTTCTGGCCTGAGATGCCTTTCACACAGCGTGGCCGGAGCTGGTCAGTAGTTGTCACCCCTGCAACAACCTCCATCAGCTAACATCATCAGGACTTCTTCATTTGCTTGATAAAATTGATATTGCGTGATATAATTGCAAAAATGAATGCAGTGATGCAGAACACAGCCACTGCATCCCCAGCTTTGCAATTAAACTTCCCATTCCACAGTAATTTCCACTGACAGTGTTGGAGACAGAGGGTGTCTCAGGTCCCTGGGGTGGGTCTCTTTTTCCCTCGTTGCTCGCTTGGCTGCCAAGAACCTCAGGAGCTCGGTGGGAAGTAGGGGGGCAGAAGAGGCAAGGGCAAGAATAAAGTCATAAAATACAGTCTCTCACAGCCTGGATTCCTGGTCCATTTGCTTGGACAGTGGATTCATGATCCTCCTGGATGCTCTACAGCAGCCTGTCCACGAGCATCCCGTAGTTTTGCTTGCCCCCTGGAGCAGGGGAAGCAGACATTCTGAGGTTAATTAGAGATACTCTGGTTGATGCCTTTGCAGCTGCTCATCTCGATGAACCTTTCCTACAGCAACAGCTTCAGGCTGACTTTTTAAAACCGCTGATGGAGCAACTCCTTTCCATCGCTTCCATCTCTGGGACCAGGTGAGGTTCTCCAGCCTTCCTAAGGGCCGCTACAGAGCCAGGGAACTCTCTACAACCTTCTGGGCACTACAGCATTATCTGACATCCCCAGTCCGGGTCTCCGCTGGGATGGCAGCAGGTTCCCCTTGCCCAGGCCAATCTCACTCTGCCGTCCCCAGCCCCAGCACCCCGCTGGCTGCTCTGGCTGACGGGAGGGCTGACACGGACACTGCACGTCCGCCCCTCCGCAACCCATTCCCATCACCGATGACCTCCCTGGGGACAAAGCATGAACATGGGCGCTTTTAGCTGTCGTGTTTGTATACACAGGCCTGCTGCTGACACAGATCTCTTAATCCCCCCGCCTGTGTCCCACAGACCGTGCTTGTACAGCGGTGGCCATGGCTGGGTGCTGGCACTGCACTTTACTGAAGCCCTTTTACCTCTGACTCGCTGATCAGCTGCTGACGGGGTGTTATCGGGAGGCTGCGGCAGGCTTGGTGGTGGTGCCGGTGTTCTGGTTAAGGAGACTGTCCCCAGCTTGGCTTGGTGGCACCAGGACAGGCTTGGGGCAGGGAGGGGGGAGTACCAGTGTGCGCTGCTCTATGTTTTTGGCATTGCTTTGCTTCCAGTTTATCACCTTTCCCAGCTCGGAGGTGGAGGTGGCTCAGCTCACGATTCGGCAGGCTGGTGTTTCCTTTGCACCAGGAAAATATTTGGGAAAGCAAACACAAAGCTGGCGAGGCTGGGTGGGAGTTACAGCCAGAAAGCCCCGCTGGCTGCAGGGCACGAGTGGAGAGGAGGGGATGCTCAGAGCAGGCTGGAGCCGTGTCCCCCCTGGGTGCTGGGTGCATGGGAGAGCAGTGCTGGCGGGTGGAGGAGTGTGTGTGCAGGATGGAGCTCTTCCCAAAAGACAGCGTGGGGAGGAAAGCCAGGAAAACCAGCCCAGCATGGAAACCTCCCTGCAACGGGAGCAGGGATGGGAGCAGAAACGTGCGCAGTGGAGGAAGACCCTCGTGGCGTGGGG
Source organism: Pluvialis apricaria (assembly GCA_017639485.1). NCBI lineage: Eukaryota > Metazoa > Chordata > Aves > Charadriiformes > Charadriidae > Pluvialis > Pluvialis apricaria. The sequence goes on from CM030019.1 coordinate 8,541,243, forward strand.
AGCGGGACAGCCCCACACGGCACATCCCTGCAGTTAAAGGGGGGGTCATTTAGTGACGCCTGGGGTTCAGGCAGAGCCAGGCATGGAGCTGCCCCGGCTGCAGCCCCTTTGTTCATGTGCACGATGCAGCTTTTGGTCACAGAGAGACGTGCTGTCCCCTCCGGGTGTCCTTTGCCACCCGCGGTGTGATGGCCGGCGCTCGGGGCAGGCGGCCGGGCTGGGCTGGGCAGGGAGCGGGTGTGCGGAGACCCTCTGCTGCAGGTGATGGGAGGAGATCCGAGAACTATGTGGGAGAGCCGGCCGGGCAGCTGGGCCCCACCATTCAGGACTGTCTTTTGGTGGGGTTCCTGCCCAGTTCCTCCTCCTCCGGTACCCCCATGATGCCCCTCGGGGCCCACGCTGCTGGGTGCTTGTGCCTGGCGCTGGAGTCGATGCGGCTGCAAAAGTGGGAAGGAAAGCATTGTGGTAGGATGCCCAGTGCCCTTGAAAGTTGGGGACAGAAGCCTGAACTCTTACATAAAAAATAACAAGGAGCTTTTAACTTTTCTTCTCGCTGCTTCTCAGCTCCCTAACCATCTGAGGAGGAGAAGAGCACCCATAGGATCCATGTGTATCGATGCAGCACACAGATGCTAGCGTGCTGCCGGCCAGAGAAACGCCCGGCAGCGTTGTAATTGTGCTGTGGGTCAGGCTAGGATTTGAATGGCAAAGCCCAGGGCTTTGCTTTGACTGCAGAGGGGTAAAACAATATTTAAATAACTGCCAGCCACTGAAAGGAGCGGGAATCCCATGGGAAAAGAGAGAATTTGCGGCCGTGCACGGCTGATGGTTTTATCATGAACATACAACCTGCAAAGGGAGCAAAGGAAGCTGCTGGGAGCTGCCTCTGATTTAGTGTTTCATAATGTTGGTGGTTGACTGTGAGCCTTTTGGCTGTTAATTATCCCGAGGTGCTTAGAGGAAAATATCCCAGCAATTCCACCCGTAAATCTTATTGATTCTCACCTTGAGTCCTTGGGAGCTTCTAGGGCACCTGCACAAGCTGCCACCGCTTGAATTAATTGAGCTCTGCGGAGCAGCTGCTGAGCGGTGCCTCCCTGCACATTAGGCACGAGGCAGAAAGATGTATGTCCCCGGCCAGCTCTGGCGCAAGGTGCTGATGGCGGAGACACACGGACTCCCGGGACTGGCAGCACATTGCCAGCACGCTTCGTTTCTCCGTGGCAATGGCACATCCCCCGGCTGGGCTGAGGCGGGGGCTTCCAGGGCTGCTGTGGGCAGGCAGGACCTGGGAGGGATGCAGGACGTCTCACCTGAAGCACGGAGAGCTCAGGGTATTTTGAAGAAGGATGTTGGAGCACTTATACCTCATTTCTCTTTGTAGAAGCATCTGAAGTAATTTTGCTGAAATTTCTGATGGCAGAGGGGTGGCACGGAGGGCAGACATCCATCGAAGAAAATATCAGCCTCGGTGGTCAACTTGTGCCATGTTTTCACGAGCACCTGGAAAAGGACATGACTTAGGGGACATGTTAAGCAACCTCAGGCTAATATATCTACAGCAAAATATACAAGGTGGGAAATTCCGGTCTAGAGGAGGTATTGCTTTCTACAGCCAATGTCATCAATAACTAGGAAATGGGGGTGTTTTCAGAATTTTTCTAGAGCAGTAAAGTTTATTTATTGGCTTTGGGAGAGTCCTACAAGAACTGTGGCTTTTGGATGAAAAACTTCTGATGATAAAAGGAGTTATGTATCATTAGACACTCCCCCCCGCAATCCATTGATTAAAAACATGTAAAAAGGGCATAGCACACTTCAGATTTTTAATTGTGGGATATTTAGTCTCATTTAAATCTAACTTCTTAATTCCAGGAAAATCCGTGCAGCGCACTCTCGACAAAACACGTTTGCCGCACCACTTCCCAACGGGCAGAAGACGGGTGGGAGCGGCGAGGGGCCAGCGGCTCTGCAGAGCTGATGGGAGCCGGTTTCTACCCCACGCGTGGCGCGAGTGCCCTGAGCATCACGGTGCCTTCGGCTGGGCTGCAACACCAAACCGCCGAGCCCCTGGGCCGTGGAGTCCTGCGAAGTGAAAGCGCTTTTTAATGGGGATGTAATGGAACTCGTTAGTGTCGGCTGTTTTATTACGCAGGTTGAAAATTACTTATTACTGTGAATGCATTCACTCTTCACGCTGATTGTTCATATGCTCTGCTAGGAGGGTCCAGGCGCATTTATCTCGGAGCCAGGGAATACCTTTCACCTTCCCGGATCACACGGTTGCAGATAGAAAAAGCCTACGGGACTGTCCATGAGCACTCGGTGTGTTCTCATCCTCTTGCCCTGACAGGAGAAGCGGAGAGTTTGGTGCTCCGGCTGCGTGTCATGCTTTCGCGCGAGGCCCCTCTCCCCAGAGCAGGGGCACGAGCTCTGGGGTTAAAAACCCAGAGCGAGGAGAGGTGAAAAGCTGGGTTAAGGAAGGGGATGTTGCAGGAGGTCTTTCCAGCAGAAACCTGAAGGAATGGGCGTTTTCTTCTGGTTCTGAGCTAAAGTGGGTTGAGATGCCAGTATTTGGAGTAGTAGCATAAAAGCTCGAGGGTGTTATTTGAAAGGCTGAGGGACTTGGGTCTTTTTAGTCTAGCAAAAAGAAGACTGAGGGGGGATCTTATTAATGCTTATAAATACTTAAAGGGAGGGTGCCAGGTAGATGAGAAGAGTCTTTTTTCAGTAGTGCCCGGTGACAGGACAAGAGGGAACGGGCACAAACTTGACCATAGGAAGTTCCATCTTAACGTGAGGAGGAACTTCTTCCTTGTGCGGGTGGCAGAGCAGTGGCACAGCTGCCCAGAGAGGTGGGGGAGTCTCCCACTCTGGAGCCATCCCAACCCCGCCTGGACGCCGTCCTGTGCCACTGCTGTAGGTGTCCCTGCTGTGGCAGGGGGTTGGACTGGGGGAGCTCCAGAGGGCCCTTCCAACCCTGACCATTCTGTGATTCTGTGCTTCTGTGAAATACTCGAGCCCTTTGCGATGGCCACAATGTGCCACTAAGAGGTGTCTGCTGGGGTTGGGAGGCACCTGCCATGGCAGGTGACAGGGGCTTGCTGGCAGGGGAACCGTCAGGTTTTCTGAAATTGAAAATGCAGAGTTCAATCTTAGGGTTGTAACCGGCGCCTTGGAGACCTGGGAAGGTTGTGCACCAAGTGTGCCACCCTCTGACGTTTCTCTTCTAGGTGCCCTTTGAAAAGTATCCCCCCGTGAATGCCAGGGGTAGCCCTGCAGTGTGGTGGGTCACGCTGCCTTTGTGAGTCCCTAGGGAGCGGGACGATGACACCCCTCGGGGGCAGAAAAATTTGCCCACCCTTGAGTGTGTCATCCCTGACAGCGTTCCTGCCTGGCAGAATTCACGGAGCAGTAACGACAACATAAGTAAGTCAAATCATGTGACTCAGGATAAGAAGTTTGGGTTTTTCTTGGCAAAATCCCCTTTCTCTTGCAAAGTGTTAAAGGTGCCTGAGCCTTAATATTCTGCCATCTACACGTAAAGCTTGGGCTTGCATCTGCTCACCTCACCAGGGAACAGCGTGACTGGCGCCGGCTGGCAGTGAGCAAGCTGGTCCAGAGGTGCTGGGGAACGAGGAGAAGATTCCCTTTGGAAGCACACCTCTGATCTGAGCTGACCACGAGGTCGGCACAGACCTCAGACGCAGGGAAAAGAGATGTGACCACGAGTGTGCTGCAGCCACTGACGGGCATTCGGTTCTTGGGACCGTTAGAGAAAAAGTAAAAGTCGAGGAAACACGAGTGACGGTGATGCCCTGTGCCCAGCACCTGTCCCCAGTCCCTCTGCTACTTGCTGGCGTAGCTGCTGTCATTTTAAGTCCTGAATTGTCTGGCTGGGCTCAGCTCTGGTTTTCATGTTGCTGCTGGAGGGAATGAGGGTAGAAAAGATGTTACTTATTTTTGTTTCCTTTTTTTTTAATGTTAGTTATTTACAAGCACAACTCGCTCAGGAGAAAAATACTCCACGTTTGGCCACATGTACCCTGAAGGTATTGATACCTCCTTAAATGCCAGTCAGCTCAGAAACTGTTATCATAAAGGCGTTTGTTTAGTATATTAGTGAGAAGGTGAAATGTATGGGTAGCTCTGTGTAAACCACCAGCCACCCCGCTGGCTTGGTAGTGTCCTGCCCTGGGCTTTACGGGGACCAGGAGGGAAATGCCTTGGGCTGAAGGGGAACCACTCAGACTGCTCCATTCACGGTGCGCACAGCACGGTGCTTGCATGAACAGAGAGAAAATTAGGCAAGTGGAACCCGAGAAAGGAGCTGAGCTACCATCCAAACAGGACGGTGATGCTAAGGGGTTTATCAGTCACCTCGGCTGCATTGTGCTTCCCCCGACTCACACCGCTCACTCCAGGTCACTGAATTAAAGCTGTTCCCAAAGGGAGGGTCAGGACCTCAGTTGAGGTCACCAGCCTGGCAGAAACAAAACGGGATATTCAGGGCCGGGAGAGACCCAGGGGTGCTCAAAGAGGTTAACGGCCACCATCAAAGTATCCTTAAACCTCCAGGTCAGCGTCAACGCAGCCAGGCATCTGTGATAAATACGCAAGCCGTGCTTTAGTCAGGGAGAAATAAGTCAGCTGTTGTACATGGAGAAAGGGAGGTGGGGAGCTGCTGCCCAAATCACTGCTGGGTGGCTGCTGATGCCAGCAGAGGAGTTTCCCTGGAGACTGCTTCCTCGGAGCGTGCGCCGGCCGGCACAGGGCACCCAGAGCCGCTCGGCGTGGCCAGGGCAGGCACGGGGACACATCTGGGGTGAAGGAGGAGGGGGAGAAGAAGGCTTGGGGATGGTGGTTAGGTGCTCTCATTGAATTTGGGGAAAGCAGAGCTGGATTACTTCCCACTGAATTGTGCCGCAGAAACACGGCAACTTCTTGGCTGCTTCTCAGCAAGACCCTGGAGCTGGGGGAGCAGAATTCCCCAGTGCCGTAGATGCTGGGCAGAGCAGGGGAACATGGGTCCTGCAGAGGTGAGGACACGGTGGGAGGAGCGGGGCACGTGGAGGTTGCTAGACACGGCCGGTGCGTTCACGCCAGCTGGAGATGGTTCACACCGAGCTTCCCTTCGTGTGATGGACGGGTGTTGGAGAGCTGACCAGCCAAGGCGGTTTGTCCCTGTGGCTGATGCAGAAAAGTTGCACGGACACTTCCCTTTCTCCCCCCCCCCCCCCCCCCCCCTCGCCCATGCATTTATTTTCTAACATTTAAAGCTCTGCCGAGGTTTGGCCTGGCTGGCCACCGAGCACGCGTGGAGGGCGAGACTCACCCAGCTCCCTCCTGCCTGGCAGCTCTGGAGCCAGTTTGGCTTTCAGCCACCGCGGGCTCCTTCCCGCTCACGTGGCAGGCAGAGCAGCGTCCCAAAGGGACCGAGCGAGCGGCAGGAGCGCTGTGACCCGGCTGGGGGACGGGACAGGGACCCCACTGGGCTGCACGTCCCTGGCTGCAGCCACCTCCGTCAGCCAGCAATGGGCTGCGCTCCCCACCCAAGGACCCGCTCCCGGAGAGGGTAAAGGTGCGAGCCTGGCTGGCAGGGATGGCGGCCTGAACTCGGGGGAGTTGCGTGGCCCCCGAGCCGTGCCTGCCAGGAGCACAGTGACCCCCCAGCAAATAGGGGACTGGGCTCTACAGAGTACAGGGCACGGCTCGTGTTATTGCAACTCGGGTACCAGAGCATCAACTCGGGTATCAGAGCATCCCCTCGGGACACCCAGCCAGGCCAGCGGCCAGGTCTTCTGGAGTTGCATATAAACTTCGTTTTGGAATTTTACCAGCCAAATTCTTAAATGTATTTGGGATGTGGCACACGCTGCCAATTCCCAAGGCTGCGGCACACGAGGGTTCTCTCTGAGCCGAGAGGCTGGGTACCAAGGGATGCAGGGAGCTGAGATGATCTCAGTGGAGCATCCCTGGCAGCCTGAGACTCCCTCAGCAGATCCACCGGACCCTCGACACTGTTGCCCTTCCAAATGCAGCGCTGAGCTCACGTCTCTTTCCTTCTCACAGCTCCGCTGCGAAATCAGCTTTTCATCCTTCTCCACACACCATCAGCTGGGAGCTACGTCTTCAGATCGTCGTCACGCCGCCGGGTCTCCTGCGGGGTTCGCACAGATGTCTCACCGGGGCTACAGGACGCGCCGGGGCTTCCAGACGAACCTTTCTGGGGGAGAAGCGGTGCGGCGTGCTCGCTGCTCCGGAGAAAAGGCCGGGAGAGGCTTCAATAAAAAAACGCACCGACTCAGGGCCAGTGGGAATTAGCCAGGTCACGCTAAATGATATCGGCGGTGCGAGCTGCCTTTTAAATGCACATAATTTGTGTGCGCCTCCACAGGGTTTGGGCTCTGTGCCTCGCTGGCCGAAAGAATTAGGGGAGAAATACCGGGGGCGTTAGCCACGATGATGAGTGAGCGATGCCCCATCAGCCGGAGGCCAATCAAACACTTAAACCTCCTCAAAAGAGGGTCCGTGGAGGTCGTCGGGCTCAGGACAGAGTTATTTCCCCGGGACACGCACGGAGTCCCTTCCCGCACCTTCCACTGGAGACGAAAACCACCCGCAGCCGCCCCCTCCGTTATCCCGGGGTGCGGGTACCCGGGAGCATCCTCATCCCACGGCTCCGGGTGGAAGCTCTTCGGTTCACACCCCCAACCCTCCGCACTCGCCGGCTCGGGGGCACCGGGGCTCCCCGGTGCGTTCCGCACCGGGGAGCCCCGGTGCCCCCGAGCCGGCAAAGCCGAACCCCGAGCCGGAGCGGGGCCTCTCCCAGCCGGTAGTCCCGGGGTGAAGCCCGGCGAGCCCCAGCGCGGAGGACCGGGGAAGGAACCGTTGTGTCCCCCAGCCCCGCGCCCCACCGGCGCGGCCCCTTTAAGCGCCCCCCCCCCCAGCCGGGCGTTGCATCAGGCACGTGCGCGCCGCCGGCCGGCCCGCGGGGGCGCGCCCCGCCCTGCCCCGCCCCTCCCCTCGCCGGCGGCGCGCACGGGCTGGACGGGGCCGGCGCGGCGCGCGCGCCCCCGCGGCAAGTCGCGTGGTCCCCGCGCGTCTCCATATTGCGGCGGCGGCGGCGGGGCTCGGGGAGTTCCCCCGGCGGGGCGGGGGCGCGCAGATGGCGACGCAGGTGGAGGCGCTGCTGCCCGGCGCCCCTCCGCTGTTGCCCGCCGAGGAGCGCGCCCTGGTGCTGAAGCCGCCGCAGGACGGCGGCCGGGAGAAGGGCGAACCCTCCATGGGCCCCGACGGCGGCCCGGCGGCGCCGCGGCCGCCCAGCGCTAAGCAGCAGAAGGAGGAGAGCAACAACCAGGAGAAGGAGAGCCTGCTGAGGGCGGGCGGCGAGGCGGAGGACGGCGGCGAAGCGGGCGGAGCGGGGCGCCGGGAGTTCATCGAGGCCCCGCCGCCCAAGGTGAACCCCTGGACGAAGAACGCCCCCGCCGCCGCGCCGGCGGTGAACGGGCAGTCGCCTCCCGGTGGGTACCCGGGGCGTTGGGGGGGGTGTTGGAGCGGGGTTGGTGGGGGAAGGAGGGCGGCGGTGGGGAGGTGGAGGTTGGGGGGGGGGGAGTTGGTTGCGCCGGCGACCGCGCCCCGGCCGGCCGCGCCATGCGGCACGGCGTGGGGACGGCGCCGCGCCTGCGGCCTGCCGGGCAGCGGGGCCGCGGCCGGTGTGAGGGGAGCGCGGCGGGGGAAGCGGTGTGTGTTTGTGTGTGTGTGGTGGGGGTGTGGGGGAGTGTGTGTGAGGGTAACGGGGGGGGGGGGGGTCGCTGGAAGTAGGAAGCGGCGGCGCCGTGCGGGGCCATGAGGCGGGGAGCGCGTGTGCGGGGGAGGGGAGCGCGGCCCGGCCATGAGGCGGCGGCGGCGGAGGGAGGGAGGGAGGGGGGGGGGCCGCTGAGGGCCCGGCGGTGGGCCCGGCCGTGAGGCGGCCGAAAGCGCTCGGCTGGCGGGCAACGCGGCGCGGTCCCCCCCCCTCCTCCTTCTCCCTTCACCCCCCCCCGCTCCGTTCCCAGCATTCCGCCGCAGCCCAGCGAAGGCAACGTGGTGGCTTTCCCCGGGCGCCGCCGCCAGCCTGCGGCTTCCCCCGGGAGGGCGGCGCGGCCCGGCCCGGCCACCGCCGCTCCACCGCCCCCCCCCACCCGGGAGCGTGGGGGGGGGGGGAGGACGGGACACACACACACACACACACACGACGGGGGACACACGGGGCCTTGCCCGGCCCGCGGCCTGGCGCTGCCCACGTGTGCGGCGGCGGCTCCCCGGGCGCGCAGGCCGCGCCGCCTTTCTCTGCCGACTCATGGCGGCGGGGCCGGGGGCTGCGGCGGCGAATGGAGGCTGTCAGCAGCGCGGCCTGCACGGCTCGGGGGGAGGGGGGTGTGTGTGTGGGGGGGTGTCCCCCCCCCAAAACGCAGTCGCCTGGGGGTGTGTTGGGGTGGGGAGGAGAGGGGCAGCGTGCGGCGGTAGCGACGCTGTCCTAAATCGCGTTTGTAACCCGCTGCTGCCGTCAGCAAAGGCTGAAATCGCAGAACACCGTTTTCCTCGGACGTTGGGAGGAGTGCTGCTTTTGCCGGGAGGGCATCGCTCGCACCTGCTTTGCGCGAGTCGGTGCGAAGAGGAAAACCCAGAAGTTTTCACTAAGCGTCTTGTTTGGGAAAGACTCTCCAGTTTTTCTGGCCTGCCTCTGTTAACTCCAAAATCGCCCTGCCAGTTATGACATCAGGTTCCCTGTTACTGTACGTGGTAGTGTTTTGCAAGGACTGTTACTGCTTACCGTGATGATTCATCAGAGGTATTGATCTTTGGAAGATGGACAGCTCTGCAATTTCCACCTGGAAAGCTGTCATCTTAATGGGGAGTGTAGAGGAAAAGTTAATTGTGCCAGGTAAAACTCCATGTTCCGATTGTTTGGTGGTTTCTGATTGTACACACCAACATAAGCAAAGCTTAACGAAATCCAGGACAGCGTTGCTGTCTGCATTTTGCCTCTTGTGCCATGATGTAAAATTGGTCGCATCGCTCCTTTGTGTGAAAGCTGCACTCCATCGCGCTGCCTTTTCAGGTGACAGTCCCTAGAAATAACCTGAAAGATGTAAAAACACAAGATTGAACGTTGCTGTTGAGGTTTGTGTCTCAGGCGCCTCCAGATTCGTTACCAGGCGCGTTGCAAAGGTGGGTGAGTTGTCAGCGTGAGCAGGGAGGAGGCAGTCTGCCCCACACAAGGAGAGGGCCCTTGTGACTCCCGAGATGATTTTTTTTGAGGGAGAGAGTGGGTCAGTAGCACGTCTGCCCTATGGTAGGGTAAGGGAGTAATTCTGCAACACTCAGAATTTTCTTGGGCCCAGCGTGATTGTCCTGGTATTCCCGAAGGTGTTTAAATAATGGAATTGGTTAGTGGTGCGTTTTGGGACGCTTGGCAGCAGTGATCGGTTCCTGCAGTGCCCCAGACACTGCCACTTGGCTCTCTTCTCTTGGGGCATTGTTTCTTTTGCTGCCTGTTCATTAGCAGAAAAGAAAACGTGTAAAATAAACACGGCTGGCGAACTCCCACGAGAGGCAGGCTGGCAGCTGACCTTGCCTGGCGGCCCTTTGCCCAAGCACCTTCTTGTAGAGTTTGCAGGCTCCTGCCATGTCTTCGCTGCTTTGGGTGGAGGATTCCTTTTGGCAGATGCTTACAAAAAACAGTCTGGAGCGCAAGTTTGGGTGAAAGACGGTACTGTTGAGGTGAGTTGTCGTGTTGCAGTGACCTCCTAGGATTGCCTAAGGAAAGTAACTCCTTTGGACACTTGAAGCGGATTGAGAGCTTTCAAGCTCTGGAAAGGCACCGCTGGATGATTTTGGTTTTTCAGCAGAGCTTAGAAAACCATGGCTCACGATCCAGCAGTGTACCCAGGGCAGTGCTTGTGTGCTGGAGGTACGAAATGTTTCCAGCCCTCATCCCGCCAGAGGTAGTGAGGAGACCAAGGAGCCTAGGGAGGACGGCTCTGTAAAGATAAAGGGATCCGTCTGTGACTTGTTTTACAGGCTTTGAAAGCCCTAATTTTTTATAATGATTATATTAATTATAGGCCCATAGAGCAGATTTAATGGACGAGACCTACTCCTTAGGTGTTCACCCGTTCTGTAATGGTCTGTGTTGGAATTGGTGCTTATAAAAGTAAAGGCATTGAGCTCTGGCCCAGAGAAAACAGAGCCACCTTCAAGATCTGTGAGTTTCTGCTGTCTTTGTTGGAATATGGATAGGGAAGAGCTCTGGTTGTTTTGAACTGTTTGACTCTGTGCCTCTGGGAAAGTTGAATGCGTTGTGGGGCTGATGTAGGGACTGAAGAACAGTGTCCTTTTTCGATGGGTTAGGATTTATCTTCAGAAGTTGGTTTCTTGCCTACCTGCTGCATCATTTTTATGCTCAAGGTTGGCAGGAGGTCTGTAATAGGGTGTTTGAGTAGACGTTTCTGCTTTTTCAGGAAGGATGACTATTGGAGCAGAGCCTCTCCTTGCTTCTTAACCCCTCCTCCCAAAAGCACACCGCCGTGGCAGTAAGTGGAGCAACCATTAGATCGAGTTAGACGGCAGCGATACTGCTGATGCTGTAAGCGGAGGCTGAGGCTTAGCTGGAGTGGCACACCAGAAAATCTTCCCTGGTGCCTTGGCAAGATGCGTGTTATGTTCCTACGCGCGTGTGTTTCGGAGTCAGGGTGCGAGAGCAAAGGGGATCCTTTGAGTCCTGAGGCAGCACACGGTCCTGTCCTATGTGGCAAGGCTGGTGCTTGACGCTGCTTACTGCTTGTGAGGGACGCTGGCAGAGCTGGTAATGATCCCTCATTTTTACTCTCTAATGATCTAGTAACAAGGTCTGAGTGACTGTCCCCTCATTATTATACGTTCTCTTCTTATCATGTAAATAAATGCAGCCAGCAGCCTGACTGGTGAAGGCATGATGGTAGCGTGTGTGTGTCTGCAGTAGCGACGGAAACGTTTTCAGGCAAAAACAGCTTTGCACTTCTGGCTATAAACCAAATTCAAAGTATTCTCTCAAATTCTTCTATAGAGGAGAAGTGTGGCTTGCAGTTAAGACAGCTCGACCTTCTGGAACATGTTGTACTCCTCCGCTGTGCCCTGCACCAGGGCTGGTGCTGATGCAAGCGTTGGTGCGGACAGGTGTTAACAGCACCCCGTTTTGAAAACCTGCTGGATTTATTTCAAGAAATGTTGCATCAAGGCACTTGGCACTTCTTAATTTTTAAAGCCATTTACATCTTGGAAAGAAGAGCACGCAGGTCTCAATGACGGGCACTGCAATTGCCAAGCTTTGCCTGCACTAACTTTTATGCTGGTTTTCGTTCTCCTTGCAAACGCTCGGCTGGGAGAAAGCAGCGTATTTCCTAGTGGAGATGCAGGAGGTGTTTTAATTTCTTGAGCAGAGTTTCTTGCTTGCCGTTTGGCAAAGGCACTGGGCGGATAAGCAGTACTTTCCAGAAGGCACACCTTAGTTGCTAGCAGCAAGCACCAGAGGTTAGCTGACTATTGTTCAGCGAGAGCGCGTGTTGCTTTATGCCAGAGCAGAGGCTGGGTTGGCTACCGGTACTGAGGAGAAGGCAGGGGAAGATTCATTAGCTTCTCACCCCTCGCTGACTAACTCCCCATAGGGCTTTCCTTGAAACCAGCCTCCAGTACAGGAGATAAGATGTATGGGAAGCTTATTTTACCTTTGGCATCTCTTTGCGTTCAGAGTAGGTGCGCTGCATCTACCTGCTTGGGTATCCAGCTTGCTAGTACTGCACACACCTATTTCCAAAGTGGTGTTGGGCAATTCTTGCTCTGTCGTGGCACGTAATTGTGGAGCACTCCTGGCTGTTTGTTGCAACAGAGCTGCTATCGCAGCAGGAATCCCCCCCCCCCCGACAGCCCCAAGTTTCCTCTCCGAAATACTGTTTTGTTCTGATCCCACAACTCATGTTTGAGTAACTCTTCCCGTCTTGTTGGGGAGGATGAGGGTGACTGGAACTCACTGATCAAAAAAAAACGTGAAGCTTGGTGTTTTCCCTCCCCCGCATACCTTTGCCCTTCAGTTTTGTGCTGGACCTTTGCCCTGTTCTGCACTGTTTGTTTCGGGAAGGCTGGGGAATGCGGTGCAGCTCCTGAGAGCTGACTCACTGGCCCTGGTTGCTGGGCTTCCACGCTTGCTTCTGCTGCGACCTCTGGTTCCAGATTGCCAGGTCCGAGGCATGGCTGGAGGATTCTCGCCAACCACCTCCTTACCCTCACAACTCTTCTTTTAAACTGTTTATTGCCTGTGGTGCAGTGAGGGTTTCCACCAGGATTGCATCTGGGATCACTAGACTGGGCAGCAGAAGGACTTGGGTCAGATGTGAAGACAAATCATGTGCAAAAAAGCAGGGCTGGGAATGGGGGCACTGGGGCTGCAATGCTCTGCTCTCCCTTCCAAATTATGACACCTGATCCTTTCGCTGTGCTCGAATAGTGCGAAATTATCCTCGGGGGAACGCCAAATGCCGACTTGGATAGAGTTAGGTTGCTCTTTGCATGCTTGAAACTACTTTGTAATGAATCTCCGACACCACCTCAGTGGTAGTGCTTGTTTGGCTAAATAAGGAATGGGCATTTTAGTAGAAAGCCGTGCTGTTTGGACCAGGTTGAATGTTTTAATCCTTACAGTTACTACAACTCACAACAGCAAGGGTTTAAAAAAAAAAATCATCATCTTAATGAAAACTTAAAGACACTTGAATACTGCCAGAGGATTGTGGGGTCCTTTATGGTGATGCACCTCTCAGAGGAGCTCTGCTGCCATCTCGGTGACCGGGTAAATGGAGGTACGGTGGCCTCGCTGTAGACCTGGCAGATAACTGATATGAGAGCTAGGAAGGCTTTTTGCCCTGCTGTTACCATAAGTCCAGTTGGGAGTGGTGAGCTTTGTTCATTCCCAACCACGGTATGCATTTACATTATGGTCTTTAAAATGTTATTTATCCTCTGGTCATTTTGGCATTGGAACCTTTGCTGACTTCCTACCAAGGGTTTAAGCCTCCACGCTGCTGGTTCTGTCAGGTCCCTGGCTTGCTGTGCACGCAGGGAGCTCAGGGACCAGAGGTGGTGCAACCTTGGTGATACCTGCTGGGCTCTCTCATGGTGGTAATGCTGTCTAGGTGGAGCTTTGCATGGGCAAGAAGTCATCTCCTGGGGCTGAGTAAAGATCTGGGTGCTCTGTGTGGATGTGTGGTCTCTGGCGTGGCCAGCTCTGCATTTGTGCCTTTCTTTGCTTGAGACCAGGCTTCAGTTCCAAACTCATTCCCCGGGTCCTTCTTAGTGATCTCTGAGTGGAGCTGGGAGACTTTTCTCCTTGTGTTGAAATAACTGGCTAATCTGAACATCTAGTAGCAAATGATACAGCTGCGTGACTTGAGCTGGTCAAAGGAGAGGTAAAAGAAAGGCTTCAGAGAAGTTAATGCAATGCTATGAGAACTTAAAGCAGCTACTTGTGTATTTAGGCAACAATAATTGGTGGCCAGAACAAACAGGAACTGAATTTGGCCTTGGATAAATCAATTGCCAGACTTCTTTGTGGAGAGAGTCCCAGGTCAGGGTCGGTCTGGATTGCTCGGCTGAAAGGGGAGGTGGGTGCGCATGTGAAGGTCCCGCAGCTGTGAAGTGAAAACTGGCACGGTGCATTAGGTGAAAATACGTTTGCTGATGGCAATTCTAATACTGCGCAAGATAGAAGTTCGTTGGTTTTGGTTTGGGTTTTTTTTGGGGGGAAGGGTTGTGGAAATGGTGGGCAAGTCAAGCGTCAACATGTTTCTAAACAAAAGCTCATCCTGTAATTGCAGGTTCCCAGAAGATCCTCCAAACTGAACTTCCCTCTATCAGAGCATGCATTTCTGCTACAGTTTGGGGGGCTTCTGTGGGCAGGCCTGGGGGGGGATTGCCTTTTCTGAGCGAATTGGTACTACGTGATGGGTTGCGGCTCTGCCGGTTTCAGTGTTGCGCTGAGCAGCTGGAGCCGTCCTTAGCAAGTCGTCTGGCCCAACTTCGCTGTGACACTCACCCTGGATTTTGCCAGGATCAAGAGCTCTTCCCGCAGCATTAAAGCTACGTGTGCTGGGGGATATTCTGCTGTGGCATGCAAGGAGAGGGAGGAAGGGCTGTGAACTGGCTGATCTAATACCTGCATTATCGGTGGTTTACCTTCAGTGTCCTTCTGGAGCAAAGCTGACTTAGGAGCAGCAGCTTGCCTCGACACTTCCATGTGTTGCAGCGCTGTACGGAAGCACGCAGCGGGCTTCAGTACTCCGCAGTGGCTGTGATTTTAGTTTTGGGTTTTTGATTTTGAGTCATCCTGTTTCTTTGCATGGTCGGAAGGATTGGTAGAGATCTCTGCTGCGGGTAGCTTGGGGCTGACAGTGTGTGGGAGGTGGCTGTGGTGGCCCTGGCTGGGTTAGATGCTCTGGCACGACGGGTCAGGTGGAAGTCCCTGTTTGCTTTAGAAATGGCCAGTGGAGGTGGTTGTTGGTATGACTGAGGTCTGCCAGTGCTGCTCAGTCTGGTTCTGGTGGCACTCAGAGGTGACACAGGCACCCTTTATTTGCTTGATGTAGAAAATGGCACTCGGGTTCTTTCCGGAGCGTGCGTGGCACACTCAACGTGCTGGCGGGCGCAGCTTGCCCTGACCTGCGCTCCTGGGGAAGCACGTTCGCTTCCTGCTGGGCACCCCTTGAAGTGGCTGGAAACGGGTCTGCGACCTGCTGCTTTAGCAGGCCGGGCTGGCCCGTGACCTGGCCACGCGCCCGCAGGCGCCTCTCTCCACTCCTGACTCGCTCCCCAAAGTGGCCCTGGCCTCTGGCGGGGCGCAGGAGGAGCATCCCTGCCCCACGAGGAAGATGATGGAGGAGAAGCATCTCTGGCGCTCCACAGCGTTACGTATTTGGTCTCCGGCAGGCTCCGCAGAGATGCCTTGGTGACAACGAGAGTGACAGCCAAGGGGACAGTGGGGAGAGAGGGGAGCTCGGATGGGGCTTGTGAACCTCACGTGTCCTTGACACACGAGGCAGAGTTAAACCGTGACTGGAAAGCTGGGCGGGGGGTCGGAAATGTGCTGCGTGTCCTTCCCACCGGGTGCCGGTGCCACCGGAGGGGCTGTGGGAGCCCAGCGTTGCTCTGCTCTTGCCTGCCCAGGTACGGGGGCGCAGCCCCGCAGGCTCGGGGGGCGGCGGGAGGACGCGGGGTCCGTCCCGAGCACACTGCTGAGCACGTTTTTCCAGCTGAGCGGCGGCGTGTGCCGCGCTCCTGCAGAGTGACTCTGCAGTCTGCAGGGCATGGCTGCGCGCTGGAAGGGATCTGCCGGCAAGAGGGAGGGCGCGGGGGGCTGCTTATCTCTCCTCCTTTCCTGGTAGTCATTTGACTTTTTTGACTTGCCTGCTGGATGCGTGTGTGGAGAGAACAGAGAGTTTTCAGGGCTAGATAAGTTAGGTTTTTAAAGAAGTCTGGAACTGAGAAAAGAGGTGAGTTTTTCCTGACTGAATATGTGGGGAAACAAGTATGAAATTGGAAAAGCCACAAAAATGGGGAAAGGGTAGGAGAGTGTTCTTGGTGGGAAAGTAAGAGAAAAGGTGGGTGGGGAGATTGGTGTCTTACCTGCCTGGTAACTTGGGGGTGCTGCCAGGAGGTGGGTACGTTGCTAAATATTTAGCACTGTCTCTGAGCAGATTATTTGTAATATATATTCGGCCCTCACACTAAATTCACTCTTTTTTTTTTTTCTTTTTAACTGTGCTTTTGGAAGCTTCTGGTCAGTGGTGCAAATGAGTGATTATTAATTTACCAAATGTTACTTTCCAAACTGTCTGGTTTGCGCACTTACAGGTGATGAAGCTAGTGATAGAATGAAATAGTGAGAACTTGTGGTTAATAAGCAACACTCAAATGTTTGATAAGGCAACATTCACTTCACTTCAAACTACAGGAAATTCATTTCTTCAGATTCTCCAAGGTCAGCTCTTCCTTTTTTTTTTTTTTTATATTAAATGCTGCAAAAGAAGCACTGAGTTTATTCCTACAAGACACTTGGGATTCTCCCTACAATAGTTTTATACCTTTACTGTAGCCCTTTCAAATAGTCACAGAGTCAACGTAGCTCAGGAGCAATGTCTATGTTGGCTCTCCCGGCCTCACAGAGCAAACCTACTGAAAATAAAGACTTGACCATAATAACAAATAGCAATGCTCTTTGCCTCATCCAGCACCAAAAATGATATTTAAAGGAGTGACTGAAGCACTTCGCCCTACCTGTGTGTGTCCAGATGGGCTCACGTTGGCAAGTGAGCTACAAGGCTGTGCAAGGGGGCAAGTAAAGGGAAAACCAGCAAAGAATTAAGTGTAAAGAGGGACACCAGTATGCATGGTGCTGAGAAATTATGTGATTGTAGCAGCAGATATTGACATGTGGAAAAATGCATCCCAAAAATGTTGTTAGGGGGTTGTACTCTGACTGAAATAGAAGTGATAGGATATTTGTGCACGAGATCCCACCCAACAAGACAGAGGAGCGAATCACGGAGGTGTCTCCACCATGTGCTCAGATGACAAAGCATGAGACTTTGCTGGCTGTAATCATATTAAATTTCACTTCCCAACTCCCAGCTAAACCTTGAGAGCTCGGGGGAATACCTAATATGATCTAATGCATCTTCTGAGTGCTCAGAAATCCTCTGCACTGAGCTGAACAAAAGGGGGACTGGTTTCTTTTGGCTTCCCAATGTCAGGTGAACTCTTCTAGCTACCCTTTTTTTTTTTTTTTAATCTGAGAGTGACAGATGTGACATTTGCATGCTGTGCAGGGTGGAATTTGCTGTAAGCAACCCACCTTTTTAAAATGTGAAATTAAACCTGTAAGTGCAACTGTGAAGATGATTTGGAGGAGACGTGGCAGATTACAGGCAGACAACGCTCTTAACTTCAGTTGGAGCTGAAATCTGAGTTGATCTAATTAACAGCAGAGAAGTGGAACCAAGCAAGGATGGAGTTTGGAGGGTGATTGGAAAAGCTGTGTGTTTGATTAAAACCAACCAGATAGCCTGGACCGGAGGGGGGGGGGGGAGCGTCTCAGGCTGTGAGTCTGATGATTTCTAATTCAGTTAAGAGATTTAATTATGTTGTCTTCACTGTGCTGCCTTGTGTATCTTACAGACCCCCTGCTTGGCCCTCTGCCCGCAGCCCTAAGGTGGAGAGAGCCTTGCAATTTTCAGTTCCTGTGGTTTTCACAGGGGTTTATGGCATCCCTGCTTGATGTTACAGGGCATACCCATGATAATGGTGCTCTTGAGGAGGTAGGGGGGATCGTCTTTCATGGAGAGGCTGGATTTCTGGCTACGGTAATGGATTCTCCTCTGTAGGGAGAAGGATCCATCTTGCTCACTCCTTTTTGAGCTGTCCTTAGGCAGAGCTTTGCTGTGGTGTCTGGGACTGCCTGCCCTTGGTGTGCACACAGAAAAGCGCGTTGCAAAGTGGTGTGTGATAACCCTGTCAGAGGGAAACCCTGTCCTCTATTGGTTTCCACAGCATGGGATCCAGTTGGCTTCTGGGCCTCACCAAAACGATTCCTGTATTTCACGAGTCTCTGAGGCACGTTAATTTTGCTTCATCATGCCTGAAATTTTACTGCCTGTTCAATATCCAGTAGCTTAAAGAACAGTTTGGGGAGGGTGACTGTGATCATGTAGGCTTGGTCTCCTGGAAGGCTGGAGACTTCCAGCGGTGTCACTTGGGGCTTGCTGGTGATTAAAGGATGTGAGGCAGAGCGCTGGGTCGCCAGCTGCTTCATGGGAACGGTAATCAAGCACCTTTAATGTGCCTTCTACTTTCTCTGCAGCTTTCTGTCGGGTGTGTGAATAGGGGTGTTAGGACTCATGTTTGGAGCCACAGCGCTTTGCTGCTTCTTCATTTTGGAGATGGGGGGGAAGGGGTTAATGGGAGAGAACACCCAGTGTTTGTTCTCTCCAGTGCCAGCACTGATAAGTGGATGGGAGAAAAAACAGCCGTGACCTTACAGTTATTCCTTGTGTGCCTGCGCATACGTGAGTGTTGGATTCGCACGACTGTCTGTTTGGAGAGCTCTCATTTTTTTCTGGTCAGGCTGACCAGATGCATTCCCCAGAACCCCGTTGGCATCTCTGGTGCTCGGAGGAGAGAACCTGGACCCTCTTCCAAGCAGATCTCTGAAAGGTGCTTTTGCCGGGCACAGTGCCGGTCCCACTGGTGACCGTGTGTTCAGCCAGAGTCACAGCCCTGCCTGGTCAGCTCTGCTCCCCTTCTGTCCAGAAGAGACTGAACATCGTCCTTAAAGGTACTAATTTAGTTTAGTGTGTGGTGTGAAGTTAAAGCTAGGGAGCAATCTCAGACAGATTATGCTCTTATTTCGGTGTAGGTGGGTTTTTGTTTTTTACAAGGGTTGTTCCTCTTCCAGCTTGGTGATACTGGAAGTCTTCCTCCCTTTTTTGACTACGTGTACTTAACGGGGACACCCCAGCTGAGCTTCAGCAAAACCACAGTCACTTATACACTGAAAACCTCTTTCAAGCATTTGTTTCCACGTGGTTTGTGGGAAGTTGATGTCGGAGCTCACACTGGCTGCAGCTCTTCAGGCAGTGTAGGTGATGGGGGGTGTCTGAGATTGCACCAAGCCTCTCCTGTGGATGGAGAGCGGAAAACCACTTACCGGGTGGGGTCCAGTTGTCTGGATGCCCTTGCGGAGGAACGGATTTGGGAGCTGATAAATGCTTCTGTAGCTTTTTATCTTTTTCTTGCACAGACCTTATTGGTGTCTTAGGATGTAACCAGCATCAGATTAGGGTTGATCCATCTGTCTCAAGCTTCAGCTTTTCTTTGAGGGGGTAAAGATACTTCTTATTACAGTATCCAAGCATTGTTAAGAGGCATGGGAAGTGTTTGCCCAGACCTGGCAGCTGGGGAGTGTTGGGAAGATCTGGGTGGCTGAGAGCCGGACCCTCCCCGAGCCTGCTCGGCAGGTAACGAAGGAGGGGAGCAGGAAGCAAGCAAGATCTCAGGAGGGGCTTAATTGGCCATGCTAATCTTTGGGTTTGGGGTTTCTTGCTTTGCTACTTTTTCCTAGCAGACCTCGCCCCCTTCTCTGCTGAGTGTTGCTTTGAAGAGGCCTGTAACTGTCTTGGGAACCTGTGCAGGCACTGCCTTGGCCTCTTGAGGGGGAGCCAGGTGATAGAGATTTGAGCTGAAATGTTGCCTGGGGACGGAGAAGAGATTCAAGCAGCACTGGTCTCTTTGCAGCAGACGCTGGACTATGTAATTTGGACCTTTTCCCTGCCTGTGCTGTTTGCACTGGGAGGATTGCCATCGAAGCCAGAGGAGCAGAACTGAATCGTCCCCGCCGGGCGGCAGGTCAGGTTATGAGGAGAGATCCCCAGCAATCCTACCGTCCGCCAGCATTTCCCTTCCCCGTCCCTCTCCCGGGCAGCCAGCGCAGCCCTCCAGTTTTCGAGCCACCACGACCAAGTTCTGGTCACGTCTCTGCTGCCGAGTCCCCATGTGACCTTGGAGAGGTCATTTTTTATTTTTTTTTTTTTTTTGCTGACGTCCAAGTCTTTGTCTGCAAAACGTGGAGGATGATTTAGTTACAACTTCGTGGGTCGAATGCCAGAACGAATCAGCTGATGTCTTCCTGTAGCAGTGGCGGTGTGGATGAACCCCACGTCCCGCTGGCAGCGGCTGGGGAGCGTGCTATCATGTACGCTTGTACCTGTGCACGCAGCGGGGCAGCCCTCGCTCAGCACAGCGGTGCAGTGGTACCACTCAGTGTGCTTTGGTGACTGGCAGGTGACATAAAGCGCACTGAGGTCCTTTTCCCCCCCCCCTGTTTGGGGAGCAGAAGGGTAATTGCAGGCGGTGGGGCACAGGGAGCTGGTTCTGGCTGGCACTGAACCTGCGGCCGTGCTGCCCCTCTCGGCAGTTACGGCTGCGGGTTGCTGTAATAACGAGTCAGCATTTCTCTTGCGTCAGGGCTAATGAGCTGCTCTTCAGCCGCTGCCTCCCGGGCTCTGCCGGGAAGAAGCAGCATCGGTGGCGGAAGAGGGGTGCTGGTGGCAGGGGGAGCTGGGGACAGCAGCAGGTGGCGGAGGTCCCTTCCCAGCTGTAGCTCCCGAGCAGGGAGAAGGCAGGCTTCCTGCGAGGGCGTTCGGATTCGGCACTGAAGTGTGGCTGGTAGAGGGCCTGGTTGGCAGCGTGCTTCTGCAGCGAGAGGAGGAGCAGTGGAGGGGAGATGTGGGCTTGTAAATGGAGTGGCCTTTCTGGACCTGTCCCAGATACCTGAATAGCAGCGGTGGCCAGGTAGCCCCTGGGGGGTGGGGTATGTGTGTGGATGCATCAGCTTTTGTCTTCAGATGCCCCATTTTAGCATACGATCTCCTCCTGTGTTTAAAAATACCATCAGGCAAAAATTGGGATTCTGTATCCACCCCCCCAGCACCACCTAAAATAAGGACGACTGCCCTCAATTTGGTTACGCCTCTTGGGCTTTTTGTGCAGCAGCTCTGGGTATTGGTGTTCAGAGCAAGCACCCCTGTTCTGCGTCTGCACCCTTGTGTGACAGTCCCGAAGGGGACCCTCCGTGCCCGTCCCGGCATCCTGTCAGCTGCAACACACATCCTTGACCTCCCCCTGCTCGCTCCTTCCTCCACCCCCCTTTGCTGATAACAGGGAGATTCGTGGAACGTGTTTTCTGCTGAGATGTTGTAGGCTGTACGGGTGATGTACAGAGCTGAGTAGGATGGTAAAGAGCTTGGGAAATACCTGGCTCGGCAGAGACTGGCGCTACAATGCAGGAGAGATCACTGGTGGCTCTGGTGATTATAATCCCTCTGTTTAGACACCAATTCTTTCTGGTTTGGGGTTCACACTGTGAAACAAAGTGTCTGCATGCAAGAAGGGGAAGGAAATGTGAGACCACAGGGCCCAAATTTCATGGGTCTTCCTTGCTTGCATCGCGATATTATTACTTCTTGCTCCTTCCCGTTTGCCTGCCTGGGGGCTGTTTTGTACCAGCCCGGTCTGGATTTGGCTGGGAGGTGTGGTGTAGGCAGGGGCAGAGCTGCCCTTCTCCCACATGGGGACTGTCCGCTGCTGGGCAGGTGGCCGCTGGGGTGGTGGAGAGCTGCTGTGGAGCATCGTCCTCTGCAGCATCTGGTCTGCATCGGGATACCCGGCATCAGGGTGCCTTGGGGAGAAACCAGTGGGAAAGTGGTGTGTGTGGTGGGAGGAATCGGTGGCGTTGGTTTGCTGGCTTCGGCTTTCTGTGTTGGGAGTTTGCTTGAGCAAAATCCCAGCCTGGTCTCTGTGGCTGGGTCCTTTGTGTTGGATTTTTTTTTTTTTTAACCTCAGGAGTTCTGGGAAGGGAGCTGACCTGGACAGGCAGCCTCAGTCCTGCAGCATGCTAGACGGGCTCCCAGGGGTTTATCTTTGCCCTGCCAGCCATGTGAGTCTCGATCTCCTTCCCCACCGTGGCTTTCTTGGGAAAAGAAAGTGCTGCCTGATTTAGACTTCTCTTGGGCACTGCAGGTGCTGCCCTTAATTGGCAGGCTAATTTCTAATCTAGTCAGTTGTGCTTGCAAGGGAAGAAGGGGTTCGAAAGGGTGGTTGTGCCTGGCAGTCCCTGACCAACCCTGCCTCGTACATGTCCTCCCAGCAACCCTATTTTTCAGAAGAGCAAGTCCTGCCGACTGCTGTGTGCTCGTTCTTGGCAGCGAGGACAGGCCTGCAAGCCCAGTGCTCTGTGTCTCTGCTCTGGAGAGCTTGGAGTCAAATCTTCTTTAATGGTAGGTGTGATGAGTTGGACAGGCTCAGCCTCTCCCAGATGAGAGGGCTGAGGACTGGAGGCAAGTGTCTTTCCTTGACGGGAGTTGCACTGGAAAACCTCTCGAGGTAAATGTGAGCAATGTCAGCCCCTGGCCATCATCTGTGGTCCTTGCTTTCTACTGGCCTAAGTCACTGAGGAGTTCCCACTGCTTTTCCAGTACATGTGGTGGCAACTCTGTTATCGAGTTGTTGTGGTTTCTAGGAGGGGGTAGCCTGGACCTCTCGTGGCTGGCTGGGTGTGCGGATGGCTGGCCAGGCTGTGGCGTGCATTTGACAGCGTTGGTAGGACGGCCTAGCAGGAATGTGCATCGGATAACTGCTCCTGGCAGGGCTATAGCGAGGGGAATGGCTGTCAAGGCCCGTAGTTCTTGGCTGGCACAAAGGAATTCCTTTTCTCAAACATTGTAGTAGTATTAATATTATTATTTAAATTTTGGTAGGTTTTGGTGATAGCCATTACAGCTAGCTGATCTAAGCAGGTGTGATACTTGTTAACCAGTGCTTCTACTTTGTTCATCTGCAAAGAAGCTGTCTGGGAGTTGCCCAAGTAGGGAAACGCAGAAATTGCCTGTTTTTTGTGACCTGTTAGATCAAATACAGAGTGTTTCTACTCGGTGTTGTTGGAGCCTGACCTTGGCAGCAACCATCACAGAAGTACAAGACGTGTAGACGTGCCTGGGTGATGTGCTGCTGGAGGGTTGCAGTACAACATGCAATCTGCAAAGGGTCCAGACTGGTGCTTGGAGGATTTTCTGGATATGTTGGTTTTTCACTGGGATCATACCTTCAGCGTGGCCGCAGACCATAACTGTGCGTAAAGTCAGAATTGTGAATATCTTTTTTTTTTTTCACACTTGCTTCTGCTGCTCATACATGGGATGAAGGCATCCCTGCCTGAGGGTGCCTTGAACGCAGTGCACTGTCAGTGGTAGAGGAATAGGAGCTCTTTGGTAGAGGCGTGTTTTTGCTGGTTTTGCATTGGTTGAACCCAGGCCAGAGAGCATTGCCCTGTCCAAGGGGTAGTTCTTGCTGCAACTTTTGTGACTTCTCAGCTGAATGTGTGTTTTGGGCAGCTGATAAGCAGGAGCCAGGGGCCTGCCCCTGTCCTAGGAGGACCTTGGCTCGCTGGCAGCCTCCCTTCCCCCTCTTCCAAATTCCTTGAAGAAAACAGTGTGTTGCACTCTCAAAAGTGGTGTTTTCATAGTTTCTCTGGGAGCCTTTATCGATGGGATTTCTCCACGCATGCTGTCCTGTGTGCTCCTCAAAAGAATGAATTTTTCCTCTGATCCTTCCCAGCTGCTTTGGTGAATGTGTTCCTCCAGCAATAAATAGTGTCCGTCAGGAGAAGGGCATGTACCTCTGACTGAAAGAACTTGGTGGGTGGGAAGGTAATCTGTTTTGGGAGCTGAAACCCTCTAGACTCCAGCAGCTCTGCGCAGCAGGCTGTGCTTGCTGGCAGAGCCACCTAAGATGGGAAGGAGAAGGCATTCCTCCATGGTCATGTGTTGTGCCATGCCACCAGGCCCCCATTTGGGTGACGGGTGCGTGCTTCTGGCTGCCCGTTCTGTGGAATAGGTGCTGTGTTGGAGCCAGGCACAGCTGTTGATGTCCCTTGTGGCTATGAAAAACAAGAAGCATCAGGAAAATGCTCATTTTGCTTTTTGGTTTGGCTGCCGCCTGTGCTCCCCAGCTGGTCACCATGTTAGATGTTCTCTGTGCAGGTTTGCAATCGATAATGCTGGCCAGGGGGAGTGTGGGGGTGCCATCAGCTAGCTCATCATGTGGAGCTTCGTACATCTCACGAGCTTTTTATTCCTCACCGCTGTCTATTAGAAGCCAATGTAGAAGGTTATTTATGAGAGCAATACATTCACGTAAACACAGACTACTTCAAAATCTTTCCCGCAACAAGTGGTTGAATTGAGGTGGGTTTCAGGCTGGATTGATGTTTAACTTGGGATACTAAGAAAATACTTCCTCTGTTTAGCTAACAAATCAAGCAAACAAATCAAGAGAGGAGGGACCTTTTAAATATGATTCGCACTCCAGCTGCAACCAATACTAATTTTTTCTTTTTTTTTTGTTCTTTTACAGATATATTTCCAACTGACGGCCAGTCTGGTATGTACTAATTAAAAGTGGAGTTCTTCAAACCTCCCTCTCCCATGTCTTCCCTGCGCTTCTCTTTCTGAAGAGTCAGCACTAACCAGATTTAGAAGACCGGTACAGGAATATGCAACAGACAGCCATTAATTTAAAAAAAAAAACAACCCAACAAACAAAACTCCAAAACACCAAAAAACCCAAACCAAAAAAGACTCCTCAAAAAACCAACCAAACCAAAAAGCTCCTCTAATATTTGGCCATTCCTTCATGGCAGTGACATGTTTTATGTTTTCATGTAGTGATGACTACAGCTGCTGGAAAGTTACTTTCTTGCCATACGTTGTAGCATGAAAAATTTGGGTGTCCAGGGTGAAAGAGTTTGGGAACTTGTAGGACTTGATCATCACACCTAGCTGAAAACATTGATGTGTCGAGATGCAAATGTAACTCAGAACTGCTGCTGTTAGTCTGTATGTTAGTTGTATATGGCTTGATGTGTCCGTGACCCTGAAGATGTATGTTGGAATTTGTAATACTTTGAAAATATGCAGCCTTCCCCCTTGGCTTGTTTAGCCTGTGCGTTGCTCTGTGTGTCGCTGGTAATGACAACCGAGGTACACGCTGTGTTGCCATCTATGCGAGACCAATGAAAACTTCCTGGCCCCAGGGGTGCGTGCAGCCTCGCCAGGAGGGACCCTTCAGAAATGGATTGGGGTCCTAGGGAGGGAGGGGAGGCTACTCTGGATGTAGGTCCCAAATCAGGAAGGGGATGTAGTTTTTAAAAGCAGCTATCGATTATCTCAATTCTTGCCTCTCCCAAAGGAGCTCTTCATCCGAGTTGATGTTGTTGAAGTGCCAAGACTGAAGGAAAGGTTTGTGTTTTACCCGGTGGTGCCATGACCAGTCAGTAAGATCCTGTTGTCTTGGGGCTGTAGCACCTCGTGGAGATGTCCCATAGCAAAGGCACTGGGAATAGGGGTCAGTGCCTGGCTTGGCCTTGTGCGACCTCAGACACATCACTGTGTCCACCTCCTGCTGGCATCTTTGACTTTTGGGATCACATTTCCCCCAGTTCATGTGATAGTGTGAGGATAAATCGCTGCTGATCGTTGCGTGATCAGGATTTGGAAGTATGGAAATCAACTCCATTGTCTTAAAGCTGATTTCAGTAAAAATAACTCGCCAGTTTTGAGCAGTCTGGTGTTACATTGGAGACAGTGTAATTTGACTTAATGAACTGAACAGAGGGCTGGAAGTCATGTATGTGTTTCCAGAGCTGTAGCCAGCTAACGAGGCTGTGATATATAACTAGATCCACTGGAGCGTTGCAGAAGATGCCTCTATAGGTGTTGGAGAAGTAACCCAAGCAGTAACCCAACCCGTTTGTAAGTCTTTCATGATTTTCTTGTTTTCAGAACACATGTGAGAGTGAAATATTAAGACTGGTTTTGAAGAAGCAAAGGTGTGTTTTCATGTATTGAGTTCATAAGAGACTTTTCTCCACTCTGCTGAAGATCTGCCTTCATCAGGTGTTGGGTTTTGTCTGCCTGTGCTGCAGACTCGGAGATGTCCTTTGGTTGGCACAACTCCATCCTCTGCTCTCCAGCTGGTTGGGGACCTTTGCAGCTGCCTCCAGGGTGGGGTGTGAGTGTGTCTGCGGCAGATAGCGTTTCGCTAGGTGCGTGTCACATGTCTGTAGTGTTGCAGAAAACATTACCTACAGAGCTTGGGTTTTTTTTCTTTTTACAATTTTATGTTTGTAAGGAGATAAGTGAAAGCTTAAACAGGATTCCTCTTAATGGTAGCTACACAGGACACTGCACACTCCTGTCTCGTGCCTTCTCCAGAAAAGTCTTAAAGCTGGTGCCGTGCTTTTTCTTCCCATGCACGAAGCTTATCTGGAAGCCCTAGTATCTCAAACCACAGTGAAGTGTGAACACAGGAGGCGAAGGCAGGGTAGCACCACTGGCGGGGGGCAGCAGGCTTGCCCGGAGCATACCTGCTCCCAGCATCCGAGTTGTGCGCTCCTGAGGCTGTTGGGTTTGACTCCCTTGCCTCACATTCATTGCTGAGGTTGTTCAATGAGTTAATTTGCTCAGGTCTGTTACTGCACATCACCAGGACTCCCGTATCTGTGTCAGTGCCTATTTTTTAAGGTTAATCTTGTAAGGCCAGGTGGGTCTGTGTGGCTGGTTTCCCCTCATGATGAGAAGTCCGTTGTTCTTCTGCCCAAGAAAGCAGTTACATAGTGACAGAGGATGCTGAGTTGCCGTAACAGAGCTGGAACTTGCATACGTGGGGAGCCTGAGCCAAAAATCAGCCATTTTGTAGGCACAGTAGCTGTAGCGTGCCCCAAAGCGTGTTCCTGCTTGTTAGTGTATGGATGCTGGAGGCGTTCTGCCCTCAGCCTGGTGTCACGTGCAAGCGCTATGGAGGTGGAAGGGCAGCAGTGTTTGCGTCCCAGTTACCTAACAGCGTTTGGAAATAAAGCTGCTCTCGGAGGGAGCTGACTGACTTTCCTTCTGTCTAACACAGCAGTTCCTCGGTCCTTTACCCTTCCACATCCAGCGACTAGGATGTGGCAGCTGTAGAGTGCTTTTCAGAAGAAGCCACTTCAAACCTTGTGATCTGGAGTTCAGGTGGAAAGCTGAGAGACTTCAACACCCTTGAGAGACGTGGGGCTGGGCTTGGCGGTGTGGTGGCAGAGCAGAGAGATGGACTCTCACGTTCCCCACTTCTGCTGCTAGAGGAAGGCTATGAGGGCACGTCTGTACCTGGACCTCTGTGGACATGTTGGCCATGAACACTTAACGCCTCTGCGAGGCTGCCAATGCTGTCCATCTCCCAGGACTTGCTATTTAAGGAAATACTTGGGTTTTTTTGCTTTAAGTGGATCTCCTGCTAGCTTTGTGTGTGGTTCCTGTGTCCTCCTGGTATCCTGCACTGCAGCCAGCCCCCCTCCTCTCAGCAGTGGGGGATCCCAGCGTTTTTAGTCTCGCCTCTTAAGGGGCCGCCTCTGGGTGATTCAGTTGCTTTTCTCTGCGCATCTGTAACATGGCTTGAAATGCGGAGACCGGAGTTGACTGCAGGGTGCAGTTGTGGATGTTCTGGTGTTAAACACAGCAGCAAGTGATGCTCTGTCTTGGTCTCACTACTCCTGATGATTCTATTTATTTATTTATTTTTAATCTTCTGCACTCTGAGCTGATCGTTTTGGAGAATTGTCAGCAGTGACTGAGATATCTTTCTTGAGTTATAAATGCCAGTTTGAATTAAACATTGTGAAGTTTTCCATAAAGAGATGTGGGTGATGCTCCCACTGCAAGGAAGTGATTTTTAATCCTTTGTAAAGAGGAGGAAGGGAGATGGATCTTGAAATTAGGAGGGGAAGTGCTGTGTTTCACTCTTGTAGCTGGGTGTTCCTGACTCCTTTGGGAAGGCTCGCTTTGATTAGGGTGTTTTTACTCTTATGCTGTATGTTGAGGCAGGGGAGGCAGCCACTGGAATTACCTGGATTGGGTAGAGTGGTTTATGCAGCAGGATCCACGTGACTGTGCACCCAGGAAGGAAGTTGGCAGCATTTGTTATAGCAAAGTTACTGAGAAAAATCTTGAATTTTGCTGCATCTGGCTTAAGGCGGGGGCATAAGTGAGGATGTTCTATCTTGTGCTTGGAGAGCATGCCCTGAAATCAGCCCGGATGAGATCCAGTAATCCTTAAATAGGGAAAAAAAAAAAGGAGCCTTTCTGCCTGCTCTCAAAGATTGCAAGGCTATTTGGCTGCCTTGTCACAGTTTTAATGCTCTAGATTCGCCAACGGGAGGAAGCCCCCATACCCATGCTTAGTTTAATACAAGTGGTTACGGGACTGTAGGATTTCTTCAGCTCATTTCTGGAGGCACCCTGTTTAGTGGGTGACCTAGGTCTGGCCTCCCTAAATTCCTGGGAATGTTAGCTGCACCTGGTCCTACCACTAAATCGCTATTGCTTTCCCCCGCCCCAAGAGACAGGGCTCGATTTCTGCCTGGTGGTGGCTTTGTCTTCCTTGGCCTCGCAGGCTGAGCTGCTGCTCTGTGTCCTTTTGTTATACGTGGTCAGGAGGCAGGTTTGCAGCTGACCTGGTGCGGGCTTCGAGGACGAGGTCTAGCGGTCGCTTTGCAAGTGGCCACTGCACAGGGGACGCGCTGGTCCTGCGGAGATCCCTGTGCAGGAGTAGCCAAAGTGGGGTACAGGAATCCCAGCAGGGAAGAACTAAGAATGATGCTATTTAAATTACATCACAGTCTCCTTTCTAGAAACCCAGTCTCTGGCTCTCTTCTTTGAGATGATAGGTTTTCCAGAGGCATGTTTTGCAGAGTTTGCACCTTTGCCTTGTACGACCCCTCGCTCCGCTCTGCTGGCGTGGATGGTGGAAGCCGCACAGTCCCCTCCTAGACAGCATGAACGCGTGGAGCTGAAGGGTCTCGCGGCAGGCACTTGGCTCTCAATTCCTGTCGCTTCGTTGTTAAATATTTACAGTGAGATGTACCAGATGCTTCCCAGGAAGGGTTTTGTCGGCTTCCAAGTCCCCAGATGCAGCTGCAGAAGAGGCTGACGGCCATTAAAGGGATCGCATCAGTGTGATGCTCTGGGTTCGGCAGCGATGCGGTGACCTCTTCTCGCTCGTGGTATGGGCCCTGCTGTTTGTGCTGTCTCATCGGCTTCAGCGGGATGCAGGCGGAGAGCACCCCTCTGCTGATGACAAGAGATTAATGATGTCTGGCCCTCAGGCTTTCTTTTTTTTTTTTCCCCCCTCCTTTGAAGCTCTGCCACTGCGGTGGGAGGGGGAGCAGGTGATGCTCTTGGCTTTTGTTGCCACAAACCTTTTTTTCAGGGACCTTTTCTCTGTGGCGGCAGCACACATGTGTGACTGCTGCACGGCCGCCTTCGCTCCCTCTCCATTCTCAGCATGGCCGTGTCTGTCTCATTCATCCAGCCGCCCTGCGGAGACAGAGGCCTGAGCTGATCCAGGAGAAGCAAACTCCTGTCACCAGCTCTGACCATTGCCAGCCCTGGGCACGCAGAGGGCAGCAGCCGGAGCGTTGATGCTGAATGCCACCCCTGCACTGGTTGCACTGGTCACGCTGATCACGTTCCCAGTGTGCCTCCCGTTTTCAAGATAAGGTCCAGGACCTTGGGCTGGGCCCCGTTTGTTGCTTTTGGTGCTTATCAGCTTTGGCCGCTGACAAGGTGACCTGCTGGGGATGGGGAGGGAAGGTCCCCCCGGCCCGAGCTGCGCACTGGTTTGTCCCCCCACCCTAGGACAGCCCATGCATGCGCATCCACACCGGGCTCGCTCCCGTGCCGGGCGTCCCTGCCTTGGTGTAGCATCTCCTGGCTGGATGAGGGACTTAACCAGGTACCGTGGAGGTAGGATCTCCGGAGGTGGTAGGTCAGCTCCTCGAAGGGGGGGCCGGGGAGGGCCGGGCTCGCTAGGTCATCGTTTTTCCAACTAAATATAGTTGCCCGTGCTTTCATAAGGCCAGGATTTTTGCATCACGTGACTGTCTTATCCCTCCCGGCCGGCAGTCGGTCAGAGTAGGGGATCGTGTGTCTGAATGGGTAATAATTAACTGTTAACTAGCTTTTCATTAGAGCCCGGCAGAACAGGCAGAGCGGTGCAGCAGAGGTAAGCAGGAGCGGAGAAAACAGCTCCCGGTCCCTCCTGGAGGGTGGACACCCCCCCTTTTAATTTGCAAATCAGTTGCCCCCAAAGGTGAGTGGGTTGGGGTTTTTTGCTGTGTTTTGTAAGGAGTCGTGAGTCCTTCCATGGCTTGTGTGTCTGTCCTTGCTGTCCTGTAGTTTGCGCTCGTGTCAGCCCTCCCTCTCCCCCATTGCTGGTTGGTTTTTTTTTTTATTTTAGGTCATGAACTATCAGCTGGTCTCTGAGCCAGCTTGGAGGAGAGCCTGACCCTCCGGCTCCTCCGCAATTTGGCCTGCCTGCACGCCCCGGGGCCCCTGCAGCCTTGCCTCGGGTGCCCTCCTCTCCCCACGCCGCGGTGTCCTTGCTGCGCTTCGCCGCCCTGAGCAGCAGCTGGATCAACTTGCGCCTTTTCTCAGGGGCCCCAGCCCGCCCGTGATGGACTGACGCGGCGTTTGCTCGGGAGCTCTGCCGGCTTTTCCGGCCCCTCTCCCTCAACCGTTTAACCCGGTGGATAGTATCTGCAGATGTCCTTGGAGGCTTTTCTGTGATGGCAGAGGAATTGCTGTTTAAATGCTCTGCTGGCTGGAGACTTGTCTGCACCAGACAAGCCGGGTCAGGCACCGGTGCTGGAGGAGCCTCTCCCGCAGGGGTGGCGGGGTGATGGGTGCCTTTCTCCCTGCCCGGGTAGAGCAGGGTGGCGCAGCAACTGGGGGGGTCTGAGCCAGCCCAGCTCCCTGGTTTTGACAGTTTCTGGAGTCGGGTCAGCTGGGTGACCTTGGCCGCGTCCCCAGTGCGATGCTTCCTGGGGTCTGGGAACCACCAGCTTTCCCAGCAGAGACTCCCTTAGCTTAGAGCTCGGTTTTCCTTCGAGAACTCGGGAAGGTTCCTGTGCCGTCTTGTTCTGCTTGAGCCTGGCATCTCAGGGTTCAGTGCGGTGCATGATCGTGGATCGTGTGTCAAAAGTTTCCTAGAAGTCCTCTTCAGGGAAGAGCGTTGCTTGAAAGGGCGTTGGAAAGATGTCACTCGCCCTTGAGAGAGTTCATTTGCTACCTATTAGTAGTAGCCATCTGTGCCAGGAAGAGTCCGAGGTGCCCTCGCTATTGGTGTTAACATTAGAAAAGCCCGTCGGCACTTCTTAACCTGCTCCTTCCAAGAGTGTAGCTTGGCCGCAAGTTGGAGGGTTTTTGTCTTGGACTGGGAGACTCTAGGGAGGAGGAGTATGCATCTTTGGTAAGTCCAGACCCTTCCTGCCCCTCATCTGCCCTGGAAATAAAAGTCAGACCCTGCAGATAACATGTGTGTAGAGCTTATAACAGTTAAGTGTGTTTAAAAAGCAATGCTGCTGCTCTTCAGCTGTGACCAGGGCTGTGTTTCATCTGGTGCCCCTGCTTGCTCTGAAGGTCTCTGCAGGTCTGCGCTGCCTGCAGCGTGCTGTCCGCGGAGAGACAGGCCCTGCAAGTGTCCTGAGCCGCGGTACCTCCCCCTGCTCCTGGGATGTCTTAAGAGTATCCCCTGCGGGATGTTAGGTCTTGCAGAGCTGGGAATAAACTCAGGTGCCCGCGCTCCCAGCCTGCGACGGCGCTGCCCCGCACGCTGTATTGAACCTGCCTGTACCCCTGGCCTCTCTCCCCGCGCTTTCCTGGGGCAAACTCCCGAGCTCTTGGAGCCTGCCTAGGACACCCAGGTGGGAGTGTTCTCGTGCTCTCTGCAGAGCTGTCAGATGCCCTTTTTGAAGTTATTTTTAGCGAGTGATCTTTGCAGCAGTTGCAGAGCTTACATTGCAGAGAAGTGTAGGCAGCTCCCCGCTCCCTTTGCTGTTACAGTAGGGCTTGTAAGGTGGAGCTGTCTGCTGAGGAGCTGCGGAAAATTGCTTGGAAGGCTTCGAGCCATGGTGCCTGCAGCTTGTCTCTTGCTCCTGCCGAACAGGCTTCCCACATGCTTTACAAGCCCGAATCCTGCTCAGCCATGCAGCTTAAGGATTTGGTCTTCTGCTTGGTCCTGACCTTGCCCATTCTACAGCAACTCTCCTTGCACCTCTGAGAAACTTCTGGTATTGCAGAGGTGTTGCAAATATTCCTCTTACCTTTGTAGACAAGGCCAGGTGCTGTGCTGCCAGCTGAGAGCTGCAAGACTGTGTGCTGCAAGCGGTGGGGCCAAGCGTGGTTCTCCACAGTCCCCAGGAGCGGGTGGGAGCCTCTGCCATGGAGACTCCTTTATGCTGGAAGATGTCTTTGTGATAGTGTCTCATTTAAAGCTGTTGCAGAATTCCATCCCAGTGCTCCCTTGACTTCCCCCTCCATGCATGCACCTTTGGCTACAACCGTGATTTGGTGGGAGGTAGAGCCGTAAAACATCGCATGCCTAGAGGAGGTGCAGTCTGCATGCCCAGTTTGCTCTGAGCCTTGCTGGGTTTGTGTACTTTATGATGTCTTCAGCAAAACTTAAGCATGCCAAGCAGTCAGTGCTATAAGTCCCAGACTTTTCCGCTTGTGTGTGGAGCTGTGGAGGCAAGCGTTGCCCATCTCAGTCAGGCACTAGCTTTGATGTGTGGCTGAGGCCGATGCTGGGAGCAGCTCCTTGGGAGGCAGGCAGAAGTGGAAGCCGCTGCTTGGTCTCTGGGGGTATCTGCACCTCGCTCAGCTCAAAGAGGTGCTGCCAGATCGCTCCTTGGGGAGACCAAGGTCCCACCTGCTCCCCTATGCTGAGCATTCCCGTCTGCCTGTACTTCCCAGCCCCATTAGAGTAAGGATGTGTTGCCCACCACTGCCGTCTTGCTGATGAAGAAACGGGTGCAGCAACCCTGGGTGGTGGGCAGAAAGCGTTTGCCTGTCCCCCAGGGCTTTCTCTGCCTGTGCCTTCAGGGGCACTCTGTGGGATGGGCTCTCAACAGGAAAAACCTTCAGCACCGTCCGCAGCTGGCAGACCGCTGGTGGGAGCGGGAGGGCTGCTGTCAGCTTGGGTCGCATCTGGCCTGCAGGACTCCTGCTAGTGTCTCTGGAGGTGTGGTGTTGGTGGGCACAAAGCTTACTAGCTGTGTGCTCTGATGGTTCAGTCAGGCTCAAACTCCTGAGTTGTGGAGTTTGAGTGTATGGGCAGTGATGGGTGCCACGGGAGAGCCTCCAAATCAATGTCTCGCTCCTGGTGCTGTGTGGATCGGGCCACCCTGGGACAGAGCTTGCTTGAGACCTGGAGGACAGACAGAGGCGAGCTCGGTGCCCGGAGTTTACCCACATCGGCAAGGTGGGAACACACCTTCATGCAGTTGTTCTCTGTTGTCTCCCTAGGTCTCCTTTGAGACCCGTCAAGGGGATTCTTGCCGCCACAGTGGGGTCCTGGCGGGCTTGGCTGTGGCTGGCTGCCTGCAGGGCCCCTCTTACGGCAATTGCCTTGCAGGTCAGTGCTGTCCCACCGTGTCTGTCTTGTGCGTCGTACACCAGGAGAGACTCTCTTGCCCTCCTGTAAAGACTCTGAAGGAACTAACTACCTCTAGGTGAAACCGCTAATCTCTGGGCTGACTTTCGATTACTGGACAATGACCGCGTGTGTACAAATAGCGTGAGTGAGTAGTGGTGCGCTTAGGTGTAAGCTGTCTAATGGTTTCTTTCTTTTCTCAGATGTTGTCGTACCTGGCTGTGCTTTGGTTTCTCAGGAGGTTAATGCAGTACCTTTTCCTTGCCATGTCATTTTGGCTGGGGCGCTATTCCCCCACTCGTTTGCAACCTGCTCGGGGCGCAGCTTGCCCTTGCCCAAGCTGCACTTGCTCTTCCTCACCTGGAGACCTCGAAGAAGCATTGCTGGCACGGTTTTACCCCTAGCACTGGCTGCAGGCTGTGGTCCTTACTTGCACCAGGACCACCCCATGGAATCCGAGGTGGAAGGAGGATCGTTTGGAGACTGTCTGTCAAGTGGTCAAGCGGATCCCAAGTGGTGAAGTGGATCCTGTTGGACCGCTGGGCACATGGCCGGCTGTCCTGCGTGGCACCCTCGGGCTCCTGCCAGGGCTCTAGGGAAACTGGGGATACCAGTTCGGCTCTTCCAGCCCCTGCAGGACCTGCAACACAGAGCACGCGCCCCTGCCTCAGCCTCTCCAGCACAAAGTCCATGCTCTTGGCTTCAAAAGCGCCTTCATCAGCAGTTCCTCCTAGGTGCCAGGCTGTGGGCTGGAGCGGCTCGGGGGCAGGCCGGCTCCTTTCTGTTGACTTGGCTGCCAGGGAAGGAGGGGTGTGCTGTGTCAGGGACGGAGCGCGGGATGGAGCCGAGGGCTCTGCATTCCTGCTGGGAGCCTGGGCTGTCCTCTGAGGCTGTCTCAGCTGGTGCTGGTGTGCTCTGAGCCCTTGTCCACATTGCACGAGTGGTACACCAGGAGCGGGCACTACAGCTTTCTTGCTAGAAGTGCAGGCATTTCTGCTGTATAACACCAGGTCTCTGCCCAGCCCTGCAGATTTATTCCACCTCTTCTTTTGCCTTCTCTAAAAATCCATTACAAGCTGCACTGGATGTAAGAAAAGGCAAGGAACCAAGCCATCGAGCGTTGGGATTGATTTCCCCGGGTGAGACAGTAAATATGTCTCCTAGGCTGAGCACAGCGGTCCTACAGCACGTGTCCCTCTCAAGGGGGCACACGTAGCTGTGGAGCCACTGTTGCCCTGGCTGTCAGGTCCTTGGGCAATGGCTCTTCTCCTTCCAGGTATGAGGTGTTTGCTCACCTGGACTCCCCCATGAGCTTTCTGCCTCGAGTGCGGCTGTGCTGCAGCCAGCCGCCGGCTGGAAGGAAAGCACAAGGTGGCCACACAGCCTTGCCCTTCTTGGTGCTCACCGGGTACATCGGGGAGCGAGCGTCGAAAGCCAACAAATGCTTTGGCCGTGCCTTGGCGGGGGTGATTTGCAGTATTGGTGCTGGGGCTTCAGTGCTCCCACCTGCGCCTTGTCCCCTTGTTTGTTAAGAAATAACCTCGTCTTGGCTGGACAACCCCAAGGGCAAACGATCTGGCTCT
Source organism: Pluvialis apricaria (assembly GCA_017639485.1). Taxonomy (NCBI): domain Eukaryota; kingdom Metazoa; phylum Chordata; class Aves; order Charadriiformes; family Charadriidae; genus Pluvialis; species Pluvialis apricaria. Next base: position 8,575,964 of record CM030019.1, read on the forward strand.
GGCTGCGGGCAGCAGATCAGAACTCAAGACCTGCTTTTCTGTTCCTGGCTGTGCCAGCATCTTCTCTGTGGCCGCAGGCAAAGCTGCTCCTTCCTTCCCTGCCCGCGGTGCCCTTACCAGTCTCGCACTGCTAAAGCCCTGGCTCCCACTGCAGCTGTTTTGTCTGTCCCCTCGCATGGGGGGGGCCCTGCTTTTGGGGGGGTTCAGGTGGTGCTAGTGCAACTGAAAATCACTTACTGCCACCAAATAAATGCAAAAGGGATGTTTGTGAAATGCTGGGAGGTCTGAAACCTCTGCCAGCAGCTTTTAAGGGGTCAGCTGTCAGTTGGGGCAGTGTCTAGTGTCCCTCGATAGCGCTGCTTGTCCTGAGCTCCTGTGTGGGTGTCAGCAACACTCGCTTGCTCCCTGATTTCCAGGTTGATGGAGTGACGAAGAGCAGTGGGGTTTTCCTGCAGCGGGGTTTAGCAAGGGCATGTTTCCAGCCGTGCACCACAAGATGTGTTGCTGTCCTTGTAGGAAGGCTTTCTTCTGAAGCCTGGGCACCTGGGTTAGCCTAAATGTGTTTTGAGTGGGTTTGGGTTTGTGTGGGGGTTTTTTTGGATTTTTTTTTTAAAGCTAGAGTTTGCTAGAGTGTCTGCAAGGGAACGTGAGCAGTTTTGGGCTTGATGTCCGGGAGCGTGACTATGGAATCGCTGATGGGCTGGAGCCGGGGCTCTTGGTTCGGCTGGCATGCCCTGGAGGGTGCGGGGTACGCACAGCTTCTGCTCGCCTTGGCTCTGCCGATGGTGTGTCTGTCTGTCTGTCCTCTAGCACAGTCACACCCCCTCGGTCTCCTGCCTTGGTCTGAGCAGTCTGCGCTGTGACTTGCAGATCTCGACTCCATCCACGCCGGCAAGAGCCGCCAGTAGTCTCCACTGCGTCGCTGGCCTGGCTGCGCTCCCTGGAGCAGCCTCCCTGCCAGGCTGCAGCTTTTTGCTTTGTGTTTTGTCTTTCGAAGGGCTCTGCAAATGCTAATTAGTCTTCTCAGCACCTCAGCTAGATAAGGGATCCCTGTTCCTATCTTGTAGATAAGGAAACCAGCAGAACTTGTTTCAAACAATCTCCTCCCTCCCCCGCAAAGATGATCTGAGTCTGTGGCACCCACCCCTGCAGCCCGTGCGTCCTCTTTCGCTAGAGGTTGTAAGGGGGCGTCTCTTTGCCTGGTCCCCAAAAAAGCGCAAGAACCTCTATGGCCGTGAGGCTCCCGAGCTGAAGCAGCTGGAGAAAAGGGCTGGATGCCATTGCCGCGAACCCTGGGGCTGCAGTGCGGTGTGAGCAGGCGCCCGGGTGAGATGCTGGCAGTGAGAGAGGGAGCCCTGCTCTCCCCCACCCAGAGATTGGTGCCTAATCAGGCTGCAGAGCAAGTTCAGTTCTCTTTTTTTTTCTTTTTTTTTTTTTTTCCATGGTGCCAGGCATGTCGGTGCTGTTGGAGCAGGCAGGGGTGCTCCATACCTGTGGAAAACCGGGCTGGCTGTGGGTTTGTGCTGTAGCACTTGGTGCCTTTTGAAGCTATATTTAGTTGGTGACATATGTGGGCGTTGAGTGGAGGATTTTAGGGGCTGTTTTGAAAGCGCTTGCTCTTCCTACGCTAGCAGGAAAGTTTAAAAGCCTTGTGGCAAGCTTTGTGCTGTGGAACCGGGATTCTCAATGAGGTGCACGTGGAATAAATGAGGGACACGTGGGACTGCCGCTGCTTGTGAGGGGGTGGCAGTGCAGGTGGGCTGGGGAGGTCCTGGTGGGGGGAAAGGGGAGGATTTGGGCACCTAGCTGAGAGCTTGGGCTCTCCTGGGGGTGAGATCCCCACGCAGGAGCCTTAGGGAAGGGAACTGGGGAAGGGGAGCGCACGTGGCTCTGTCCTGCCGTGTCTGACTCTGCCTTATTGACACTTCAAAGCCTCCAGCTCTGAGCAAGGCTGGGCTAGCAGGATGAATCACAGGTTTCAAGGCTCTGAAGGGGACCGGTTTTGATCATCTAGGCAAAGTTGTCCCGGCTTACGCAGGAGATCAAAGCCAGCTTTGAGTGGAGCTGGGTAGGCTATTCGGGGTGTTTCCCGGGGTGTCCCCAGATAGCCTCTGCCATTCCTCGGGGCTCCTCTCTTCACCTGCATCCCACCCTCACCCCCTACCCCAGTCTGGGGTGTTTTTCTGTTAAACAAAGCCAGTGGAGTCAGCAGAAATGCTCGCTCCTGCTGGGTGCGTGGCACCTGGCACGGGCTGTCCCTCAAGGCAGGGGCTGCCGGGCTCTCCTCTCCCTGCAGAGCACCACTGTGGTGGAGGAGACCTTCATACGTGGTCCTCGCGGGGCTGGTTTGTGTTAGGCAGTGGTGTGCTGCTCTGTTGGACTCTGGCATGCCCTGCCTGAGCCCGCTCCTGATGCGGAGACCTTGCAGCCAAACCTGGGAGGGAGAAAACAAGTCAAACTTCTTTTTCTGCTTGTAAGGAGTTGGTGTGTGAGCAGGAGCCGAGACAGTTCTTCGTGGTGGGGCTGAGGTCTTGACTTGCTGCAGGTCTTGGGGTGAGGTCCCTGGTGGTGTGAAGCCCAACAGTGGCATTCTGATACCTTTAAACACCGCAGAGGCACTCAAGTGCCTAAATACTTTAGGCTGTAGGCAGGATTTGTGCAATTCCTAGATCTGGCTCCTTCTCTCTGTGCGTTCCCTCTTGTGAACACACTGCCCTGTTGCTGGGATGCACTGGAGATCAAAGCACGAGACGAGCAGCGCCCGTGTGCTGCAGACTTGTGCATCCCTCCTCTGCACCCCGGGGAGGACCAGCTACATTGGTGCGGTGATGGGCCTTGCCTGTTCAAGGGCATGTTTGTTTTGCTGCACGTAACAGCAGATCAAGTTCTGTGCGGCGCTTTACAGAGCGAGCTGAACTCCTCGCCACCCCTCCTCCCTGGCTGGCAGGGCCAAGTGGGGAGGGCTGAGCTAAGTCAGGGAGTGCCTTCCTGTGGCTAGATGGGGTTAAAGGTCTGTTTCTTGGCCACCTGGATTGATCAGGAGTTTTCTGATCTGGATGAGGCCCTTCTGAGACCCAGGTCAGAAGCTGGCTCTGTTTTCTGTTCACTCTTCCCTCTTAGCCCTCCTTTGCTGAAGGGGGAGCTGGCTTGCTTCCCACCTGCTTCCCTCCAGAGCTAACACTTGCAAAGCCCTCAGCTGTGTTTTAACAGTTTTGTTCTCCTTCTCCTCTTTTTTTTGCAGAACATACAACTCCTGCGAAAGTGGTGCGGGCTGCCAACCCCAGACAGCGGAAAGGAAGCAAGGTAAGGCTGTGCCTGCCACCCCCCTCGCTGGCTTTCAGCCTCTGGTGCAGTTGTCAGTGCTGCATGAGCGTCTTGAGGGTCTGGTGAGCAGACTGCTTCTTCCGCAAGCCTGGTTGCGGAGGGGTTGACATGCTGGCTCTCCATCTCCTCGTCAGCGTTTTAGTGGTCTTGCATGCTGCCTGGACTGGTTTTGTGCCCAGCTAGGCCAGAGGAGACCTTCTCACCTCCCCTCTCACAGGGAGGCACTTGGAGCACAGTCCTGGATTGGGGAAGCCTCTCCCCTCATCCCAAGAACAGCCCAGCTCCCTCGCGAGCTTAGCCAGTGCCTGCTTTGCAGCGCAGGCAGGGCGGTGGTGTGAGAGCAGCGTGTCTGTAGGTCCTTTCTTCCGTGTGTAATCTGTTCTTTACTGGCATGTGGAGAGTCAGGGTAATTGATTTCAAACAAAGCGACTTCTTTGGAGGAACCAGGGCAATCTGTTCCAGGGGATCAACATGCAATGGAGGGACAGTTGCTTCTGAGGATGTTGCATGCAGCTGGGGCACAGCTAGGGACGTGGGCTGTTGGTGTTGGCTCCTGTTGAAGACACATCTGAAACTTGATATGACTTTCCTTATCTGTTCCATCCCAGGGAGAGGAGGGCCCTGCAGGTGGAAGGTGCTCCTGTCTGTTTCACAGACAGGATGCGTGGCCCTGCACTGGAAGTGGTTTTCCCAGCAAACCTGCGTCCTGGGAACAGGAGCATAGCACCTGAATGTAGAGGTGTGATCTCCTGAGGGACTCAGTGATGCCAAATTAATTTAGAAATAATAACCCCAAAGAGCAAGGAGGAGTTTATGTGTCCAGATAAACTCAGTGCCCAGCTGTGATTCATCATGTACCTGGGCAGCCGTTTGGGTCCTTTCCTCTCTGTTCTGCAGGTCCTCTCTGAAACCTGGAAGAGGGAGAAATGATGGTTGTTGCCAGGTCACTTACTCAGCAGAGAAGTGACTGGTGCTTCCCCATGTGGCCATGGGGTGTTGGGAACGAGGGAGCTCCCATCACCATCAGATGCCTGCTTGAATTTTCCCACCGATTCTACGACATGATCCCTTCGCTTTGTTGTTGCCAGCACTTGGTTGTAGTTGGGCACTTAAGTGAAGCTATGCCTGGCTGTAACCTGCCACTAGGTGGAGGCAGCTTCTTTGATGGGATGTGGTTGCTTCAGATGCATTTAGGATGCTGAAAGCCATGTGCTTTCCCTGTCCGAGGGCTGGTGCCTACGATGAGTGAGTTACCCTGGGGGCAACTTAGTGCCAGATGCTACTGCTGGGGCAGAATGTTTGGTGGGAGCTGGGAGGCTGGTAGCTTACAGAGCTGGTGGCAGCCTCATTACAATCCCTGATAGACCCAAACTTGTCTGCAGTTATTTGGGATTAATTTGGGTGCCGTGCTTGTGTGGGGAGAGGGGCTGTATATATGCAGTTTAGGTGTCACCCCCAAACCTCTTGGGGACAGCCACCTTCAGGACACCGGTGGGTGGTGGCTGTGACAGTGTGGCTGGAAGGGCTTCTGGCTGCTGATGCAGGGAGCGGCAGTGGCAGCTTGTGGACTAATGCAACCTTTCTCTTTGGATACAAGGTTGGTGACTTCGGTGATGCAACAAATTGGCCAACACCTGGAGAAATAGCCCACAAGAGTGTCCAGGTGAGAACACAAAATTGCTCTGGTGAGCAGGATAAGGGTCTTGTAGACCTCCCCGTCTCCCTGGAAGCACTGGCTGAGCCAGGCCATTTGGGGTGCTGAGCGTCAGCGTGGAGGCTGCCAGGAATAGTGTGCAGGGGATTTCCTTTTAGGGCTGCCCTGCATGTTGGGCTCTCTCCCTCGGTGCTATTCTGGGAGCCTGGAGCCCGGTCTAAACCCCTGGGCTGGGTGAAGCAGGTAGGGCGGCTCCCAGACCTGCTCCCCTCAGGGCTGCTCAGCGCAAGAAGGGGCCTGGGCAAAAGCCAAGGCTTCCACGGGAGAAACTGAAAATACGCGTGAGAAAGGGCTGATGTGCCCAAGGGGTATGGCCTTCCTGTCCTGCTACGGACGTGGGTGTCGTTGAAACCTTTCTATTTTTGGATGCTGCTTTGCCAGCTCCTGGCTGTCTGTCAGGGCATGAGGTCACTCACCCTTTTGCCATTGGGACAGTCTGGTTCCTTGGAGGGCACCCCCATGCAGGAGCACCAGGCTTCCCTGGCAGTCCATCTCAGCAACTTCTGTGTCTGGGGCTTGTGTCTCAGCTTGGGCACTTCCCAGCATCTGTAGAGCTGCTTGTCCTGCTCGCACATAAGCCCTTCCCCAGGAGCAGGACAGCTCTGGGAGACACAGAGCAGGGATGCTCACAGCCTAGGGAAAGGTCCTGCTGTTCCTGCTCCTGCTGGGACAGCTGGGGTCTGCTGCCAGCTCTTCATTTCTCCCACTTCTCACATCTTTCCTCCTGGTGTTTCCAGCAGCCGCACAAAGCACCGTCCCTCCGGAAACTGCCTGTCAAGAAAGACATGAAAGAGCAGGAGAAAGGGGATGGGAGCGATGGCAAAGAGAGCCTGAAAACCAAATCGGATGAGTCTGGGGAGGAGAAGAACGGTGACGATGACAACCAGAAGTCAGCCCAGAAGAAGAAAGGTAAGGCAGGACCTGGCAGGGGCAGTACCCCAGGCTCAGTCTGTCTTCCCCTCTACGATGCACAGGGCAAGCATCCACCGCTTTCCCTGAGGCCTTGCTGTGGGACACACAGGGACAGCTGTGGTGAAAAGGTGTTTGCAGACTTCAGTGGGGCAACGTGTCGTTTTTCGTGGGAACACGTGGAGCGCGGGGCCCAAGTAGAGGCATCTGTGTGTCTGTCTGGGGAGCGTGGCAGTAGTCTGCCCTCTCATGTGCCCTCTGTGGTGGCACAGAAAAGCCCCTGACTGGGTTGCATCAGCCGTGGTTGACACGTGGGCTCAGTCTGGCCGGAGCCTCGGCAGGCAGAAAGGGGCAGAGGAAGGACAAGTGCCGTGAAGCAACAGGGGAGTTTTGTCATGTCCCTCCATCCCAGAGAGTCCCGGTCAGAGCCTTTCTTCATCCAGTGAGTCCTGGAGGGATGTTAGAGGACAGGGTCAGTCCGGAAGGCCTCCCTGCTTTATCTCCTCCATGTGTGGGGGCTGTGTGGCAAGAAGGGGCTGCGGGGGAGGAAGCAGACACTCTCTGAACCTGTGTCACACCCAAACCCTGTCCTTTTGCAGGCAACAAACACAAGTGGGTCCCTTTGCAGATAGACATGAAGTCAGAGGTGCCTAGGGACAAAACGGCCTCTCGGAACAACCGGCAAAACGAGCAGCACAGGCACCCCTCCAACAACCGCAGCGAGCTGAAAGGTGGGGGCTCGGGCTGGGGACCTGCTCTGCCTGCCCTAGCTGTGGGGCAGAGCAAGCCCTGATGCCCAGGGATGGCACGGGGCGGTGAGCACGCTTCCTGCGTTCAAATGGCTCTGTGTGCAGCGGGCTTGCTCCACGGAGGTGCTTGCATCCTGTAACACTCCTCCTGCCTCTCTTTCCCCATCTGCTGCAGGCTGGCACCCGGACAACAAGCATGAACGCAGCTGGCAGGACCACGATGAAACCTCCAGCGTGAAAAGCGAGGGAGGAGCCGTGCGAGGGGCCTTCCGGGGCCGAGGTCGGGGCCGCGGCAGGGGCCGGGGCCGTGGCAGAGGAGGTGATCACTCTATATGTGGTCTTGTGACAGTAGGGAGAGAGCAGGACGTGTGCCAAAGCGTGCAGGGCTCTGTGTGTGTGTGTGCGTGTGAGACCTGGGGCTCCAAAGCAGGCTGGGGAGGGCAGGGTACTGTAGGCATACAGGGAAATACTGTGGCAGGTCATCCCAGCTACTAAGTTGAGCTGCTTTTAATCAAATCATTCTTACTAGTATTTGAATAAAGGCAAATGTCTTTCAGCTATTCAGGCCAAGCTCTTCCACCTGTTTTCTGCCCCTTGCAGTATCCCTGTGTGCAGGAGTTGAAGCGTGCTGATATTCTGCGTAGGCTTTATGTCGTGTTGAGAGCCAAGCACAGGAGCCCTGGCTTGGATGGGGAGGAACATCTGCAGTGGCATTTGGCAGGGCAGTGTCTGCGCACAGCTTCAGTGTAGGGTCTTCGTGTGTCACCTGGGCTGCCTAGTTGCTCCTGGGTAAGAGTGCTTCTGGCCTCTTTGGCTTGGTGTGTTGAGGCTTCGCCGGAATCCCTTCTGCGGCAAAGGCTGAGACCAGGAGGAGGGGGTGTGGGTCAGGGATGCCCCACTGTGGGCTGCCATGGGAGCCCAGGAACAGTGCAGAGGGAGCTGTTTGTGCAGGAGTCCAACCCCATCCGCAGTGCAGCCTGTCTAGCAGATCTGAGGGACTCTGTGCTGACCTTTCCTGGTGTCCCCCAGGGCACTTCGACTACCAGTATGGGTACCGGAAATTCGAGGGCTCGGATGGCTCCCGCACCCAGAAGTACGCTAGCAACATCACTTACTACTTCGACAACATCAGCAGCGCCGAGCTCTACAGCGTGGACCAGGAACTGCTCAAGGACTACATCAAGCGGCAGATGTAAGCACCACCTCTTCTCTGAGTGTTGGTTGTTGGTGGGATGTTCGCAGGTGCTCTCCCTGGCGGCTGCATAGCTAATCCCGTGGGCAGGGTTGGAGCTGAGGCGTGTTGACTGCCACGCAGCTTACAGCCCTAGCTTGCCCCAAGTCTGCGCTCTCCAGACTGTCTCTCTTTGGCCTCGCAGTAGCAGAAGTGGGGTGGGGAGGTGCAGATTATTTCTTTGGGGGTGCCCAGAGGAAGTTGGCTTGGAGCTGCCTCTCACTGATATGTTTTCCGTACAGAGAATATTACTTCAGCGTGGACAATCTGGAGCGAGACTTCTTCCTGCGTCGCAAGATGGACTCGGATGGCTTCCTTCCCATCACCCTGATCGCCAGTTTCCACCGGGTGCAGGCACTGACCACCGACATCAACCTCATCATCAAGGTGAGGGCAAGAAAAAAAAATGAACTTTTCTTGTTCTGCTTCTTTCCACCCTGGTCTGAGGCCTGTTTTCTAGGTGGGTTATGGGTGAGATGCAAGTGGAGCCTTCCCTTGTCCTTTACTTGCTCCCTCCTCCTTTTGGTCCTCCTAGGGAGGAAGGGCTGGGGCTGAGCCACTCAACGTGCCAAGTCAGGGCCTTAAGTTAACCCGGTATCACTTGGTTGCAGGCTCTGAAGGACAGCAAGGTGGTGGAAATCGTGGACGAGAAGATCAGGAGAAAAGAGCAGCCAGAAAAATGGGCTCTGCCTGGCCCTCCTATGGCAGACTACACACAAACAGACTTCTCGCAGTTCATCAACTGTCCTGAGTTTGTGCCCCGGCAAAGCTTCCAGAAAGAGACGGGTGAGCACTGGGGGAATGTGGAGGGAGGTCTGGGATGCAGTGTTGGTACTGCAGCAGGACTGAGACCCTGAGAATCAGGAGTGTTCCCCAGGGCGGGGCTCTGCCGTTTGCTTTCTGCTTGGTGATGGGAGCTGGTATGGGCTCTGTCCTGAGAGCCCCAGAGCGCTGCTGCTTCTGTACATGGGGAAACATGGAAGAGATTTGAGTCTGTGGCTTTTCCTCTGTGGGGGCTGAAGGGATTCGGGCATGGTCAGTCCTGCTGGAAGTCTCTTGGCTATGCCTGGAAGTACTCTACTACTGCTGGGCATAGCAGAGAACGCTCGTGAATCCAACCTTCTCTTAATGGGTGAGGAGCTATTGGGCCCATTGGGGCAGCAGGTATGAAGCTGTCTACCGAGTGTTGGGGAAGGCTCCGCTGTCCTTCCTGGGCTGCCCCCTGCTTTTGTCACCCTATCCCATGGGGGCTGGCAGGAGCCCAGGCTGGTCCCAAGAGGTGCTGTCATAAGAGTTGGTGCTTCTTAGTGCTGCCTGGTGCTGTCGTAAGAGTCTTGGCAGGAGAAGATCTGTTCCCACTGGCTGCAGACTGTTTCGTAGGTTTTCCCGAGAACAACAGAGCATCTGCTTTAGGGCTTTGTGTGTCTGGGAAACTGTTGCCTGCAGAGCTCTGTGGCCACCTCTGGCATCACAGCCTTAACCGGAGACTTATTTCCCCACCCCTTACCCTCCCAACACCTGTGGGCAATGTGCTGGTAAGCCCTGGCCACTGGGTGCTAGTTAGTCCCGCAAGTTGTGCTGTGCTGCCAAAATAACTCCATCTTTGATCGAGTGCTTTAAGTATACAACCCCCCAGGCTCCCTCCCTCTAAAGCACCTCGTGGCTCTTGTTGGGTCTAGAGTCTGCTCCTGGCTCCCCGCGTCCCGCCAGCCCGGTCCCCACCAAAACGGAGGAGGTCAGTAACCTGAAGACGATGCCCAAGGGCCTGTCTGCAAGTCTGCCAGACCTGGATTCAGAGACGTGGATTGAAGTGAAGAAGAGACCTCGGCCCTCCCCAGCCAGGCCCAAGGTAGGTGGTGATGTAGGAGCTGTTGGGATGGGAGTCTCCTGGTTTGCTGGGTGACTCGAATCATAAGTAGGCAGGTTTCAGATCAAATACGGTCTGTTGGTCATGAGAGTGATGCCCTGGTCTCTCTTGGCCCCATCTGACCCCCTTTGGAGCTGCTTCTCAGTGGTGTAAATAAGGTATTCTCCCCAGGTGGGCAGCCTCTGGCTGCGGTAAAGAAACACAGGGCAAGAGCTGGGTCTCCAAGCAGTAGGCTTGTGCTGCTATGTGGTCTTTATCCTGTGTCAACTTTGCCCCCCTACCTGTAGAAACCAGAGGAGTCGAAGACACCGCAGCAGCAGAAGCAGAAGGACCAAGATGAACCTGAGGAGCTAGACTTCCTTTTTGATGAGGAGATGGAACAGATGGATGGCCGCAAGAACACCTTCACCGACTGGTCGGATGAAGATTCAGATTATGAGATCGACGATCGGGATGTGAACAAGATCCTCATCGTGACGCAGACTCCTCCTTACCTGCGCCGGCATCCTGGTGGGGACCGGACTGGCAACCACACATCCAGGGCTAAAATGAGCTCAGAGCTGGCCAAGGTGATCAACGATGGGTTGTACTACTACGAGCAGGACCTGTGGACGGAGCAGTTTGAGCCAGAGTATTCACAGATCAAGGTGAGGGCAGCTGATCAAGGAAGGGAGCACACACAGGTGCGGGGCTTCTCACAGGGAGTTTCGTGTGCACTAGGCTGGCTGCCTTGTTGGTGTGGGGTGGAAAAGGTGGTGTAGTGGGTTACAGCCCACTCGTGGGGTAGAGTTAAGCCAAGATTAGTCTTGTAGAGCTCGGCATTCCTGGCTCCCAGTGACACGCTCTGCTGTGGCGGGGATAAACGCAGCTCTGTAAGGTGGCGTAAGGCTGCAGCCAGGTAAACAAAGTGCCAGTAACGAGGTGACCTGGAACATGGGGTCTGTTGCTCCGCTGTCTGCCAGGGTCTTGGCAGGCAGTGCCAGATCTGTGTAGGGAACCGGGTGTCTCGGCACTTTCCATAGTGCACAGCACTCCATGGCACAGTCCTTGGGAGACTGCACTTATTGGAGATGGAATCACTGATGGCTGGGCTGCACTTGGCCTGTATTCTCCATTTTGCTGCCAGTTTGCATAGACATGGGCTTTTTATAGGAAGCCCATCTGCTGCTTTGAAACATTTGGGTCCCAGCTTGGTGACTCTCACGGTCGGGGAGTTGCCTAGGCTCGTTCAGTGACTGCAGTTATTTTGGCTGGGAGGTGGGATGGCCCGTTGGAGCTACCAGCTGGGCTCCGTGTTGCCATATCGGGTACCTGGCACATTGCTGAAGCAGTGCTGCTCTTTGAAGTGGCAGAAGCTGAGGGTGCGGGCAGAGCAGGTGACAGAGGGACAGCGTGTGCCGGGGGTGTGGGTCCTTAAACGGCATGGGAGCATTGTGCCCCGCTGCTGGTGTGGCGGTGAGGGTACAGGGAGGAGGCTCTGCGGAATGCAAGAACATGGCAGGGGCAATGGGGTCCTGGCCAAGCTTGCCTCAAACCTCTCTGCACCAGCGCAGACCCCGGTGGGTACAAGCCTGAAAGAAGCCAGCAATGGTTAGTGGAGCTGCCTCGTAAGATCCCTGAAAGCTTGAGACCAGCAGTGACTCAGATCTGACCCATGCAGGGCCCCATTTTCTTTCTGCTGCATCTCCCCTTCCTATCTCTGCGCAGCACGTCGCCCTTCTGGGCACCGATGCCTTGTGGCTGCTGGACGAGCAGAGTGGTGGTCATGATGAGTTGATGGGATGAGGGCAGAAGGAGGGCAGTTGGTTGCTTCATTGTCTTCCTTTTCTAATGCAGCAAGAAGTGGAGAACTTCAAGAAGGTGAATATGATCAGCAGGGAGCAGTTTGACACCCTGACACCAGAGCCCCCTGTGGATCCAAACCAGGAAGTCCCTCCTGGTCCCCCAAGGTTCCAGCAAGGTAAGAGACAGGGGGCATGAGCAGGTGGGACTGAATTTGTCCCTTTCTCCTAGTGAGAGGTCCTCAGAGGTTGGGTAGCAGCTGGGGAGAAGGAAGAGGGGCCACAGGTGTGTGGGATGATCTTTCCCAGAGCAATGTACTTCTCCCAGCTGAATGTTTTGGGGCTCCAGAAGAGGAGGCCCAAGAGCAGGGGTGTCCCAGCAGAGTGAGGAAACTTTGGTAGGCTTTGATGTAGGTCCCTGGATGTGACTTTTCTTTTGCACCCTCTGAGTACCTGGAAGGCAGCTGCCTGCTGGGCCTTACTTGCCCGTGCATGGCGCCTGGTGCCCTGTCTTTCTGCTGGGGATGGGGAATTTGTTGCTGTTGTTAGCCACTGGGAAGCAGATACCTTGTGGGATCCCTGGAAGCTCAGTCCTTGGACCCACTGCTAGGCTTTGAGCTGTCTGCCCAGGCTGGTGACATGCTGGATTTGAAGCTGCTTGTCTCAGGGGGCTGGAATGCATCCTTGCATTCCTGCCCACACTGCTTCCCGTCTGCCAGATGGGTCTTCCTTGGCTGTAACGATGCTCTTGTGCTCAGAGCTCAGCTTCACGTGGGCTGGGGGGGTTTTTCTCCCTGCAGTACCTACAGATGCTTTGGCTAACAAGTTGTTTGGAGTCCCTGAGCCTTCAACCATCGCCCGGTCTTTGCCTACAACTGTACCAGAATCACCCAACTACCGCAACGCCAGGACCCCCCGGACCCCTCGCACACCTCAGCTTAAGGACCCAACACAGACGCCCCGGTTCTACCCGGTGGTGAAAGAGGGCAGGACGATAGATGCCAAGGTGGGACTGGGGCTGGGGTGCGGGACGGGAGCTGGGGTTTCCCAGCTGGGGACTGCGGAGGAGGGGGACACATCCCTGACGCATCATGTCTTGCAGACTCCGCGGAAGAGGAAGACAAGGCACAGTTCGAACCCTCCGATGGAGTGCCACGTGGGCTGGGTGATGGACTCTCGGGAGCACAGGCCCCGAACTGCCTCTATCAGGTAATGGAGGCGGACGTGTGTGATCACGGAGGAGCCAGAAATGGGAAAGGGAGAGTCTGGTGGGACGGAAGGGGAAAGGCAGCATCTGGTCTTGCAGGGGAGGTCTCCTGTTATGTGGCTGCAGAAAGGGTTGGGGTCCAACTTGTACCCCCTGGATGGAGCTGAGGAAAGTCTGAATTCTTGGAATAATGAGATAAGACTCAGTTGGGAACATTGGTTCCCTTCCTGGTAGGATAGCCCATGGCTCAGGTCTGAAACCCAGAGCAGGCAGTCACAGGGAGTCAGTAGGACCAACAGACAAATGTTGCAGGGTGGAGCGTGGCCCACTCTGCTGTCAGCTGGGGGATGCCGAGGAAGGGGGCTGACGGGAGTCTCTTGTGCTCAGCTCCAGCCCCTTGGAGGGGACCCCGGCTGTCGGAAGCTACGGCTGCACCCCGCAGTCCCTGCCCAAGTTTCAGCATCCTTCACACGAGCTGCTCAAGGAGAACGGCTTCACGCAACATGTCTACCACAAGTACCGTCGGCGCTGCCTTAACGGTAAGCAGGCTTGTGCCGCAGGGCGTGGGGCGGGGTGTCTGTGCCCTGCTGTTTTGGGGAGCAGGGTACGGTGGCAGCGCACGCACACGGAGAGAAGCAGGGTCCTACAGGACAACCTCGCTGGTAGGTGATGTTTCTCCGCAGTCTGTGGTGAGCGTGAGCTGTGGCTCAGGGTGTCCAGCAGTGGGGCTGGGTGTAGCCACGGTGCCGCAGGGCCCTCCTGTACGTGAGCCCCTGTGCAGAGCTGGCTCCCTGAGAGAGGATCTGCCTTGTAATCATCCCCTCTTCCCAAAACAGAGCGGAAACGGCTGGGCATTGGTCAGTCCCAGGAGATGAACACGCTCTTCCGGTTTTGGTCCTTCTTCCTCCGAGATCACTTCAACAAGAAAATGTATGAGGAATTCAAGCAACTGGCTGTGGAGGATGGGAAGGAGGGATACAGGTAGGAGAGGAGGGGGCAGAGTGGCCTTTCCTGGGAGGGGAGCGAGGGAAGAAGGGTTCAGCCTTTTGTGGCGCTCATGGCAAAACAAAGGCAGCATCTCTGCCTTGCTTGAAGATGAGACTGGGGCCACCCTCCGTCACCTCCGGCTGCTGATGCGCGGCGGGGCTCTTGCCTCGAGAGCCTCTCTGCCTGGGTGTTGTGTGCACCGGTGTGTGAGCGCCACGCGCTGCTCTGTTCCCAGGTACGGTCTGGAGTGCCTTTTCAGATACTACAGTTACGGGCTGGAGAAGAAATTCCGGCCAGATATATTTAAAGACTTTCAAGAAGAGACCATCAAGGATTACGAAGCTGGTAGGTACCTCATTTGGCCTCCTCTGGGGGTGGCAGCGATGTAGCCCAGCTGCATGGCTGCTCCGGGCTTCTTCTCATGACTTTGGGGGAGCCACGTAATGCTGTACATTAACGTGTGCGGTGGGGACCAGCTGGATGTCCTGCTACTTGCTTCACGGGAGAGGGTTGGGCAGACACTTACCAGCCTGAAGGCTGCTGGGGAGATGGAGGGGCGGGTAATGGGAGGCTGTAGCTCTCCCAAAATATTTCCCTGGAGGCACTGATTGCTCTAGGATCTCTGAAAGCCCTGCAGTAGCTGAGCCTGGGGACATCCCCTGTCAAGAAGGCTACCCAGTACTGATGCAGGTTTCTTGCCTGGGTTGTGGCCACCAGTGGGACAGGAGGGTCTGGGGGGTGAGCGGTGGGGAAGCCTGGAGGAAAGGGTTCTGACATCTGGTTTGATCTTTTTTTTTAATATTATTATTATTTTATTTTTTAATATTTTGTCCTGCTGACATCTGGTTTTGTTTTTTCCCCTCTCTAGGACAGCTCTATGGGCTGGAGAAGTTCTGGGCCTTCTTAAAATATTCCAAAGCCAAAAATCTGGACATTAACAGCAAACTGCAAGAATACCTCAGCAAGTTCAAGCGCCTCGAGGACTTCCGAGTGGATGTGAGTAGACACAATGCCCCTGCAAACACCCCACGGCCCTCTCCGAGGAGGATTTTGGGGGCCGGTCCCCAAGAGATGCTAGGCAGGGGAAGTCAGTGACACCTAGTGTCATGCCCTGTCATTGCAGCCGGGCCAGGAACAAGCTGCAGGGTTTGGATATTGCAAATCCACTTCAGAGTGGTTCTCTGGGGAATTGGATGAGCCCATCTTCCCTGATGAGAGAGGAGGACAGTGAGCCTTGATGGCTTGAGTGGGGCCAGCATTGTGCGGAGCTTCAGCTCCCACACTTCTGGACTGTGTCCCTGCGTGGGAAGGAGGTGCCTAAGAGCAAGTTGTCACCCTTGTGCTTGATTGGAAGTCAGTCTGTCTTTCTGTCAGCAAATCTGGCAGCAGTAGATTTGGAGAGGAGGGCAGCTGTGTGCTTGGGGGTGAGTGTGTGTGTTCCTTGTGGGTCAGGGAGAAAAGTTGCAACCGGAGGTTTGCAGGAGGGCTGTTCTCTGATCCGAGGGGAGGGCGTCTGCGTTTGGAAGAGGCTGTGCTCATACCGGGGTGCTTCTCTTCCAGCCACCCATGGGGGAGGAAGGTGGACACAAGAGATACCCTACGACGTCGGGGGGAGATGGCAGGAAGCGCTACCCATCCCAGTCTTCCAGCAAAACGGTCAGCCAGTGCCCATCCAGCCAAGCCCACGCCTCACCCAGCCAGCCTGCACAAGAGGATGCCAAAAACCTGAGCCAGCAATCCCCTGCCCCGTCGGCTGCAGAATCGCAGACAGTGGGGAAGTAGAGAGGCTGCAGCGTCTGCTTCCCGCCGGGGGCCGGGGTGGGTTGGTGGGGGACTGGCTCGGAGAAGGGGAGACGTGAGGGGTGGGACAGGAAGGGAGCTGGAAGGTGGGTGCGCAGGAATAGGCTGCTCGGGAGAAACTTTCAACGCACACAATTTTTTTTTTCTCTTGTGGCTGGAAAGCAAAGACGATCTGCATCTAAAACACCATTTTGCTATTACAACCCTGACCAGAGCCAGACCCACCCTTTGCTTTTCCTTCCCTCCCCTCCTGTGCACACACTCATGTCTTAGTCTCTTCAGAAAAAAAAAAAAAAGTTCTGGCTGGGTTGGAAAGGGGAGATTTTTTTTTATTATTATATATATATATCAAGTTTTAAATTATTGCTAGAAGTTCGTCTGGATTTACCAAAACAAGTCTGCTCTGTGCAGCCCCAACGACTCCCCTCTGTGTCCCCCCTCGGATCGCAGGGCAGCCTGCTTAGGAAGCTCGGAGGAGCGAGGTTCCCCGATGGGGGGACCGAAGCCGCAGCGTGTCGCGATGCTGCGGAGCCTCTGATCTCCGTGACCTGGCTGACGTCTCCCATTCCACGTGTGGCGGTGCCTCTCCGACACCGACCGCCGCGACAGGAGCATTGCCCTGTTTCTCCTCCTCCTCCCTCCTCCCCGGCGTCTTCACCTCCAACCTTCCTGAGGGTCTGGCTCTTCCTCCGCCCGCCTCTCCCTTCCATCACGGACAATTTGGAAGTCAACCAAAGGACCTTTTGCCAAGGATAGGCTCGTTCTGACTCCTTCCTGCGAGGACGGCTGGTGGGAGGCCAGCAGGCACCTGGACTCGAGCCTGCGTGGACGGTGCACCTGCTGCTCCAGGAACGCCCATCGCATGCAAAGACAGGACTTTGCCGAAGGAGGTTTTCTCTTCCTTTTTCCCTTGGAAAAATGAAACAAACAAACACAAAAAGAAAAAAAAAAAAACAAAACAACAAAAAAAAAACCACAAACCCCTGTCAACCAACAACAAAAAAACTCTTTAAAAAGACACATCTCCCTTTGCTTTCTTCCTTGGAAATATTATTGAAGAAAAAAAACAAACAAACAAAAAAACAACAAACAAAAAAAAAACACACAAAAAAAAAAAAGAAAAAAAGAGTTGCCTTATGGTGGAGCTGGAGCAGGGAGGCTTGCTGGCTTCCCGCACCCTGGGGCGCGCTGGGCTCTTGGCCTCCCCCCTGGCCCAGAGACTCCTCACGGCATGGCTGCCGAGCTGATCTTCCCCGCGGCCTTTCCTCTGAGCCCGCAGCTCGCTCGGATGCCTCCCCCCATCATGGAGCCCCCCCTGATTGTCATGGGGGAAGGGGCCGAGGACAGTCAAATCCAAGACTTGTGCTCACGAAGTAGTTGAAGCCGCGACGTTGTGTATATCCCGTTGTAGCATCCTCCCTGCGACAGCGACTGTACGTGCTTATGGCCTCGCTCGGACTGCCGTGCTCTCTGCGGGCAGGCTGGGGCGGGAGGTTGCTCTGCTCCGCTCTGCGCCTCTGGTACGCTCGGGAGGTGAGCGGGGAGCTGCGTCGCAGCAGCTGGAGGGACTGGTCCTTGCTGCGAGCGAGGGGGAGGGCTGGCGCGTCCCTGGTGCCACTCGGTGCTGTAGACTGGCGAGGGAGTGACGCAGCCCTGGGGAACGCGGTGTCTCTCAGCCTGGGGCTGCTGGTGGGTGCGAGCGGGAGCCCTGCCCAGCAAAGGAGGGCTCTCGCCTGGGTTTCCTCACATGTCATGTCTTAGCGGGCGGCTGCGTGCAGTCTCCTGCTCAGGGCAGCGTCCCTGTGCGTCTCCAAGGGCTGAGATAACACCGCGCTGCTCCTTGCTCGGCTGAGGCAAGGGCATGGCTGCAGAGCTGCTGTGGCGTTCACTTGGCTCCTCCGCCCGGCAGCGGGTGGGCTTTGGCAGGCAAACCCTCCCCAGGCCGGTGAGCTGCCTTCCCTCGCGGGGGACGCATGCTGGAGGGGTGAGATCTGCTCCTGAGGCCCAGAAGTAGCACTGGAAAGTCGTGTTCCCACCATAAGGGTGGAAGCTCCTTTTCAGGCAGAGCTGCTTGTCTTGTTGCTGCTGTGCTCTGTCTCCTGGGTCGGGATACCTGCTCTGCAGCTGGTGTGGTTGCGGCTCCGGCATCCCGTCCTTGTGAGCTGCACAGCGCGCTCCTGAGCACGGTGCGGAGCAAGCCCCGCAGTGGGGCTACTCAAAGATGCAGCTAATTGCGTTACCCTCTCTGCAAAATCACAAGCTGGTCCCGAAGAGCGTTTTCCCAAAGTATCCAGTTGGTCCAGTGCTGTGTCTCCTAGCCGGGAGGAGTCGTCATCTCTCCGGGGCTGTCCCCGTACGGCTGCGGGGCTGGTGGCTGGGAGCGGAGATGGAAGAGGGTGAGCTTGGGCAAGTTGTCGGTCAGCAGTGGCTGCGGGTGCTCGGGGGGCCCTGGCTGAAGTTAGCACCTTTCCGAACTGACACTGCGTCGAAGATGCTGCTTGGGTGGGTGGGTGGGAGGGGAGAGGAGGTGGGCTGATCCGCGTGGAGCAGCTTCGTGAACTGCTGCTAGGGTGGAGAGCACAGCGGGGTTTGAGCGAGGCCGGCTAGCTGCTACTTTGCTGTTTCCTGGTGGTGTGATCCTGCCCTGGTCTGTCTGCCCCCCGCCACATCACCCCCGCAGCTCGGTGCCGCTCGCCGGCCCCGTTCCAGCGCACCAACCTGTGCGAGCCCGCGGCTGGCTCCGTTACAGCAGCAGAGCCCCGGGGCTGCGGGGCGGTAACTGGGCGAGATGGGCAAAGTAACGCTTGTACAGTGCGCTGCGGCCGTGACTGTTACCCCTGGAATTCCCCTCTCGTGAGCTGGAGTCTGATCGCTGAGGTTACGGATGCGGCTGGGTTTGCCCCTGATTTGGGAAGGAGGAGCCTGGGAGGCCGGAGATGGGGGTTGATCCGGGACGTTGGAGATGCGTTGCTGGTTGTTCACAAGTGGAAGTGGGTCTGGATGTGCTGCGGGTGGTCTTTGCTGCTGTGTCCCCGTGCTCTCCTCTTGTCCATGCGTGTTCTCTTTTTGAAGCCAATTGTCTGCGTTTTAGCAACAAATTAAATAGGAAACGAGGAGGAATGAGCTCCTCTGTGGAACAACTCGTGCTGGGGAGTTGTTGCTTGCGGAGCAGACTGTGGAATTCCTTGGGTGGTAGAAGAGGTAAAGAGTTTCCCAAAACCTGAATTGATTTAAATTATTGTTTAATCTCTAAGGCTGAGACTTGTCTTGGCACAGAAGAGGTTTTTTTCCCCCCCCTCTGCCGAGTCAGTGGTTTGTCACATCAGTGTGGCTGAGGGCCCCGCGTGAAGCCCCCCCGTCTCCCAGGGGAAGGTGGGTCAGAAGAACAGCCCCAGCGGTCCCACCACCCTCCGGATTTGCGGACTGCGTGCGTTGTTTTACTGCCCGTGGGGCAGCAGCGGAGCCAGGGAGCGAAGGAGAGACATGACAGCCTGAGGCAGCTGTTGCTTGCTCCCGCCTGTCTTCCTCCGGACTCGGGGAACACGGGCAGTGCGCTTCTCCCTGCCGCGGCACGATGCCGCCGGTCGTGGCGTGGGTGGTGGCAGAGGGCAGGGAGCTCCGCGGTGCGGTGGTACAGGGCAGCACCCTGTGCCGGGCAGCGGCCGGGGCTGCAGAGCGCGTGGTCCGCGGCGGGCAGAGGCGGCACTGACCGCAGCAAGGCACTTTCCCTCTTCCCGCGTACAGAAGGCGTCACACGCAGCGCGTCCCACCGCTGGCTGTCCAGAGAGGGGTTTTGCTTTTAGCTTGGATGCTTCACCACCGTCATGTTTTGTGCTTTTTTTTTTTTTTTTCAATTTTAAGTGGTCGGGCACGCGTACTCCTGTGAACGCTGGTCCATCCCGCAGCTCGCGAGGGCTGCGTGGTGCTGGCACCCAGCCACCGGCACGGCCGGAGGGAGCCCCGGCTGCTTTCGGAAAGATTCATGGAGGCCGTTGGACCCGTGTGGGGGGAGCGCTCAGCATCTCACCCCTCTTCTCGTGAGGTCCCGGGCTCCTGCAGCTGGGGCTCCTTGCCGAGGTCCTGTGTGTCAGCCCGTCTTTGGGACACGGGCGGTTGCAGTGGGTGCAGAGCTCTGGCGGGGGGTAAGGAGTGGAGGTGGAAAGTGTGTTTCAGAGGAGGCTTTGTTGCTTTGCTATGCTCATTTTTGGGGGGAAAAAGAATAAAAATGAAAAGAAGTAATAATCCTGCTGCTCCATTCACCTGTCTGTCCCTCTTCCTGCTGCCCCCCTCGCACCACTGACGGTGGCTTGTCACTGTAGCCCTTGGGGTCCCTCGAGTTTCAGCAGCTGCTCGTCTTGCTTAGGACTAGTCGACTGTACTGTAACAAAACGATGCGTTAACCTCAGTACCCTGCCACGTGTCCGTACACGTTCCGCATGGCAGTGCAGAGGGGGCCTTCTAGCTGTTAATGCCTTTCCAGTTATTTTATCAAAAGGAAGAAAAAAAAAAAAAGAAAAAAAAAAGAAAAAAAAAAGGAAAACTGTAAATGTAGCAAGCTGTGTTTTGCAATGCTTATTTTCTCCTGTCTCCTCTGAGACTGGTTATGTCACTTTGTCACTGTTTTGAAATGGATGCTAGGCTCTTTTTTTTAAGAGGGTTGCTACACTTGATGTTAAATGCCTCACTGACTCTTTTTTTTTTTTTTTTTTTTTAATGTTTCCAATACAGGCAATAGATGAATGACCTTTTTTTTTTTTTTTTTTGTTAAAGAAAACATTCATCTCGGTGGTGTGGAGCGGGTGGCTGGAGGGCAGCGTTTCAATGAGTAGTTTACAGTTTCACTTTCTGCAGACACTTGAACATAGGACCGATGTATCTGTGACAAGCACATCCCCTTGGTGGGAAGCTCCAGAGGAGCGGGGAGCGCCCTGGGCGCCAGCCAGCCCCCCGCGGGGTGTGCTGGGGTCACCCCCAGGGTCCCCGTGCTGTCCCCCTGCGGCTCCTCTCCAGGTGTCAGCCAGGGGCTGGCTTGTGGCAGCGGTGGCCCTTGTGGGAGGGGGTCCCTGGCCCCACTTGGTCCCTCGAGCCTCCCCGGTGCAGCCCCGCTCCCCCTACTCCTCTCCCAGCCTGTCCTGGTCCCGTTGGGGTCGGAAACCTTTGGATCTGTGGCTCGGAAACCCCCGCTGAGCTGCACCCCGGCGAGGGTGGCCCTCTGCTCGCTGGCCTGGAGCAAAAGGGGTGATGGTTCGATGTGCTGGCCCTTCTCAAACCCTGTGTGTCCCAACCTCAGCCTTCTGTTTCCCGAAACTAGAAAGTGTGTGCAACCTTCTTCAGCTGCATTTATCGTAGAGACAAACTTAAAATGACTCATCACAGACCATGTATCACTTGGGAGGAAAATCTTGTTAATATGGCCCGCTGTACATGATCCATCTTCTGTCGATAGTACATAATCTTTGACCCATGTGCTAGGATCATCATCACATATAAAAGGAAAAGAAAAAAAAATGTAAAATACTTGAATGAGAGCTTGTATTATAACATTAATATTATTCAGAGTATCTGCTTTCTAGGCTGATGTGATTCATTATTCTAGTAATGCTTTAGTCCTTTGTAATTTGTGGTAATTATGCTTTTTCCTTTTTAATACAAAAAAAAATGTATAAAAATAAAAACTTCAAAAGACAAGGCAGCCTGGGTTTTCTGTTCTGCTGGCTTGCCCTCCCCGGGGGGCTGGGAGCGGGTGAGCAGGTCGGGTTCATCCCGGCGCGCTTGTATGTGGGGGGAGAGGGTTGGCTTTGGCACCAGGTAAGGGCAGCACGGGTCAGCCCTGCACATCCTCTCCTCGGAGGTTTTGCTCAGGACATGGGTCTAGCGATGGTGAGAGGGAGGTGTCGTTTTTTTGTCCCAGGCCCCCTGGCAGGATTGTGACTTAAAAAGATCCTGGAGAAAACTCACAGCATGTCTCGATCGGTTATGTGGGTACTTATGGGTGTGCATAAAGGTATGGGTGCTTTTCATTGGGTCCTCTCTTACAGGATTTCACTAATCTCCACACAGCTTGGGACAGCAGCGATTCTTCTTTCCCTGGAAAGTTTTTCCATCGTTTATTGTGGTACAGAGCTGCTTGTTTTGGTTTGTGCCTCCTGTTGGCGCGTGGGGAGCGAGGGGAGGCTCAGCAGGAGGTGACGTACCAGGGCTTCTGCCATGGAGAGCGTCAGCTCCCAGCTCCGCTTCCCTGTCCCGTGACGGGGAAACTCGCTTTATATTCGCGGACATTAGTTTGTGAGTTTGTGGAGTGGAGATGAGGATGTGGCAGCCCTTAATTCAGACCTGCGCTGACCTCTCGTGTGAAGGAAAGCTGCTGGGGGGGAAGTCAGACCTCTGTTGTATGTACGGGGCAGAGTGTTTCCAAAGCTGTGACCCCACTGCCTTTCCATGGGGCAGCATGCTGTATCCCAGGTGTTTGGAGTCTCAGAAAAATAACAGGTTTAATTCCTATCCTATGTAGTTACAGGGATCTTGCTGGTGTTTCTACAGAGCGCTGCTGCAAGAGGCCAAAGCACGGCCTGTGAAAACTGAAGTGTTAATAATGAGAACTCCCCAGGAACTCCCCAAAGCCACGTGGCCCAGAACGCATCTGGCTTACAGGCAGGCAGCTAGAACCAAGGAACAGTGCGAGTAATTAAGAAAAATATACACCTCTAGACTTTGTTTAAAAATACCTTTCCAGAGCAGCATTTTGTGCCTTAGACAGAAAATAACAGGCAGCGAAAGTGCAGTCATCTCAAGTAGCGTGTTTAAGTTCAGCTTCGGGTTTTGTTATGTGTGGACAATAACTTGTTTCCCAGTTAAAATACTATTTGGCTTAAATAATTGTCACTTGCTTTGCTAGTCACAGGGCTCTGGAAGAACCGCAGGCTGCTGGGTTCACTCTGCCCTCTTGGGTGCCTCGGGGATGCTTTCGGAGAGTGGTGTGAGGCTGAGGAGGACCCTGTGTCTCTCGTAGGCTTTGGTTTGTCTGAACGTTGTATCCGTTCCATGCAGGTAATCCAGCACGCCCAGGACTCCGTAGCACTGGTTGAACCTGGAAAGCAAACAGAGATTAAACCTCACTAGAAGTTACTGGGGTGGCCTTGCCCTTCCTATTTCCATCTCCTCTCAGAGCCCCGATAAACCATCAGTGTGACTTCTGCCACTGCACCAGTCTCCCTCGCTGCCCTAACGAAGCCTGGGTGAAACTTCTCCTGCAACGTCCCTCTCTGGTGCCATCGCTACCCAGAAATGGTGGCACTGAACAGCCAGCCGTGTCTCTCCCAGGCGGCTCAGAGCCGCGGGAGCAGCTGGACAGCCACGTCGCCGTGTCTGCGTGCTCCCGAGACCCCGCTGTGCTGGGCTGCGGAGCTGGGACACCAGCACAGCTCTTCTGCCCAGAGAGCGTCTCGGCTCCAGCAGCGATCCGCGTCCTGACACGAGCCGAGCTTCGGAAGAAATGAAGTAACGAGAAGTGGCACCGTGGTTTGGACGTCGCCCGGCAGTTGCGTGGCGATCGAACTGCCGCGTTGGCTGTTTCTGCAGGAGGGGCAAACTGTTCGAGGGAGCACATCTGTGAATTCAGTGCACACCTGGGAGACGGGAACACTTCCACTACTGTGGTATCTGTCCCTGAACAACCTGCTGGAACTGCTCTCTGCGGTGTAGGAGGAGGCAGGGAACCTCTGCCAGGAAGGGTTAATTGCGATTGTTTGGGCAGGGTGTTATCTGATCAAGTGTTCCCAGCCTATGGGAGAGGGACAGAGAGGCTCCCTGCAAATTTATTTCAGCTGTGTGACTTGCCCTCGCTCTGTCTTCATTCTACATCACGCGCGGTGTCTGCTAAACTTCTAGGAAGAGCCTTGCAGAGAACCGTCTCTGACCCTGTGCTTGTGCTGGGGGAAGTGCAGGCGATACCTGCTGCTTCTGACCCTATCTGCTTGCTTTCCTCCTCTGTAATCTTAGGAAGCTTGAGACCCCCAGCCTCCGCTGGGCTGTTTGTGCTTCGGAGGAGGTTTCCTCGTCAGCTGGCGGAGGAGGGTTGGTGTCAGTGAGGTGGCTGGCAGTTGCGTGGGCAGTGGGCTGGAGTCCTCCGAAACCACGATCTCTGCTGAACTGCTTTAAGAACTGACAGCGTTCAGCCCGCTGTGGGGGAACTGGGGAGGCTCCTCTGCTTCTACCTGAGTTACGCACACCCACCTCACCCTCCGAAAGGAGCTTTGCCCGTCAGCAGTGCCGGGGCGCAGGCAGGAGGGGACGGGGAAGGGAAGGGGAAGCTGAGCAGTGCCCAGACGTACTTGAGGTGGTGGAAGTCGTGGAACTCCGGCGACGGTAGGAAGGGCAGGTGGTAGCCGCAGTGCGAAATGCTTGTTGTTATGAGAGCGAGGGAGAACCACGCTGCGATTGAGACAATGTGAGACCCCATGATCATCGGGCCAGTCATGACCGGCAGTGTGTTGGAGAGCTGGAAATGAGAAGCAAACTCTGCTTCATTAATGGGTCCCCGAGAAGCAGACTCTCCTCTAGGAGCTGAAATGTTTCACCCGGGTGATACATCACGTTAGTTTTGCGCAAACAGCATAAAGGGAAGAAGACCCCTCTGCAGACGCCTTACCAAAGTTACATAATCATCAAAGAAATCATTTCCTCTGAGCTGTGTTTTACTCACTGCAGAACACAGTCACAGCCCGAGCTCCCTAAGCTTGTAGTAGAAGTTAGATGTGAAATCAAACCGGGGGTGCGAGGGCAGCACGGCTCCAGAAAATCACCCTGCAGCCACAGCTCTGAATTTCACCTTCACCTTGGAATAGCGCTGAAGGCGCCCTTGGGAAACCTAGCTGTCGAAGGGCACTGGCCCGGGGACACGTGCAGTCAAAGGTAGCCATCTGGTGGTCCCGGCTGCATCACTTCGTTGTGTCCTACCAGTGGCACAAGCGCCTGTCGCTGCCCGGACCAAGTTTACTGCACCCGCTAGGCTCAGCGGGACTCTTCAGTAGAAAAACTCATTCTGTTGCCCAAAGACTATAAACTATGGAGACTCACAAGGGCTGTTGCTGCAGCCCGGGGCTGTTGTTAACAGGAGCTGCTACTGAGAAGTGGAATCTTCCGAAGGTGGGATGTGTTTGCATGAGAAGTCTCAGCTGGAGCAGCTCCTGCAAACACTGATCCCAGCCACCAGCATGAAAATCTTGACAGAACTCAGTCCGTGTGGTAACCCAGACTGTCTAAGCATCCCGTCCCGTGCTGAAAGCACTGCCTGTGCTGCCAGCTCGCTCTGTGCCCAAGGAAGCACCGTTCAGTCATTTCCTTATCTGTTGGAGGCTCTTAAAGCCAGTGCAGTCCGGTATAAACAGGTATTGCAACCTTCTACAGCTACGCTTCTTGGCAGCGCAGCTCAGCTTCCTCTTCCTAAGAAAGAAGAGTCTTGGGGCGCATTTGCTTGTCTTCTCTTACCACTCCTCGTCATCCCACGGAAATCACACTCCGTGCAGGAACGGGAGGGTGACCATGGGAGAATCCACTTACTATGTGTTCTACCGGGTGAGCATAAATGGAGACCACGCCGATGGGGGCTGTCCATTCGTGGTGCTTCTTGTGAATGTGCTTATACAGGAGCGGGAGGTGAACAAGCCTAAGCAGAGAAAATAGAGAAGAAGGGAACGTAGAGTAACCCAACACAGAATTTCTGATGGGGACTTGCTCGTGCCTCCCCTTTAAAATAAAGATTTTACAGCTGCTGGGACTAAGAGTGTAGGACTCCTGGCTTCCCTCCATCTCTTTAACACATTCACTTAATGTACGTGGCCACTAACTGATGTTAAACTTAAATCCAGACAAATCCCATAAATCAAAGTCCCTGGATGGCTGATTTTCCCAAACCTGGGAGTACTTTGGAGGAGAAGATTCGCTTTATATTTTCACTTTTCCTACTGGCAACTATTAGAGGCAGAACTTTAGGTTCTATGGGCCTTTAAGAAATTATTTTTTATGGAGTTTTTTCATCTGTATTTGTCCAAAAGGGAAACCTACATGATTCTGAGAATGCTGTGCTTGCTTCTGCGCAGCCTCGCAGGCTTTTTTCTTCCATGCTTTTGGTTTTTCCTTTAACGTTGGTGTCAGTGCTCAGGCAGCCTGCCGCGTCAGCAGCCGGGCCCCGTTGTGTAGGTGCCATACAAGTGAACGGGAGGTCGGTCAATGACCTCTTGAGCTTTTTTGCTTTCAGGACAGTCAGTCTTGTTCTCCTTTTTTTTGAAGAATGATGGGTTACAGCTTTTGTGTGAAGCTAGCTGCTTTGGTTTTTTCTTTTAGCCTCTAAGCAGCTCCACCTTCGTAATTTTACCCGTTTTTGCTTACTAGAGTTACTAGCAGCATTGCAGCTGCCAAGCCTCGTGCTGTAAGGGTGGATTCCAGGACCTGTAAGTCTTCCCATATAAATGCAAGATCGGTGGGAGAGGGGGCACTAGGACTATTGCTGTTGCAGGAGATCGGTATATGCTTAAAGGTGTGGGGGAAAACCACAAAGTCCTGTTCCTGTACTCACCTGTGTGTATAATAAAAGAGAATTTCCTCTATTAAGGTGAAGACGCTTAGCTCCACAAGAAACCAGCGGAAGGTGGGTAATTCCTTGCTGAAGGTGTTGCCCCACCATTTCATGACGTAGAACATGGGCGCGAGCATGGGCAAGGAGATAAAGAACTGATTACACAGTGCTACGTAGATGGCTTGGCGCAATTTCTTTGTGTCCACCTGCAAAAGAGAAGCAAGGACTCGAGGCTAAATCAGAAGCAATGGGGCTTTGAGTCGGGAGGATGAAGAGCTTTAAGAGTTGCAGGCTGTTTCTGTGTTAGTTTGGGGATCGACTTTTTAACAAGCAGTCAAACCAGATCTGATCAGGAGCCTAATTGCAAGAACCGCCTTCCTCTCTGCAGCTGATATACAAGACTCAGCTTGATTCTCCTCGAGTCCTATCTGGTTGCAAGAGAAAAGCATGACAGGTTCTTCTCCCCGCTCCTAGCCTCAGCGACTGCAGGAAGCGTTTAGCCAGCAGAAGAGGCAGAGTGAGAAATACTTACAGGATCATTCTTGCCCAGCTGAATGCGATAGCGGGTAATGAAGGTTGGCTTTCCTGTTACATCAGCCACCATAAGGATTCCATTGAAGCACCAGAAAGCAAGGCTAGGCACCAATGCAGCCCCTGTGGCGTGAGCAAAGGGCAGAGATGTGTGAATAAATTGAGAGCTATGGCTAAATCGGAAACAAAATACAGTGGCGTAGCATTTAGAGGACCCAGATGTGCCAGATGCGTATCCCTGCCCTGAGACGCTTTAAAATGGAATATGGGCAAGTTCTGACATCCAGGTAAGACCTAGGGAATGGGGAGGAGGTCAGAGAAGACAAGTGTCTTGTAGGTTGCAACTTGACACACCTGAGGCTAAGAAGGGGCTTTTCTGGGAGGCTGGGCGATCTCTGTTCAGGGGTTGTTTTTAAATACAAGTAGGATAAGGTCGAGTTGATCCCTACCAGGCATGTTCACCAGCTGTTAACCACAGGCAGAGCAGGGTTTTGTAGGTGCTGCAGCAAGAGTAAAGTTCACTAATTTTACTTTAATTTTCAGTAATTAGTTCTACAGAGTCATTCAGCTCTCACAGGAGCAAAGAGTGTGGTTTCACAGGCTTTCAGCAGCAGCAAAAAGATCAGATTTTTAATCTGTATAGGGGGTCTAATGATGAACCAGTGCAGAGGCAGCACGGTCGCACTACACCAGCTATGGCTGGCTTTGACGCCTCCATGTGCTTGTTCGGTGGGAGCATTAATGGGTTTGGGAAGGCACATCCATGTCCCCCTTTTAGATGTAATACATTGGGTGGTTCCTCCTACAGCAAAGCTGTTAAAACTTACCAAGGAGGAAGATCGTCCTCTCCTTTCCTTCACACAGGTAGTAGAACTGTAGCCACGTTGTTTGACAGAAGTGGCCTAACATGTCCCAGATGTTCTGCGCGTACCTGTGGGAATAAGTGTTCTCGCTTGCCCATCTTTTCATCACCCACTTTTTCCCCTCCCCACAGAAAAGTCTCTTCTCAAGCCCCTTTGTTGAACAATCTTACCAAGAAACAGAGTTCGCTAAGGCAGTGAATATGAGCAGGCCTGTACCCAGGACGTAGGCAGTGATCTTCAGGGCATCCCAGAGCTTCTCCTCCTGTGAGCAAGCAACACAAGTAAGCATGTGCTGCTGTGTTCCTACACTAGCATTTTTTGTATTTGAAATGCAAGAGGTAAAGGCAGTCCTATGATGGCCCATTTTGTTTCACAAACTCTCTAAAGAACATAACAACAAAGCTGTTATGTGGTATTGTGTGTAATTGAGGGGAGGAGTACATACACATCCATCTGCCATGCTTACAGAGACCTGAAGTGTCACTGACATGGAATTTCCCTGGAATAACCAAAGGAGAGAAAGGACCGCTGATTTTTCCCTCTTTGTTTTTATTTGGCACGCTTCTTGGTACCTGGAGGACTATAATATAAGGGGCCTCTGGATAACTCAGAGCAGTCGGAAATGAAGACCTGGGGGTGAGGAACAATGCCCCATCGCAACACCTCTCTCCCTCAGTATTTCCTCCCTCCCAGTACGCAGTATGCTTTCTCCCCACAGTAGTCAAGAACTACTCAGTGCTCGGATAATCTCATTAACAGCTCCAGTTAATCCAGAACCACTCCTCTCAACTTTCCTGTTTGCTTTGAAGACCGATTCTGAAGACAGGCTCATGCGCCCAGAGGCTTGCCCTTGCTCCCCCAAGTATAACAGAGGTTTAATACAGGACATTACCTTTCCTTGCATAATTCGCTTTGCTGTGCTTTTAGGCCATCACAGGTACAACTCCGTTCTAGCACTGAGAGTACAGCTTGCCTAGTAGGTACTACGTGCCATCTGTATGGAACAGCTGCATAGTAACAAGGAGCTAAAATACTCAACTACTCAAAAGTGTAAAGTTCTCTAAATCCCTGCTCTCAGTCACAGAAATAATATATCTACTGAAAAAATATTCCTGTGTACAGCATAAGGGTAGCTGTGATGTTAGCGTGGCTCTTTTATCACAGTAAGGATTTTAATTATACAAAGCAACTGCAGGAAAGTCAGAAAATTACCAGTGAGACCTTTTGATTCCAGGAATAAGTGTATTCAAAAAGCAGCGTTCAATACATTTGAGCATTTAAATATTCAAAAATGAGTTGTTTAGCAAATATATGACAAATATCTAATTAACTATGTGTCTTTTAGAGTAGCCCAAGTTGGAACTGGTTCTGGAGTTCAGCAGTCTTAGGTCATGTTTTCTTAGGTGAATATGCATTATATTTATCTGCAGGATAAATGTTTAAAAAAAATAATCAATGCAATTATAAAATAATATAGTGTAATAACCAGCTAGTGGCTTGTCCATTACTCAGTTAAAAAACAGGAAGGACAGTGGTGTTGTGCTGCACAAACAGACCGGAGTAAAAATAACATGATTCATAGTTGCTGTCCTGCTTGTCTCCTGTCAGAGAGGACAAACAAGAGAGGCAGCTCACTAATAAATGTTGAATGCAGGTGTGTTTAGGGTAATGCAACATAGAGGAATCCTCTCTACACGGCTTTCGGTGCTAAGAGCTTCTTTGAGATTCTGTACCAGCTACAGAACATTAAACGTGGCCCAGGACTTGTCAGCAATATTTATCTGTCCCGGGACAGAACTTTGCTCATTAGCACTGAAACTTTCCTCATTAAAACAAACAACCCTTTTCTCTTATCATCTTTCTTTTTTTTTTTTTTTTTTTTTTTTTTTAAATCAAGTTAGGAACTGAGGAGGAAGTCATTTAAAGGACTCTTGCCCTACAGCTTGGTGTGAACCCTATGGCTTTATATCAGAAGCAATGCAATCAGTCGCCAGCACTATCACTGGGCGTACTGAGCTACAAATGCAAGGCTGGCAAAAACCATCTATTCCAGCTTCAGATAGCGTGTGCCGGATTCTGAAGATTTGCTCTCATAGCAGTTTCGTACTTGCAATTGCATCCATGTTATGCCTCATGTATGCTGACATGAGGTAAGAATTTCTTAATCTTTAGACCCTGGAAGACCATCTACATATTTTTTAGAAATAAGGTTACAAAAGCTATAAAAAGCTTAGAGCTTTTTAACAGAATCATATCCTATAAAACCTTCTTTTTCCTGGGATGAAGAAAGAACATACCAAAGGAAAAACTCTGATGTCTTACAAGTGTCAGAATTTTTAGTTAGACCAAATGGTATTTCAGAATCTTCAGCATCTTCCAGCCAAAAAACTGAGTTTCAAAAACTAGTAACTCCTAATACTCATCAGACACTGTGCATGTCCTGCTTTGAGATAGGACAGAAAGTAGCTAAAGCTCAGTACTTAAGCTATTTTAAAATGGCTAGAAACTGTCTTGTTTTGAGGCTGTGTTTTTATTGCACGTGATGAAGTGATTATGTGAATGAATGCCACACAGTATAATTACATGAGCTGTAGAAGCGAAGAAGTTTACATAGAAAATAAAAAATCTTGTTCATCAAGTTCAAGTGCTAACACCCTGTTTCTCTTCATGCCAACAGCTCCAGCACAGTAGTTTCCAAACTCTGATCCATGGATCGCTTGAGACCTTGCCCTTAAAGGGCATGTACAAGTTGGCAAATTCCTTAAGTGCAGAACAGGGTTGCTGCCTCCAAGGTAAAGAGACTGGGGCGCATCAGCTGGGAAACATCGTTTAGCAGGACCACACTGAGAACGGGGCCCAGTTAGGTGGCACAGCTTCTGGTTACAGGGCAGTGATGTGGTCTTTTGCCAGGCAAGCAAAGATAACAGGCCCTTCACCGCTCAGTGCTGTGGCTGCAGTCCACTGGAAGAGAAAAAGTGCTGGGAAAGTGTTGCTGTGATGAGCTCCTAGTTGCGCTAAAGTGATCAGAGTGTGGATGTTTCTGTCACTTCTCTTAGAAGATGGTTCAACATATCCAGCCTTCCAAAGCACCCGCGTTAACACTTCCTTTAAAAGACGACCTTGAGCCTTTACCTGCTTCTGCTGCTCAGCCATGGTGGAACATCCAGAGTCTCTTCTCATCTGAAATAAGAGGTGATCTAAGTAAGTGAACCTTGTACAGCTGGAGAGTGGAAGAACACACTGCTGACAACAGCAAATCCCCTCAACTTCGAGCTCAGTTGCAAAACTGTAAAATATTTACTCTCTGTGCTCTGTCCTGTCCCGCTCCCTCCTTCATGTTGGCCATGGAGCAAAGCTGAGCTCCTGAGTAGAAAAGTGCCCCTATTTCCTGACGAGTTTGTATTGTCCCAGAAGACCAACAGGGATGCAAGGGTGACGCAGAAAAATGGGAGAACAATCAAAACCAAAGCTTTTGACTGTGGCACTGGAGTGTTGTGGCACAGCTGCCGCCCTTGCTTTGGCCCATTGCACCCAGTAGGAACCCCAGCCCTTCACAGACTGCAAATGACAATATGGGACATGGGCTCTTCCATAACGATGGCATGCTGTTACACTAACAAGAACGAAAGCAAAAATCTGACTACAACCGTGTGAGTTTGTGCCACGAAGAATTAACACAGTAGAGCCCCACGCAGCCTTCACTCACGCGGCAGAGGAACTGTGAGTTACAGCAAAAGAATGTGGTAAATGAGAAAATCATCTTTGCTTCGAGTCCTACTATGGTCAGTTTGAAGGTTTAAAGTCCTCAATGGACAGGTGGCCAGCTCGTAATACATTTCCCTGCGTTTGGCTCTGGCTTGACCATTTGTTGCTGGTTTTGGTAAAAAAAAATAATAAAAAAATAATCAAATCCAAGGTTTAAGCAGCTGCCAGGGCTTCACTGCTGTCCATGGCCATGCAAAGATCTCTGTATTTCAGGACACGCTGTGGCTGTCCCAGGGGTTATCATGCAGCTGGTTTTATATTGCTGCCCTCTTACCGTAAATTATAATTAGCAAAAGCTAACAAAACATTCCTTAAGGTTTTCTTGGTTTCACCTGGTTTCTAAGAACAAACACATGAATTCTAATAATATGAAGGCCAGATTAGTGACGATTGCAGAATTTAATTCATTTTGCTTTTCATACTCTGAAGCACAGTCAAGCACAGGCAAACCGTGTTACCTAAGGTAACAAAGAAAAGTACAACGAGGGTAAAGGCACCTGTCTAAGGTACAAAGAGAAACAGCTGGAAAATTATTCACTAGAAAGGTGATATTCTATTACCTTTATGATGTTAGCAAGCCTCTTGGGAGTACTCCTCTTGGAGTGTTTCAGAAAGGAGGAGCACCCTGCCAAAAAGAAGTCCCTGTATTAGCCAGGAGATTACACTTTAGCTTTGAAACGATAGCTTTCTGGGCACGCTCTTACAAATGCAACTCTATTTACAAGTGTTTCCAGCTCTGTTTCCCTATGTTACACCTTAGTATGCAGGTCAAGGGGCACGAGATAGAAGAATTGGACACCACCTTCCTGCTTGGGTTCCTGCTTACTCATGGACAAGGCCTGTCCACCAAACTACATACTTTAGCAGAAGAAACTGATGTTAAACGGTTCTGAGAAGGAAAAAAAAAAAAAAAAAAAATGTCAGGCAAAAAGTGATTTGAAACTTGAAACCATGAGCTCAAACTCCCAACCCTCTATTTCGACATTAGGGTTGTCTATACTCCTATGGGAAATGCTAACTTTGGGTAGCAGCCTTAAAAAAAAAAAAAAAGTTAACTTTGTCTCCCTTGGCCAAAAAATAGTAGTGTGAGAAATGCCCTAAGATGCTATTGCTTAAAATAAGAATGTGTTAAGGAAGTCACAGTGTCCTAGGTCTCTCATCTTTCCGCAGATCTAGAGCTCCTCGCTATTAGACTTCGTGAGCTACTATATTCTCTGATAGATCAAGTTTGCCAACCACAACCTTATTGAAAAAACACAGTTGGACTCTAACACATCCGATGAAGTAGCAACACCTATAAGTAGCAATCACAAATAAACTGCTAGCCTGAGCAGAACAGCGTAAATAACTCGCCATGGGACAAATTGATCTTCATTTCCAAAAGACCTCCCGATCACAGTGATGCATTTGCCGCTGTGTAACACGCACTACATGTCCACCTTGTCACACAGGTCCTCTCAGGCCAGGTGTGCCCCCTGTTTCCAAGAAAACACTACTAATGCTTGAAATATGGCAAGCTTGAATAATCCATTCCTTTTTGAGGCTTTGCTCCATTCCAGCTTTCTTAGCAGGTTGTTCGGAGCCTTGAAGAGTGAGTTTTGAGTATCTACATGGAGGGAGATTCCACAGCTTCCCCCCCAGTACATAATCACAGTTTCCCGTGTTATAACTCGTACCCCTTGCCCTTTGGCTGTGCACCTCCCTGTCTTCTCTACAACCACCCAGTAGGGAGCTGAAAACAGCAATATGAGATTATTCTGCTGGGACAGTACAGTAAATAGTGTTGGCCATAGTTTTCTGTGGTTAAAGAGATTATTCTGCTCTGATGACCTTGTAGTAGACAACGTTAGACCTTAGAGAGGCAGACATAAAAGGGGTATCATCTCAGTTACTATGAGCTGCTTGCTGGAAGGTTGATGCTCCAGAATGGTTCCTCCATACAGCAGTGTTGAGTCCCACCCTGCTGAATCTTTGCATGCGAAGAGCTAGAGAGCAGAGCACAGTAGAAGATGTGACTCCGCTTTGAGTTTTTAGGAGGAGAAAGAGCCAGTGCTTGATTGAGTCTTATATTCTGTGAGTTTAGGAAAGAGTTAAAATTATAATCACGTTTCTAGCAGGACTCCTTTTAAAATAATCAAGTTATGATAGAAGCCTTGCTTGGGCAAAGAATTCCAGTTCAGAACAGAACTGCAAAGTCTGCTTACCCTCCCTCGCCTCAAAATCTCAGTACACTACCTTTATTCAGTCACATTTACAGGATAAAATTTTACCTTATTTACATTAAAACAAGCGAAATTTTTATGGATTATGTTTTTTCCCCAACATCTCATTACCTATTCTTTTTTGCTGGATAATGTCTTTTCTGATTCAGAATACACCAAATACATTTAAAAAGCATTCGTGTAACCATGGCTCTTTCGGCAAACAAAAAAGCCATTCAACTGCTTGGCACTGATCTCATGTTGGCGTGTTAGCCAGCCCCAAATCAACCAGTGAAGATCTCAGCTGCCTGCAGCTATTTCCAAATATTAGATAGAAATGGGGCTGTTAAAAAAAAAAAAAACAAAACAAAAAGCAAAAAAAACCAAACCAAAAAATGTTCCTTTTTGGTTATTTCAAACTACCTAACACGAAATTTGATCCAAACTTAATTCTCAACCCTAAAATAAAAGTAATTGTTTTTCCAAGCAGTCTCTTGACGTTAAAGAGGAAACATACACTAGTCAATAAAGAATTCTAATACTTTTTTATTATTATTTCCATGTACTTCAGCATTTGTCCAACAACTGTTCATTAAGTCACAGATCTATTTCCACTGAATTTTCCACTTCAGGTATTAGAAAAAGCTACTTTGTCTAAATCATGTTTTCAAATGCTCAACGTAATCTGAAAAGGAAAGTGCTGCCACATTTTTTACATTTGTTTTAAAATTTGCATTATTATTTATGTCCCA
The DNA here is from genome assembly GCA_017639485.1 of Pluvialis apricaria. Taxonomy (NCBI): domain Eukaryota; kingdom Metazoa; phylum Chordata; class Aves; order Charadriiformes; family Charadriidae; genus Pluvialis; species Pluvialis apricaria. The sequence goes on from CM030019.1 coordinate 8,610,218, forward strand.
TCTCTGCTGTTCCCTTACATTTCTGTTGCGCGGACAGTCCCAAGCTGAGGCTGCGCAAGCGCCCGCTTCTATTTCTATTGCCCCCAGTATTGGACTGGATTGTATCCTCCTTCCGACACCAGGCAGCCAGTCCTGCTGCTGGCAGGTGCAGCTGAGGACCAGGGTACGTCTGCTGCGATGGACTGCCTGCCTACCACAGTCTCTTGGTATTCCTTTTTCCCTCCTCTTGAATCTTCTGTTGTGGACCTTACTTCGCTGGAATCAACCTTTATAGCGCATAGACAGTGGAAAACAACCGTGCCTGAGAGCGAAAAGGCTACGACTATCCATAGATTCAGTAGGGAAAGAAAAATGTAAGGACAACTTACCTGGTCACCCAAAAAGTTGCATGTCAGCCATGCTATGTGGACAGACACAGGACTAAGACTTCGTGTTTGGTGGATGTCCTACTGTGCCAAACACCGCACAGATCTCAAGGCAACCACGGTTCCTAGAAAAGCTTACAATCGTACTTTAAACAGACACATGACATTGCCTTTTAATTATTTCCTCAAAGTTTCTATCGTATCTTTTCACGGCGCTACACCCCTGAACTCTGGCTGCCCATTCTTTGCTCACCTCCTGCTGGTGGTAGCCTAGGAGAGGTCCTTTGTGTCTATTCAGAGCCCAGAGTTCAACTCCTCACCTTTCACTACTGCTGTGGAAACTTTATGAGGGTTTAGGCGAAGGCGACGGGGGTGTGTTTCCAAGCAGGAGCTGGCTGTCCCCTCCCAGACAAGTCATGTGAAGCCAGTGCCGTGTCACTGTTAGTACTGGCAGTGTTCCCCGTGCATACGCGCATGCTGTCACTCAGTTAAGCATTTGGAATACATCTCTGCAGGTAAGAGTTTTTCATCAAGAGTTAATGGCCATATCTGAGAATAAAAAAGCCACCTAGACCTTAAAGATAAGTGGGTTTTATAATGCACTAACTCGTGTTTTGGGCACAAAGCAGCTACTGCCAGTGCAACTGAATGGGTCAAAGGTGTGTTTGTTAAAAGCAGTAAGGGTTACTGTGCAGTTTGGCAAAAAAAAACCCAGCAGTCTAGTTTTCATCGTGTTGCACTAAATCTCTAAGTTATACCAACACTGTTGCCACATAGCGTCCTCAACCAGCTACAGGAATTGGTTCGGTCTATAAGGACAAGATGCAAATAGGTTAGCATGTACTTGGGCTCAGTTGTCTTTAAATATGATGTTTACAGACCATAAAGTCTGTAATTATGGTATTGCAGAGAGCAAGATGTAATTTGCAATAGCATTGGTCTTTATTATGTAAATGTGGCCCCAATCTATGTTACTTACCTAATGTACAGTACCCTATTATGAATTAAGCTCTGAGAATTGAGGGTGTTACTCGCCGTAACTTTGCAGATTTATTTTTCCACACAAGGAAAACCAAGGAATTTCACCTCTGCCTTGTATGGCCATCCACAGGTGAAGCAACGCACGCTCTTGTTTGGGAAGCAACATCTCAAACCCGCGGCAGCTAGACCTGCAGAGAGACCAGCAAGCACGAAGAAAGGTGGTGCCTCACTGTCTGCGCCTGGTTTCTCGTACCTACCACCACAGCTGTACTTTTACCAATTAACTTTTTTCTGGAAGGAGAGTATTGCCAGAACTCGCCTCCCAGCCTCACGCTGTTTGTCCTTTTAGTGCGGTAAACATTCGCTGTTGCTTCATTTCAGATTTCAGACTGTGTTACTGTTGTCATTGACACTTTCTCTTGACTAATCCTCACTATTCCCTAGTGGGGAAAGAGTTTGTAATTCTTAGCTGTTGCTACTAATTGTTATTTATCACAGACAGCAGACTCAAGAGGGAGGAATGCAATTCCTTCAAACTATTTACACACGAGCAGAGGAGGAAGTGGAAATTGTCATTTCAAGAGAAGAGTGCCATACGAGTGTTGTCCTGAACTGATCATTTGTTGGACTTGCACTTGCACTGGGAGCACTGTCCATCCAATAGCCAAAAGCAGGTGATAAGCCAGTGAATTTCACAGACCTCAGTGTTTCTGTTTAACGGCTGTTCAATTCGGACACAGGTTATCTCTGAAATGTTTACACCCAATAGGAACAGACAGCTCAGCATGTTAGTCTAAGTATGTACACGTAATTTACCTTCTGTTGCAAGTTTCTGTCTAGCACAGGTTGGCAGTAATCTAAAAGCTGCTTCTGTCTGTTGCCTGGTGTGTGCCCTGCACTGGTGTCTTCACCACAAACCCTCCAACGTTAGTGCAATCTTTGCTGAGGCATGCAAAAAGTCAGATTTCTTCTCAGCAGAAAAGCTTTTTGATCAGACATTCATAAATAACTTTTCTTTGTTCACTCTCCACAGTTTTTGTAATAGTCACTGTTTGTTTTGCTGTTTGAAAAAAAAAAACCCATTAGAAGGAGAAAAACTGAATTATCTTTCAGGATTGTACAAACCCACACTGATAGTTCCTCTAATGTTGACGAGGAATCAGAACTTGGCGCACCTCACCTAATCATCAATTCCCTGCATTCTGCACTGCATTTCTAACCATCTGCCAGGGCACAGCTGTGCCACCGCCGAGCACTGCGGCGGTACGCTTTGGAAACATCTGCGGAGCAATGGAAGGGTTAGGAAAAGGTAAGTGATGGCCTTGCCGTTACGGTTCAAATATGTTCAGCAATAGCTGCATCTTTTAACTCTCAATTAACATTTTAAGAGTTCCATAAATAAGTTTTCTACCATTTGTGGTGGTCTCACTAAGCTCTAAAGGAAACGCACAACTGTTTCAACAGGGCACAATCCAGGACGTGCAGCTCAAGCTGACCAACGTGAAAATGCTGAGCTAAAGCCCTTCCTTACACCTTATGATGTAATAGGTCTGCACACACAAACTGTTTTGTTACTGTGGTCTTAACCATGTAGAGGGTGTGAGGACTCTTCAAGAACCTACTTTGGAGTGCTGGACCTGGAAGCAAGTTTGGTAATGTCCAAATACAATAACTACGGGACTTTTTTTAAAGAGCAGGATGCCTTTTCCAGCTGTTCTTCATCTTTATTAGCCATGATTGAAAGAACAAATTCTGATCTCCTTGAGCAAAATATGATTCCAGCTCTCACCACCAGTGCTTGTAAACATCATTGAATAGCTTTTTTTTTTTAAACTACATGCAAACTGTTAAACATTACAAGCATAATTTACCACAAGTGATTATTTTCTGCAATATATTTTTTATTAAAGTAGCAAGGCACACATATTTTTGGTGTCCTGAGAAGATTCATCCTCCCTTTTTCCCTGGATTCAAGATGTCTTCAAGGGCTGGGTTTATGAGCAAGAAAAATATGTATTTTACTCTGAACTCCTTAGGGAAAAAAAAAAATCTACCCTTTTATTTAGAGTGCTGTAATCCAATGTATTTACCTGTTAAAAACGTATGTTTTCTTGCACAAAACCCAAACTCAAGTGACCATGGGAAGCAAGGTGATTACTTTCTGCCAATCCAGCATATTGTATAATATATAAATTGCGCAACACAAGAGACTGCAGAGCTGAGAAGGCAAAATGGTAACTATCTATCATCTATGAAGATAAACTTTGAATCAAAATAACGTTCAGTAATGGGATGTCATAAGATGCTGACAGCACCAAGGTCACTTGATAGAGAGCAGTACTTGAAAAAAAACTCTTCTCTAAAAGTTGTTTCTGCTGAGGTATGAACATTATGCTGAACTATGTCTGAAGTGTAAAAGATACCAAGACTTGTTTTTCCAGATACTTTTATCAAAATGGTAGGTAAGTAGCCGAGATTCAGTGAAAGACCCCCAAATGGTGGGCAGGTAACAGTTCTGTACCAGAACTGCAGTATTTTATAATAGATGCGACCCTGTCCAGAATGCTGGCAGTCTAAAATAAAGGAAATACCATCTAAGCTTAATTATTAGTAGACAAGCTTCCAAAATTGCATATCTGCCGTTGGCATCAGCCAGCAAAGCAGATGTTGGCAGTTATGTTACACAAGAAGTTACATTATGCTGCTTTACCGGATACAAGCTTCTGTTGCTCGTGTAATTTAAACAGCATTTCTGGAACGGGAGAAGCCAGCCTAAAAGTTTGCAGACATAGTAGGTGTTTGAATGACCATTTCTACGCTTCTGCAGGAAGCGGCAGAACTTCCTCAACTAATGAGACTGCTGCACACTACAACGCAGGACCAACCTGTGCCAGGACACCGGCCGTTTGCCCTCACGGCCTTGAAAAAATACACCCTCACCCCACTCCACAACCCTGCGTGTCCACGGCTGGGCCGCAAAGGCCTGTGAGCCTGCGGGGAGGCTCAGGCCTCGCAGCAGCCCAGGCCTGACGGAGGCCGCAGCCTCTGCTGCGACCCGCTCGCCTCCCTTCCATGACGGAGGGGCGGCTGCTATTTCTTTTGGAGACGCTCAGCCAAGGCCTAAGCAACTCCTGGCCCGGGGGACCTGGCTGCGGGGTTGCTGGCCAGGCCGCCCGGCCTCGAAGCCCTCAGGGAGAACAAGGTCCCTCACTCCCTCCCCTCCTCCCCCCCCCCGCCGGCGGACGTTGGGCTCGCCCGCCGCGCCCAGAGCAGGGAGCCCGGGCGAGTCCATTCACCCCACTGCGGGGGGGGGGGGGGGGTAGTGGTAAGCGAGGACGCATCCCCAGGCTTTGCGCAGGCGCACTCCGAGCAGAACCGCCGCGCCTGCGCGTTCCGCCTCCCCCGCCCCTTCCCTTTTCCCCTCCCCTCCGTGGGAGCGCGCGCGGCCGCGAGGCAGGCGCGCGCAGCAACGTCTTCCACCCGCACCCCCCCCCCCCCCGCCCGCGCGCGCCCCGGCGGCTTTGCCATATCTCTCGCGAGACAGCGAAGCGCAACCCGGAAGTCCCGCCCCTCCCGGCAGGTCGCATCGCGCCTGCGCGGAGGCGACCGGCCCGGCCCCGGCTTCCGGGCAGGTAGGGGGGGTGGGGTGGGGGCAGGGAAGGCGATGGGGAGCGGCGGAGCAGACGAGTCGCGGGGGGGGCCGAGGGCTAGAGCGGCCGGGCGGACCCGCCTCCCGGAGCGCGAGCGGCGGGGACCGGCCCGGCGGGGCGACAGCAGGTGGGGGCGGGGAGGGTCCCGGGCGTTGAGGGGACTGTGGCGGGATGGCGCCCCCCCCCCTCTCCTCGCTCCCCCCCCCTCTCCTCGCTCCCCCAGCGGGCTGGGCCGCGGCGGGCTGAGGGAGCGGGACACCCCCGTGGCCGTTGGGGCGGGTCCCCGGGTGAGGGGGCGCGCGGGGCGCGGCCGTTGGTGGGGAGCGCTGTGGCGCCCCGCGCGCGGAGCCCGGGGGTCGTTTCTCCCGCGTTGTCGGAGGAGACGGTGGAAGAGCCCGTGATCTATCCCAGGTGCGGCGCTGCTGGAACCGCCGTGAGCAGCAGCTGAAATTCAGTGTTCCCCCGAATTACGTCAGGGAAGCTCGTGCCTATAACTGTAGTCTGCAAAGCGTCCTCTTACTGTTTCTAAAAGCTGTCGCTGTATTTGAAAAGCGTTAAACGCGAGGGTTCCTTGCTTGTACATCTTGTGCCCAGGGTTTCAGAGCTTATGCCAGAAGAAAGACGGGGAGAATGGCTCTATTCGTAAATAACTGGGCTGATAACTGTGCACCCGCTCTTGTGTCCCGAACGGATGCTCTAGGTTTTCTTCTGGTTCAGCATGTTTACAGGAAGTGATAAAAGCAGGAAAAAACTTGGTGTAAACTTGAAATGGGCTATTTGAATCTGAAAATGCAAATGTGACTGACTCTGCCAGAACATTCATTCTTATATGCAGATCTTCATATAAAGTATTATTTATTTATCTGTTTAACGCAGCACGCTGATAAGATCACACAGCTTGCGGTTCTGCGCTGTCATCTGAATTCAACGTCAGCTGTCTTTACTCTGGTCCCTGCAAGATGCCAGCAGCCCTTGCAGAGAACAGCCAGGTTATCTGTGAAGTATGGGCGAACAATCTGGAAGAAGAGATGAGGAAAATTCGAGAGATTGTTCTAAGTTACAGCTACATTGCGATGGTAAATATTTTATACTTGACCTTATTGCCTTAATCGGGGGATTTTGGAGAGAATGGGAATAAGTCAAATCTTGAGCAAGGAACGATTTTGCCCATCTAGAAGTTAAGTGCTGGAAAATTGGGAAGCTGTTCAGTAGAAGCTTTCCAGAACTTAATACAAGTAGTGTTGAGTATGGATTGAGTGAAAGATGGAGGAGAGAGAGACCACCTTAAAAACCTGAATTCATTTAATATTTGTCTATTCAGCATGTATTAGTGTATGTAACAGAAAATGAAAGAAAACAAAAGACCTGCAAGTGACAGTCAGCTGGGCTGCCTCCTATTTAAGGGAGTCAGATGTTGATTCTTACAGAAGAAAAATATTTTGGCTGTAAGTAAGATAAAGTATTCAGAAAGCTTTGTTTAAGATGACCATAATCTCCCCCAGGTGGGAGGTATCTTTTCCTGCTCTTAAAAGTCTGTATCTGCTTGGCACGAGCCGGTTAGTAACATAAATAACTGGTTTTAGTTATGATACTGTAAGTTATGCCATCTTTGCTTAGAAACGCTAAACTTCAAGATATGAAAAGTCCTTAATAAAAGTGCGGCATAAAAACACATGCCCCTGCAGAGTGTGTAGTATTTCAGTGTAGAACAGAGTTCTGTAAATGAGTATAATTTTTTTGTTATCATATGGCAATGGAAAATGTTTCTGTTAGATCTCATTGAAAGTGTGCTTATGACCTGTTTCAGTGGCTGTGCTGTAAGAGTGGACACAAAGAGATCTTGGGCAAGGGAAGAATTTTGTCAGACACACAGCACTGGATCTTTCATGAAAGTTTTTTGCGTACACTCTAGTCAGTGTGTAAGTTACGTGGCCTAGTCTGAGAGTAAAAATAGTCTACAAGTTTGGGTTTCAGCAAAGATAGCACACAATCACTGGCCAAGTAAAATTTTTGCTGTATAATAGATGATTGCTTTGCTGCTAAGGTCTTTTTTGATTGGCAGTAGTTTTTGTTATTGTAGGCTGTTCCTCAAAACCAGTGAAGGTTATCGCTATTTGGACTATCGAATGAAGATGGTCAGAGTGCTAAATTTAACTTGTACTTAAAACATGAAAAAACACTGAATAAGTAAATAAAAGTCCATTTTAGTAGATTTAGGAAAAATGAGAGAGTCCTTTGTGAGAGATGTTTAGATTATACAATAGTGCATATTGGATGAGTTTATAACTTTTTTTTTTTTTAATAAAACAAAACTGCTAGAAAGGATACTTGGAATGAATGAATGAATACAATAGTTACTAAAAAAATCCTACACAATTTGTTATCTGAGTTGTAGCAGTTTATTCTGTCTGAATAGGGAAAAGGAGAGAAAGCAAGTGATTTTTACAGAAGAATTCACAGAATGCAGTACTGAGACCTGCAAGCGTGGAACTGAATTAGACTTCTAATAGTGATAACAATGACTCCTAGTAAAGTAAGTGGTGAAATAAGGTTTTCCCTTCTCTCCTAGGACACAGAGTTTCCTGGAGTAGTTGTAAGGCCAATTGGTGAATTCCGCAGTTCCATAGACTATCAATATCAGCTCCTTCGGTGTAATGTTGACCTTCTGAAAATTATCCAGCTGGGCCTGACTTTCACAAATGAGAAAGGAGAATATCCTTCCGGCATCAACACCTGGCAGTTTAACTTCAAATTCAATCTTACGTGAGTCTCTTGAGCTAGGGAATAATCGCCTACTTTATTCTGCTGAAGTGATACTTTCCTTTGGCAAAAGCAGGTGTCTGCATGTTCATCATCAGTGGCTGGTTCTGAGCAATAAAAAAATCAAGATTCTAACACAGATTATGTGGGAACCTATTCTGGCGTGACAGGATGTCCTGGTTCCTCAAACCAGGACGCAGGAGTTTGCAGTATTTCTGGAAGTCAAAGCCATGCTAAAATCCTATCCTTAATACCTCTTCCTGTGATAAATAGCCTATCCCCAATAATTGTAGGTGCCTTAAACTTCTTTTCTGCAACAATGTCATAGTTTTAAACTTCATACATTTTTTTAATATATATATATATATATATATATAAATCCATCTCTTTCTGCTAAAAATAAATGGATGTGCTGTTTTCAGGAGAAAGGAAAATAACTCCTTACAGATTCATGCTAAAATATAAACTGGGAACTAAAAAAAAAGTCGATGTAATTGTCATGCCTGTTCAGGAGAATGAGTCTTGTTAAACGGAGTGTGGCAGTTGTTCTTGTCAGCTCCCTGCTGCAATATCCTGGGTTACAGTTGAAACAAGTTTCATTATCCCTTACCCTGTAATTGTAAAGACAAACTCAGCATAATTACCACTAGAGCTGCTGGGAAATAAAGCGAGGGTTTATCTGGCAAAAACACGCATTTATAGGAAATCAATCAGTATTCTTATGGAACCGTCACTGGAAAACATTACAAAAATTCATAGCTGGTATGTGCATATCATACAGTTCTTGAACACAAAAGTTGCAATATTTACTTTGTGAGCCTCTTAAAAGTATTGAAATCAGAGTGAAGTGGTTTTCACAGTGTGATCGCTTCGTTTGACTCAGTTATCATTTGGCATGGTTTGCTCTGTGTGTTGTCATGTCCGTCCGTCCCCCCCCCCCCCCTTAAATTAAACAAACTGGTATAGCAGTTCAGGTTCCTGCTCAGCTCTCCACCAAGCGTATCATCGCTCACCTTCCTTAGTCAAGTATTATGCAATTTTGTTTACTCCTAGAGATGGAACTGGAGATGATGATACAGTGGTATGTGCTGTGATGTGACAAAGAAAAATGTAGACAGGAATGACGCTCAGTGATTTAGAGTTGCATGTCATCCTACTTGGGAGACCTCCTCTTTTCTCCATGCTCTCATCCGCGGTGCCTCCATTCGCCTTGCAGAAGTGACATTTTTTAAAATGTCATTCAGTTCCATGGAGGTGGATTCTTTGGAATTTGCACTGATTTATTAACTACTATTGCAGAATAGCTTGTTATGGATGTAGGGGGCTGCAACAGTGGTATTAAAACTGACTCAATTTGAATTTTCTAGAGACAAATGTGGAACCCAGAGATAGCCTACTTGTCACTGCAATTTTTTAAACACAGTGTGGGGGGAATTTTTCTAAAATGAGCCTGACTTGTTAGTACCTTGAGTGCAAAGCTGCTTTTCTCCTTCAGGGAGGACATGTACTCTCAGGATTCCATAGACCTCCTTGCCAGCTCTGGGCTGCAGTTCCAGAAGCACGAAGAAGAAGGGATCGATACCCTGCATTTTGCCGAGTTGCTTATGACATCTGGGGTCGTCCTTAGTGACAGTGTGAAATGGCTGTCCTTCCACAGGTAGGTCCAAGATGGTCAATGACACTGTGAAGTGAAAAATCTTTTTGGTTGAAATACTGCTGCTTTTGTCCACAGAGACTGACGCAGATTTTAAGGAGAAGAATTAGCATCTCTGCAGTTCTTAAAATAAGCTTAAAGATACAAAGGCCAAGTTTACGAAGGAAGGACACTTGGCACTTTATTTTGTACTAGCACTTACTGTGATCTGAATTTTGTGTATGTGTTGCTTGCAAATCCTTTTGCTGTTACAGTCTTCCTCTATGGAAGAAGTTATTAACAAGTTGAAATGTGATTTTCTACACTTACTAACTTGTGTGCATTGTAAAGTAAGCTTTTTATTTCTTCTTCCTGACACTGTTGGTGGTGTTCTCAACTTCCATCTTGTGTTTACGTAGAGGAAGAAATATGTGTAGTTAAGATGTCTTTCTTGTAGTGTTTCAAGCAACTTGATTACAAAGCCTCTGGTCCTTGATACTATCACAAGTGAAAGGACTTGAAGGAGGAGGAGGTGGTGGCAGCAGATACTTACAGGGTTTCCTGCTTTTCCATACTGCCCATAGCTACAGAAACTTGCAGCGTTGGGAAGAAAACTATGTTCTTCCCGACAGCTTAGCTGTTCCGCAGGAGGCTAGCAGAGGCACCCAGGGAGCATTCAGAAGTCCTACGTTGACATAGATGATCACAATGAATTCTGGCGATCCAGAGGAGTTCTATGAATATCAGAAAATGTTAAGGTTGTAGAGCTACAGCATATAAAACTCTTGAGAAAAATGAGATATGGGTACCAACTGAGTATAGGTGTTGCCTGCTTATCTGGTTTCTGTGGTTTTGTTTTCAGTGGTTATGACTTTGGCTACATGGTGAAGCTGTTGACAGATTCCAGGTTACCAGAAGAGGAACATGAATTTTTCCATATCTTGAACCTTTTCTTCCCATCTATCTATGATGTGAAGTACTTAATGAAGAGCTGCAAAAACCTCAAGGTACTTGTATCTGCCCAGCAAGCAATGGATGGGCACCAACACTGTAAATGTACAGTAAGAGAAGTGACAGGACTGCTGCATCTGTCCAGTCTTACAGCTGGAACATGTATAAAAGCTAGTAGTCACCCATAAGCACCTATGACTAAGTTTGTATGTAATAGATACTGCCTCCCCGGTTTTAGACTTATCAATATGTGTATTATATAGGGGACATTGCCATTACTGATACACAAACCGGAAGGTTATTTCAGAGGCTCATTATAATTCAGCATGCTTATCTTCCCTATGCAAGGTGGAGTATTTCTTCTTACATGACTTGACTTGATTAACTGGTAGACACTTGGAGGGTTGAAAGTAATTTATCTACTGAATCACAGCCTTGTTTGAGAAAAGGGAAGGAAAGATCCAGCATTTGTAACCTATGAATGTACCCACAATCATCTCAAGTATCTGCAGCAGAAGAGCAAGGTACCTACATTTGAGAACAGTATTTATGTGTTCTTGAACGGTATTTACTACTGTTCCACTCACAGCTGGTATGTGTGTACTGCTGGAATCTGCACTGATTCATCGTAGCCAGTGTTTGCCCTCATGTTCTGGAGAAGTGCGGCAATTTTGGTAAGAGATGGATCTTCCAAAATAAAATTTCTTCTTGCAGGGTGGTCTTCAAGAAGTGGCAGATCAGCTGGATTTGCAGCGAATTGGACGACAACACCAGGCAGGATCGGACTCTCTTCTCACGGGAATGGCATTCTTCAGAATGAAAGAGGTACTGCAGTATTCTTTATGGTTCTTCTTTCTCCAGTTCCTACCCATAACTGTCATCATGCACAATGTGGCTTTGGTTTTATTTTGTTTTTTCTTGAGCCTTGTGGCTTTCACACTTCAAACTGTCAATAATAGGAGTTGTTGATACTGGCACAGTCTTCTTCTGTTTACACCTCTTTCATGTGTTGATTTTAATTCACATGCTGCGTCTTAGAGGTGGCTGACTGCAAATGAGCTGTTTAATTAACATTGGGTGCTTTCTTATTTAGAGGCACAATTAAACAATACCTGTTTCTTTACTTTTTTTTTTTTTTTTTAATCTGCAGTTGTTTTTTGAGGATACAATTGATGATGCAAAGTATTGTGGGCGGTTGTATGGCCTTGGCACAGGAGTGGCTCAGAAACAAAATGAAGATGTAGACTCGGCCCAGGAGAAAATGAGCATTTTGGCTATTATCAACAACATGCAGCCATGATAAGCGGTACCCCTCGGCAGAACATGGTTACCATATTGGCAGCTGCTGTCCTCAACCATTTTCCCTAATAGCGTCTCAGACAACAGGCATCTACAGTATTCAGCCTGCAGACGGCCTGCAGTTTTGCTGAAGAGCTGCATCTTCATTTGAAACCCAGAAGAAGAGTTGACTGAATTCCTAATGCCAGCATTTGTGGTTTGCCATCTTTTTAATACCAAGGGCAAAAGACAGAACCTACTGTGTATACCTCTGTTTTTTTCCTCTTTATACTGTACAGAATCTGCAAGGAAGACTTCATGGTAGAATATTCAGTAGAGCTAAGGGTCTGGAAATCCAGTGAAAACGGACACAGACATGCACACAAACTTGCAAATTGTGCTTTATAAAGCTTATTTTAAAACTTCTGCATGTTGTGAGGGTGACTGCTTCACCTCATGTTTTGCTTATTTTACCTTTGTGTAGTCTGTGGAAATTGCTCTTTGATCACTGCAGAGGTTTGGGAACAGATGACATTAAAAATGATCCTTGCAGCTAAAAATATTCAGAGACTTGCTTTAACAACAGTGGGAATGGATATTACTGAGCTGATCTGATCAGCTCTCCATAGTTTCTAATTCTGTATGGTACAGGTTTGACTCATACTGAGCCTCAGCTTAGTTCTTATGGGTATTAATAAACTGGTTTGGAAATAGATTAAGCAAGCCCAAAAGTTCACCTTTGCTGAAGGACCTTTTGATAGGGGATTGGAGTAATAGTCTGACTTCAGTCTTCTTCAGCTTAACCTACAAATTTTATTCTTCTCATTGCAACACAGTTAGTTCAGCAGATGGATAAATATTTGTTCCTATTCTCCACCCCCTAATTTTACTATATGCTTGACAACAAAATAGGTCCATTTCTCTTCATTATAAACATCTGAAAAGTAGTTAAGAGGACGGAAGGACAACTTGGGATTCTGACTTTTTTAAAAATGAGGTATTCTATAGTATTTGTTTTTTCAACAGCTCTGTAATGACATTTCTTAAAAAAAACAAAAAAACCCTTTTGGACATGGCAAACTTAAAATTTTAAGACTTTGTCTTGCATTTTAAACAAGCTTAAACCATTATTAGGAGTTGAGGTTTACAGCTGGTATTTAAAAGGCTTGTAAATACTACTTGGTTTTAATTTTTATAAAATAAATTTTTTTAAACCAGGCCTTGTTTTGGATTTTCCATCAAGCACTAAAATTCCCAAAGTTCAGGCTATGGAATCTGAATTTGAGCGATACATGATCAAATGGAAGATGCTCAAGTTTCTTTCTTCTTTTATTGTTTACAATGTGCTACTGGGGTAGTTCTTAGGAAAAATCTGCTGATGAAAGCTGAGCTTAAAAATCTGTTTGGGGGACTTGTATTCTCTTTCTGCTCGCAGTATTGTGGAGTATTCTTTCAGTGCACCATAGCCACTTAAGGTGACAAATCCATTTTGTTCATCTGTCCTGTGTGAAGTTTTCCTGCTGCTTCTAGACTCCAGTGGTTCTCAAGTCTAGAAGGGCTGTTTGGTTAAGCACTAGCTCCCCCTCCTGGTGTAAAGTACTTTGTACAGTATTTAGCAAGTTTGTGGCAAGGGTACCAGGTTAACACATCTACAGGAGGATCTTTTGGTATAACCCCTGGCTTTCACCTACTGCTTTTCATTTGTTCTGATGCTTTACTCAGCTTGGAGCAGGAAATCTATCAATATCAAGTCTGCATTTTGGCTGGAAGAATCTGGAATAGCTCTTGATCTAAAAAATCCATGCCTCCTACTCTTTTTCTTAAACAATAATCGTTATTGTACTTATCAACTTTCTAAATTAATGATTCCCCATGTCTTACCATGAAGTTTGCTGCTGTGTTTAAAAACTTGCTTCTAGAAATTACTAAGACAGGTGTTATGTTCACGAAGACTTTTGAGCCTTGTTCTTTTCCTAGGAAAAGTTAGTTTGTCTATCAAGACAGGCAAAGCCTTTAGGCAAGCCGTAAGACTGGTCAAAACGTTGCATGTTTAAGACTCCAGAATCTAGGATTGTTTTTCGCAGTTCTAGAAGAGCAGCTTTTCTAGAGAATGTGATAGTACCTCAAATAGATACCTCAAATTTACCATCACTGTAACAAAAAGCAGTTTGTTCAGTCATGGGTATTGCCAAAAGCAGGGACTCACTTTTCTTGACCTGGAGAAATCTCTTATTCCTTGCTAATCATGCTGGAATCAAGTAGGAAAGATCTTGCCCTTCCCTTTATGTTGTACAGTTGGCTTCACCACACAAAGTTAAGTCACAGCACACAATTTATCTATCTTTAACAACAACAAAAAGGCTTATTTTTAATGCATTTACCCTTGATTGGTACCGATTTGTATCCATCAAATGAAATGCCAGTTCCTGGTGGTAGAAGACTTTATTTAGAGGAGGGAAAAGAAACTCATTGATGTTTCAAACTTAAATGAAATGCATTGAAGAACAATACTGGCTTAAAGATCAGTTTGCTTACAGAAACCACTGGTTTTCTTGAGGGCAGCTACTGCTCCTCCTCTGCTGAAAGACTGATAGAGCTGCTCAAAACTGTTTCTCTTACATGCAAATTTCAAGAGCTTTCACTGGCATAACTTTGAACAAATAAAAAAAACCAAACAAACCTGTACAAAAATCCTGTATACAGTTTGAGGCCACAACCTACTGCTTTTCAGTTTTCTAACACAATTCCTTTAGTAGTAGTAGTTGATGCCTACACGAGTCTGTATATAAACCTGATTTTTTGTAGTTTTATCCAAAACAGTAGTCTTCAATAACCACGGCCATCCAAACAAGCCTTCACTTGAAGAAAGAACAGCCTTGGTGTTAAGTTGCTGTAGGCAGCTCCAGAGGAGACTGTTTGGACTCACAGTGTCGTGTCAAGAACCTCCTGCCAGCCTTTTTGTAAATATTAGCGCTGCCGTGTTTCCTAAGGAGATCCAATGCCTGTTCGTGTAGTTCGGGAGGGCACTGTGATCCAGCATGAAGGAGTACAAGGCAGCACTCCAGCACATCGGGGAATGGGAAGACCTGCAAAAAAAGGAAATGTGAGTGAGGATGTCTACTCTTTCAATTATAATTTTTCAACTAAACATATTCAGGCAGCCAGCTCTCTCAACAGACTGCTTTACAGTATCTTTGGAACAGAGAGTCACGAGTCGGATGCATTTCTTCTTCTTCTTCCAGTGCATCAGCTCATGTTCAACCAAGTTTGCCCCCTCTTGTATAATCACCATGATTACCTTTAGTTATATTACAGGCTGGAGAACAGAGGGGATGAGACAGGCTAGGAAACATTGTTTTCAAACACGCGATGTGTAGTTTCTACAGTTCCTAATCTACAAAGGCCATTTTATACCTTAAATTCCTGATTTCGCTGTTTATCAAAAGTGGTTTTGCATGCATAATTGTAAGTAGCAAATACTTTTAAAATGCATGGGACAGATCAATACAGAATATCCCACTGAGTTCTCCCATGCTTTATCTACGCTTTCCCACTGCACAGAGAAAGCTATGCTTGAAACAAAAATATCACCCTGATGCCACGTGTCAGTTCTCTCTCAAAATTGCCATGGGATCACCAAGAAAGTCACTGTTCCTTACTTTCTGTATGAAAGGAACTCTGTGATGAGGCTGCCCTTACAAAAAGACTGTCTCTTTTCAGAACCACAGTGCCCCTTCTGAAAACTTACCTTTAAATTATCTGGAAATTCTGCTAGTTTCTGCTTTGCTTTTAGAAGCTGCTTTGTTAGCTCAGGTAGTGTAATTGGTTCCTTTACTTCATCTTTACTGTCAAGAAAAGAGCAGGTGTCATGAGTAACTGTTTTGCTTAAATGACTGCATAGCCTCTCTCCTGTACGGGGAGCACAGGAGAGAGTTGGACAAGTGTTAACACGCTCTAGCTCATCCTTGCCAAAGTCCCAAATAATTGTTCAACAAAGAGACAGACCTCTTAGATCATGCTTGTCCTTTTCATTATCCTCCCTTTTTCAAGCTGCGCTGTTTATTTACCATACCAACACACCACACCCTCTGCATCAGGAAGTTATTCAGCTCTAGTTAAGTTTATGCACGTGGCAGTTCAGCCCCAGGGAAATGCAAGACTTTCGAGGTGTATGTTGAAGTGTCCCTGGGTGACATGCTTGAGATTAGAGGCAAACCCAAGAAAATTGCTGCACAAGCACACAAAAAACCCAATGCTTTTCAATCCATTCGTTCATGTTCTGAAGCTTACCAATTCATCCGTTTGCTGTCAGAGCATGGTTTGTCCGATTCAGTCTCTGAAATCTGCTGCAGGTTGCTTTCCTGGGTGTTTCCATTTGTGTTTTCCTGAAGCTTGTTCCTCTGCTGCTGATGCTGGTGGATCATATCTGCTAAAATCTGCTGGACCTCAGCTATATCTCTCTGGGTGTTTTGTAAAGCAGCAATCTCTTCCGAAAGAAGCACTTTGCAGCCATTCAGTTTTGTCTGACTGTCTGCCAAATCGACTAAGCTAGTTCTTGAGTCGCTTGTTGTCTCACACCTACGAACTTCATTTGTATTGCAGAGGTTTTCATCCATCTCAACTGCAGTTTGATCAGGAGTTTCTTCAGAGGAGGACTGACCTGAAACGTAACTCTTCTCAAGAGCTGTCCGCTCGCTGGGATGCAGCACAGGATCCAAGACAGCCTTTTGCAAGGCAAGGGAGTCTTTGGGTGGGTTCCACCACAGGTCGTACAGCAGTCCGTAAGCCACAAAGCCCTCTAAACTTCTGCAAGCGTCCATGCTCTGAGAATTTGTGCTGTCCAGTTTGTGTCTCAGGTTATCGCAACCTAATAATGAAAAAAAGGATTACAAATAGCTTATAGAGGTTTCCAAAGAAAAAGACCAGATCTGGTAGATGAACAGCTATCTTGGAGACTCAAACCAGAAATTTACTCGGATACTGGCAGAGTGGTGCAGAAAGCAGAAAAGCAAAGGCAGACCCCTTTGGCATCTTTTTAAACACACTACTCTGTTCTAGCTAGCATGAGACTGCACGTTATCATCTACAGTAAACTTCCTTGGTCCTGAGCTGCATACCAAGATATTCACATGATCAAGAGCCGCAAAATCAACGTATTGCATACTCTGCAGAGAATGAAGTAAGGGCAGGTTGGAGTGATTTTTAACTATGAGATGAACACAGCTTTCCAATGTCCCCATCTCCCTTATAGAACAGAGTTTGCTCAGTTTATTACATCACCCACACCAGCTGACAGTGCTGAGCTTCCTTCCGCAGTCGGGAATTCTGGTCACCCAACGGCCCTTGCACTAGCCAAATTCCACAGGGTTCCATTATATATGGGTACGTCTTGCTCCTTCCATACATTATTAAGCCAAGTAATATTAATGGACACACAGCTGTGATTACAAGGAAGATTGCCCTATCTGCCTGTGCCAGGAGATACACAAGAAGAGACATACCTTCAGGAAGGATGATACTGCAGATCTCTTGCATCAGAGTGAAATTGCCAGCATCGTAACTGCGGGTCACAGCTCCCAGAATATTTTTCACTGCCTCATCCCAGGTAGCGGTCTGATAGCTCAGGGCTGCAAGGGTCAGGTCATGGGAGATATGGAAAAGCACCTACAGGAAGCACCAAAAAACACGTGTAACTGTAAAAGCAGCAGCTGTGCTTGCGTGTGTCCTACCAAGCAGAGGAAACGTGGGAGCACACCAAAGGTCAGCGACTCACTGTGGTCAGAGAGAAGAGCTGCAGGAGCACCAGTCTATGAGCACACCTTCTGAGCTCCAGGGTATTTTAACAACAAGCAGCCCCGCCTCTCCTAACAGTTCAACACAACCCCCTGAATCACTGCTGAGACTACTCAGCTACGCCAATCACTCCTACCCAGCCAGCACATCTCGATGATCTCAGTGCTCATCACTGACACCGTATGTCAGTTCTTAACCTGCGCAGAAACAAATGCAAAACCAAATCGGTGGCTACACAAGCGGTCCCAGCTGCCTATCATCTGCTTCTCCCAGACTATAACCTCATCCTGCAGCACGGTGCAGGCATCAGTCCCCTGGGAATGGCTGGCACAACACCACGAAGTGGCTGCGTTTTATTGCGTATGCGATAGTAAGGCTTAGTGTGTACACAGATCTAAATCCATTTACCTGCTTTGGGTGTGTGTTGCTGGTAGAAGGAGGATGGTCAATACTGTGCAGCTGCTCCCATGCACATGTGGCTTGTTCGGTGGTGCCCATGCCCAGTATATTCTGCCACACTTCTATCACCATGTCAAAAAACGAGGCCTCTCTGTTCAGCTCCCAGCTGTGGTAACAGGGAGGCACGGGGCTCTTTCGGTCACAGGGATTTCTTTCACTAAGGCACTTGCAAAGCAGTTCATTAAGGCAGAAAACAAGTCTTTGTCCCTTTAACAAAAGAAAAGAAAAAAAAAGAGCACTGAGACGCTGTTAAAAGCAAAACAATCCCTTACTGGCCACAGCAGGTAGACAAATTTAAGAACATCATGGCCAGTAGCGGCTTGTTGGTGATAGACTGTTCCACAACTGTAGCAACTGAAGAACAATGCTGATAGAGACTCTAAGGTCAGAAGGAAACCTCAGCACAAGCTAAGCTACCCTTCTGCTTCTCAGTCTGCACAAAAATGGACTTCTGGATTAAGACTCCAGCAGATGGACTTAACAGTTCGCTCATTTGTTCCTTTAATGCAAACAGCGAATACTTTCCTTCACTTTTTTCTTCTTATGATCAGTATTACATACTTTAAAAAAAATCCCACTTTTCTCAACTACCTCTCATATAACTAAGAAGCACAGAGCCTACGTGCCTCCCCACCCTGGGCCCTTTGCCTCTGCAAAGGCACATGCTTTTTCATAGGGTCACTGCAATAAACTTCTAAGAAAGTATTTTGAGGCAAAACCAGCTTAAAGGTTGACCTGTGGACTATTAACATATGGGAAGTGGTGCCAAGTCAATCTGGAGAGAGACAATGCCAAAGAAAGCAGAAAGGAAACAACCAGACTCACAAATAAAGTTTTATGTTGCTGAAGGACTTCCTGAGCTGCCACCCAGTTCCTGGATAACAGCAGGTCTTGGGCACATCTGAAAGACAAACTTGCTGACAACTCCTCCTCTCCAGATATCAGTGCAAGCTCCGCAGCAGTTTTAAGGGATGTCACATCCCCCTTTTTTGCCAACACTTTAACTGCATCATAGGGTGAGGAAGCCCCCAAATAACTGAAAAGAGAGAAAAGCAAATTGACTTAATTAGTACTAAAATACCATTTTTATATTGTAATGCAACACAATAGCACAAACATACAAATGAAGATGTTCTCAGAGCTCTCATCACTTTGCCTTACCAGAGTTTACTATAGACATCTGGGACGTGATCTGACGCAAAGCTACAACGGGAAAGTCACACAGCCTAATAATCTGGACTGAAATCTGGAGTGAAACCTTTGGTGGTGTGCATACCATGCATGGCTTGGATGAGAAACAGAAATAAATAGATTCAAGAGAGAAAGGTTATATGCAGTAGTTTATCCCTACTGCATTTCTCTGGATTTCATCTAAATCCTTTCACGAACGTGAACACCCTCAAAAATGCCAGAACTGAAATCAGCATCAAGCAAAGGACAGTATTCCAGCCAAAATATTTCAAGCATCATTAGTAATTTTGGCAGTCATAAATTTGAAACACACTAGTTGGGGGAGGATAACCCAGTGATTAGGATATTAGCTAAGGCCTCAAGAAACTCAAGATGAACTGTGGCACTGCACATTTCCAGTGGAAAGGTTGGAAACATCATACAGTCTTTTCATATACATCTTAATCTTAGTCTTGTGCTAGTTTTCAAAAACTTCCAGTAATGTCTATGGAAGGAGATGGCTCTACTGTAGTATGGCATTTGGACCTTCTGCTCTGAACTGCCCTCTGGAGCTTCTAGAGGGAGTCCAGTGAGATTGGGCTCAGAAAGGACCTTAGACAAATAATGACCAGACAGACCAGTTAACAGATTTCAGCTGCTACAAAACAACGAACCTTCTTTGTTTCAGGCATGGAACCAATTCTGTCTTCCCAGTAATACTCACCATTTGGCGGCCATAGAGTAATGACCATCTTTCTCTAACAGAGCTGCCCAACTGGTGTAAAGGTCCCTCAGAATTGGATCTTCTGGTCGCAACCTGGCCTTAGCAATTACAATTGCTTCCCTAATGCACATAAGGGAAACCAGATAGAAAAGTCAATTGACTGTGTACAAAAAGTGAACCAAAATGTCAGATCTACCCCACTAGAAAACAAGAGCAAATCCTAAACAAATATACAGCAACCTGTAAAAATGGTTCACTTTCAGGAGTTCAACAGCCTCATACACCTTGTGGATGGACAGGAGGTGGGAGGCAGCCTTCACATACTGCTCCTGAAAACACAGCTGCTTCGCAAAAGCTTCTACTGTCCAAACCCAGGCCTGATATCCAACTGCAAAAGAGAAGGCAACACAATTGGAGACAAAGTTTTAAAACTGGAAGAATTCCCAGGGCATGACATCATCACTGGTTTCTTCAACATGTACCCCTTCTCTGCTCCACATTAGTTTCTTGGTTTTTAACAACCCTAATACAAATCACTGAGGCAATGAAACAGGGCAAAGCTAGGGCTTAGACATGACTGTAGGACTTAGACATGACTGTAGGACTTCATTGGCAGTAAAATAACTTAAAAGCGCATTAAACCAACAGCAAGCCAGAAGGACTGCTACATATTGCAAAGTACCAACTTTGTGCTTGGAAGGATGGGCCTGCTCCTTCAGGAAGTGGCAAAGGAAACCCATCTATTTCCTGCTATCCCAACCTAAGGGTGCTGGTGGAAACATCCAGATTTTTGTCATAAATAGGATATGTTTTGTGTTTTGATTTTTGTTATCAGACAGTTAAAGAAGTGATTTCCTTCCAGTCTGGGACAATCATGAGTTTCCAATCCAAAACAATCGGAATGAGGCCACCCTTGGCAGCTAATTCCATCTGCTTATCTGTTACCAGAACAAACATACCCATGGGGGACATTGCTACCAGCTGGTCTGTTAGCTCTCCCCTCTCAGCAGCTGCCTGGAGGACACCCTTCATATCTCCTTTCCACAACATGAGCTGCTGAAAGAGCTCTGGATGCCCATTCTCCAAGTGATGTTTTCCTGTTGGAAGCAAACACACTTCCTATCAGCGTAAGTGCAATAGCATTATTTGCCATAGTAAATTAACTTGGCAAAAGTGAGATTATTCAAGCATAAGGTATTGCAAGTTTGCATCTAAAAGCTGTAAAAACTATTTGGGAAGAATGTGGTCTTCTCACACAGACCTGCATTCGTTAGCCCATACTTTAATCCACAGTAAAGAAAATTCAGGCATTTTTCCCCATTTGTTTTCTCCTTGAACGTAACAGTTACAATGAACATACTGTCAAAGTGGATTAATTATTCCACTCACCTTCCATATCGATCATCTTGTGCAGAGAAGCCCTGTCTGTGAACAGCCCCAAGTGGACGCGATCCTTGAGATCAGGGGTCACATCTTCATTACTATCTAAACCAGGTGAAAAAGAATGAGTATTTTAGGATTTGGTACAACACTGGGAACTGGGACCTGCCAAGTCACTGTACCACTCCATTACACTCAACAGTTGGCAAATACTTATGTCGCCTACTTTCCTTCCTGTATAGTGGATTGAACAATTTGCAGACGAACACTTAGAACTTAGATGTAAGTTTGATTAGAAGGACCATGTTTGTGCAGAACATTTATTCTAAATCAAACAGCACGTTTCTTTGCATGCTCTAAGGAACAATACTGTAAGAATACAAACATCTCCCTCATGGCTTATTTTCTCCGGCCCGTATTATACTTCTGAAGGTGAAAAACACTTTGTGCATAGGGAGACAATTCTACCCTACCTCCATGACATGGCCACTCAACACCTGTCTGGAGTGGCTACAGAGTGCTGAAGCACTGCAAGTTAGGCAAGAGACCACAACTAGTCACACACTTTGATAAAGGTAAGGATTTTAAAAAAAATAATGCTTAGTGGTCAAAGTCAAGCCCTTGGACACATCCTTTAGAGCACCTACCCTCTAAGTATTTTAGTTTTAGACTGATACCTTTGGTTTTCAGACATGTAGCCAGTGTCAAGCAGTCCTGATGCAATTCATCTTTTGATCTGTGATCCATGAATGTGCTGAAGGGTAGAATAGAACGAGGCTTCCTCTTCTTCAGAGAGGCATCAGAAGCTGAAAAATCAGACACATTTTAGTCATTGCTGCACAGTTCCGAGTCTCCTACAGCACAACTCTCCAATGTATTCCCAAACCCCCTCTTCCTCACACAGGAAAACAAAAATCAGATGCTCAAGTGCCACGTGTTATCTCTACTGTGACAACTCTGACTTTTGAATACTGATCACTTCTCGTGTATTTTTCTGACCATCTTGCCTGGAATGAAACTAGCAACTCAAAGGCAATATCCAAGCCCACATTAAATGACTACTCAATTGCCCTGACAAGCAGGGCAAATAAAAGCAGCAGCAACTTAAAACGTTTAAGATATTTAAAAGGCACACTCTTCTTTCTCTGGCAGATATTTGTGTGTCACATTAGGAAGATAAGCTGCAGGCAAACAGAAGCCTAGAATGAGGAACTCTGCCTTGATGCGGGACTGTTAAAAGTCCCCGAAACATACTAACTTGGTTTCTCTTTAGGTAGATCCTTTTTCACAGGAGTGGCTTTCTGGGTCACGAAAGGCTTTGGCAAACTGAATGAAGAATAATCACATGCAGATGAAGATGTATCCTTGGACACTGTGGAGTTAAGTGATAAAAAAGGAAAATCAATACATAGAAAAGCCCATAGCAGAATACTTGACATACTGACATTCTATTACATTAATTTCAAAATATACAGAAACCAAGCTTTGCTTTGCCATAGAACTTAATCGCTTTTTAGGGAAAGGAAATATTAAGAAAACATTACAGAACTGTCAGAAAGATAAATAAGATGTCAACAGACATTAATGAAGGTCCACCAGTATTGTAAGATTTATCACCAGAAGGCAAAACTGATCAAAAATGACATTGTTTCAAGCCAAACACAGTAACTTTGTTTGTTATGCCAGAATAATCTTATTTAAAGACAGTTAGTCCTAAAGCAGTTCAGAAAATTATGAAAGGCATCCCAGAACTGTATTTCATTCAAGTGACTGTTTCAATAAAACTGTACTATGAGAAAATCTGCATGAAAATATTAAACTTGGTGATGTGCTGAGTGCTAAGCAGTCTGGGAACCATTGAACCGAGAAGATTTGATTATTACCAGTCATGGAGACTTTATCAGGCAGCTCTGCCTCCTGAGCTTCTTTTTCTCCTTCGTGGTCCGACACTCCATTTTCCTCTAGCAACGTTTCCTTCACGCTCTCATCTCCGTTAACGGCATCACTTAGATCCTGCTTGGCTGGACTCTTTCCTATAGGCTTTTTTTTCTTCTTGGTTTTGACTTTTGGTTGCATACTTCTTTTTTTCTCTAATTCTATACTCTTTTTGCCTGTAAAAGGTTGCAAAAGTTATCCTGATATTATCTGTAGAGATTTTTAGTGTATTAGCTGTCTGTCTCTCAAGATCAACATTTAGTTTCCAAATACAACTCAGCTTAAACCTAGACACAGTTTATTCCTGAGGAGGTAGCAGGCAGATTTGGAATTCAGCATAAGACCTTAGCATACCATTTCAACGTGGCAACCCTCTACTTCCCAGCTCCAACATCATCTTCAGGAAAGGATCTTCTGCTTGAATATACCTACCCTGGGGAGGCCGTGTATGCTCCTGCTTTGAGATGTGCCATTTGTGAACAGAAAAATCATCTGCTCCGGTATAAACACAATCTGAATCCACTGGTGACCACTGGACACTCAGTAGCCGGCCCTGGTGCCCTCGGTAGTTGCAGAGTGGCTCTTCCTTCATAACATCCCATACCTTATAAACAAGAAAGAAATCCAATTAATCAGAAAGTCTCATCTTCCCCTAATGCTCTGCATTTTCTCTTCAGTTATTTGCACTTGTAGGAGCTTTTGTTTTAGGGTGTTTGCACAGACATTTCAAATATGAACATGCAAATACAGAAAATTCAGGGCTTCCTTTGTTTGCATCGATACATTTGCATAACATCTTTCTTTTTTAAGGACTCAAAAGTGCCAATACGAAAATGATAATGACTGGACTTACAAATCAACTCATAAGTTGCAAAAACATACGGATACCTGCATATTAGGTATCCAGAACCAGGAGATGGTTACCAAGGGTAAATATGCCATACTTCAGCAGTTCATCTCACAAAAGCAGCTTTGCTGTTTAGTCAGCTTGGTTCTAAAACACTGCAGAATGGATAATTTGAAACTAAAAGAAATATAATCCTGAGTGGTTGTGGAGCAATACCTGTGCAGTGCCATCATAGCAAGCAGAGACCAATCTTCCCTCATGGTGGGGGCTCCAAGAAAGACTTGTGATTTTAGCTGTGTGCCCAGCCAGGGTTCGAAAAGGCTCTGTTATTGTCAAAGGACTTTCTGAAGTGCTCTCTGAAAGAAAAAAAGAAAAGGATCAAGTATGGCCAGCAAGATAAACTGGGAGTAAACCACACAAAGATGCCAAGAATTGGAATATAATCTGCAAGCTGTTACCTACAACGCTCTTCAGATTATGCACATAAATAGTGGCATTGATTGAGCCTGAAGCTATCAAGTAACTCAGGTCTGGCTGGCTCCCATGCTCATGATGCCAACGAATGGCGTTAATCAGTTTATGATGTTGCTGTACAGTGCAGAGCAACTTCAAGCTTGGTGCCTGAAATATTTCAATTGACCTGAAAGGCAAGAACAGAAGTGTAAGAAATCCAGTAGTCAGTGAAAACGGGGAATTTTTTGTTATCCTGCATGAGCAGTATTACAGAACATGAAATAGAGTAGCTAAATGAGTTTTTCCCTTCTGGATTCAACTCAAACCCTCGTTTAGTGCATTAGCAAAAGCGTGTTTCAACCATGAGTGTATCCTTGAAAAATAATTTAACATAATGATGTGGATTCTTCACGCCAAGAGCGGCTAAACTAAATAACAGCAAGGAATGCTGTATTATCACAATCCAAATACATCGGCAGTGAAAGAACAGATACAAACCAAGGCAACAAAAAGTTCTTTTGCTTCACTATGGTGATTCTAGTCAAGATGAGCACATATACCACCTTAACCTACAAGTGTAACATACCCATCTTCATTGCCAAGAGCCAAGAGTTTGCCATCTGGTTTCCAGCTGATCTCTGTACGTGCAGGCAGTTTGTGCTGTAGAGAGAAGACACGAGTATTAACAAGACCTCTTAAATCTCTCTCGCATACATTCAACAGAGCAAGACTGGCAACTGGACAGAGCTGCAATTAGTCTGCAAAATGAAAGTCACAAAAGGGTCCATTGTTTTTGTAGCAGTGACATAAGCTTGAGCAATTAAGACAGACTGAATGAACTGATGCAAGAACCAGTGATTATTTTTATCAGTTCAGTGAAATGTCTCACAGGAAGTTTGTCTGGATTACAGTAAGACCTTCACCTCCTTATGCTCCTTGGAAACCCCAAACATTGCAAGCAAATTCTATCGTATTTCAAAAGAAATCAAAGTTTACTTGTAATTATTTCTGTTCTTTCTAATTCAGACAAAAGCTACTTACAATTTAAAATTTAGGTGCCTAAAAATCATCGTTTCATTGCCTGTGACATCAGACTCAATCCCCAGCGAGTCTTCCACTCAAGGAAGAAGCCAAAACCCAGCTGATATATATCAGCATAGTTTGAGTGACTTCAGTCGACTTATGCTGACTTAAAGCAACCGAAGATCCAGCCCGCGTCACCTATTTTGTACTTTCAACTAAGACATGACTGATCACACTTGAGAACATTATGGTCAGTTACCACTAACCACTCTGCATTAGTTGTAGTGTACATGGAAAGACTCCTGCAAAATCATGACTGCTTTTACTGCAAAATTTATTTAAAAAAGAAAAAGTTAACGTTTGAAAGAAGAGAACTAGAGAAGCTGAGGTAGTTAACTCATGCATGCTCACCACGTGATCTAAGCTATGAAATTATTCAGGGTATTACTTCAAGTGCTTTTAAACTGGAAAGCTCTGTATGAACTAATTATTTTAAACAGCCACACAGAGCTTTAAAACCAAACTCTATACTTCAATTTAACTTTTCTGGTTAAGTAAATTACACAGTAGAAAATTAAGTAACTGATGCCAGGAACAGATGTGCCGTGTTGACATTGGGGGGGGGGGGGGTGGGGGAAAGAGACCCTTTTTCACAGGCAAACACATAAACTGTTTCAATAGTTTGAGTCAATAAATGTCTCTGAAGTTCATCTGTGGAGACTGCAGGTTTCAAATTTTTTATTTGTTACAAATACATCATGAAGGCAAAATCAGAAACCTACAACTACAAGGCCATAGAAACTATGACATGGTTAACACAAACCCATAAAAACCCCTCAAAATCATACTCACTTTGATTGAATTAGTGTCTCGGATGACTTTGTTGATGTCATTTGCCTCTCCATTAAGCTTCCAGGGGTTGTGTTGAAAAACAATACCTTCTCCAGCACAACTATATAAAGTTACAGGGGGCTGTTCACCTTCTCCCTCTATCCAACAGAGAAAAAAAACCCCTAAATATATTACGTTCTTCATCAGTCTTCCCAGAAGTAATCACTTTAACAGGCTATATACACGCTTCAATTGCCTGTGATCCAGCAGCAAGAAATTCTCACCATACGATCCTCTGAAAGGACCTCTCACTTCTACCAACAGATCTCTCCATAGCACTATCACTGCAAGCATTAAAATTACCTTTAAAGTTTGGGCCTTAAAAAAATTCAAATTGTGTAAGAAGAGCTAATGGAGCTGTAATATTTAGTTCAACTAGCAGAAACATAATTCTGGAGCTAAGGAGCACATATTTGATCTGACACAGTTACTGCAGGAAGCCTGTGCAGACAGTTACTGGTCTGTAATACCCTGAAGTAAGCACAGAGGTGTGGTACGCTACTCCCATCTATTTCCTGAAGCTACTAGAATTCAAAAACTAAGAGACATTGTTTTGCTCCCTTGCAGAAATATTAATAATTCCTCAAGCAGAATGCATTCTTAGCTGCTAGAAAGAATTGCTACCAAGCAAGTGGGGCTCCTTTTCCTAAGAAGGGAGGGCGTATCAACTTCGTGGCACCTGTGTGCTCTGCATGGATATTCTACTTTGTCACAAGGCGCTGGAAGACTCACCAGAAGACAGAGGAGGAGTTGGAGGCCCCCAGGCTAATGCGTATACAGTCTTCTTGTGGTAAGTACTGGAGATCTGAGGTGGCTTATTCTTAGCACTGAGTGGGGAGATGAGGAAGCAGGGGCAGTCAGATTTCAGCAAAGTGGAAAAAAAAATAATTAAAAGCAACGCATTTCCAGTGGTGAAAACAGACACCATGTGGCATAACATGCTAAAGCAATGGCTCAGCCAAGTGCTCTCTAACTTCTGTAGGACACTACTAAAACTGTAACAAAACTGTCCTGATGACCTGTACCTGCATGTTGCTCTTCACTCTCTGAAAATGTCTTTCTGGCTAAAGCCTTCCTTGACTGATGTCCTCCCACAGATGACCTCTGGTCACGTGATTTGATTAAATTACCTTAGAAGCTAATTTAATCCTAGTCTTGTCCAACAGTAAAGATATACCTCAGGAAAGACCACACCACCCATGCATGGTAATATACCAGCAGGATCTGACACTAATGAATTTGAAAGCTACTTTCCTACCTGCTGGAGAAGGTGTCAAATATGCCAACTTTTCCATCATCTGTTCCAAAAGCCAAGCAGCCTTCCTTAGTTGGATGCCAGGATAACTGCAAGCAAAATAGAAAGAGACCCATAATGACACCAGCTACAGAAACTTTATTTCTACGTAATAAACAAAAGGAAAACATAGAAACCGATGAGCAAGCACCGTCCCTTGTACCAACCCTTCCAACTACAGCCACTCGATTTGATCACTCTGCTATGAGTATCAAAGTCTCTCCCTTACCAGCTATTGTGGGAGAAGATGAAAGGGACTAAAATCGTTAAAATGCTATTTCACATCTACATTACAGAATAGAAATGGAGAATATGGTAGAAAGGCGAGGAAACTTTTGGTGCAAACAAGAATAACTACCATGTTTTACTGCTGCCAGCAGTTTTACCAGTTCGTAGCCTCTCGGCAACTGCTGGTCAAACCCAAACTGAATACATCCACGTTGGGTTTTGTGCATGTCAAACTTCGTAGCAGAGCAAGGGAAAGCATGGATGAAGCAAGGAAAGATCACAAAGGAAAAAAAGTGAAAAATTAACTTAATAGCCAGCTGGATTTCAGCTGATTTTCACTAGATGCAATGCAACCATCTAAGGCTGTAAAAAGGTCTAAAAATGTCTTGCCAGATTCTGAAATGTATCGTATACTAAAAGAATTGAGTCCATCGAGTGGCTTTATATATTTTCAGTTGGGAAAAACCTTCTTCAGAGTGAGAGAGAAAACTATGGAGTGAAAAGAGAAGAGACAAAGTAAAAAAAAAAAGGGAATCAAAAGAACACTTACTGCTGTAACTTTGGACTTTATGCTTTGCCAGAAGGTTTTAACATCATAAATGTTGTTCATGGACAAAGTATTCCACACCCGGATCATGCTGTCTCCAACACCAATGGCAAGACAGCCTGTGTCCACAGGGGAGAAGGCAAGGCTATAGACAAACCCCCCAAGCGAGGGCATGGTCCAGCTACAGTCAAGAATTGATAGGTCCCAGCACTTCACCTGAAGAATATTTAAAGAATGGTTAAATGCAGAGTGACTGGTATGACAAGGAAAAACAAAGCATGAGTGTGGTAAAGAATCAAAGGGTTAAATTCAACGCTTGACGTAGTATGTGATCTACACCTAGAGGATTACATGTCACAGTCAGGGCTGCGATAGTTGGAAGACTGCAATGGAATGGACAAAATGACTATATTTTAATACTACGGTCCTCTTCTAACTTCAAAACAGGAAGCCCATTGCTGCCTGTAAAAGGCAGAAAGTTAAAAAAATAAAATAAAATTAATAGATGGTCTAGTTTGCACAAG
The DNA here is from genome assembly GCA_017639485.1 of Pluvialis apricaria. NCBI lineage: Eukaryota > Metazoa > Chordata > Aves > Charadriiformes > Charadriidae > Pluvialis > Pluvialis apricaria. Next base: position 8,639,104 of record CM030019.1, read on the forward strand.
TAAATGATTTTAAGAAGGAAACCCAGGCCTTTTTAAAATGAAACATACAGCAGAAAGACATGGTAAACTCCTTTTAATAAGTGCTAACCATTCAAGTCCAGAATGTCATAATCATTCACTCCCCCATTGTAAGAGCTTGAGCTTATAAACTAACAAAAATATACACAACCTGTGCGCACAACATGTTATAAAATGCTGCAATAAACCCACTTTAAGGGAAAATTTGTGGCCCTAAAAGGAGTAGCTGCAGTCAAAACTGTATAGGTACAGCTATTTTTATGTTAATTTTATAAACTGTTCTTACATCTCTGTCCATTGAAATGGAAAAAAGGAGCTCTTTGTCTTGGCGCTTCACAGAACTCAGATTGAACACAATACGGGAGTGATTTTGTCCTTCTGAAGATCCTAGAAGAGTCCACTTGCGTTTTCCAGATTGGGTCAAATCCCAGAGCAGCAATTCTCCTCTGCAAAATTTAAAGCATGTACTTCACTGTTCACTTCGAAAGAATAATATCGGCTATATTACATGTGCAAGAGTAATACAGCCACACACACATCCACTGCATGTGCCTATACGCAGATACACACACAAACACCACCTTACAAATATCCATAGTTAACCACGCTGAAAACTGACATGTCATTTTTCTCCCATTAGAGGGACAAGGCATTAGCAGTAAATATTCAGTGAGATTATCAGACAAATTATGGGATAAATAGTAGTTTTCTACTCCTGAACTCCCACTTTAACTCTTGGCCTATCTTCCCTCCACTTACACTGGGAAGGAAGGGGGTGTCCAAGTTTCCTACCCAGTTCTTCCTTAAGTCTTAATCTGCAGTTTGTGATGGTAGCCAGGCTGCTGTGTGCCCTCCTTACCCAAAAGAGCTGGATACAATTTCTGTGGAACGACCAGAAGGCCAGTGAACAGTAAGCCAAATGCGCTCTTTAACAGCAGGATCAATGGCTCCACCTCTTCTCTTCGTGGGTGGCAACTTCAAAGTCATTACACCTACGGAACAAAGAGGGATCATCTAGACCTAGTAGATCAAAATTCTCTGAGGGAAAAAGAAGTCCTGTGAATCTGAAGCTTTAAGTACGCTCCCTATGCTTTAAACTATCAAGTTAGCAAATGAAGGCTGCAGTTAGACAATAATTCTTCCACCATATTGTTACTGTTTATCTCAGGTTATTAATCTTACTTACTTCTGCCTCTAGTACAGCTCCATATTCGTATGGTCTGATCTTTGCTTCCCGAAGCCAGGTAACAGCCTTTCTTCATGGTTGTGTCCTGTGTCAGCTCCCCGTTTGGAACTTTGCCTTCCTCTGAAGGAACTACTGAATACCATTGAAGTCACGTTACTGTACTTTAAAATTCAAAGCTTTACGATAGTTAACTAAAAATATATTGATTCGTATCACATTATTGAACTTACTAGTTGCCTTTGCTTAGCCACTTACTGAATTTCTATAAGGAATTCAATTCTCTAGAAGGACATTTACATGAACTAAAACCCACTTCACAGACTATTAATCACTTCTACATACCTTGGAGCTCATCTTGCCAAGCAGGTAACCGTTGTTCACCAGGCACAGGGCACCAGGCCAGACAATGTATTTCATCGTCATGGCCTCTTAGCCGATGAAGTACTTCTTTTTTCCTGCTGATATCAATTATAACCACCATGCCATCCTTGTAGCTAAAACCAGAGATTGAAATTAATGAAGAGATTCTTGGATCCTTGTGGAATAATATCTGAGTTGATTTCCCAGCTCTTTACCAGGATCACTATCACCATATTACAGACAGAGAAACCAAATCACGAGTAGCAATGAGAGCAGCAGACTAACGGTCAATGCGAGCTACAACATAGCACTGCTGTACCTGCAGCTGCCTTTTCAAGATGTGCAACCACTATGTTTGGCTTCAAGAATGGGAGTAACTCATTAGTAATACAGCTTTCAGAGACTTAAAAAACAACAGTGGCTTTTATACAAGGAAAACTTTTCCCTTTAACACAAAAGCAAATTACTTTCATTCCTTCCCTCCTCTTGTGTCTGTTCTCCTTCAAGAGAACTATAATCAAGTCTAAAGGGCTTTCCTGTTCTGCTCTGTTCAATACAATCTTGGGTGTCTAAAGGATTGGAATTGCAGTAGTTGACAAAGGCGTAGAAAAACTAAAAAACTCTCTTCAGATGAAGTAACCTATAATGCAACAAACACCAGTGAAGTCAAATGAAAAAACAACAGTTTAAAGAAACTTCAGAGGTGCAAACCAAACCTGGACCCTTACACTGTTATGGATTTCTAGGTCTTGCGGGTCTACCAAATCTAACGTATTTCTAAATTATTGTATACCAGAAGAAAACAACAGCCACCAAACCCTCTTAAAAACAACCTTACAATTGTGTAACAAAAATTAACAACACGGTTCCTGCAGAAAAAGAATGGAAAACAAAACATAATGAATATTTACCCAATCGCCACCAGGTTTTCATGATGAGGAGAACAAGTGAGACAAAAAATTGTCCGAGGCTCTGGGAAGAACTGCTGGCTATCACTTCTGTTGTGCCAGTAACAAACAATTATACCTTTTTCATCACCGGATACAATCAGATCTTTCACAAGAGGTGACCAGTGCAATGCTGAGATTGCATTCTGAAGAAAAAGAATTGAGCACATTAAAAGCTGTCTTACCACCACCGAACACAGACTAACAGGCAGAAAATAATCTGCGAGTACACCCCAGCATCAGTTGAGTTTGTTCTGAAGTATTTCAGTTCTTTTAGGTTTTGGCATGATGGACACATTTGCCAATATGGTGTCCTGGCTGACAGTAACTGTTCAAATATATGTTCTTAGTCTGTCCTGTGTGGAAAAATAACTTGCTGAAAAGATTTTAAGTGAGCTGGGTTAAGCAGCAATGAGTACGCCCTGCGAGCATACTTGTTCACTGAGGCTTTGATGGTAATCAACAGCTTATTGAGGTGATGCAACAACGCTGCAGAGCTAAGGCTCGAACAAAAAGCTTGGCCAAAAGCATTCAACGGTTTTAGTTTCACTGGGTTTGAAACTCACCTTTGCTGAAGTAACATCACCCTCTTTTGTGTGCAAGACCTGCAAACGCCCACCCCGCCCTGCCAGTTCTTTCTGTGTAGCCCTCTCCGTCCCCGCAGCGGTGGCTCCCGGTGGGCACCCACCCTGGTGCGGGCTGCACTCCGCCACCGGAGCCCCTACCTGGTGCAGGCTGTACTCCGCCACCGGAGCCAGAGCCTCCGTGTCCCAAATTTGGACGCTCCCGTCGTCGGAGCTGCTGGCGCAGAGGCTGCTCTGCCCGGGGTAGTGGCAAAACGCGAACCCGGAGATCCTGTCCGTGTGCCCGATGAGCTCTCCTACACCGACAACAACAGACCCCCGTGAGCGCCCGCCGCCTTCCCAATCCCGCCCCCCACTCCCGGGGCCGCCGCTGCCTCCCCGACCCCCGGAGCTCCCCTGCCCGAGCGGCGCACGGCGGCTCCTGGCGGAGGGGCGGCCGGAGCGCCCCTATAAAAGGCCGGGGAGTCAGGGAGAGCCGCCGGCAGGCCCGGGGTCCCCGCAGGAGCGGGTCGTGGCGTTACCGTAAAACGCGGGTGCGGCGCCGGCGACATCCAGCAGGCAGATGCGGTGCCTCGCCGCGAAGCCGAAGAGGCGGCCATCGCTACTGGTGTCGCTGCAGCGGCTGCTGTACCAGTTGGGCGAGGCGGGCAGCACCCGCACCGCCGCCATCGCCCCGGGCCGCTCCGCTCCGCGCCGCCCCACGCTCCCCGCCAGGCCGCCGCGGGCGCTGCCGCCAAGCGCCGCGCACGCCGTCGCAAACCGCCGCAAACAAAGCCCATCACTACGCTTGCGCCGATAGCGCCTGCCGTCAAGTGAGGCGGGGAAGATGGCGGCGCGGTGGGCAATTAAGGCGGGTAAGTCTGAGGGGACGGAGCGGAGCGCTGGTTTTGGGAGCCCTCGCATGCTTTTTCTTTGTTCACCGTGGTGCTTTCTTGCAGGTAGTGCCTGGGCGTGCAGTCTGCTCGGCTGGGCGCGGCCGGAGAGGTGAGTCAGTCCTGGAGCAGGCCCGTCCCTCCGGCGCCCTGGGCAGCCGGCCTTGGGCCGCCTCGCTCGGGGGTTCCTCGGGGCTGGAGGCTCCCTGGGTCATTGGCTCGGTCTTCTTGCTGGCTTCTTACCCTGCCCCGCCGCTGTGGGAAACAGGTCTCTCCGTGTCTCTGTAATTTCCTTCTACGTACTTGGAGGTTGTAGCGGGATGGAGGTGTTTCTCTTTCTCTCCTGACCGCTTTTTGTTGGGCACTCAGATTACTTCTGACTTTATGGTGCAGGTCACAGTAACATAGTATCTGTTGCTTCCCTTTGCACTCTCCCCAGTCGTTGCTTTTCTGTACTTGCTGGTCTTTTCCCCTGTGCTTGGAGGAGTGTCAAAGTTGTGCTGGGAGGGTGTTGGTCACTGCTGACTGTGCCCCTGACTTCAGAAGAAAGGCCGATGTGGATTCTTTAAGTGAGCCTGTGGAATTGAACTGCAGAGACCTGTGTCACTGAAGGAAGAAGAAATAAGCTTGTGTTGCCTGTGCTTTGCTTACTGTCTTGCAGTTGAACAGAGTTACATGCTAATTGTTTGTTTTACTCAGTTCTTCTAGTCTGTATGTCTCCCACTTGCTGCTTATGCATGATTCTTTTTAGATAGATGCTCAGCTCTTTTCTTTCGTGTTCCCCTTGCTTACCTATATACTGTTGTATTTTGCTTACAATGTGTTTGTGTCCTCTTTCTTCTCCTAAAAGTATGATAAATAGAGTTGCTCTTCACATAAGGTTTGATTATCTTATGATAGAGAGAATGTAAGATTCCTTAGTTTGTCAAATGTATTAATATGTTCTGCTAATACCGGGAAGACAATCCTTAATTCATTACTGCTTAAGTTGTTAAATTGCAAAATATTCATGTGCTTGTCAAATATTTTCCTCTATTAATTGATGATATGTCTGATGTTGATGAATTGCGTTGTGTGAAACTTCTAAATATTAAGCCAATAAACTAGTTTTGGTAAATATCTGAAAAAATATTCCATAACATTTAAATTTGTGTCTTATGCTACCCCCTACTGATAGGATGTGAAAACTTAACAGTGTACAATGCCTTCTTGAAACTATATCAATGTGTTCTGTTTGCCAGTCATTTTTAAAATGCTTTGCACGGTTTGGCTACCCACACAAAGCCGTTCAAGCCTTAGAAAAACTTGCAATATCTGGTCTTGAAATTATCTGTTTCTTGTAGTTAAAAGCGGCTCCCCAGTACTGCTTTACCTAGTCAGCAGGGGGCAAAATGTAGCTTATTTTTTCTGAATCTGAGGTGAGCAAACTGACTGAAAACTAGGGGTTTTTTTGCTATCAGCTGCTATTGACTTGATTGCATTTTGAAAGTAGTTTGGAATAGCTTTCCTTTCAAATTTCAGAATGTTTATAAACTTCTAATACTTTGTTGATACTCAGTCCCTTGAAAAACTAAAAATTTTTACTGCTAAAAATGTTGTTAAATAAGCATTGACTAGTCTTGGAAAAGATACAAGTTGTTTGTGTGAGTAGTGAACCCTACATAAGAGCAAAGAGGTGGCTGTGTCTTTGTGTGATGATCTGGGGACACTTAATGTGGAATCTCATGCTATACCAATGTCACTTGTGGTTCATGGTTTGCTTTAGGAAGCCTGAGGCTGCTTCTTTAATTAAAAAGCCCTTTCAATGTAAACTATGGAGGACTTAAGCAATTTTACTTTGTGAGTAGTCAAATGTGTCAGTTTTCTTTATCAAGTCAGGTAAGTTCACAATTTTCCAGATAAAGTGCACAGGGACAAAGAACTCGTGTTCAGCAGCAAAGACTGTGGTCTTGTCTTGCAGGTGGCTAGCATCCGGTAGCCTTTTTCCTCTGTCATGCATCCACACAAGCACATCTCTGCAGAAATTTGGGAAGTGGGAGAAAAAGAACAGGATTGTTTATCCTCCGCAGTTGCCTGGAGAACCTCGCAGACCAGCTGTAAGGATACACCTGTGAATTTCCTTACCTGTTTGTTTAGCAACTTCAGAACAGATTGTCACTGTCTCTGCATGACTCCACAAAGCACTAGTTTGATAGCTTATTCATTTGTTGTTTAAGATTTTAGTCAGTTTGGCGTATCTATATTGTGAAAGGTAACATCACTTTGAATGTTTTCCATTTCAAAATTATATTGGAGCTTCAAGTTGCTTGCAGCTGATCACCTACCTAATGTGTGATGTGAACTGCAAACAAAGGTACCACCCTGTCTTTGTGGAAGCCTCTGAACTATGAGGAGGTAGAAGTTACCAAGGATTTATCAGTATAAGCTTCTTCAGTTTGTACTGACAGTAAATAACTGGAGAAGAATGTGATTGCATTGTTACCTCTGTGCACAAAGATATAAATGTAACTTTCCTTGCATAGTGGAACTGGTGGTGCCTGTTTTGATGTAGATACAGTACAGTGCACAGTCTTTTCATTTCTTAATTTCCCTGCATTATAGATTCTCTGAGGTCTGATAATGTGTTGCCTCTTGCTATGGCCTCCCCTTAATGAAACTATTCAGAGGTTGTTTTCTGTCATAGTGGTTGCTTTAAATGTTTGAGTCATGTGGCATATGACTGCAGGAAGTTTTTTGCTTAGGAAACCATTTCATGCAGTGGGGTTGTTTCTTCAGTGTGTTGCACAGTAAGTTGTGTTTTACTAAATTAGAAGCTGAAGCAAAGAATCTAAAATCCTTTTATCTGTGTGCTTGGTGTAGGGCCTTCTGCTCTCTGTTCAAGACAACTTTTGGAAAAGTCACTATAAGTAACATGGTCAATTTTTTAAATGCAGTCATAACAGATTAGTTTTTGATAACAGCAGGTTTATGCTTGTTTCTCCCTGTCCCCTCTTATTGATCGCTTTACAACTGGGAAGTACAGTTAAATTAAGACACTTGCTTCTGTTCGCATTTAAGTCGTGTGTGAAAACTAAATGTTGTGTATTTGGTCACTGAAGGGACTAATCAGTGCTGCTTTCTCTGCACTGCAGCCTGGGAGAATTTTAGGTGAATTCTTCAATATTTCCTCGCTCTCAAGAACTGGAATTCTGGAATTCCATTTTTGTAATTATTCTTCACTAGGAATTAATGTGTTGTGGCCTCTGTTAAGCATACTGCTCAGCAAAGTATTTGCATTTCAAATGGATAGGGTTTTTTGGATGTGTGCTTTTGTGAACTATGAATATTTATTGCTTCTGTGAACATTATGGCCTAGGACATAGAAATACATGCTGTGTACTGGGCTGACTAATGCAATGTATGTGAAAATGCAGTTATTGACCAGCTCGCTTATTAAATCAGTTTTGTATCTGTTAATAAAGAATGCCATCTTTTTCAAATTTGATGTTAAATTTTACTAGCTAGGTTTGGTCCCTATTGCTACAGTAATAATGTTAAATGGGTCTTTGGAGACAGCTCTTCATGCCCATCAAACTTGAAACCCTCTTCGCTTCTGAAGAGCTAATTAAGTTCCTGTTGGTAATATTGTTTAGTTGCTATCCCAGTAAGTTGACTTGACAGCAGAGTAATGTTTTTCATGCTAAATGGGCATGTCAATCTTAGACTCCTTAGACTGCTAAAGGGGGGGAGGAGGAAAGGAAAAGATGATGAAAAATCTTCTGGTTATCCTTTGCAGGGACTTCTGTTTATAACATTCTCATAAGGTTATATTGAAATCTTTCTCATGCTAGCTACCTTTTTTAATGCTTTCAATTTCAAATGTCAAAGGTATGCCTGATTTGGTATGTTCGTGGTATAGTAGGGGGAGTCATACTTATTTTATTCTGAGTAAGAAAATAGATTGTGGAGCAGATGTGTATGCTCCATTCTTGTTTTCACAGCAAAATTACTGATCCTCTAACTTTTCTTTGCGCCTAGGAAATATATCACTGTCGGAGGGAAATAAAATATAGCAAAGATAAGATGTGGTATCTGGCAAAGCTGGTAAGCAAAAAGTACTTTGTACTGTATTTGGTAGAACGCAGAACTTAATTGCTGTATTTGCCTTAACAGCTTAATTCAATCACAGTCTAATCAGCATCTTCATAATGGAATTCTCAAATATATGCCCAGGATCATACGCAGATTATGCACTGTGGAAGAATTTTTGTGTTGGTTTCTGCCTAGTAGTAAATGGCAAGGGGAACTTGGAATGATAGTAATGGGCTGTTCTTCTCTTGAAGCAAAAAATAATTGAATGCTTTATCAAGATTGACTCAATATTTAGCTCAGAAGTTCTGTATGTAAGATATTACATTGAAGAAATGGCAATTAAGGAAATAAGTCTTTTGATTTACCCTTTATAATGGCAAAATAATTTAAATAGTCTTCTGAATAAGAGAAGGGAAATATTTGTAATTGCAAAAGTTAACTTTAACACTTTGATTGCAGATAAAAGGAATGTCCATTGATCAGGCTCTTGCTCAGTTGGAATTTAGTGATAAAAAGGGAGCAAAGGTGATCAAAGAGGTATGTAGTAGTATTCTTTAACACTCCTAGTTTCAAGAAAACTTTAAAATAAATACCTATCACCAGAAGTTTGGAGATGTTTCTATTTCTGTGTTTTTCTGTGTTTCTATTAAGCCTGTCGGGAGCACATTCAAACAACATAATTTTGTAGTAATGTAGTGACTTACGAATATGCGGAGTTTACTTGTCATTACGCGCTAAAACAGCCAACACAATAAATTACATATGGGTGCCCTCTCTAACAATGCTCAGTGCTAAGTTCATGGTAAATAATGCAGAATCCTTGTCCCTAGCAGCTGCTACGTTTGTGTGCTTTGGTTCTTAAAATTGTAAGAGATAAAGGATATCAGGGAAAGGACTGCGTTCTGTAAAGGCATGAAAGCTTTTCATACACTGTAGATTTTTAGGAGTCTCAAATTACTTATTTTCTCAGCTGAAGCATTGATTTCTGGCTTAGTAATGACAAAGCAGTATCCTGTATTAGCTGAAAATACTGAATGGCCTAAGTTCGTTTGGCCACCTTGGAATTTGTTTCTAGTCTGGTGTCTAATTAGACAAAGGTCCATGGATGGAAGGCTGACAAATGCTGGTGGTAACCATCTTTTCCGCTCCCTTTCCTCTCAAAAAATGTAATAAAGCTGTCCTGAAGCTTTTCAGTCTGCGTGCAAAGAACATATGTAAAAGGTTTGTGTCTTTTAACAATTTTGATCTCTGTAGAATAGTTTTTCTGTAACTGACTTAAACTTGCAATTTCTTCCACGTTATCTAGAGATAAGAAATAGCATTGCTTAAATTCCTACTCAGTATTTCCATTTCTTTTCCTTTTGTTACAGGTTCTGTTAGAAGCTCAGGAAATGGCAGTAAGAAATCACAACGTGGAATTCAAATCAAATTTACATATAGGTACTTTTTTATCTTACTTTAGTGGAGAAAATTGTTATCCTACCCTATGGAAAAAGTTTTAATCTTAAGGTTTTGTTGCTTCAAATCAGCAGAAGTGGTTAGGGGATAGTTTCTAGTAAACTCATATTTACCAAAACATGATAGGCACGTGCTTTCAACATGCAGCAGAACTAAAGTTAGTGTGGTGGTTGAGCCTTCAACCATAGGTTTAGTATAGTTGGTGTCTGACCAGTGGCGTTCTGGAATCTGCTGGATGCATTGTTTTTAAGATGCATGCATCTTAAAGTGGAATTTCTGCTCCCTATGTGAACAGAAAGTCCTGAGGAGGAAGATGCTTGACATGATTATGAAAGACTAGACAACAAGAAGCAAACTGTTATTACTTTTTACTGTTGCCAGTAAACATAAATGCTGGAAGCTTTGTCTGTGGCTAGTACTGCTAGCTTTGCAGGATCGGAATCCAAACTTCTGTTAGAAACAGTATAAAAGTAAATGAATATTGACAGTAGACTTCTTTAAAACGGCTTTGTTATAGATGATTACAGGATAAGCTTGTAATAACTACAGCACTTTCTTGCTTAGAGAAATGTTTACTTGTAGGTGTTTTTAGGCCCAAAGAAAAAAATTCCCGTTTTGTCAAATATGGTATAAATGTTATTAAGCTGACCTCATAACTTTAAAGTAACCTGGATTGTAGAGCAGATTTGATTAGAATTCTTTGGAGCCTTCCAGGCCTCTGCCAGAAGAAGGTTTATCTGCTAGTGCAGGACTGGATTTGTAGATAATGAAAATATCTATGATGAATGCAATAAAGGGAGAAAGGAGGGAAAATGAAGTCTGTAAGACTTCTACAGGAGTTCATGAGACAAGCTACTAAAAAGCAATGGAATTAATACCACCTTCAGAAGAGCTATATAATCTAATAAGTGCTCAGTGTAGCTTCCTTTGGATTTGTCCTTTACTATATATTTTTCTTTGCATGCTTCCTAAATTCCCCTTTTTGGTGCTCCTGAAGAGTGTTAATTCAACTCACGGGTTCCTCTATAGCAGTAATTTGCTAAATGTAGTAGAAGAAAGACGGAGGAGCAAATCCTGAATAGAATTAACTTTTCCTGTGCAGTTGTGAAAGATACACTGGTAAGACAGTGTTTCAGTTGCAGATGTGTAGTAGTTTATTCTTGACTGAACAGTCTTCTCCCCCCCCCCCCCCCCCCCCCCGCCTTTTTCCTTCAGCTGAGTCAATGACGGGCAGAGGCCGCTATGTGAAGCGGATTCGTTACCATGGCAAAGGCATGTTTGGCATCATGAAAATCGTCAGGTGCCATTACTTTGTGAAGTTGGTGGAAGGTCCTCCTCCTCCTCCAGAGCCACCAAGGACTGGTTTTGACCAAGCAAAAGAATACGTGCAGCAGCTGCGAAGTAGAACCCTTGTTAATACACTGTGACAAACTTTTGTGACTGTATAGGTATATCTTGTTTGACAATGTAATTATATAAAAGAATAATTAAAATCATGTTTTACTTATCTTTGGTGCTGCTGGAGCTGGATGATGCAAGAATGATCATAGGCTTTTTTCTTATTTGTCAAGCAATAGGTACGGAAAAATCTTGGAAAAGGAGCAATAGATGTTACTTTTTGAGTTACTTGGACCACAGCATTCAGTCTCTACCCTGGACAATCGAATCTAGAATGTACAGTGCCATTATAAAGCTTGTAAGGAACTGTGGTTGTCCTCATACTCACACAGCTGTCTCTGTTACGTGTTGTTGGGTCTTTTATTGTAAAAATATGTGCTTGACAGTCAAGTTGCAAGATCAAGACTTGGACTAAAATTACTGAAATTTGACATCTTAAAGTAGCTACAACTGTGGAACAAAACAAGTAAAGATAATAGTTGAGTTTATCAGGCATCGATGTAAGGTTTCATTGTCTGGTCTGTAATGCTCTTGCCTTACAGCCTCTGTTATGCATCTTAAGCATTTTGTGTGGGAGTGGGGAATAAAAAAAAATTTAAAGTTCAGGTTTGAACAGAGTCGGTAGGTGGCAATGTTTAGTTTGTCAGAGTGGGAAGCGTCAGTAAAAACTTAAAGCATGTTGAAACTCCCTTGATTCTGACCATGGCATTAATAGTCTGCTATGTGCACGGAGTTCAGGCTCTGTGGAAGCTCAGTAGGGGTAACAGGCACAATATGGAGAAAAGCTTGTCTTGGTGAAGAGTGAACTAATTATTCTGTACTGTCTGGAAACAAATTGCTTTTGTAATGTTGAGGCAAGTAAAATGCTCCTTGGATTTAATATGGAATGGCTTGTTGCATACACAAATCAGGCTTTCAGTTCCCTGAAAACAATCCCATTTTTATCATTACTTCTTTGAACAGAAAAAGACTGAGGTCAGTAGAGGGAATCTCATTTCACCCAGTCAAGTTTACAAGTCAGATGCCAGAGATCATGAACATCAGCATAAAAAGAGAATGGGTAGTTGCTTGTTTATGCAAGTGTCTGATATTTAGACCTTTCTTTTCCATTCTGGGAACATTAGAATGGGAGATAGATTGCTTAGCTCATTTGGATCCTTTTACCACACCAGCTAGTGGTAGCCTCTTATAGGTGTTTGCTCTGATCAGTACTTGAGTGATGGCAAAGGGGTGGTTCCTATAAGGAAACAAATTCTCTTTGTTGTATTAATGAAAGTGACATACAGTTGTTTCTTTTGGCCACCAAGGAAACGGTCTCATGATGTTAGAGTGTTAGGGGATTGTGAAGTTACACAAGGAGTACGTGCCTAGCTCAATACCAGTAATGGGTACTTATTTGCACTTATTTTTTCTGCAGTGCACTTACAGATGCAGTACTTGCTTTAAAGCTGTGATTTAATAACTTTTGTCTGAAAGGTATGTTCCTGGTGTGTTTGAGGAACTGTTTCTGATGTACTATGATAAACAGCTGTGCTTTGCTCTGCCAGCTGCTGTTAAACTCATCTGTCATAATGAATCCCCTTCAAGTTGTAGCAAACTTGAATGACATAATCTTTTTGGGGGTCAATGACCTGGGAGAAGACTATGGAATTGCAAAATAAGCCAAGCTTAATAAGCACTTGTCATCAAAGCATGTAAAACCTGGCTTCTAGATATTTTATTCCAGTATCTATTTCTGCTGCATGCTGTACATTTTGCTTCGGATCCCTTCTGGACCTCCAGACAAGGTTGTATCCTTATAGATATCATTGCTCTAGTTATGAATCTGCAGGTAGGGGGAGAAGTGAGAATGTGACTGATGTCTTTTCTAGCTTCTTTATGACGCAGCAGGTGGCCCTGACACTCATTTAAACAAACAGGCCTGGGCTTTTAAAATTTTTCAGTTAAAAAGCAAGGTTGTTGCTTGTCACTGTTTTCTTTCTCAAAACAATGTCAGAAGACACTTTTTTTTTGACATGCTTTTCAGCATTCCTTGTATTCCCTGGTCCCCTTTTCTGCCTTCTTGAAGATGCATAACCCATAGTGGATCCTTCCGGTGGTAGCTAAGGAAGTTCCATAGCTGTGGCTGTAACGGCACAATGATGGGAGATTTGGTGAGATGAGGGGCTTCAACTGGCCCGATCCCTGCCTTTCACTGGTGGGACCGTAAGAGTGTCTGATGTGGTTTCTGTGATAAGTGCATCAGAACATTGGTATGGGAACCTGCCCGAGCCTTTTAAAAATTCAGTAAGATCTAGTGATTTATACTGTCAAGTTCTACATATAAATAAAAGTTGGGGGTTTTGATTCTACTGTGCTTTCTTCGTAATTAGTGCATCTACACCTCATTTAGATATTTTGATATGGATTCAGACAGAAAATTCCATGCTAACTGCAACAGGTTCTTTAGCAGGAGACCATTTATTACTGTGACCTCCAATAAAAGATCATTCTTAAATGATCTGTCACCAGAAGGGAGGGAGGAGAGGCACCTAGGCCTCTACTTGATGCTAATTTTATTAGTAACATCTGGGGGCACTGTAAACTCACCACTTGTGTATCTATGTGCTGATGTTACAGAAACTGGAGAAGGAGCAAGTACGCGTGAAGGTGTAGTAAGGCTTCAGGGAAATCTGAAGAGAGCAGAACTGTGAGCTGTGCTCAGCAATGTGAGATTTAATTGAGGAAGACTTAAAAAAACTGCTGTTGGGTTTGTTCATAAACATTTTAAAGTATCCAGTGAGAAAGTCAAAGTACTTTTGTCAGACAGCCTGATGTCTTTTTTGATGTGCTGTGATTTGGTTTTGTTTTTTTTCCTTTTTAAAACTCTTGGGCAGTTATTGAGGAGATAGTTCATCAAAGGCAGAGTAAGGAAAGGCTCATGAATATAGTTAGAAGCGATCCACAGCCTCTTTAAAAACATGGAAGATAAATGTGTGATAGACAGTGACTGGACAGTTAGGGACCTCTGATTCTGGTCAGGTCTGTACTGGAAATTGCTGTTGTGAAGTGGACTGCGTTAGGGCTCGGGGGGTACCTGGGCGCAGACTGGCACGTTCTGCCCAGTGCTTCAGCAGTGTTGCTGTACCTGGCATGAACTTGACTAGACCAAGGTCATGCAGTGCAACTCTTCTGATTACCCCTGTTTGCACACATGGGAGGTGTGTGACAGTGTGGCCTCCTCCGCATTGCGGAGGTGCTTGGGAAATCCTTCAGACACTGGAGTGAAGGAAGAAAAGGAATCGTTGTTTGCTTTCTGCCAGACCCTGTGTAAATCCACTGCTGGGATGCTGGAAAGTCATTTGCAAACAGAATTCTCCTTTAAATAGAAATAAGGTTACTCCTAATATCCTCAAAGTGGGACGCTCTTTGCCATATGAGCTATAGTCCTGCTGAAAATGTCCCTGTTCCGAACTTTTCAAAGAGCAAGCCTTTATTGCTGAATGACATCTGTCCAGCTGTACTTCAGCCATGTAATTTAAAATAATTACTAATTATATGAAATAGGAGATTGTAATGGCAATAATAATCACACAAGTTACTGTTTGCTGGAGCCTTACCTAGGGAGAATAACTTGAATGTTTCATGAACTGACTTTTGAGTACTTAGACTGAAGTAAGGAACAAGATAGCTCTTGGGAGTAGTCAGCAAATGCAGAGCTAATTTTGTATTTGCTCTGTAACATCAACGCTCTCTTGTTTCAAGGAAGTCATACGCTAATACAGAGGGCAGGCTGCCATTGAAGAGAAAGAGCCAAGGAGAGTGTAACTTTATGTTGGGCAAATTAGGCATCCACCTCTGAGTGTTAGCTGAGGAAATGAATCTGCAAGTCTATGTAATACACTTGAACAAAGCGTTCTTGAAACTAAAGACAACACGTGGGGCAGATAATCTGAATAACTGCTGCATCCGTGGGTGCTACTTCTGTGTATTGCACAGTAGTACAGCCATCAAGTTTTGTGTGGTAAAAGGAATTTGTCATATATGAACCTAGATTCACTCCCTTTTTCTTTTCCTCCAAAAATAATGAAATGGAGGCTTAAATCGTATTTGTATTCATATGGTATCTTTATTTTGAATTAGCTTGGAGTTGGAACCATTGTCAACACTGCATCAAGTCGCCTGTTACTGTCTCACAATATTGTTAATGCAGCCACCTCTCTGGTAGCCTGTGCTAGCGCTACACTGCTCTCCTTGTGAAAACTTCTTGCAAAGCTCAGCCTGAGCCTCCCAAACTGTAATCTGTTGTACTTGTCCTTTGCTCTATTGCCTGGTGCTACCAAGAAGTGGTTGACTCTGTCACATTGTAAGTCTCCTGTTGCTGTCAGATCACCCTGCTAACCACCTTTTGGGCAGGATAAACAAGCCCAGCTTCAATCTCTCCTCATAAATCTAGTTCTCTAGCCCTTGTGCTGTACCCTTTCCAGTTTCCCCATCTCTGTTGTAGTGGGGGGACCTAAAACCAGACTCAGTTTTCCAGGTACAGCTTCACCGGCACTAATGAGAGGCAGATAAAAGCACGGCAAGCAGACCAGGGGAAGTTCAGAGTCAAGTATGCAGTTTGCTGTGTGTGCGATGAGAGCGTGTTGTTGGCTCACATTCAGCTTGATGTTCATGCAACTCTCAGGTCCTTTTTAGGTCACTCATCAGAATTACAGTAAGTACCTGTGGCACCTGTGTTCCAGCTCTCATTGCTTTTCTGTATACACTAGTGAGGGCTCCTTTACCACTAGGAAATTGTTCTGTGATGATAATTTTCTTTCCTAATAGAAAAATTGCAAAACAGTTTTCTGGCTTCTGTTATTAATCAAACTCTTAGGCTAGCTAACAGTGGAGTAGAGGCATTTGTACATGTTGTTGTGGTAAACTCCATCAATGTATGCAGCTAATAAGTGGTGAAATGTGTCTACATCTCTGCTATTGATTATCTCCTTCAGAGTAAGACAAACATAGGTCCTTACTGTATGCTGGCCGTGTAAAATAAAACGTTAATTAAATGAAAATGGAGTGGGCTGTGAGGTGCACTGCACTGGGCCGTTAAAGGATTGCTGTTCAAAACCAGCTCTTCGAGATGCCCCCGATGCCTTGCCTTCTTTTTTCCCCACTTAAAATTCCCAATAGTGCATTAAGATGAACTCAGTAGTTAGTAAATTTTCCCCTGTGTAGTTTACAAGCTCAAGGTTATGGGCCAGAACAAGTAGTGTCATGCTATAAATCAGGTGTAATGGAACAGCCTGAGAGAGCGCACAGAAGTTCTACATCCCCTCACACAGTGTGCATCCTAAAACTCTGAAAGTAGAGTTGGCACAAACCCAGGAACCCCCACAAATGGCTGATTTAATCATTAATAATGAGCCTTGTTCCACTACCCTCTCTCTGCTGGTGTTTGAATTCCCTGAATCATTCCAGATCAGCAAGGTGTCCTGGAAAATTCTTAAAAGTGCTGCAAATTGGAAAAGACCAGAAGGGTCTTCACCAGAAGGGGGGTGTAGCTGAACCCTGCTGTGGTGCAGAATGGAGGTGGCACATCTGCCTTGTGGTCATTCTTCCAGCAACTAAATGCCTTTTGTCAATGTGTTGTATCATAACTTACATAGCTTTAGCTTTCAGCTGTTCCTTATGGGTCTGGTTCTTTCCACTGGCTTAAAAAGTGCTTTTCTATTTCTTTCAGACCTGAAATACATGACTAGTTCAGTGAGTCTGAACATTGGCCTGTCTAAGGAAGAACCTGCCTGCACAGGCAGGGGCAGGCAGGCCTGAGTTTGCAGCCAGGGTCCTTCCAGCAGGACTGGGCTCGGGGTTTCACTCGGGTTAGTATTGAGGCTGAAGGCTGCCTGGATGGGTTCATATTCTGTCAGCTCCGACACAGGGGGAAGCAACCTGCGATGGTCTGTGCTGTGACAGATGTGCCCTGAGTTGGAGCCTGTAACGTGGTTCTTGGAAGAAAAAGACAAGCTGGAGATGCCAGACCTTGAGCTGGAAAGGTTCAGTCACCAGGGATGACTTCTACGTAGAGCTTACATGATAGTAGTGGACGAACTGTGATATAACAGTATATCCATGTGTATGCTCTAGCTATGTTTTGTCTGCCCCGTCCATGTGAATTGGGGAAGCCACCCAAGTTCCCTGTTGGTAGCAACCTCTTCTAAAGAACACCGTTGCTAAGTTTCATCCTGAGTGTGCCCAGGTAAATGTAGAAATGTGGTTGCAGACAGTTGAATGGGGGAAGACAAATGGCACCTTCTTGACCCAGACATACCTGGAGAAATTTGAGTGTGAAACAACTAGAACTGTCTTGCCCTTAGCAAGGAAAGGTGACTTCCAAAGTCAGTGAAGGGTAGGGACAAAATGATGTGGAGCTTGGATTTACCTTGAGCTGGCTGGTGTCAAGAAACGAGGGTCAGAAGTCTGGTGCAGTTACACCTCTCTCACTTACAAAAGTTGGTGAAAATTTCTGTCCAGGATCACGGCAATACCAACTAAGCTATTGGCTAAGTAGCTAGAAATGTCGGGGTTTGTCTCTAGTATGTCACATTTTGAAGCAGAGATTTTCACCTGTTCTAATCAAGTCTCAGATGTTTCAAAGATACTCTTCATTTTTCTTTTGCTTTTATTATCTATCTCTTTTGTGGGCTCATGCTCCCTACTTTTGTGGGCATGGGTGCTTGGAAAGCAATTATTGTTCATTTTCTGTATCTGTTCTGATGCTGGATACACCTGTCTTTTTTGGAGGCTTT
The DNA here is from genome assembly GCA_017639485.1 of Pluvialis apricaria. Classification (NCBI taxonomy): domain Eukaryota; kingdom Metazoa; phylum Chordata; class Aves; order Charadriiformes; family Charadriidae; genus Pluvialis; species Pluvialis apricaria. The sequence continues at coordinate 8,656,774 of CM030019.1, forward strand.
CAGAGTGTGTGCTGGGAATGCATTTCTCTTCCTAGTGTTGAGAGATTTGTATTTTTAATGGGTATTTGTTTTATCTATCACACGCTAGATTTATTTACTTGATAATCTTAATCTCTCATGTCCTGATCTAGCACATGGGGATCTTATTCATTTAACAGTTTGGCTTTTGGATCAGATAGCCCTTCGAGGTAAATCCTGCAGTGTGCTGAGCGTGTTCAACTGCGAGCAGCAGTAATTTGCAGGGAGCCTGCAGCACCTTTTAGGACTGTGCTCTTAGAAGCTTTCTTTACATATGAAGTATATGAGTAAGTTACTGTGCGGAGCATGTCTTTCCTTCCTAGACCATATCCTTTAATATGATTTCTGTCTGATAAGTGAGACTTCTTCAAGAAAGTTTTGCAATGACTGCCTGTGCTCAGTTGACCCCTTTTGGGTCTCTTATGTGGTCTTTTCTAGGTCCATCTTTTTTGATACGAAACAAAGGCATCCTTCCTTCTTCAAGGTGTGCTTTGTTGAAGTTAGCTCGAAAATGAGGGGGAAAAGCAAACAAAAATACTTTCTTGAAGTGAGACTTCTACCACACTCCAGCACAGTACAGCAAACTCAGTATCGTTGCCCTTGAATGTAAGACGTTAACATTTCTTTCTCTCTACAGCAGGAAAAAACAGCAGGTCTTTATCTTGTTCTCTGACACAGAAGCTTCCAACTTATTACTACTTAAAAAAAAAAATACTTAATTCAGATCCTCTATCAGACAGCATAGTATCTTCATTGCTTAAAAGTAGGTTTGAGATGTTATATTTGTTCCTGTTACGGTGTGAGAAACCCATAACAATTTACTGTCGTATAGACAATCATTCTATCACCAGATGACCCCTCCCCACCGGGGAAGGGGAATCAGGGAAAAAACAAGGAAACCTGGGGGCTGAAATATAAACAGATTCAATAGAATAAGATTAGATAATGAACATTAGTAGCACTAAAGAACCAATATTGACCCTGACACCAATACAGAATATGCAAAGATTATACTCAGCCCATTCTATCCGTAGGAAGCTGTGCATTCCCAGCAGTGGACAGTAACTGTTGGACACTGTGAGCGCTGCGGCTTCAGGAGGAAGGGACAGCCTCAGGGGTCTGGCACGGGGGCAAGAAGTTTTCAGGATGGCAGCCATCAAGGGAGAGAGAGAACTTTGCAGCAAACTTTCTAATTTATATTGAATGTGGTGTCCATGGTATGAAATAATCCTGTTGGCCAGCTTGGGTCAAGTGCCCGGGTCTCGCTCCTCCTCATCCCTGCACCTGGCGTGCTTGAAATCACCCAGACTTTGAAACCTTCACATCATAGCTGGCTGCAAAGTAAATATTTTCACAAATTCAGACACCAGAGTCTTCTAAAAGTGCAGTCTTCCCAAGTATTAGAAGAGAAATTAGTCCTGTGTCGTGCAAACCAGGACAGTTCCTGATAGGAATCATGGGGGCCAAAATTCTAGGTTTCAGAAGGAGACTAATAATACATTTTCCTGATATGGTGTCTGGGATAGCCGGGGAATAGGGGTGATGACCCTGGGGTGCATCTCATACCCGCAAGGTGAAATGCAACAGCAGCTCCAGCAGTAGACAGTTCCTTGGCACGGCTGTGACTTTGGCAAGCAAACACTTTCATGGCACTGACGGTGTAAACATTTGGTGGCGACTGTGCAAAGCAGGCAGCCAATTATTTTACTAATGATTGCTTCTCAGTGCTCTCCTCCTCCTTCACCTGCCCTAGAGAGGAGAACTTTCTCCCCTCTACTCTATCCTCTTGGATAATGGCATAAATGGATGCTTTCTGTAAAAATGCAGCGCTAACACTGCAGTAGTCTGTGCTGTGTAGGACTCAACTGTGTAATTATGTTCCTCCTCTAAGTTCTCTGCTTTTCCAGACTTTATTTGTAGATCCTGTCTGTGACTGCGCTAACTGTAGCAGGGAAAGTCTGAGAACTTGCATCTCCGCGGACTCCTCCGAGCTGTTCGACTGCTTCCTGCTAACCAAAGTGATGGGAGAGGTAATGCTTCCAGAGCACTTCTAAAATCCTCCTGCTGATGATGGTGTCAGTGAGGACTTTGCACAAGCGGGTGGTGACCTTTTGCTGACTCGTTTGCACAGCTGGTCCAGGTTGACTCCAGGAGTTTCAACTGAGGAACATAAAAAACCGGTTTGTGTGCCCATTAAATTCTCAGAGCAGTCAGGGCCATGGGGAAGTTTAGGGCTATAACAACGTATATATGCAAACACAAAGAAAATGTTTGGTACAGTCTGTGGGTGTGTCAGGAACAGAGTGGCAGTTCTTCCTGCTTGAAGGTATGTTCTTGATTCAGTGAGCTGAGAGTTAGTTGTTGTGCTCCAAACAGGAGTAGCATGGCACAAATCCCAACTTAAAAAGCTGGTTTTGGTTTTGGAAGCCCAGGGTTCACCTCTGTTTAGCAAATCCTGTAGGTTAAATCTGAGCATTTAAGTTGTACTAAGTGAACTTAGCCGGTTTCTGGATAGCAGATGCCTACGGGAAATGATTCCCAGCTTCCTTAGCAGTCCACTAGTAACTAAGTCCTCTTCTTAACAGAGTCTTGGAAGATTTCTGGGCAGTATGACCATGGTGTCACTCTGACCTTAATTCTGATAAATACAATGATAAATACAAACTGAGCTCCATCCTGCTGGTACTAGATTGTTACCAGCCTCTGAGCTAGCCAGATTAAAGCTAGCTGGAGCGTTCAGCAGTGAAAAGGTAACTTCAGATACTGTCCTCCATCAGTTTTAAAAAGAGAGGTGTATAGCTTCCTAATTGAAGACTATCCTCTACCTCACCACTGTTGTAAGCTGTGGAATCCAATACAGCACTTTCATCTAGCGACAGTGATGAAGTGGTTATTAAATGCAATAGAAATCATCCAGGCCCCTTTTGATTAAAAGCTTCACTCTTATCTCTGGCTTCCTATGTTCTTGGAAAAGAGCTCGGCAGAAATACAGAACCAGGGAGAGAAATGCTCCCCTACTTTGTTGTTTTGCGGGGGGCGCAGGGCTTCCAAGCATACAAAAGTAGGTATTTGCATCTAAAGCGAAGGGTTGTTACATTATCATCTAAATCTTAATATTGAGAGGTTGGGGTACTTCTCCTCCCCAGCTTAGGCACAGAGCTTTTAAGCAATGATCCAAGTGGATTAAACGGTGGAAATGTCATCTTTTGGGTACCCATCATGGAATAAAGCACTAAATGTTTGAGAAATAACCATTACTTTGCGTATAACACATGCCAGAGAAAGAGCATGAAAAAATGTCAGTGCCCTTCTATTAGCCAGCTCTTTTGAATACAAACATAAAATATTAATTTAAATCAACTGAAAGGCATTAAAAACGTGATGTTCTCTTTGCCCCAGAAGTACACTGCTGATAAGAAACAAATTAAAAATGCAGAGTTTTCAAATAGCAAAAATGCTGCGTATTTTAAATGAAGTTGGTCTTTTTATGTGTAGCATTTTGGACAAAAAAAAATATTATTAAATGCACATAAAAATGATTACTGTAAATGGTGAAGACATCAAAGTTTGGCATCAAAGTTAAATGAAAGCACTTGGAAGTCTGTTTGTTTGATCTGTACATAAATAAGCTTAAAACGAAGCCAGGGCTTTTTTACACAGCCGGAACTGGGTAGCCAGTTCAAATTCCCCTGCATCCCAGGGATTCCCAAACTAGGTTAGATCCAAACATGGTCATTTTTTTTTTTTTTTATTGGGTGGTTGGTTTTTTTTTTGCATTTGCCCAGCAAGCTTCTATGCCATTGCACCAGGGAAAATGAGTTGACAGAAGACGCAAGTCACAGGCTCTTATAAAATGCTTTTGAGTTCATATGGAGAGTGGGCAAACTCTAGGATACTGAAATTCTCTGATAAATAATAATAAAGCCTCTTCTAGTTTTGCAAAGAGGACTATCAAACTGAAGGTAAGTTGATGAGTTCTTAACCTTGTTGACGGCAAGGCTTGTATAGTTAATTATAGTCATCTTGGTTGTGTTTCACCACCAAACATCCATTCCTGGGTTGGCAGGAACCTGTGAATTAGGAATAAGGGTCAGAGCTCTTATTAATGCTCAGTTCATTTCAGTTCGCTCTTAGAAAAAAAACCCAAACAACAGAGATGTGGACTCTGTAAGAAAAAATGGGACTTGACTTCTTTAGTGCCTTTCACTAAAACACCTCAGTATGCTTTACGGTGATTAACTCTTCCAGGAATCTGCGTGGTGCAGAGGAATTGCTCTGTGCTCTGGGAGCTCTTTTGGTATAGTGCGAATGTAAGACCTTTATCTACAGAGAGCCAAGCTTCAGCTTATTTCGTTTGAGAGCTGGAAGTTGTAAGCAACTAGAAGAAAGACTTCAAAGAAAACCACCTTTGTTCCTGGGACTTCTGTTTAGTCACCTGAACCTTTTGGGATCAACAGACTTTCAACACTTAAGGGTGCGTGACAGTCAGTAAAACACGCTCTCAAAACCACTACAAATTTACCCTGTTTCGTTTGGCCTCTAATCACAGACCTTTCGCCAGTAATCTAAGCTGGAGCTGCGTATGCCTCTGTGGTCCAAAGGAAGATCTTCTGTTTTGAAGAGCAACCTGAAAGGCCATACTTCACCTGGCACAGGAGAACGTGCTGCTGCTTCACCCAGGTCTCTGTTTGTAGCCCTGGAGTTAAATGTATGTCCTCCCCGGGAAGGCAGGCTATCTCAGAGGAGGCACATCCGAGCCTGTGCCTTTGGAGATGAGGACTTCAAGGCCTCTTCTGGGACTGCTGTATGAGGTGACTGGAGGCAGCCAGCAAGGCAAGTCTTAGTGGAGGACCTGCCCTTCAGAAATTCAGCCACAGCCTCAAGGCGTGTGCCTCTGACTTATAAAGGTATTATTTTTCCCTGCTGAGAAAGTCAAAATTGTCCTCCCCCCGTGTTGTCTTCCGTTAAACTGTTCCACAACACATGTCCCCAAAACCAATTCATTATCTTGTTAAGGTGGGGTTTCTTTTTCTTCCTGGGAAACTTCCCCTGTCAAGTACTAAAAGGAGACACCTAAAGTCTCTGGATCGCTTTTCCACTTTCTTTCTGTGAGTGGGAGTGCAGGAAAGATGCTCTTTATGAATACAGCGATTTTTTTTAAAGTAAGAGAAATAATAAAAAACCTCCCCTGGAATGAAAGCACAGCCCGCATCCTCCCAGAGAGGGGTGGCAGCTGAGGTGGCAGGCTGCAGTTTGGCACTGTGGTCTGCCCTTTGGGCCACGTGCTGCTTTTTAGGCGGTGAGCCCTAATTTCGTTGGAGTCCCATGGGAGGATGGCTGTGCTTGCTGGGGTGGGTGGTGGGGATGTGCTCAACCCCCCTGTTGCAGCGTGATGCTGAGGCCACTGGGCTTACCTTCTCCGGAGGTTTAAGTCAGCTTTTCAACCCGCTTTCCTGGCTCTTGCAGCTGTGTTTAGTGTAGTTGCCGGTTAACAATGTCTGGTTCATTTTAGTTTTGTACAGGCTGCTGTATTCTCCGTGGCTTCCATTTAGCGCTGAGGTGAACTTCGTGGGGCCTGCAAAGCATCCCAAGGGAGGGCTGGAGGAAGGAGGCTGCAGAAACGGACAGTGTTGGGATGCCGCTGTGCTCAAAGTAAAACTGGTCTCAGCATAGAAGCGGATAGCAGGCTATCAGCGCATGGCAAGCTGCTTTTTGGGTATGAAAATAGCTCAGAAATTCACATGGTTCCACTTTGTGGACAAGAGGAAAAACCAGGAGGACTCAATGTTATCGCCTGCATCTCCCTTACCTGGGAGAGCTTCTCTGCAAATGCAATAAATCTGTTTTCCTATGAATGCAAGAGAGCTCTTGAAATAATCTCATTTCAATCCCTCTTGTTATTTTTAATGTATTCCAGGATGAGCTGGTTGCTATGTATAGCTTTTTTTACATACAAATTCGGGTTTGAACCCAGCTGAATATTCAGTCCAATTAAAAGCAAAGTCTCCGCTAAAACAAAGGCAAAGGGAAAGTGGGGAAGGCTTTCATGCAAATGAATGAAACAACAAAAACAAGAGGACTGAATGTTTGTTATTCATACATATTCTTAGAGGTAATTATTGTGATTTCATTCCTAAAAACTGCCCGCTTTAAGAAGAAATGATTGTATTCTAATAAGTACTTGTTTATTAAACTTGCAGTAACTGAAGTCGAATATGAATTATTAAAATGTCTGTGAGGTGCAGGGCTGTTTTTATTTTCCAGTTGTCTGTGAAAAAATAAAAACAGGAGAACACGCAGCAAAGCAGGAGAGGCAAAATGTAAGGCAAGAACTGGCCCTGGATCAACGGTCCCAGTCCTGCTGGCCACAGGACGGCATTCCCAAAGTCCGCCAGCAAAGCCAGAGCTCTGAACCCCCATCACCTGCAGGACAGCCCCTACCCTGGCATCTGGGGAAGGGTCTGCACTGCCCGAGGAAGCAAGCGTGACAGTTTACTGCTCTCATCGACTTGTGTAAGGCTGAGGCATATCTTTCTTTTGAGAAATAAGGGGAAATTTGGGGAGGGGGGAATGAGAATGCCAGGAGGGCAAAAGTAACAGCAGATGGGTTGCAGCACATTATAAAGAGGAAAGAAGGAAAAGGGGATGGTCTGTGAGGACAGACAGCATCTGTCTATTTATGAAGGACATGGTCTACCCTGCAATTTCCAAGAACTGAAAGGGTTTCACGAGGGAAGTAAGAACAGAGCAAGGGAAGCCTCAAGAACTCAATAGTTTTAGTCTTGTAAGAGGTTAATGGCTCAGCCCTTAAAATGTAATGGAAAATGTGATGTTTATGTGATGGCTTTGACATATTCTGGCAATAAATGCAATGAGAATGTGTTTCGTCCATTTGCTCTAAGCCTTTGACTTTACTCTGTCACTATGGGAAACTCACCGTGCATAAGAGACAAGAGGGGACGTGAATGTCTGTTGCAAAGTATTTGTGTTTTTCTCTAGCATAGTTTACTACGGGAAGGAAGCTCATGCCTTTGCACCCTGTTTGAGTATCTTCCAGACTTCTCAGCAGTGTCAGGACCTGTTGACCAATTTTGACAGAATAAGACAAGTGTGGAAGAGAATGAAGTTTCTAGAAAATCAGTGGCAGGTAGAGCAGACATCCTATAAGCGCCTAAAAAAGAAAAGCTGTGATGACCTCCAGAAACGAGATCTTGTCACGGTCCTACTCCAGGAAAAGTTTCAACTGGAGTTCACATCTTCCTAAAGCATGAAGTCCATCAGACACTTGACAAAAGCCAGTAGAAAATCAAACACTTTTTTTCTTTTTGTGCTACTGTGGGTGAATTCTGGAGAACTATCCAACCTCAATGTCCTCAACAGGTGATCCAGCTGTGCTTAAAATCAGTTCTCATTTGAACAGCACCTGTGCAATTGCAGTCTTTATTTTCCCCCTGATGCCTGGGTGTTTGCTGTGTGATTGTACAGTTTTCTCTAAGAGAAATGTAAGTCAAATGATTCTTCTTGAAGCCCAACAACCTTCTGGGTGACAGAACACAGGTACAGTCGTATTCATATTTTTGATTGCTGGTTATTTGCATGAGGTGCTGTAGGCATATGTGCCTCTTTAGCTGTGTTCCCTGCTGTGTAGTCCTGCTTCTGTCAGAGTCTCCCAGCAGAAAAACATGCTTTGGCCCAGTGATGTCTGTATGTTACTGTTTTCTTCACGGTGCTCATATTCTTAACATTTATAATTCAAACATCTTCCGAAAGAAGTGACAGTTTCTCTTCTACAAAATAAAGAGCAAAATGACTTGTGTTAATTATTCCTTCTCACTTACTTGCTTACCAGGTCGTATGTTACTCCAAGGCTTTTAGTGCCGTGGGCCAAAAAGGGTCATTACGGCAAGCAGCCTAATGACCTGACCAAAAAAATATAAGTGAGAGGGAATGAGTCCTTCTCTGCTGAGCTCCCTGCAGTCATTAATGAATGCCTTGGGAATTCTACAAAGCAACAGCTTGGAAAACAAACAGAATTGTTCAGTGTTGGATATCACTCTCGTGACATGTATGCTATTACAAAGATTTACAGCTGGACTAATTTGATCTGGGTTTTTCTCTTTCCCCCATTGACTCACATTTTGGAAGGCAGTCAGACCCCGAGAGTTGGGTTTTGCATAATTGAAGCACCAGAACATATTAAGTGGAACGACTAATGGGGATGAAGATTTTCCCTTCCTTCCAGACTGGGTTATCAATTATGAATTAGCGGCAATCTAAGATCAAAGGGGTTCCATTTTTTGCAGCTGAATTTGAGGATTTTGGAACTGAACAGGCGAAATGCAGTTAATGACTCATTTCAGGCAGGCAGAGACAGGAGATAACCGACAGGGGTGGAGTTAAGTGTTTGCTTTAATATGTTTCTGAACATGCACATACATTCTCAAATGTAAAACTGGACGCTGAGATGAAGTTACTCATATAAAATGATGCTGTTAGTTCCCCTTGTGAGGCATGGCAGATGGGAATCTGATCTGTAGCGTTTTTCTTAATGCTGTATACGACCCAGTTATTGAGACATACTATAGAAACGTGTTAGGGTTACCGTGTATTTGTTACACAAAAGGCTATTTTACATTAATACAAGTTCCATTGCTGCGGAGAAAATACATCTCTCCAGCAAGGACAGTTCAACGCATGCTTAAAACAAAAAATTGTGAGGGTTTTAATTTAAAAGTGGCTGCAGCCTAGCGGAGGGACATTCAAAAGAACAGTCCAAGGCAGGACTGAGCTACACAATACCCAAAGCAGAAAACAATAAAGCAGTTTATGATTCAAGATAGTAGCTGGTGCCACAAAGGTCTCAGCAGCCTTAGGGAAAACATCCAATTCTGCTGTGATTTCTCCAAGTGCACGAACACTGGACAAAGCAGACAGGTGCACCAGCTGCTTATTGTTTAAAAGCCTTTTCTCTTTGAAATACTCTGGCTCTGAGTAAGCGGGACCCTGGCCAAACCAGGTGAAAAGTGTTTGTGATTAGGGGCAGAGAGCTTCTCCCCACAGCTGCCCCGCAGTGTGGAGGTAACGAGCTCCGTGGGGGTGGGAAGCTGCGCAGGGCGGGCTGTGGTTACCTGCTGGGGCTGGCGGGGAGAAGACACCAGCCATGGTGCTTCCCTGCTGCTAGAGGAGAGGGATTTCGTAACCCTGAGGCTGGAAGGCAGCAGGAGCCTGCAAAGAAGCTTCCCAAGGAGGTCTGGCTGCCCTGGCAAAAGGTGTAATAACACTGCTGAGTTCATAGTGGAAAATATTTGGGAGGGTGAGACGGGCTGGGTGAGAGAGGGATGCTGGGGTGGGCTGCTGCTGGGCTCCGGGACCAGCCCTGGGGAGGCGAAGCCTCTCTGGTTCCCCAGCCTCCCTGTTTGTTCTAGCACTGGGACTGGGACTATCTGCTCTCGCTTCAAAATACAGCAGGAAAAAGTCAATTATCTTGTATGCTTTTAAGTAAAATATTTTTTTTTTTTGGCCTCAAAGTCATCATTTTTAATAGGGTGTTAGATAAATTTCATGGTACGTATTACTTATTTTGTTTGGGTAATGCCTCGTAAGTAGGATTTTAGATTAATTTAATTTTAATTGTTTCTTATTTTGTTTGGATAATGCTTTATAGTAAGACTTTTGAAATTAATGTGAACCTATTACTAAATTATAATGGAGCAATTATGAAAATAATGAATTTATTATCACAACTGCTGTTAGAATAAGTAGGATGGAGATTCTAATGACCTGACTTGCTTTTGCTGATACATCAGAAGAAAATGTGGTTTGGAGTATTACATCTTCTATTCGAGCAGTTTAATATTTGGAGAGAAACTTTCAGAACTTCACACTTACCTGAAATGTGAAATGAATATTTACTTTGGAGCAAACCCCCCCCTTTTCTAATCAGGCTGAATGCAGAGGCCAAATTAATAAATCGTTTTGCCTTGAGAATGTCAAACTTCTTTGAGGATCCTCTAACAAAAAATGCTTCCCCCTCCCCAGTTTTGATATTCATTTGAGCAAGCTCTGACTCTGGGAAGGTGTGTCCTGTTGCTCTGTGTTGCACAAAGTTTTATTTTTATCTCTGGCTGTAACGATGAGCACCTGGAGATGAGAGTATCTCCCTCTACAAAACAGCAAGGCTTCTGTTTAGATCAGTGGTTTAAACGATTCTTTTTCGCTCCCTGTGTCAGCGGTCTGCATTTGTTCGCATTGCTCATGTTTCTCCAAAGGCTTCTCTACTTTCTGATACTAATTTTATTCAGATGCTTGGTGATTTGTAAATCTTTATGAGAGACAATAGAAGGCGTGACCTAGGCATGGTCTTTTAGAAAAACAACCTAAACCAATTATTACAGGGAAAATACTCAGCCCTTCTTTAAAACTTCGGGCTAGATTTGTCCTTGATGGCTCTATCTTCAGACCGCGGTGCAAAGTTTCATTCTCGAAAAGATCTTCTTGTGGCAGCAGAGCTATTGCCTAAGAAGTTACTACTCTGTCTGGAGGCAGGTGCGGACTGCTGCGCTGAAAAGGGAGACAGCGTGAACTTTGTGTTATTGATTTGTTATCTGGTGGTTTAAGTCTGCTCCAGAAACGGGCAGCTCTGCCCTCTTGCCTCCGCTGTGTATGCGGTTCAGCCCTTTGGGTCCAGCTAGCCAGAGGAGGGTGCAGAGCGGGGGAGTCTGTAATTCAAGGGGTCTTGTTGGAGAAGAAGGGGAAGAGATCTCCGTGGTACCCGGCTTTTCAGGAACCTGCCTGGGCTCATTGCTTTGGGTATGGTGGGCTGGAAGGGGAGCATCTCACCCCTTAGGAAGAGGGATCTGGCTAACGCAGGCAAGTCAGCCGTGCAGTCACTTTCAGGCCCATCTTCAAAGGCTGCTGATTGCTTCCCTCCTGGCAGTCCGTGTAATCCTTAATGCTTTTGTAAAGGGTCCTCTTCAGTGGTTTTGGGGCTTTGATCCTAGGTGCAGGCTCCTGTGCTGCTGTCCTCTTCAGCCAGCCTGGGCTGGAGGGAGGGGGATGCTGTTCTCTGTGGGATCTGATCCAGGGGCTTCCGGAGGTGAAAACGTGTCCTCGCAAAGCACGAGCAAAGGTGTTGCGCTCAGTGGGCTGCAGAGTTGGGGACTGGTCTGGGGAGTTAAAACCCGTTCCTTATCTCTGTATGGCTCTGTGTCCTCTGGGCTCTTCCCTTGGTGCTGCCAGAACATGCAGCAATTTCATTCCCGGGAGCGTGCCAGCGGTGTGAGTGAGTAGGTCCTATCCCCTCTGTTTGCTGTTTGTTTTATTTGGTGTGTTGTTAACCTTTACTCAGTGCACTTATTTACTTCAGGTTTTAATAGTGTGATAAGGTCACAACAAATTTAGTGGGAGGCATTTTAAGCACTTAGAGCAATAAATCACAGTGTACATCACCCTTGTGTGGTTTATCCGGAACCAGAGAAATCCAATTTGGTCCATAATATGAAGGCCAAATAAAGCCAGGTATCATAGTGAGAAAGCTTTGACGTATGGCTCTGAAAGAACCTGCACACTTCTCCTCTATAAATTAACAGCTATTTTGCAGAGCTGACAAGTAGCTGATATTCTTGGAACCGGTCCTATTTGTGGCTTCCCCCCCCGCCCCCTTCCATTCCAGCCTCTTGATCTTTCCCTTTAGAAAATCCAAAGAGAAGAAAAAGCAGTCTGTTCTCTAATGTAGGTTTTAAAACACTGGTGGTATGGACACATCTCTCAAGTGCAATGAACTTGCTGGTAGTGCATGAAACCCTAAAACCTCAGGGACTCATCTCTGCAGGAATATGTTTTTATCTATTCCTTTATACACTGATATATATTTTTTTCTTAGACAAGACAGCCTTTGCGGGTAGGATCAAACCAGCCTGCAGGTCATCCTAAGAGCTGCAATGTCCTAGTGACCAGAAATGAATAGTAGCAAGCTCTATTCAAGGGCTGTAGATAAAGCACAAGGGAATGTGTCGTGGGCCACTAAACTGCGCTGGCCGGGAGATGGGCTTGATAACCTGGCATATATATCCCACTTTAATTCCTGTTGGTTTATGGCCCCTGCAGTATCCCAGGAGCCCTGCCGGTCGTCTGACCTTACCCCTGCCTCCAGTCCAGCCAAATTGAAAGGGTGTTTGAGAGAGGAGGGCAGAGGGGGAGGAAGAGATTAGTTGCAAGCAGTAGTGTCGGACTCCTGAACTCTCTAAATGACCCAAAAGGAGATTGATTTTGCTGATGTGTAAAGCCTAGCAACCACCTGGGTTTTAAGCTAACATTAAAAATTAAATGCCAGTTTCCATGTTATTAAAGGTGGAACAAAAACTGTTGCGCTTTACCACATTCAGAGCAAGAAAAAGATGGAGACTTTGTAGAGCTCAGCAAATGCCATGACCGTGAAGCACAAAAGCAGTGTGACGAGGAGGAAGGCTGACCGTCTCCTCGGGTTTCTCCTTCATCTGGGTAATGAGAGAAGAAAAAACACACTCTCCAAGTGAGAGGGAGTGCTGTGATGTCTGCCAGAGAGCAGCGTCTGGCTGGGCTGTGTGAGCCGCACAGCTGATGGATGCTGGAACACAGCCTCCCTAAACATAGGCAGGTTGGGTTTTGCCGGGCGCAGGTGCCTCTCACTCGGTGTCAAATAATCCCTGTGAGAGCAACTCCCTGAGCGATAGATTAAAAAGCAGCAAGAGCTCCTCAAAATCTGGATACGATCTTGTTTAGGTAAACAAAACCTTGTTTTGGAAGAATGGAGGGACTGGATGAATTTTTGTGGGGGGCTGTGGGCGAGGCGGGTTTCCCTCTCACTACGGGGGTGTTTTGGGTACGTGTCACCATTGCTGGTTCTGCCATTTTGACTTTGAGTCCTTGCCTGATGTCGTCTTGAAGACTGTGGCTCCTAGAAATGTGTGATTTGTTTGGTTTTTTTAAATGCACGAGCCTCCTACCTTCGTCTGTATACATGGATCATGAATATCTGACCTGTCTACATCAGGCTGGGAGGAAAGCCAAACGTGGGTGTTTTGGTTTGGTTTTGTTTTTTTTTTTTTTTTTTTTGTCATCAAACCTTGGGACTTTTTATCTAAGTATGTGCACTTTCGACGCAGTGGGGCTGAGCGTACTAAGTGGATGAACAGCTGATGCACAGGACCCATGTAACCTGATTGGGGTCCCTACGACAGAACACGAAAGCCGTCAGTCCCTGCTGTGAAACCTGGGGAACGGGAGGCGCAGAGGTTTAATGGAGCTGCAACCTACCGGAGGTGCAAACTCTGTAGCTGTCACTGGCAAAGAACAAATGGGAGCAACGGAGTCACTGGGAAACGGGGCACTTGCCTTTAAACAGGGTCTGCACCTCCACCCAAAGCACTGGGCACCACTGGTGAGCGCTCTGCCACCTGCAGCTCCAGAGCATTTTTGCATGCGGAATCGTCTTTCTCGGTTTTTAATGCCTAACTATTCTGATCATCCTCTTTTAATTTTTTTTTTTTTGCTGACTAACTACATCCATAACTTCTTTGCTGTACTAAAAATCTGCTTAATGCACAGCCATGTTGTAAAGTCAAGCTACACTTCCAACATGCCTAATCCTAAAAGAAGCATTTGTTCAAAAAAAGATCCATTTCCCTAGGAAATGTGCTTTGATTTGCGAAACAGAAAATGTATTCATTTAACTAAGCCATTCATGTGACAGGTCACTATTTCACCCTTTTGGTGCAGTAAAAGTTTATTCTTTTAATAGGTTTATTGCTTTTCGGTTATTCGTTTCCAAAGGACTCACTTGAGTGCTGCAGCTCTGATCTGGAGTACAGAAAATTAATTCTTTTTATGGTAGTCTGTTCCTTTCACAAGTCCTCATTTTAAGTGCAGCTCAACTGTATTACAAATAACAGTATGTGGTCCTAGAGGGAGTACCAAGCCTCTAATTTAATGTTGTACTAGAGGCCTTATAATGTCAGCGCTGCCAAATCGAGCTTTTCTCTTTCGAGCCCTCCTCTGTGTCCCAAGGGGAGTCGCGAGATACCAGGCTGGCTGCTATCAGCGTGCATGGATGTTGCTGGCAGTGTGCGTTCATTCTTCTGGTTTTGGATTTTCTGATCCTGAGCCTCATTAATAGAAATGAATGTCCAGGATGAAGCACTGTGTGTGAAAATCATCTGGTGCTGCCAGGTTTTCATGGTGAGATACTCTGCTGTGAAGGCACCAGAACCCGTGGAGATACCCTAAACTCCCTCTGCTGATGCGCATGTGGTCCCTGGCAGACCACGGCAGACTTCCCCTGGTGCCTCAGGAGAGGACTCCTGAGTTTCCAAGACCAGAGTTGGGGCATGGTGCTGTGTGTGCCATTCCTTTTGCATCTATTCCTCTGTTCGGTGCTTTGAGAGAGTTCGAGGGATAAAACCTTACAAATCTTGGTCTGGTACCTGTAGAATAGATTTAAATGGGAATGATAGTCTTATCAGTTATAATAGAAAATGACCCACATTTGGGCATGGGGTTAACACCACTCAACATTTTGCGGTGGCACTGGAATCCACCATTTCATTCATCTCTAGGATGAATCAAGGCTCTGGAGAGTTCTTTTTTGCCTCTTCAGTTTTTTGCAAACTATTCCACCTTCACTTCCTACTTCCTCCTCCTTTTCTGGTGATTTCTGGGTAGGTTTCCTCCCCGTTGCTGACAGATGACCTACATCTGGTGCATCTTTCCTGGAGAAAGCAGCCGAACTGATTCTACTTATTCTCTGTGCCGTTTAAAGCTAGGCATGGTTCAGCAGAACTCGACCACTTTGCCTTTGAGAGTAAATCCCAGGCTCCGAGATGCATCTTTACTGTTGTGTTTCATGCTCTACAGACTGAAGTGCCCGTCAGGATTTCTTGTGAGCTGTGGGGATGAGACGATACTCTCCCCCTGGCTTCAGCATGCTGACAAGGCACTAACCATTAAACGCGGACTGGCTCAATTTCATTTTTCTTGCGTCATGTTGGTATCTCATGTCCTGTTGGCACCTCATCCCGTGTGAAATCAGAGCCCCTGTTTATTTTGCAGGACTAGATTCTGTGTGTACCTACAGTGAGCGGTGGTTTGGCCCACAGGAAAAAACATCTGGGTAGCCAAGACAGAGGGCAAGAAGCAAAAATACATGCCCTTTTCTGTAGGGAATTTAAGGCAGAGAGACAAGAGGAGGAGTTTTCCCCTTGCTAGAAGCCCTAGCAATGGCTTTGCGGCCGTGCTGGACACTGGTGGCAGTGCAGGAAGCAAGCGGGATGCTACTGGGTGGAGTCTGTGACTCTTCCCTTGGCTGGGGGAAGAGGAAAATTGAATTGCGCAGGCTTACTTTTGAAACAACTATTTATAATTATTTACTCTGGTGCTATTTCTGCATTGTCAGCACTCAAGTTGCCAGACTCTTGACGCAGGATTCCAATGCCCTGTTCCTGCTTGCAGGGCTGGTGAGCTCTGATGGGAGCACGTGGAACGGGAGGTGATGCTCAACGAAAGAGGAAAATGGCACAATTTCAGAGTGTCATTTGTAATTATGCTTGTAATCGTTACCTTGCTTTGAACGGCTGTGTGAAAGTGTGGACATATGGACTCCCTCAGCGTTCAGTTGTTTTCAAGAGGCATATTGTGAGTGGGTGGGTGCTTGATTGGATCGAAATAAGGAAACCAGAATTCTCCCAATGGTGAATCACTTTTGGTTCTCCCATTAACAGAAGGTCTCCCTTTCAAGGTGACTTTATTAATTGGGCCCTTTATCATCTCTTACATCACAGGGGAAAGTGAAAACATATCAGCAACTGTGTGTGGCCCTGGCTACAGAAGAAACAGACAGCTAGCATCTGCAAAATTGAGCACTTTCCATCAAAAATTAATTAAATTAGCCTAGATTCCGTAAGTAATACAACTAGATCTCCCTGGTACCTCCCAAGAGAAGCACGTTCTAAGTCAAGTGCACCAAGAGACCATATTTGGAAACGAGGCAATTATTAGTTTAATACAGTCATCAAATTAATTTTACAGAAGCAGAAAACGCCAGCCACTGGAGGAGGTGGCAGTGGTGTGTAGCGCACAGCCTGCTCTGGCTCCAATGGGACCAACCTGGTGGAGGCAGCGATAGGACAGACAGACCGACCACGCTGTCTGACCACTGGCAGTGTCCAGACCACCCTTAGCTAGAAACAGCTCGTTAGTCAGTTCTCTCCATGCTTTTCTAGATGGTTGGTTGTTTTTTTTGCCTGCCCTCAGCACAACAGCATCGAAGAGGCATAATGGAAGGGCAGCTTCCTTAGGTGCCCCAGCTGCTGTGTCGCATGAGCTCCAGAGAGCGTGGGGAGGTTAAGACTGGGAACTGGCCAGGGCTCCTAGGCAGCAACTCGCTCATCAGCCACTGAAGAGAAGTAGTCATGACACCAAAATTAGAGTCTGATAGTAGATAGTTTGACTACAGCCCTAAGCACCGCCATGAAATGCATTAAGTGACCTGTCACATGCAGTTTGTTGTTTTGCTCATTCTCTGCCCTGGAGACAACTGTGTGCACAATGAGTTGTTTGTAGCGGTAGAAATTTTTGAGATAACCATACACCCTTCTGTCTGCTGGAGAAAGCAAGCCGAGATGTGGCGATAGTTGCAGCAGAGAGTGCAGTGATGGTCCTTTAATCACACAAAAGCGGTTTTACTTCATGGGCTCTGACCAGTTCCCAAGAAGACACTGACTTTAGTGCCTAGCACAACAAAATGAACGTGCTTTCCATAAAGCTTGTTGGCTGTTCCACCAAAACCAATGTGACTGCTAATGTAGTTACAGATGGTGCAGGCTTTTTCTTTAACCACTTGCTTGTCAGAACTCTTGGAAAAGCCATACGTGTGTGAGGTGTATTTGTTTGCTTGTTTTAAAAAGTTTGCTCACTCTAAAACTCAAATGTGACTTTAAAACACAATCATGGATACATCATTGACCCCAGTAGGGTATCTATCTTTCTACAAAACAGTGACAGTCTATCAGGTGCAAAAAGGACCGGTATAGTTAAAAGATATTCTCTAATTATTTAAAAGAAATAAATATTTTAGCCCACAAATTACGAGAATAAGGGGAGGCCGTGCTCCCTGCAATGATCAAACTTACTCTAGTGCTGAGAGGTTTTCTTCCAGCTGAAGTATCCCTGGGTTTACCAGTTATTTTGTTAAAGAACCTGTACAGTCATCCTTGGGGACTTTTTGATAGGTACAGAAACACATGTATGCAAACCTTTTATTTTCTTTTTTTTTGTTTCTCTTTCTGCTTGTTCTGCATCTCACTCTTTTATAGAAACCAGGTTTAAACATTTCCATTTCAGTATCCATGTCAACTGTGCTGCCTTCCTGAGAATATGCCTTTTCTAGGCTCTTTGGGAGTGCTTATGTTTCCTGGCATCAGTGGATGTGCTTGTTCCATCTATACTCATCTTGTCCTAATCTTGATTGATTTCTCGAGTCCCTTTACCTGCTGATGGATTGTCTCTATTTGATGCCTAAATTTTTCACAGTTGCTTTCCAGAAGGCGTGTTGTTTTCTGCCTAGCACTTGCAGCTATATTTTAGCATTAATGTTAGATTCAAGTGCTAGTTATATTCTGTTTCAATCTGCCCAGTGTTGATTTTTATCTCCATCCTTCCCCCCCTCCCCAAGTGATTGCTTTGACCGATCTTCACTCTCCTTATATTGATAGCTCTATGCGGGTTTCTCTGTATGGTATGATTGGTGGGTTTCTTGAATTTCTTGAAATGCCTTCTGCTGTGATGGTGTTTCTTGGTATCTGGGCTCTAGGGATCATACATACATATGTGTAGCCCTACCTGATTTGCTATTTTTGCTGGGCTGTTCACCTTGTTTGTAGCTGCTTGGAGGAACAGCGCAGTAACTCCATGTCATCAGCCAACTCTAGGACTTGCAGGTGTCTCTTGGACTGCCGTAGGGTTCTGCTGCACCTCTCTGAGTTCCCTTCCCTTCTCCTGTCTCTGACAGCGCCAATAAGCAATGTAGGTCCAAGCAGAAAAACTGTCTGGCCATTCCCTCTTACAGCATACTTCACATCTGGACACTTAGGCATGCTTTGGGGAGGGGAAGAAACCCCCAAATTCTTCATGTTAATGTTATGGGAGGTTTTGTGCAATACACTGACCATTACAAGATAATTATTTAATAAGTAGCTGGAATTCTCCTTTATTGCGGGGAATCTTGTGCAGCATGCAAGTCCTCAAAGTTGGGTGTAATTGGGTGACTCTAGGTTTTGCATTGGTTTTCTGTCTGGGATGGATTATACTTTTTATGTGATGAAAACATCTGCTTTAATAAACAATACCAACTGAATCTGCTTTCCCTGATGTTTGATAGTTGAGGGGTTTCTTTTTGCTGGTACACATGGATGCTTCAGGCAAAGTGACTTGAGATCTTTGGCTGATGGACAAAAATAACCTTCTCTTGTTTTGAATATTTTTAACTGGTTAAAGGAAAATAAATCCAACACTATAAGCTTTCTTTCACCTTAGAGATTCTTACGTCCAGGCCTGTAGTCAGAAATGTGATACCATGACCTCAGTGAGTTGGGTAACCTTTGCTGCCCTGGACCTCGATCCAGGCTTGAAGTGAAATAAGACAGGAGACACCACTTGGAGGTAAATATTCCGTGCTCGGTGTGGGGAGTTTAGCCATCCACATGATTGCCGTTAATGGTAATGATTGTTGTGAATCTATGTTCTCACACATCAGGTTGCACAATTACCCCTTTGATGTTATTAGAGCATCTCTTGAGGTTCTCTCTTCACTTTTTGCCATCAGCCAGAGCACCTGTCTCTCCTCCAGAGCTCCCATGGGATCCACTTCATCACTCTCTTGTAACAGGTCTCATTATCTGGGGTATTTCATCAGTATTTACCTTAAGGAGAAGATATAAATAGTCCTGCCAAGGCATAACAATAAAAACTGGAAGGGGTAATAAAAAATAACCATAAAACAGTTTCTTTTTTGGTACCCAATACACAGAGCAAGGCCCTGTCAGGTTAACTCTGATCCTCTGCATGGGTCCTGTGTGACCACTTCTGTATCTGCAGGAACAGTTTCTACTGACAGTTTAGATACCCATGTACAAATCACATCAGCAGCAGGAACTGCTGGTGACCGCCAGGGTCTCCACCCAGGGGGTTAATCCATGCATCTGAGGTGACAAGTGGTGTCCATCAATTGATAGGTTTGAAGCAGGGGCTGCCTCGGCATCTCTAGTGAAAGATGTCCCTGCCCATGGCAGAGGGGTTGGACCAGATGATCTTCAAAGGTCCCTTCCAACCCAAAATATTCTGTGATCTCCAGCACTGCCCAAAATTCCCACTCTTGTAGCAGTCAGTGGCTTTGCTGTGAAGTGGTCCATTGCCTCTGGGCAGAGATCAGCTGGGGAGTTCCTGGACCACCCAGGGCAGTGATGACCCAGTGCACACAGACGCTCAGTTATGTCACTGTTGCTGCTTGAATTCCTTGCTTAAATCCCAGTTGTTACTTAAATGCCACAGAACTTGCGACAGACCCCAAGTTATGTTCTGGTTTTCATGTCTGTTCGGAAAGCGTAAGGAGCTTGTGGTGTGTCTACCTGGGAGGTTACAGCACCTGGCAGAAACCCCTTTGCTTGCCTTAAAGGCTGTAAAATAACATGGCGCGCTGCTCTTGCCCGACACTTTGGCTCAGCATGGTTTCTTTTCAGGGTGAATTAACCTGTGTTGAACTTGATCATCTGCAACTAGATGGTTTCAGGTCTTTGCCAAGTATCTCTGTTAAAATTAATTGTTTGTTCATACCAGTAGTTCTTGCACCCATGTAAGATTAACTGGTGGTTCTTGTCAATCACTTAACCACGAGTGGGTAAGCCTTGTGCAGGGGAAGGTGCTGAGTTGAATATGGATGGCAGAAGATGATTCCTCCCTGCTTCCTTGCATTGCTCATCAGACCTGAAAGTCACTTGCTTTCTTCTTCAGTGAATTTTAATACAGTGGTGCCTGCACAGCCTCTGACCAAAGGAGTATTGTCATGGTGCTGTGGTGAGGTAGATCATGGGAAACATATGCTGCGGTTTCACTTAAGTTTTTCTTTATTGTCGTTTTTCCCTTTTACTGATTCTTTTCTGTTACCCAGCACCACTGTGATGAGGTGTGGCACTGTAATGCTGCTAATGATGCTCTGAGCTTGTTGGTCTCACTGGGAAATATCAGTATTGCATCAAAAGTCACCTGGCATAGAAGAGCTAAGGTAACCCGTGGACCCACCAATAGCTGTAGGGCTCAGTGATGCTTTGCAATCCCACAGTTGAGCCAGGGAGCCAAGGAATCAGCACATAAGCTTTGCTTTACCAGATGATTTCTTAAGGGCCATTTAAGTCAGCCTTATTGGTTTTTGGTTTTTTTTTCCAACTTGTTGGTCAGACTTGGCATGACCACCACAGTCAGACAATCTGACCCGTCTAGGTGTGCTTGAATGGTGCTGAAAATCATGGTTGTGCTGAATCCAGAGCTTGGACCACAGGCATGATCCGTTTTAGCCTTTCAATTTCTGGTTTGGTGCGGATCTGTCCTTCAGCTTGGCTCTAGACGTGACGAGAGAGAGAGCCTCTCTATTGGAAACTATGGCAGTGGGAAGGGACTCCTGCTTTTGGGATGTCCAGGCCAGCTTCATGCTGGCTATGCTCTGCTTCACAGCACTGGGCCTAAATCATCTTTGGTGTAACCTCCTAAGTCTGTTGGTGGTACACCATGAAGGGATCTGACCCCAGCTGCAGTTTTCTTGCCCACTTAAGCATGTTTACTTGGCTTTGCCAAAAAGATGGTGCGTGAAAATTGCTTTTATTACCAGAAAAAGAAGTTTGCAATAAAACCTGTCTCCTTGGGTGCACTAATTCTATTTTACGAAGAAAGAACATATTGTTTTAATTAATCATATGAAAGCAAAATTAGCATGATTATGTGAAAGGTGCTGTAAATCATTCTGATCCACATCATTGAACAAAGAGCACTTAGTTATTCCAGAGTTGTTAAAGATTTTATCTACCCAAGTGAAAATTCAATTAGCACAAACCAGTCTCATATAAAACTAAGGATTCTGACTGCTGGAAAAACTTTGTGTGCGAATACTACCTTGTGCCAGTTTGATAAATTGCTGTAATTAACTGTATCCCACGCAAGCTAAACAAAATTTACAGAAATGTTGTTGTACAAAAGAGGAATATCTTCTCTCTCGTTCTTAGGTAGAAATTCGAGTAGTCTCCATAATATTGTTCTGAACATCCTATTCTACACCAAGGTAAAAGAAATACTGCCAGGAAATGCAGACAGCTCTGAAACTCATTGTTTTGTATTGTTGCGTTTTTTTTTCCTTTCTCCCTCTCCTGCTGCATTAGAAACAGGCACTGCACTTAACATGTTTCAATTAAGCAACTTGAATTCAATTAGTTAACCCGAGACATTAGTAGTGATAGACAAACTAAAAAAGAAATGAGATTACTTAGAAAAAGAGCTGTGTTCCTATCCCTGGTCAAGCTGGAAGACTTGCAGAGGTGTTAAAGAAAGGGGCAGAAATAGTAGGTCTGGCAAGTTATGCCAGAATACATCATCTTAATGGAAAAATAACCATACAAATAAATGGGTTTGTTCTTGAAGTATGTCTTTCCTCACCTGTTAATTATATTTGCCAGGTTTTGACTGAATTCTCCTCCTGTAAGGAAAAACTGCTGTCAGTGTCTGCAGGGTTGGGCTCTTTGCTGGTACGTGTACGCAGTGACATGGTGATACAGCTCTCTGCTGTGAGGCTGGTTTCTGTGTTACCCTCATCCTGTGCTCTTCGTTTGTCTTGCAAAACACCTTATTAAGTAACTAGTAGTGGCCTGTTCCAGTGAGAGCAGTCTGTTAGCGCTGAAGTGGTAGTTTTAAGTGTTCTAATATTCCAGGGAGGGTTTTCTTACTTCTGTGTAGATGAGGTTAGGCAGAATATGCAGTGGCCCATAGGCAGATGTAACCGCGTTTGGGGAAGATTATCATTATTATCCCCAAAGATTCTACCCTGGGCAAGCCCCAAAGCTATCGCAGAATAGTCTACCATGTTTGGACTGGACCACGTGTCTCAAGGAAGGCAGCCGTTCAGGGTCTCGAATGTGATTGCTACGTCTTCTTGTTGCAAATGTGGTTGTTCAAGATATGATCGGGTAGTGTCCAGTGTTCTCTCTTCATCTCATCTTGGGCAAGGCTCTTTCCCTTCAGAGAAATGGGAAAACCATGATAAAACTGTGCAATCTGAAGGAAGAAAGGGGGGAACGAAACCCCCACCTTTCTTTGTATGCTTGGGTGTGAAATGCATCCCCTCTCTCGTTTCAGTGGTTTGCTTTGGTTGGATTTCTTGGGTGGTTTTAACTTCCTTTCAAATTTAACTGTCCAAATTTTGATCTGGAGATAGCTCTGTTTGCCAGAAGTGACTCATTCTAAGGGTCTTGGCCAATGCAGCAGTGCCACATCAGACTGTCTCACTTACGGGGTCTCCTCTCGCTTTTTGGACTGAAAACAAAAAACTGAATGCAAGTAAGCCTTGAATTGTAAAGTGTACCCATGTGTGTCCCTGGACTCCTAACCCTGCAACTAAACCTTATGGCAGGTCTTGGCATGTATGTAAACCAAAAGAGTAAACTTTCTGGATGAGATCCCTGTGCACTGTACCCATTATACTGATCCCCCCTCCATTGATTAAAAGGGCAAAAAAAACCCCTTACGAACTGCAGAATTGCTGGTACTGCTCTCTGTAGCACTTGAAAGTGTCTTGGGCATCTCCCAAACATGTAATGACCTGGTCTGATTCTACTTCTATTACGGCTGAAGCACTGGAAGTACCGGGGTCAGATCCTCAGCTGGAATAAATGAGCATTGGTCTGGTTACAGTCAAAGATCTCTGCCAGCCGGCGCTGGCTGGGGAGCTGGCTTCTCGTTTTTAAGGGAAAATGTGGGCAAATGTAACTGGCAGCAAATAGAATACAAATGGCTGTAGATTTAGGCAAGGCAAGTGAAAGCGTGGCAGGGGGCGAGGGGGAGAGGACGACAGCAAACACTTGAAGCAGCTGTCGCTGTGGTTTAGATTATTTAAGTGGAAACATTTACCCAGAGCACAAGTGGAAGATCTGTCTGTGTGGCTGAAGTTACGTTTAAGCTTGTTCCCTTGGAAGTGAACAGGGAGGGAATTCCTTTTTCTACTTTAAAAAAAAAATAATCCCCACACCCAACAAATCTCCAGAAACGAGCAAAGCCCCATGCTGGCAGGGCGGGCGTTGGGATGTAGCTGCTGCACCCCCGTACAACGCCCCTGACCCGCAGCAGCTCTGCATCTCTTTCCAGAGCAAACCGCTGTTTCTCAGCAGCTCCCTTTCCCTGCCAGTTTAATCTCAAGTCTGTTGGGTTTCAGGCTTCCTCCTTTTAATCCCCACTTATTTCTTTAAACAGAAATGGTCAACCGTTTTGGGGCGAGGTGGATTAGTGGAAGTGTTGTGTGTGTGTTGGCAGCCAGCGATCTCTTGGTGCGGGAAAACCCGCAGCGTGTTTTCCCCGCCGTGCCAGATCAGCTCCGCCGGTCCCTGCCGAGTGAGGAAATGGGTCATTGCTAATATTGTTTAATTTTGTTTCTCCGAGATGTGCTGTGGCTGCCTTAGGTCCGTGTAGCTCAGCTATGTTGAGTTTGTCACTCGTAAGTCTCTGTGCCTTTCAATAGCAGGATGATGGGGGTGATGCTTTTACAGAGCTAAAGTGGGTCAGTTGTGGGGTTTTTTACCCTTTTCAGATGTCAGCCTGCTTTCCTCCCTAAGACAAAAGTTCATTTTATCTGAGAGAGACTTGGCTTGAGAATCTAATCTGTTCTCCTTTTGCTTCTCACTTAAAGCCCAACGTGGTACCTTATGAAATAGGCAATTGTGCAACCGCCCGCCTTACCCATCCCAGGCTTAGGGCAAAGTTTTGGGTAATAGTTTTGTTAATTGCCCCTGTAATGAAGTCTGTTCCCTTTGCTGAGTGCTGAGTACTCTAGACACGCTCCTGCTCTCTAAATAAGAAGAGGTAGGACTAGCAATTCGCGGGCTTTTGAGCAGATGAGGCACACAAAATATATCTTTGGAAATAGAAAGGACGCAGCAAGAAGTCCTGTTACTTTTTGCTCCAGCTCAAGGCTTTGCAAGTAAACTACTGAAAATATTGTTCTGACAAACATCTGTGTGTGCTCCTGTGCGTTCACACGCGTGTGTGTGGATAGTGGTGGGTGCCCAGCGTGTGTTCCCTCCACAGCTGGCCGCTGGTTTGCCGCAGGATGAGCAGCTTACTGCTGTCACCGAGTCACTCCTGTGGCGCTGGTGGTCAAGGTCTGGGTGTCTGTGCTCAAACCTGGGTTTGAGCTGCTCTGCCAACCTGCGCAGGTGGCTCTCCTCCTGGTTTATTGAAAAGCAATGCCAAAGCATGCCACGGCTGCCCTCCCCATCTCCTGCACTGATTTAGAAGTCAATTATGTATTGAGAAGTTTATTCATCCTTTCCTCTTTGTCCTGTCCCCCTAACCCCCTTACACTTTCAGAAAACAGACGGAGAACAAACAATAACTCGTATAATTTTACTGGCTGTCAAGCTGTGGTGGAGTTTATTTGGCTAGTCACTTTTTGTTTTGCAAAATTAATTAGATAAGGATAGACTTAAGTGACTGTGGAAGTCAGCAATGAAACATTACGTTCTCATTAGCCGGAATAATACAGTTGCTCTGCTGTAATCTGCAGAATCTCTGCACGCTCAACGAGATGGACGCGAGTGAGAGGAGAGGAAGTTTTGCAGTGACCGCTTGCCAAGGGGGGGTGGTGATGGGATGGTCGCTTGTCATCAATATGCCTTCTTTGGAAAGGGCATCCTTCTTGGTCGGAGCTGCGGAGCGTGACTGGGAGGCTGTTCCTGGCTTTCGGGAGCAGAGTCAGCGCTTTTGGTGCATCTCCACGGCACTTGGCTGTCCTCCCCCTCCCACCCCTAAAGGGTTCCCTTCCCCACCCTGTCACTGCAGACTTCCCACCGGGGAAGGCAGAAATTGTTCCTTCCTTTACAAATAAAGAAGAATAGAGGGGAAAGGAAAAGGTAATAGAGAAAAATGAAATGGGGCAGAAGAACAAACTGCAGTCTACGTAGCAAAGCGGGACTGAGACTGTCCCTGTGTTCAGGTTGGTGAGTTCTGACATGCATGATTTTGAGCACTTTGAGCTGCTTTGCTGTCATCATAAATGCTACCATGGTAAAAATAATAAGGCTTTCTGTTGGGTTGAGTAAAGGGCCAAATTTTATATTACAGTAAAGTAGGATTTCCATGTTGTGATAGGTTTAATAGCCTAAAAAACAGGTTCAGAGGGCACCACTTCTACCCATTTAGTTCATACCTCCATGTGGAAATGGCTGTTGTAGAGACTAAATGGAAATCTTGTATCTGGGAAGATGTAGCTCTGCTTCTGCAGAGAGGATGAGCTGTCGTGAATGTTGAGCCGCAGCCTGCAAGCAGAAAGGTGATCGAATTCCTTGGAGACAAACAGCTGGAGCTGTACTGACATACGGCTGGGGGCACAGATCTGGGGGTGGATGAGTCCCTTCTATAAATAATTGCTGAGGAATACAGCATACGGGATGCAAAGGACAGAAAACAATGCCAAGGACAAAAATGCACAACTAGGGAATACTCTGAGAGAGTGGAATGAATCATATAGTGAAAAACAAACCAGAACAGGGGAAGGTTCTGGGGTTACAGCGAATAATGATGCACCTCTCCTGTGGAGCGCCTCACATGAAAGGCACTCGGTGAAAGTAGTTTATAAGCGTACGCGGGATTGAATTCCCACTGAGGCTCGTGGAATTGTTCCCATTTATTTTTTTTTAATGAGTTGATTTGGGCCTCTTGGGCCATGTTTTGATCCCTTGTGCTTTGTGGATGTTTTTTTATTCTACTGGGCAAATATATCAGTTGGTTTTAGTTGGATTGTTGGAGCACTAAGACTGTGTTAATTGTGAGGTAGGACATTCCTGTTGTTATTTAGGATCATAAACTGTCACCGGATCAAGGATCTCTTTGCCTACCAGAGTTTTAAAAAGGATTCTGTTACCAACACGGGTAACGTCCCAGTGCAACGCTGGGTAGGGCTGTAGCTGGGGGAACAAGACTTCAGGCAAAGATGGAGAGCTGAGAAAATTGGATGTATTTGCAAATACGTGAAGAACTCGGCAGCTGTTTTTAGCTGAGAACTCAACGCTGGCAGGGAATACTTCTCAAAGCAAGACTCCCCAGCCCTTTGCTTAAAAGCAGCTTAAGAAATTCACCCAGATTAATGTTACTTAAGTCATGCACCTAATTCTTTTGTCTGCTAACGATACCGAGCAATTAACTTATCAAATATTTGTCACTGACTCAAAAATATTTTTATTTTTTAGCCTTGAAACAGAAAAGACCATTTTGCCCTCATCTCCTGAAAAATGCCAGAGCTGACGGTAGTAGGAATCTGAGGTAGCAGAATGCTGTCAGCGGAGACCATGCAGGGGTCAGGTTTGGACTCCCATCTCCAAAGTGCTGCTGGATCTTTAACTCTTCCAGGTTGTTGGTTTGTTTCCCCCCAGACCTTCTGGTTAGGGTAGTACCAGGACACTGACACCTCTTTGGGTTTTTCTTCTAAATTACTAACCCAAACTATCTATGTTTATTTTAAAGTTTATTGTGACCATGTACCACGTAATTGCAGGTTTGAGTGTAAATCAGGAAAGGCACCTGGGGCTTGAGTTTTATTGTCAATAAATAATCGGGAGAATCTGGGAGCTGCAGCGCGGTGAGGAGTATCTGTGCGCCAAAGGGGCAGGATGCTGAAAGTGCAGTGAAGCAGGAGAGTGGAGAAAAAAATAACTAATTAATGCTTATTGAATAAAACTATTTTGCTCTTGATCTGTGGGAATTAGATTTAGAAAGAATTAGATTTAGAAGAGACTTGAGCAAGCTGATTCAGTGACGTGGGTTTTGGGTAGCGTTGAGGCCGGTGTTGTTTGCAGAAGCACAGACACCAAGGTCATGTCTCTGAACTACACGCGTTTTTGATGGGAATAAAAATGAAAGACATTCCTGGTGTCTTTGAACTGGTATCAAAAAAAGAACTAGAGGTCACAAAGTGACAGTGAAGGAATGGATGCACCTGAAATACTCGTGACAAAAATTTCTTCTGCTGGGCAGAGCTTGGTACTGCACAAGAAATCGGCTGTGTAAAAAATACCCTGCAGGAAAATGCCCAAAGGGAGGAGAATGGGTTTATAGTAGGAAAACAGTGCTCCAGCGTTTAAGTTAAATCTTGCCTTGTTTGGAGTGGTGGCTGGGCTGGTGCCTCAAAGGTTGGCTGTGGAAAGCAGCAGCAGTTGTGTCGCTGGAAGACACCAAAAGAGGACATGGGACCAGAGAGGTTACCTCCATAGCGTTGGTAGGGGAAGGGCGCTCCTCTCCCATGCAGCTGGTATAGAGAGTACTGGTGAGTTGGTGGGTGAGGCAAGAAAGGCAATGGGAGGTATGTGAGAAGTTTAGTACTGGTTTCTACCTTCCCCCTGCTCTTTTGCAGCTTGTCCTGGAGTTTTCAGCCTTGCAGACACCTTGGGTCCCTGCAGTACAGCTGCTTGGTATGCCAGCACCCCTGGCTGGAAATACATCCAGCTGAGTAAGGAAGGACAAAGATTCCCAGCACAGGGGTGTTGCTGGGGACGTGCTTCCTAGCAGGGCTCCTTCCAGCATGAGGCTCTGCCGTGTCTCCTTGTTTGTCGGCCAAAGGAGCGTGTCTGCAGCAGGGGGGCCTGGAGCAAAGCGTCCCCGAGATAAAGGCACTGCGAGGAAGGTGTTTGAGGTGGGGAAGACTGAGCCACGTGTCTTGAAACAGTTTATAGCAGTTAAGAATCTAAAATGCCTAACGTTTTTTCCCTATTCCACGCAGCAGTGGGACCCCTGCTGAGACCACTGGCTGTTTCATCCATCCAGCCCCGGCTATGGCTCTTCCCTTCCCAAGTGCTAAAGCTCAGCTGAAGCAGAGCCCCTCTGAACTTAGCTGAGCTTCAGGAAGAAGTTTGCATTGACTGTGGGTCTGTTGTTGGTCTGTTCACACTTACTGACCTTTTCTGGCCGATTCCTCGCCTGTCCCTGTTACATCTTCCTCCTGTCTGTGATTCTGTCCGCGTTCTCCATCCATCTAGGAGGAGTGCCGTTAGAAAGGGCTGTCACTCTTGGTGATTGACAAAAGGAAGGGCAATTGTCCTTTTGTCTACCAGTGTGATAAGCAAATCCAGTGCCAGTCATTTGCATGCAGAGAGGACCGTTTCATTAAGAATTTCATTAAGATGGTAATGTTTAATGTTTCCTGGAAAAAATGAGTTTTTGGGTTGTTCAATTATATAATTAAAGTCAGAGAATTAGGGAAGATTGCAAGCTGCTTGCATAATGCGGGCAAGTTTAATGGTAAAACTTGTAAATAAGCTCAAAGGAAATGAGCTTGCTTTATGTTACTTGCCTCGGATGGAGTTTGTCCCCTGCAAGGGTGAGGGATCCGGAGGAGGGCAGATGGGGAGTTAACAGGCTTTGACAGAGGAATGTATTAGCAGACAGATCTCATTTTTTTTTTTTTCTCTGAGTTTGAGCAACGGGAGACAGGTGACCTGGCAGAACGCAGAAAGCGCTGCTACCCAGGCGGGCTCAGCCAGCCTGCTGCGTGAGCCGTGCCTGTGGGCTCGCTGGAAACCGTGCCTTGCGGAGGCTGAGACGTAAGAACATTTCTTCCACTTTATTTAGCACAGCACCGGGTTACAATGGCATTGGCCTAGTATTTTGCAAGCTTGCATTAATTTGTTCCCTGTGATGTTATATCTCGGTTCCCACTGTGAGTGGTGTTGAAATGCTGCGCATATGTTGCGCTAGAGCTGTCTGCCTGCCGCCTGTGTTTGTGCGTGCAAGGGAGGAGCATCCAACGCTGACCTGCGTGAAGGCCAAGAGCCGGTGTATAACCAGGCTTGTAAGGCGAAGTCAAGGTATGTGAGATGTGTACACACATATATGTATGTATAGATGTACATATCTACGTACATACGCGTATGGATGTACGTGTGTGTGTGTATCTGAGAAGAACAAATTCAAACACTGTAGCATTAATTCATTAAGCTAACAGAATACGCCCTGTTTACTTCGCTATAGAATGCATTTCCTTCCTTAAGGCAGTGGGAATGGTTTGAGAGGGATCCTTTCTTCTATAGGTGACAAACTTTTAAAGATAACTGTGCCCCGTCCACACAGTTTCCATTGCAGCAGGCTGAAGTCCTTCTGTCTCCCCGGTTTGCCCAAATTCTACCTGCTAGGAGGAGCACTCCTGATCACACCCTGGGTTTCCCAGAGCACCAGAGGAGCTGAACCTGCAGTTCATTAGCATCCAGATGGCTCAGTGGACTCCCTGACTCCTGTCCTGCACCAGCACTGGTTATCGTTCAAGTGGGGCATCTGATGGGGAGCTGCTGTGCTCCTGTCTGCTGAGGGTTACCAGCTCCATGTAGTTACTCCAGAAGCTCTCTGAATCTTTTCATAGCATCCTTTAAATGACAGTCCTGAAAAGGGACATAAAAATGGGAATTTATTAGGGAGAATTCCCAGCAGAAGCTCAAGCAGTTTAACACCTTAAAAAGAAAATGGTGACATGACAACGCTGCAACAATAAGTCATGTATTATGTGCTTCTTTTTTAGTGCTTTATATAGCTTATTTTAAGGAGATGACCGTTTTTGATGCACCATTATTCTTTATAAGGAAGATCTATGTTTGAGTGAGAATAACTGTTTCCTCCTTTTTTTTTATTTTTCACAGCATTCCAGTTCAGTTCATTATGGGCTTTTATTTTGTTTAATTTGTGATTTTTAAAGCTGACCAGCATATTAATAATTTCACATGGAAAATCACTTATATGGATTAATTTATTCAATACTCTCTTGCTCATTCAGCTTGTGAAAGATTCACAGATTTCATTAAACTTCTTAAATCCCATCTATTTTTCTCTTCCATATATATGTGGCAGGCACACTTTGTGTTGTGGGATGGTTTGGAGCATTTTATTTGGAGTATGTGGTGATGCTACATTTTTGGACATGAGATCAGGTTAAGTATCGGCTAGTGCTAGCAGTCTGGTCTTGGCGGCAGGGTCCCTTTAGCCCCCTGGTAAACTTACGCCTCAATATCTATTCCCTGTTCTTGCAGGTTAACATTTGATTATATTTTTTTTCCCCCGCAATTTCTGTACATTCAGCAAATCTTTTCAGCACATTGACAAGAATGATGCATAGGTCTTTCATTATTATTTATCTGTGATGTATTATGAGTCAATGAATCACATATTTGCCTTCTGCCTGATAAATACTTGACTGCAGGGAGAAATATACCCAGTCATTAGTAGTCAAAGAATGGTAATTCCTATGAGTTTACTACTGGCTCAATAAAAATGTGTCTAGGCATCATGCTGGACAAAAGGGGATTACTGGGTTATTGAATGGGAGGTGAGTGATTATCGATTGAAGTATTTGTGTTTTGATATAGCTTTGAATAAAAACATACCATGTGTGTTGTCACTTGCCAAACTTTTGGGTCGTCTCTGTGATAACAGAAATACTCCTTTTGTGTTGTCCATTAATAGCGATGTTGTTCACCTGTCAAGATTTGTAATGCAGACTTGATTTGTTGGTCAGCTCTGCGTTCTTCCCAATGAAACTGTGCTAATACTGGGATTCCTGAGATCCAAAATGTGCCCATAACCCGTGGGACCTGTGACGATCAGCCCTTGACCCTACAATCACACAGTGCAATCACACAGTGATCTGGAGCAGCTCTCTGCTTTAACACCGCTCTCCATTTAGCATTTCCATATTTACTGTCATCGTAGTGTTGAGAAGAGCAAGAATGTATTTTGCTTCCCAAATTCCCTGAAGGAATTGGCTCTCTTACTGCAAAGTAGTTGAGAATGCTGCATAGATGGGGAAGATTGATGAGCAGTAAGTAAAATATTTAAACACGTATGTAAGACAAGCTTTGCATGGTATCCATTTATCATCTTGAGTGAATTTCATTTCCAAGCTGACTTCAGACTTTTAAAGGAGAAAACAGGAGCTTTTGGTCTTGGTGCTGCAGCTTTAGAGAACTTCAAGGAGCAGCAGCCACTGCAAAATTAGTCTATCTCTGGATCTTTATTGAACTGTTAGTGGTTACACATTTATTGCTGCAAAGGCTTGGCTGCTGCTGATGGCGAGAGGGACACAATCAGACATTTCAACAGTGTAATTACTCTGGTGTGGAGGCAACAAAGTTGTTCCAAGGTCATGTTGTCACATCAGAGCAGGCTGTTTCCTGCATCTCGTTTTTATGCCCACACACAAAGAGACACTTTTCTGGCTGATATTTATAGATAAGTCCTACAGTCATTTTAATTATGCACAACATACTGATGCCTGCCTCACTGATCATAATTGCAGCTCTGACCTGTTTTATTTTGTGATTTAGAAGCTTTCTCTTAAGCGTTGCTCTGGATTATGATTTACAGTGGCAGGTACTGGAAGTGAGGAGACAGCCATTGATAACGCAGCTTCAGCTGGAGGAGGCTGAAACGTGCTGTGGGCACTCACTGAAGGGCTCCTACATGTTCTTGAGGAAAGTGTTGCCAGCAAAAGCCGGGAGGGGACTGACCAGGACCTGCCTGTCCCATCCTGCCCAGATGACTTGTCTTGTCCATCCCCTCCAACTTCGTTTCCCCTCCTAGCACTTCTCAGCATGAAAAGTCCACAGCCAGAACCTTCACTCTCTGTCTATTCCTTCTGAAAGTGATGTTTTTTTCTGATCTGAGTGACTGGTTGTGCAAAGGCAGGTCCAGGAGCAATGTGAACGTTCTTCCATAGGCAGCATCCTGCATCGTGGTGTCCAAGAAAAGCATTCCAGCACTACTACCATGTCCCTTCCATTTGTCACATTAAAGATTCACTAACCAGAGAAACCCATTTCTTGTAAAACAAGGAAATGTGGGAACATGGCATCTCGCGAAGAGCAGTGCTGCCAGCCTGCACATCACAGCAAAAGAACCCCCAGGGAATGTCTGGGAAGGCTTAATTTTTTTAATCCCTTGTCATGTTATTATGCCACTTGTTCATGTACCAGCAGAGGTGTCAGAAGACACGTCCTGTGGGCCTTCTGCAGTGCTTGGCAACAAAGCATTTGTCACCTAATGCTTTTAAGAGGTCATCCAGGGCAGGAAAAGGCATGAGTGTTTGGGAGAGATGACCCGTTTCTATCTTTCAGAAGTCTTCCTCAGATGAAAGCTTTGCTAGCAGAGATTGCTGCTGATGGAAGAAGGCTGAGAGACAACGAGCCCTCTTGGGACTTGCTCTTCCATGGAGCGCTGCCTGCAGAGCCCTGTTTCAGTTACTTTAGCCCTGTTAACAAGTCAGGGCTTGCATCTGCTCTTTCTCTGCAGGAAAGTCCTGCCGTGTTCAAATCCACTATAACCAGAACATCAGGACACGGCCTGGCTGCACACAGACTCTGTGGTGGCTCTCGTGAGCTAAGTCTGGAATCCTGAACCCTAAAAATCAGCAATCCTGTGTCCTGAGGCTAGAAATAAAGCTCTTCCAGCTGCAGCAAGGGCTTGTATTCCACAGTGTGAAAGGATGCTCGTGCCTAAGCCAGTGAAGTGCACCAGCCTCCCCCTTGTCAACGGGCAGATACAGAGTAGAGGCTGGTCCCTGTCTGACCTGGGAGCCGTTCAGTTCTTGCTATGCATTTTTAAAAAAAAAAACAACCCCTAATTTAACATTTCCTCTGAATTCTTCACTGCAGCAAAAAACACCTGATGGTGGTGGGGTAGACTGGAGAACCAGCTCTGCAGATAACAAAAAGAAATGTAATGAGGAGGTGATGAGAAAGGTGGCTCATTGTTTGCTTTGGTTCTCCCCTGGTGTTTATTTGACTGTGTTCCTCTCCATGGCTATAAGTCTGCTTTGTTTGGTACAGCTTTCTCTGATATTTTAAGGAAACATGACATGGCATAACTCCTGTAGGAGCAGTGATGTTCAATAACGTAACACTTTAATGGCTGTGGAAGTGTTCAGCACGGGGCACCTAATAGCCCATTGGAATGGGCTATGGCTTTTCTCACCTTCAGGTTAATGGTTTGTATTGCGCTTAGCTGCTCTGAAACAGGTTTAATGCCACGTGCTGAATCTAGGTTGGAGGAGAAGCCATAGTAAGAGAAGAAATGTTGAGATATATATCAGTTGGGTTGTTGTTTTGTTTGATTGGTTTGTGGGGGCTTTTGTATTATTATTTTTTTTTTTCCTACTGGGAAAGAGATGTGGAAAGCGCTAGCCTTATTCTGTGGCATTCCCAGGCAATTTCTGCTATTACTTTAGCAGCAGCCAAAACAAAAATTTGCCTAGTCCCAGCGTATTTCAGCAATGTATCTTTGTCCCAGGTTCATTGCACTGGCGTGAGAGAGATGGGAGCAGCCGTTCACTCCACACTGAGCTGGGATGTGGAATTCATTTTATTTAAGCTATTGAGTTGCTCCTATTGTCCCTTATTGTGTGAGAGTAAACAGCATGGGAATCCTCTGTGTTCCCTCACCTTCTCCTGTTGCATCACATCACCTGCTCCCATTTTGGCCTGCTGCAAATCTTGTCAGAAGCTGCGATCCTGTACAGGGACTTCAGAAGGGTTCTTTAAAAAGAAAAGAAGAAAAAAAAAAAAACGGACCTCTGTCCACTAACATGCTGAATAGCTACAATTTAACTTACAATAACAGAAGGGTGACTTCAAGTGTGGTCCTGCTCTTCAAGTGTCCTCAGAAAGAGAGGAAGGCTATCTGGAGTCCAAAGCAAACAAGTAGCAACCTTGGACTGGTGCTTCCTCTGCCTCTCTTGAAGCTTCACCCTACAGTGACGACCTTACGCTGTTGTTTGACCCAAGCAGAGGGTTTGGCCTCCGCGTGGGTTTGCAGACCTGTCTGCTCCTTGACCTGGTTCTTAACAAGGAGCCAGATGGTCATCTTAGCAGCCGCTGTACCTGCTCTTGATGGGAGAGGGTATGAAATAAACCCAATCCGTGCTGCCCCAGCTGCTTTCCTCCTTTTTCTTGGGCTCTTTCCCCACTGAGGCGAGAAGTCTGTGATTTCCAAAAGCAAACGGCTCACTTGGTCTGTCTCAGGCCAAACTGTGTCACAAGTGGCAGGTCCTTAAAGCAGATGTGACAGCTACAGTAGGGCATGTCACCCAGCTGGTGCCCTCAGGACCCGGTGTGACAGTCACGGTGCATTGCGGGCCTGGCACCGCAGGCAGAAGAGCCCCTGAGAACTTCTCAGCACAAAACCAGCTTATGAATGATTGATCGTCAGTGCATGAGCACTCTATGAAGTGCTCACGCCAGCTTGACTGAATTTGGTATCTGCCGTTCACCCTGACCAGCGCCGCTGGGAGATAAAGGCTGCTTACTGACCTGAAGGGGACTATTCCTGGTCGACTTTGCAGGAGGGGGTTGCAGGATCCTGCCTGTTTCAGAGCTTAAACCTACCCCTTGGAGTGCAGTGTGACTGCACCGTGTCTGGGTAGGTCCCATTTGAACTGTGCCAAGGAGGCGCAGGCTCTGCCTCTCCGTCCTTGGTGATGGGAACTCATTTCAGATGGGTTCTCTGCCGGGTGCTCGTACCACCTCTGGAGCGCTGCTGGTAGAAATACCCATGTGCAGAATCAAACTTGATCAAATGGACTATGTAGGCCGTGACTGATAATCTATCTTGAAGAGCCTGAAATGTGGGGCTTTTTTATTGTTTCTAATTTGGTATCCAATGTGTCCCTGCTACCTTGCTTGAGTCAAGTGGGAGTTATTAGGAAGTTAAGAGGCAAAAGGATTTAGGTACTTGCCTGGTCTCATTCAAGAAACCAGCCCTTTGGCTTCTGTCCTTACAACCTCAAAGTGCTTCAAGGTGTCAGCATATGACATCCTCTGTCTCTCTGCATAATGGAAAGAAGTCTGACAGTTTGGATAGGTGTCCCGTGGTATCAGGTGCAGGTATGAAATGGGATAGTAAGAGTGTGATGAAATCTTAGGCGGTTTCCTCTGCTATCTTGTGTACCTGGGAGAATGCTTTATTCTGATGTGTGCGCTCCCTGCTTTTACCAAAAAACATTTCTCTTTCAGTCTTAATGTTTGGTGTTCACAGTTCAAACGAGGTTGGCAGGAGACAAGCAGAAAGCAACTGCTGAACTCTGGTGCTCTCTTGCAGTTTGAGTGTGGCAGACCCGCACTGTGTGAAGCGACGTTCTCCTGCCACAGGCTTTGACTTGGTCCTGATTCAAATTTGTGTGGGCCTCAGGTTTTCTAAGCAGAAAGCTTTCTGGGATAACCTGCCTCCACCACCCTCGTTGCAGCTTTTATGCTGGGATGCAGTTTTGAAATCACCAAAATGCTGCCTGTTTGCATATCATTAAACACCGGGGGCTCTGTCAGTCTTTTACTTCCAGAATACGACAATATGCTGACAGCAAAGAGTGGTAATGACATGAGCAGGACACGTATGGGAGTCTGTCAGGGGTCGTACATGCACAGAGGAGCCTTCCCCAGCTAGCAGAAACTGCACGGTTCACCTTCCCCTTCCGATCTGGCAGTAACGCTCCATCAGCTGAAAGCCAAGGGCTCTTCATTGATTATTACACACCGTCATTAGCCAGCACGTGCTGAAAGGAGGCATTGAAGTAGAGAGTGAAAATCTGCCTTTCAACTCCTGGGACTGATTTTCCAGGAAGGTGAAAGCAAATCTGTGACAGTCAACAAATTGGGAAATTCCTGATGTGTCACACATCACTGCCAGCCTGTGCAGCAGCTCAGGAGGACCTGATGCAGAAATACGACCCATTAGCAGACCTCATATACTGTCAATATTCTCGTGGATGGGTCCGGGTGTAAAACCAGCCAGGCAAGACAACAGACTGCAAGCCTGGCACCTTGAGAAAGTTCGTCTTCCAGAAGCACCCAGGAAGGGGTGATGTGACTTTGACTGTGCTGCCATTAAGTTGCAGCAACTGGTGGCCCAAAAGCAGCTTGGGCAGTGGTGATGTGGTAATTGCCAGCTCTAAAGGAGGAGGCGAGCGTGTAGGCAGGCAGAGGAACAGAACCATTTTTTTTTGTTCTGTTTTGTTTGCAGAAATGTGAGCTGTACACCAGTTAGATGAATTCTTCGGTGGTGGTGCCAGGGTTTTTAGCTTCACCCCTATGCTCTCCAAGCCAGGTCCTCGCGTGGTGGGAGCGGCGGTTGCTGAGGCTGTCACCACTGCTTGCTGCTCATCGGCCAAAGCCGCCTTATTGCACTGTAATCGGCAAGGAAACGTGCCAGTATGGGCAGGTGTTAGAGCCGCTTACTAATTTTTATCAGACGATAAATGTTTTCATTTATTCTCTGTCGCAGAAGAAGCCTTGGTTACTCTTTGGGAAAATTGAACAGAGATAATAGCTTTCCGCTAATGTTCCTCTTCTATCTTGCTTACTCAGAGCCGGTCCCATCTCTACAATGGGGAGACCAGCTTGTCTGTTGAACACATCACTGCCAAGGCAAACTGTGGAAATCTAATGATATTACATATTGCTCTCAAAGATGGAGAAAACATTTGTAATACCCTGGCTTATCACTAAGCTGCCCAGTCATGAAAGAAGTGGCAAGCTGATGCATTCAAATAATAGTATAAAAATAACAGAGGAGGAGAAAAATGTTTTAAGAAATCTCTGCTTGGTGCTAACTTTTCCTATCAAAAAGACCAATGCTTTGGCTAGGTCAGTACGATTGTAATAACATCTCTGAAATGAGATTTGATGTGATATTTGTGGAGGTATTGTTTAGCAAGTTTATTTTGCTTTTTCCCTACCAACCTCTTTCCCTGTTCCATAGTTACGCTGAAAAAATAATAATTGAGAGTGTGTATAATGCCTAAGTTTTTATTCATAGTGACTATCCACTGGTGAGCTTTAGTAACAATTATCTTCCTTCCAAAGTAGAGGACTGCATCGCAAGAGATTAGATTGGTTTCATGACTTTGCAACCAACTTTCTTTCTAACCTTGGGTGAACCTTTTGATCACAATTATGTCCCAGTGCACCAGTGTTATTAAATTTAATAATACTTAATAATATAATTTAAAACAAATATTGTGGTTTAAATGAGTACTCTGACATAAGCCTGCCTCTCTTTTTTTTTTTTTTTTCCCCCCCTTCTTTTCTTCAGAAGATCTCAGCTCAGAGGTTTGACTGACCTTGATGGCAGCTGACCTTTCTGTTTTGAGCTATTGGGTTACTTCATGCCACCTTTCTTGATTGTCCGAACCAAGCACAAGCCTTCATATGGCTGAGGACTGTGTGCAATGTATGGGGCTGAGGGAGCCTGGAGCAATGCTTCCGCTTGGAGCAGACACCACAACTCCTGCTGCATCATTGCAGATGGGCTGCACGGGATGTGTGGGAGGCTTCAGGGGCACCCAGTCATGGACTGCAGCTGTTTTGGTTCACTTCCGTCTAGGGCTGTAGGCATGGCCTAGGAGCTGCTCTCTCTCACATCAGGAATGATATGTTGCTCAGGGTTGGGTAGTTTCTGGTGTTTAAGAGCCTCATGCTAAGCACAGCTCTCGACCAAGGTGATTTTGCAATGTCTGTGTTACCACTATTGATGGATTTGATGCCTTTAGCCAGATTGAATTGGTGTCTTCTGCCAACAGTAAAAGTGAAAAGACCTCCAGGGTGCTCAGAGTGTCTGACATGATGTCCACAAAGAACAGAAATCATTGCTGCAGCCCTGGTATCTCTTATCTTTGGCCATTCCTGTCTCTTTAGTACAACACTATCCAGATAAAGCTGTCTAATTGCTAGGGAAATCTCCTTCCCAGGCACTCCCTGGGTCAGCTAATGCACCTGACCTGGACATGCAGTTGATAACCCGTGCAAGGTGTAGCTCAAGGGACATCCTCTTGCTCCACCTCCATGTTTTGCTCGATTTTTGTTTCAGGAGAGGTCCTAAGGTTGCAAGGGGGGTTCCCAGAAATGATCAATTGGCACAGTGAATCCTGTTGCTTCCTCCCCATCACTCGCTAGAAGGGGACACAGCATTCTAGATATTGGACTTAATTGTGTTCTGAATGGCAACACATTAGGTTTAATTACCCATAAAATTGAAGTACAGATACTTTAGGTCCAAAATAATTTTCCAGCTCGGTAATCTATATGTGGCCAACCTCTTGGCACAACATCTTGTGTTTCCAAAGGCATTTCAGGGTGCAACAGTTACACGCGCATCCATCAAAACACTTTTACCTGGAAAAACTCCTTTTGCATTTGGCAGTTTTTTGGTTGCAACCAAAAAGCAAGAGTCTGGCTCTTGGCTAGCTTGCAACCGAAATAATGTCTAGGATTGCCAAGCAGAGGTAAAATTCTACCAGGTCATAACAGTGGTGTTACCTTTTATCTTTTAGCTGATTGCTCTTGTACAAAGTAAAAGTGGGAAAAGCCAAGCCCATTAAAATAGATGACATTGCATCCTCTTTTAACTTTATTGATATTGGAAGAAATAAGCTAGATCAAATGTGGAGAGAATAACTACAGAGAAACTTTACCTACGAAATCTTGTAAAATTAAAAGAAAAAATATTTCTTGCTCCTATGTTGAAGTCATGAGCTTTCTGAATAGAAACAGGATGAAAAGAGGCATCCATAAAGATCCTATGGTTTTTTGTTTCTGTTTGTTTCTCCACCCCACACTTCGAGCCACCGGGTTCTCCTGACCAGGGTCTACCCGGGGCAAGTCTGCTCGGGCACTTTAAACTGCATGTGGTATCTCCAGGTTTTTGTAACACGTTGTCATCTGCTGGGGCTGTGGAAAGAGTGAAATTGGGCACCGCTTAAATTGCATTAAAGCATGACTGAGATGAGGCTTGAGAGAATAAAAATAGGGCTGTTCAACCATTTCTTTGTGTTTTTTTTTTAATTCTCTTTTTTTTTCTTTTCCTCGCACAGCTCGCATACATCCATTGGAGATCATCACTACACACCTGCACGTACACCAAAGGTTTCAGGAAGGGAACATTGTTATTTATCTGAATAAAAGTATCTGTAAGTAGATAGCTAGTATTAGCAGCTTTAAGGTTTTTAAAGAGATGGAGAGATGACTCACGTTTCAGGGGAAAAAAACCCTAAACAGTGAGTGTTTTGAGCCAGCTGTCCATGAACAGGCCACCCCAGTGGGAGTCCATAGCAATGCATCTTGCACCTTCAGCTACTTACTGTGGAATAATCCTTCCTTTGTTTGGAAGGAAAATAGTAGATCCTAGTCTTACCCTGTTTAGCTGTGACTCTGTTCCCATTTCTTCCCTAGTCTGTGGGAAGAAAATGCAACAGAGCCTGTTATTCATGACGGCCCTGAATTCAGGAATTAAATAACATAGGTCCAGGCTAGGTGAGCTCAAGCACGAAAGTATATTAGTATTTGCATGGTGGCTGGCTAGGGTTCTGCTTGCATTGAGCCGCAGCTTTGCTTATGCCTTCTCTGTATCTCAAAAACATCATGAGTTTTCCTATTGCTTTCCCTATAAATCATTCTTTGTTGAGCAAGCTACATACCTCACTGAGCAAAAGCTAAATATTCCCTCCTTAATCTGGAGTATATATTATTCTGCTGATGCTCATATGGCTACTCTTTTTTTTTTTTTTCCCCCCCAAGGTCATTAGTCACTCGCCACAATGGTAAAATGTGATGAACAACCCTGTGAAAAGTTCAATGAAATGAATAACTAGCTTTAAACTATTTTATGGAAAAAAAAAAAAAAATATGGCAGCAGTAAACCAGGCAGTGTGTTTCACATAGATGAATTTCCTCTGATTAACCTCGCAAGGCTGAAATTCAGTCTTCTACATTGTTCTTTATATACCTTCATGACATTACTCTAATGATCGAGAATTTCCTTTATTATTTTCTTGTACTCTTCAGTTTCTCAGATAAGACATGGGTGGTAACTGGAATTTCCTTGCCTCTGAGAAGTAATACTAGTCCTCTTGTGTATTTATTTTTAATAATTTCGGAGCTTTCCTCCATAAGCCCCAGAGTAGATGAGTAATGAACTGGTTTCAGTTGGAGCTTTCCTACTCAATACATAATATATTATGACGAAGTAATAAATTCACAACAAAAAGGGGTTAGCATAGTAGTGGGCACCCTGATATAATGAATCCCTGATTCTTCAGTGGGAAAGATGCTATAAAGATATCAACCCTGATGTTTGTATTTACTTATTCAGATGAATAAGTAAATAAATCAGGTACAGCTGGTTTAAGAAGAAAAAAATTATTAGTTTGTTACAGTGGCCTTCAGACCGAGCTAAAAGAATGGCCTGTGGCATGGTACAAGTAAATGATCCAACGCCTTGCTGTGAACGCATCAGTCTTCTCCCATAAAGACACAGAGTACTAATGTGCACTAACCGTGTTATCTAATGTAGAGGTGTCCAGTGAGACCTGATTAGGGTTAGCAAGTTGCTCTGCGGTTTTGGGTGGAGGTTCTTCTGGCTGGGTAAAGCATTGCATGTATGAACAAAAATGGAAGTGAATATTACTTTTTTTCTTGCTGCCGTTGAAGTCTTTCCAATTCCAATGTTTTCAGTTCCTGCAAACTTTTGTTTCTTTAACTGCTGCAATGCACTCAAAGGTGAGGTTTGCACTTCCGGAAAGGTTCAGCACAAATACACTAATCTATTTGAATCTCAAGGGCTCAATGGCCTAATTCTTGTATGGATCTTGATGAGTAGCAACTTCAGTGATTATTTTTTTTCTTATAATTATATTCATATTCTAAATTCTATGATATTTCACTTTATATATAAAGCCCTCCGAAAGGGCATTTAAAAACCATATTCTTTTGTATTGAAAAAAATTTGTTTCTGCCCCTTGTGGTTACACAAGAAGGCTTGAGAGCCCAGTCAGAGAGAATTCCACATAATAGAATGCCCAGAGAACAAGCAGAACTGCATTTTTGCTTGTCATGTCTGAAGCCACTGTAATTTTTGGAATATGGAGGGTTCAGCATTTGTTGAATTTCTGTTGGTGGCAGTTGCTGTAGCACTCGCATTCCTTCCAGTTAACGCTCTGTGCAAAGGTAAAAAGGCACCTTAGCAACTTGTGAAATGTTGGTGAACTACCTGATGCCAACAGAGTTGGGAGACAATAGTGATAGGAGTGTGTCCTGGTCACTGAGGTGACCTCCTCAGAGCTGGAGAGTGGTATTTGGGTTGGGGATGCACAGAGCCATGGCTGTGTAGGTAGATATCTCCTTTGAGGCCTGTTATTCTCAAAACATTATGTACACAGTAATATAGCAATGTAAATAAATGAAGGATTAACCCCCTGACTTGATGGACCCAATGTGCTAAAACAGCAACACTTTGGAGATGACCGCTTCCAGCCTTGGAGCGATCAGTGCTGGATGGGGCCAAACGAGCTGCTCTGTGAGCAGGCCTGGTGAAGAAATACCTCTATTTGTTTCTACTGTAGTTACAAGTGGCTTGAGTTTTCTAAAGATGGCTTCTTGTTGTCAAATTATCAGTTATTATACTGTTGTTGAAATGCTAGACTGAATATCTCAAGTGCCACTTGAGTTGTAGCAGCAGATTTGTTGGCGAGGGACGGAGACAGCGAGAGAACACAATGCTCGCCCAGGGAGAGGTTGAAACTGTCACTTCACTCTTTAATGGAGACAGGAAAGGTAATTAACAGCTAGCGTTGTGTACAGATTCGTATTTCATGGGGAAGATGACTCATTTTGGCTCTGAGCAAGTATGAGAATGAAATTAAACCAACGCCTGGTGCCATGCCAGTGACTTTGGCATTTTAAAAATATCTCTCCTCCATGTCCCAACACAAGCTCACTATATTTTCAAAATCAGTATGTGCTTTGTGGAAGCAGAGTTTTCAAGGCTCTCTCTGTAGGTGAAATATAGCTTTTATTTTCCTACTTGCATCCAAATTCATTCATTTAGTAACCTCACTGTGCATTAGCTCTGTGGTTTTTATGTGCATCAGCCTGTTTCCATAGAGTCTTGAAGTTGTACTAGCTCAAGGTTAGATTTATTGGGACAGTTGAGGGGTTTGCAGAAGAGTGTGTTGGGCAGGGCTGGCAGAACAGGATACACTGAACGTGGCACGGGGAAAGGCTGCAATTGTTCCTTCCACTGGGGTCGTACTACTTATGCTTTTCTCCTGCATCCCTGATGGTCAGAATGGCTGAACTGTGCCACGCCTGGAGCTTCTCTCCATCTCCAAAGAGCTGTGGGGGTTTTTGTGTGTAATAGGTCAATAGGATACGCCAACAGAGAGGTGCAGTTTATGCAGCAAAGGTTGGGCAAAAGTGCTGCAAGTGAATGCAAGAAAAACTAATATTTAGAGCAGTGTATTCTTTGCTCAGTGGTGTGGATTTACTCTATTTGTTATCCTTTTTGGGAAGTGATCGATGACGAAGGTCTCCAGTTAGACCTGCCTTGTCCTCGCTTCCCTGCCTTTTCATCCTGCAAGTCTTCCCTTTTTTCTTTGAACAATGTATTACCATACATGTGCCTGCTGAGGGACGCCTGGATATCATTACCAATTCGTGGAGAGACTCTTAAGTCAGCATTCAGGTCTATTTTGGCCAAGGATCAGTGAGGAACCTTTGTGGTCGGTGGGATGGAATACAAGGGAGTTACCCACGTCCTCAAGGAAGCAGTTGCCTAAATACCATGTTGTGACAGATCAGAGGGGAATTGCTGCTGAATGAGCCATGCACCAGGTTAGGGAGAGGGTCAAGCAGCAGCAGCCGGCTAAGGATGGGCCTACGTTCCCTGCTATATGCAGAGCCCTGGGGCAACCGTGGTACTGTGCCTCAGTGCTGTCCACAGTTTCTCCACCGTCACTTGTGTTAACACCAAGCAAGCAGTGAACAAATGAGTTGCCATTCCAATGTGCTTATATTTACCTTTCACAGCCATAAAGGACTATCCAGTACCTTTTTGTTACTCAGGCAAATTAACAGAGAGCTGGAAATGAGCCATATTTTGAGATGTTCTAATACTTTCCAATGTTATCTTTATGCTGTGAACTTTTTGTAAAAGGTGGTGGAGACCTTGATTATTTATTTATTTATTTTTAGGAAAAAAACATCCATAAATAAACCTCTACTGATGGACTGATTCATTACCTCCTCCCCCACCCATTTCCAAAATAACAACCCAGATCCTGCCCCCCACCAGCTTTACGACAGCAGGAGTAGAATTCGGATAATGAGGGCATGAGGAAAAGGTTACCAAACAAAGCTAAGGGAGTTAAATTTAGAGAAGGAAGAGCTAACAGGTGGCCAGAGAAAAGGGAGGGAGGAAGACTTCAGAGAGGCAGTGAATAGAAATGTGATTGCATTCGTTATGAGGTTTTTATAATAGAGAAAATGTTGGGAGTGAAATAAACTCTATAAAGAACTATTTAAAAATGTATTGTTTGCAGAAAACTGTAATCAATCTAACTGACAGTCAGAAAGGTCTATTAAAATT
This sequence comes from Pluvialis apricaria, assembly GCA_017639485.1. NCBI lineage: Eukaryota > Metazoa > Chordata > Aves > Charadriiformes > Charadriidae > Pluvialis > Pluvialis apricaria. Next base: position 8,700,508 of record CM030019.1, read on the forward strand.
GCAGGGCTTTTCTCCCTTGCACTCTTACCAAAATCAGCTTCAGCAAATTGGGAGGAGTATAGAAACAGCTAGTGAACTCATCCACTGACATGTTAAACCATTTCTAAGTCTTGACTGTATTTTAGGTTTCTCCCTTTATTTTATGGTATGATCTGACCTGGTTTTGGTCCAAGAGTTCATCTTGGGATGTTAACACCAAGATCCAAGTGCCTTTCAGGCCTTGGCTTGCTTGAGTGTCTTCATACCAAGTTGTTCCTTTGCCTCAAATTTAACTTTTATCAAAGGAGCATTGAAAAAACAGGGATCTAACAAAAGTAATCTACCCACTGCTTTAATTTGGCAATGATAGCTTTGACCGCAACAGTGCACCATGGACTGACTCCTAAACCAGAGATTAATTGGCCATGTGGGGGACTGAGATGTATCTAAAGAAAGAAACAGAAGTTTGGCCCATATTCTATGCAATGCCCTTGGGCTCAGTTCTCATGATTTTGGAGGATATTGTCTGAAAGAAAGATTTGGTTTGCTCTGTGTGAAGAGTGAACTTGGTGACTAACTCAATGCTGTATTTTTTTAATTGGTACTGAGGCTTTCTTAGTTTGTTTTGTACAATTTTTGAAGAAAACCCTATATCTTGGCCACAGAGCTAGTTTCCAGGTTTTTTACACTGGAGAAATGGGATTTATCTTTAGCGTTAGTCATCTGCAATGGTGCTTTTGTCTGTCCATCAGTAAGTGGAACAGAAGTACCTAGCTCTTCATGTATGGAGTCTAAATGAATTTTCATATGTAAATATTCACATTGTAGGTAGTTGAGGTCGGACAGATGAATCCCACATGAAGTGCTCACTGTACTGAACTGGAGTTTGGGAGTCTCAGTTGCACTACATTTCAGAGGTTTTTGTCAGTATAGCGGTATTAAGCCCTTAGGTAATATATTATTGTTTATACTTAGTGGAAATCCTCTAAGGATTACTTTCTTTCTTCTCGTAGAGTTTGCCTAGATTGAGGAGGTGTATTATGACAACACAGTATCACTGCTCGGTTTTATCTGAAGGAATAACTTATATTTCTACTGTCCCTGAACCACGATCAGTTGTGCATTGATATGTCCAGGGTGCTTTTATGTTACCTAGACGTGGCCTGTGGCTGGTGTGTATAACACAGCATTATCCTGAAGACAACGTTTCAGTCTCTCTTTGTGATTCAGGGACAACCTCTTGAATTTCTTCTTTGACATGATGGCAACTGACACCATTTTCAGAAATATTGATTCTGAACAGGAGCATTTAGATAGTACCACAGTTACTGTTACAAGGACAATAACAAGGTTTTTCTTTCTCCTTTATTAATCCCCAGAAAACATAGCCCTGGCTACCTCAGCCAGCGTTAAAAGGGAAAATGCAGCACACACACTCTGTTCTTCACTGAGTGGAAATACTTTTATTTTGGCCACCGTTTTTATTCAGAGGATTGGCCCAGCCTCAGATGGCCTTTCATTATAATTCTGCCCTGACTTTGATTGACATTATCTCTCTATTTGGGGATTGACTAATTAAGGCTATCTGATCTAAAATCAGTTTGCTTTGCTGCTTCTTTTTTTGTTTTGTTTTGTTTGGGTGGCTTTTCTCCACTCAATTATTATTTTGAGTTTGAAACGGGGCAGGGCACCCTGGTGTACAACTTCTTTTCAAGTGTTTTCTTTCCCAGTGCTAAAACGAAATCAGATTTAAACTCTTCACTTTACTTTAGAGTTTTCCCTGATCCAATCTACCTGTCCTTATTTAACTAAATCACCCTGTTTTAGATTACTGTGTTGCTAATTATAGTATCGATTACCTCTTCCTCTCATTCATTCTTTTTTCAGCCTTGTTAACCAGTAGCTTGAAATTCTGCAAGGGGAGTTTGCATAGCATATCCTTGAAATTACGCTTGGAAACTATTACTTGGACAGTTACTTTAGAGGCATTCTTGGAGGTCATTACAGTTTTTGTCAAGAACAGTTTAATTCTCTGCCATTTTCCACTTTTGTTATTATTGTGGATTGTCATGGGAGCAGGTTAATTTGGTCCAATTTCCTCCTCATGTTCTGTCCCTCATCTCATGAATGCAAACACGTGAAAGCTGGACTCTGCAGAAGATTAAACCTGTGGTGACAAGTAATTCCTGTGACAGAGGCTTTAATGAGAAGAGAAAAAAAAACTTAAAATATCTTCTTTCACTTAATAGGAATAATCTAAAAAGCGGTATGAAAATCACCAGAGGACAGGTCTGACATGTCTGCTGGTCACGTTAGGAGCCACGCTGGGGCTGGCCTTTGGGCATTTACCTGTGGGGAAGGTGACTCCGTGGGCAGGCAAAATTAAAGCCTCTCTCTCTGAAAAGCAAAGCAAGCTCCTCAGTAGTGATCTAGGAGAAACAGGGTCGGTGGTCCTGTTGTCTGAAGGCCAACACCGCACGTGAAGGGCTGGCTCCTGCGATCTTCCCATGCGGTGGCTTGGCTCCATGCTGTTCTCTGTCCCCGCTCGCTGCTAAGGATGGCATGGAAGTAGCCACCACCTGGTCAGCCAAAGTCTGTCTAGTGGCAGAAAAGGCACAAGGAATAAATAGACATTGAGCCTGCCTCAGATAAACCTTTCTAGTTTTTGGCAATTGCTGGTTTAGAGGCTTTCAAACCATACCCTCAGATACCAAGTTTCCATGACTTTGTCTAGTCCATTATTAAATCCTTTCAAAAACCTTTGTCTTCTGCAATAACCTGTGTCAAGGAGTTCCATAAATTAACTGTGTAATAAAGCACTTTATTTAATTTGTGTTAGCCATGCTGCCTGATCGCTTCATCAAATTCCACCCCTCACCCCCATTTATTAAGTTGGGAGTAGTTACCCCCTCACTACCTTTCCACTCCTGATTTTACAGACCTCTTACTCCCTCCTCCATCGCTCTCCTACCACCCTCTAGAGAGAGCCCTTAAGGAAATGCAGACCTGTTAAATGGGAGAGGTCACCTCGGAGCTGCTCCTCGGGGTCAGATTCATCAAGCAGTGCTCTGGACCTCAAAGGCAGTGCTCTGTAGCAATGAATGTAGCACTTTTATCTGTGATATTGAAAGAGGCTATTTGCAATAGGAAGTATTTGCATAGTGTTGTCTTTCACACGTACGCTATTCAGGCAGGTATACTCGTGTTTTTAGGGTAACTTTTTTACAATGAGAATCAGTGAGTTTGCTGTCACTTGCCAGAAACGCTTGCCCAAGGGAGAAAATCATCACTTTCTGGGCATGTATTGATGGCAGGGCTCTGACTGATAATTAATTCCAGCTTTGGGTTTCTCCCGAGACATGTCTCTTGCTGCCTCATCCCTTGACCCATCTCTAAACCTTAGTGTCCTTTGACCAGAGGGGCAAAGCAAGCAGGATAAAAAAAATAGATGCCATATTTCGGTGAGATTGCCTAGTACGTCGTTTAGATGTGCATGTGAACTTAGCTCAGCAGGTCGGTCAAGCCTTCCTCTTGTGCTTGTTTCTCATTGACTTCTGTAAACGCCAAGCACGCATAAACCATGTGCTTATAGTTTCTGCCTGGGTCAGGAGGAGAGCGGTCACCTTGCAGGTGGCTCAGCTGTAACCCCGTGCCGTGGGTGTGCTGGGACTTGGGAGGCTGGAGGTCTTTCTGGTCCTGACCTGCTGGATGAGCTTGGGCAAAAGTCACTGCCCTGTTTTGTGCTTCCAGGCTCCCTCTTTGTCAGCCAGAGCAATAAGTTTTCTGCCTCCTTGCAATCTGTGGTGAAACATCCCTGTATAAGTTATAGGTGTTACTAAAGGACTGTCATGACAGCAGCTCGAAGATTACACCCACTATCTGAGAGGCTTTTGTTGTTGGAAACCAGCTCATCGGAATTTTTATAAGCAGAATGGTTTGGGTTGTTTTTTTTTTCTCCAGGTCTGGATGCTCCCAAAAGCAAGAACGTTTCCACCAGGTATTAAAATCTGGCTTTTGCTTTCAGCGGCAGGCAAGGACGTGTGTTATTACTGTACTTGGACAAAATGTCACTCAGGATAACACAGAGCTGCAGACAAGCATTGCTTTAAAAGCAGGCCCTTGTCTCTCTGTATTTCCTCAGCACACTGAATGTTTGGCTAAGCTCCAGGAACTTTCCAAACACAAACAAGCATTTATGTATTAAGCCTTTTTATCAGGCTACGCTCTGTCTGAGCTGGGATGCGGGCAGCCTTTCTAATAAGGTGTATGCAGAATTCTTAATGGATTTCCCATCAACCCGTGCAACAAAAATATCAAAACTTTTAAAAATTAAATCACTAAAAGTTTTTTAGAAGTAAATCACTGTCTTCTTTTCACTAAACAGTATTAGAAGAATGAGCTTATTACGGGTTTGATAAAAACCCTATTTTTTGTTCCCAAGTAAATGGATTGCTGCGTATGTATGATGACAATATGAAAAGCAGGTTGAAGCTTTTGGATGTGGTCGTGCCTGGTGCTGGAATGAACTTTGGCAGCACTGGTCCATCCCTGTTCCCTGGTCAGTGGGTGACAGTCCCACCAGCCCTTGAGTTCCTTTTATCAGGGCAGCCATTGAAATCGGGCCAGGTTCCAGGCAGCAGATAATAACCAAACTAATAATGCTTGTGCAGTTGCTGGCATAAGACGGCCAGCAATTTAGGATTTCTAAATGCATTTCTAACAGAAGTAGCACTAGCTCCTTTTAATGGCGAGGATGAGTGGGAATTGGGAAAGGTACAATGCTGTGTGATCTCCAGTCCACCAACTCGATGCAGTGGGTGAGTGCCCTGGAGCAGTTGTAATCACACTGGCATTTCGAGTTGATGACGTTTGAATTGCTGGTGCTCAAGCTGAGCTTGTTGCAAACTCTAGTAAAGGATTTCAGGGCTTTTACTCTTCTCTATTTTCTTCACCAGACTGACTGAAATGAAAAAGAGATGCATTTAAAATATATACATTTAAATATGTAGATATATTTTAGATTTGAAGATGCAATCTGTTGTTTGGTCCTTAGTTTATGTGTTTTATGTCAGTGGAATGATCTCCAAAATAAGCTACTAACTCTGAATGCATACCACAGCAAAACCTGGCCTCAAATAATGCCTTGAAATAAAACCTCATTGGCTGCAAGATGTGCTTTGTATTCACAATGTTGCTCATCTTGACTCATTTTCCATACACTTATAGGTCACATTCTGTCCTTAGACAGGAGGAGATGGTCCTCAGAAGAGGAGTTTAAGTATAAATGTTTGCCTCTCCGGACTGAAATTTTGCTTGCATCAAATAGCATCTGAAATGATCTCATTTATGTTTTCATCAAATAGGTAAGTAGGAGTTATCAAATAATACCCTGTATCTCCATGGGGTTATTAATAGCAGTGAGCTGCATGTGTGCAGGTATTAAAGGAGACAGGATCAGGGCATTTCCTATGCTCCCCTCAACAGGGAAAATCAGGGGATCCTTATCACTTAAAGTAGCTGAGAAAGGGACATGGCGGTGGTGGGGAAAAGCTAGCAGCGAGCTCTGGAGAGCAGAGGTAGCTGTTCAGGAAGGTGGGTTAGAAGTGTCCACCAGGTCTTGCCTGTGTCCAGATCAGAGGTTTCTGAGAGCTGTGTGGGGAGGACCTTTCCGAGTGAGCTGCTGTCACAGCAATGGGTTCACGCGCTGAATGAATGTGGCTTTGAGGAGTAGTCTTTGATACACCACACTGTTTCTGGAAAAATCAAATATTAGGGTTCAACCACAGTTCATTTTTAAACCTCTAAGGTATACTGGAGTTCATCATGCCTCTCTTTCCTTCCAGGAGTATTTATTCTTTTTCTCACCCTTGTTTCTTGCTGGTCCCTGTTAGCATGCAGCTCTCCTTGTATCTAGAGATCAAAAAATCCTGTATATATGACAAGGCTATTGAAAGTAAAAGGGAGATAAAAGAGTGATAGCTGGGAATAAAGCCAATGTTGTGGTTTCTCAAAAAACATCCTTCTGAAGTGTAAGTGCTCAGAAAAGGCACCAGATGTTGTGTGTGTGTGTGTGTATTTAATATAGCTTTGACTAGAGGGAAGTGATAAAGATGGTTATCTCTAGAAAAGGGGATTCAGGGCAGGTAGGACGGGATGATGAGCTGAAGCCCAAATGCTCCCCTTCGTTTGTACTTCCTCTTGTTAGGGAGGGGAGGAACATTGCAGCCAATTGATCTCCGGGCCAGAGCAGCTGTGGCTAGTAAACAACAGGCACTTTAAACCACAAGTTTCTTCAAACTCTCTCAGCATTAGCCTTTCTTCTTCTTAAATGAAGGGAAGATGCCCTTAGCATCTGCTGTGGCCCGGGATCGCTTTCTCTTGTGCACTGGGATCCCTTCACATCTGCTTCAGGCGATGAACTTCCCCTGCAGAGCAGATCTCCAGGTCTGCCAAGAGACAAGGAAAAAGTGACACTCGGCCAGTTCTCCCCATCCTACTGTTTTGCTGAGGCTTGCGCAGGCACTCCAGTTTTGGGAAATGAGGACCTGCCAGAGTTTCTTGTATGAAGTCTGGCTTTTGGAGGCCTGTCTGCAAGGTAAGGCAATGCTCAGGGCTCCAGTGGAGGTCAGATTGGTCCCCAGTCCCAAGGTTGATGTTGGAGCTTGGCAGCCAGTTTCAGTCCTTCCAGGGACCTCTTCTTCTTCTTTCCTTTCCCCGTTACAGCAGGGCAGGGGCTCTCCGATTGCCCCCAGCTGGCTAATGCCCTTAGCTTTGACCCCTGTGCATCTCTCCTTCAGCAGAGACCTACAGGCAGGGAGGGCTCGTAGATGTGATCTAGGTTGTCCTGGGACAAGTACTAATGCTCTGCGCTAGAAATCCCTGTGTTAAACGGTTTGCAGGCACGTGGCTGACATGACGTTGCTGAGATCAGAGGAGCTGTGGCAGGAGAAGGTTCTGCTCCATAGCTGTGAATTATGCGCGTCGCCAGCGCTGCGGTGGCTCCATTCTGTTTCTGAACACGTCCCTGCTGGCAGGATGAGCTGTGAACAAAACAAGGTGCTGGGAAGGAAGGAAGAATCAGCTCGGTGGTCTGGGAAGGCAGAAAATTTATTTTTTTGGAGTAATTTTTCTGAACAATTGAAATTGCTAAGGGAAGCTGTTAATGCCAAAGTAGCCTGATGATTGCTATGGGGGTCAAGGAGCCACTGTGCTGCTCGGTGCCAAATCACTGACACTCTGTGCAGCTTTAAGTGAGGTGGGTCTCCCTTTCTGTGTCAGTCACTGCTGCTGTATGAGAAACGAGAGCGAGAAAGAGGAGAAAGGGAAGGAGCAGGAATCTCCTGGAAAACCTAGGAGACTGCACTGGAGTGTGAGCCGTCCTGGGGCACATCAGCAATCTCAATGTTGTTTGCGGGTGTATTGTTAAGGAAGTGTTTCTAAATAACAGCTTTGTTGCAGTTTCTCTATGTAGAAAACTTACTTAAGCATGATTTCTCCCAGGATATTTAGTGCTTTTCTTTTCTCTTGACAAACATAGAAGGATAAAATGGATCCATCCACAAAAGCCCCAGAAGCTGCTGCTTTCACCAGCAGAGCTGGCTGTCACCTGGGATGGCCAGGAGCATCACTCATGGAGCATCTCAGTAATTGGACTTTGCCAAGGAAGAAGTAAATAAAAGGTATCCAGTGAGGATTGCTCCAATAGCATGGATTTCACAAATTGAAAACATATTAGCTTCTGACAGCTCTGTTCTTCTATAGACAAAACAACTACATTCCCAGGAGCTCTGTGCTTCAAGTTTTAAACCTTTTCCCTTCTGGTGAATTCTTTGTGCATCTAAAGAAGGCACCTAGAGCCTGATTTTTACACTCTTTTGCACCTTGGTTTATCATTCACACCAATGCCAGGCAGGCTCAAATTGTTCCTTTGCATCTGATTTGGCAGCGTTTCACATCCAGTTGGCACTGGGGCATGTGTTTACATCTCTTACTCCACTGGGTATGAGGCAGTAAAAAATTTGGCCCTCTAGGTATTTCGCACAGTTGAACCCAGGGTTAGGTATATTCTCTGGGACTCTGCAAGATTTCAATTTGTTTATTCTTTGCTCTGCTCATCTTGCATCTACTCTTGGTGCCTGGTGATAAAATTGAAAAGAAAACCTTTCTTAAAGTTTTGAAGGTAAGAAATGTCAGGTGCACCTTAGAAACAGACTTCTAGTTCAAGTTCATGGCTGCTGTGTCCTGCTAGGCTGTGCACAGCGTACTCTGGACTAGGAAAGATTAGGAGGAGGGAGACTAGTGCAACGGTTAGCATCTCATAACAGCGCTTTCTTGGCCTGGTAGAGAGAAATCTCAGTGCTTTGCATCAGTCTGCCAATATATAGTTGAGTCAATAGGTGCCTTTTTTTTCCTCTCCACATGGATGAGTTTGGCTCATGGGTTTCCCAGTAAATCACTAGAAAACTATTTATGACTTGGCCTTCTTTGTACGACTTCTACTCCAACTGCCAGTTACACCAAATAGAAAAACTGACAGCAGGTCAGATCTATGCTCCTTGTCTCGCTATAAATTGGGGCCATTTTTTGCCCAGTAACGGGTCGCAGCCAGCCCTTTCCAGTATCCGTAAGAAACGGTGGTAGGTGCAAGGTCATCCTGTTAACAAGTAGAGATGCGTGGAACATGAAAGACTCAGGAGGCAAACGTGATAATGTGCCAGGCTTGAGCTAGGCAGCTTTGGGGTGAGCTTTCTCTCCTCTTTTTGGATCTTGGCTGGCTCTTGAAGGGATTATAAGACCAGGGCTTATATTGCTAGCCGAGCTCTGCCCCGCAGGGATGCTGGCAGTGCCTGTGGGGCAGTGCTGAAGGCAGGGCTTGCCTCTAATGGGAAAACTGAATCAGTATCGGCTTTTGCACAAGGGGTGGGGGCAAACTGAGCACTTCCAGCTACTTCTGGATAACCTGAAGCCACCAGACTTTCCTGTGCTCTGAGCTTTGCCAAGCCAGTCTAGTTTGTCCTGCTCTGGGAGTCAAATAAATGGTTTGGGCAAAGTTAGGTAACCACCGTGGTACAGCAGGTACCTCCCCATGCTTCCCACGGATGTCCTCCCCTGAAAGGGGAAGAAGAGGAGGCTCAGCACAGTCCTACTTTGCTGCGTTGCTAAAAGCAAGTCTTCAGCCTGTTCCAAGCCTCAGCTGGGCGGCAGTTGGGAATACTAGGGAAAGGAAGCTGAACTCCTGGGATGGTGTCACCTAGCCCTGGCTTTTAAACAACTGTTCTCTAACCAACCTGAGAAATGTGTCAGCCAGACCCATCCTCTTTTTTGGCTGTGGGAAGAATCAGTGCAGTCTGGCGGGACAGAGAAAGCAGAGGGGAAAAAACGGTGGATGTGAAGGGAGGATTTTGCATGACAAAGTCACGTACAGTATCTATTTAAAGGCAGGCACTGAAGATCAGTACCTTTAGGGGAACCCAGGGAGCCATCCCCACATCCTCTGCTGCGTGGAAAGGAAGTTTTTGTACTGTGATACACAAAGGAAGAAACAATTGAGCCTCTTTCCCTTCTTTTAATGGCAGTGTTCAGCTCTTAATATTTCAGCTGTGAATAGGCAGCCCCAGCAAAGGCTGCAGAAGCTGTTGCATTGGTGTTCACTACAATTTTTCAAAGTCCTGCTCTGATCCGTGCTGACGGCAGTGGTGCGTCTGGAGAGATGGTATTGGATTTCATGGTTTGTATGGTTTGGTGTGTTTTTCTGGGGACTGGGAGCAGTGTACGCTCAGGCTGCTGTTTGTGATCTGCAGTTAGAGAAGAGGTGCAGTAGCTCACCTGTGCGTGGAGGTAGCGGAGAGCACTGTTTTCCAGGCTTGTTGGGAAGCCGATGTGCTGCTGTTAGGGCATTTTCACGTGGACGTCCCTTGAAAATGTCCTAGCCTCACATAAGTCCTGTTTAGTCTTCAGTGATTGGATTCGTGTCTCTGCCATTCAGTGTGACCTGGACAGGCTGGAGAGTGGGCAGAGAGGAACCTAATGAAATTCAACAAAGGCAAGTGTAGGGTACTGCATCTGGGGAGGAATAACCCCATGCAGCGGTACAGGTTGGGGGCTGACCTCCTGGAGAGCAGCTGTGTGGAAAGGGACCTGGGAGTCCTGGTGGACAACAGAATGATTGTGAGCCAGCAATGTGCCCTGGTGGCCAAGATGGCCAATGGCATCCTGGGGTGCATCAAGAAGAGTGTGGCCAGCAGGTCGAGGGAGGTCATCCTCCCCCTCTACTCTGCCCTGGTGAGGCCGCATCTGGAGCACTGTGTCCAGTTCTGGGCTCCACGGTTCAGGAAGGACAGGGAACTGCTGGAGAGAGTCCAGCAAAGAGCTATGAAGATGATGAGGGGACTGGAGCATCTTTCTGATGAGGAAAGGCTGAGGGGGGATCTTATCAATGCTTATAAATACTTAAAGGAGGGTGCCAGGTAGGTGGGAACAGTCTTTTTTCAGTAGTGCCCAGTGATAGGACAAGAGGTAACGGGCACAAACTTGAGCATAGGAAGTTCCATCTTAACATGAGGAGGAACTTCTTTCCTTTGAGGGTGGCAGAGCAGTGGCACAGGCTGCCCAGAGAGGTTGTGGAGTCTCCCACACTGGAGACATTCAAAACCTGCCTGGACGCCGTCCTGTGCAACTGCTGTAGGTGAACCTGCTCTGGCAGGGGGTTTGATGATGATGATGATCTCCAGAGGTCCCTTCCAACCCTGACCATTCTGTGATTCTGTGAAACCTGTGCTGCAGAGTGGAACCCAAGAATTCATTTTTACTGAGCATTTATAGACACTGCTAGTTGGCTTTGAAAACTTCAGCTTATAATTATATTTGATTATATCAATGTTTATATGCTAGTGTGCGTACTATGGGCCAGATGGCGCAACTGTTGTTACCTGCATTGCAGATGCAATTTGGCCCAAATGATGGTGTAAGTCACCCCCAAGTGCCTTCCAGGTGTCAGAGTTAAATACTAGCTTTTGTGAATATTATTTTTTCCTCCTACAGATGAAACAGGGCAAAATAGATATAGTGAAAGAAAAAAAGAAGTAACTAACCAGTACAGCTAATACAAGGCTAATCCTTGGCTGCAGCTTTGAGCTGTTGCAGCACAAATGAGAGAGCAGCCTTCAGACTTCACTGGTCATCCCAAAAGAACAGGTCCCAGTCACCCACGATAGGATTAGGAGGGTACAGAAGCATAGAGCCCATGCCATTTTTGCAATCCTTTCCAATCCCATGAGTTGCTCTGAGCAAAGATATCCTACAGACAAGGCTGGGCAGAGAGGCAAGGTTGAAGACAGCAGGAAATTTCAGCGCTCCTCAAAGTGCCATATTCCCTGATTCTTCCTCGTAAGGGGGATTTAGTGTGGTCACTTTGAAAATAGGCATCTGGATTGATTTAGCAGCTGTTGTACTTCTGCATTACCTAATATACTTGACATCTAATGGGTGAAAGGCAAAAAAAATCAGGGAGGCATGATGAAATGACCTGTAATCACAGTTGCTAACACTTGTGATTTTATCAAAAGTCTTGGGGTATTTGGTAACTTTTGAGAGTCCTGTGATTATGCAAGACTGTTCCGTTGCAAAGGAAGAAAAAAAGGCATTTCAAGAGCAAAGTATTATGATGTGGTCCTTAAGATTCAAACAACAGGGAATGAAAAGAACATTGCATGTATTTTTTTGTTGTTTTAAAAACGCATACAAAATACCATGACTTTAACCTCCTGATTTTCTGGCCTATTCATGAGCTCTTGGAGTTGGTCATTCTAGACCTTTAGAAAAAAGTGTAATAGCAAGGTTTTGGTGCTGTGTGGGTTTTCAGTATTTCGTGTTTCCAAAGCAGGTAGTCCACAGAAAAGAGTTTAGACACCCTTTGTCTGCCATGCGCTTAGGCTGTAAGCTTTACAGGAATCTAAAGCTGTTTTGGGCTTAGTCACAGAAGTGTGTGTTGCCCCTCTTGAGAATAAACTGTATTGTATATTGTAACTGCAGCTCGCATATGGGAGAGGAGAGACTACCCTGCAAATCAGTGTAAAGCCTTTACTCCTTCCCCTGCTTTTTGTTGCTTTCTCCCAGGTGCTGTGACTGTCTTGGGGAAATCAGAAATGTCTTTTAGAACAAATGAGACAAACAGTGAAGTAAAGATCAAGGATGCTTGAAATGAAGTATAACATCCTCACACTGCTTCCTTTAATGCATTGGAGAATAAGTGCAAAAAGAGAAATATGAAGTGCAATGAATTTTGACTCCTTCAACACTTGTTTAAAGGAACCAACGTTTTTGCTGGGACTTGGATTTCAGGAGTAATTGCTGTGCTAACATTGCAGCACTAAATGCATTTCCTCTGATCTCTTCTTGCAGTATAATTGTTGTATCACCGTGGTCAGCCACATTCCCTCTTTCTGCAATTGCTTTACGCTTCCCCTGCAATAAGAATGCTGAATTTGGGATCCGTGTTTCAGAAGCAAATCAGAAAAAGCATCTGCATACAGATGGCTCTGAAATAAGTGAGCTTTTCTTTGGCACAGAGGTCTTCAGAGCTATAGCGCTACTGTGAATATTTTTCTTGCTTGGTTTCTAGCAATGCAAGTAGGCAAGAGCCCATTCGCATTGCGATCCGAAGAGCCTTGTGATGCGACCGGAGTTGGGAGTAGGACAACCGGAGACTGTGCCCATCTCTGCTACGGCGCTGATGGGTATAAATCGGGTAAATTGAGGCATGAAGAATTTAAGTGGTCAGTCCCAAATGCTAAGGCCAGGCAGAAGCGTGACTCAGCGCTGTGAGTAAGCCCCACTGCCACACTTGTGTGCAAATGTGCTCGTATGTTTTCCATCAGTACTTCTTTTCTTTGCCCGTATTGAAGGGAAGGCTGTGGCGCTTCTGAAGGGCAGGAGTCCTGTCGCTTTCCTAGGCTGGCTTTGTGTCCCCGCAGTGGCCTGTGGTATCTGTGACGCAGCAAAGGCAATTCTGTTCTCTCCTGCACCCTCACTGCCGTTTCTGCTGCATATCCCAACATACTCGTTAGGTTATTTGCTGCCAATGTTGTTCTTACATTTTTTTGTCCTTGATGTCTGTAATGCATCCAAGTTTAGACTGAGCCTTTCGAAGGGACAGCTGGGAGTCCACGTCCCAGGAGATTTGCTGGAATCTGCAGCATTGCAAAACTCAGCTTTGGTGGTGCTTTTGGTGTATTTCATACCAGTGGTATGGACTTTTGCTGCTTTTTCCCAGGTGCTGTGACTGTCTTGTGGAAACCAGAAATGGCTGATTTTCTACAGAGCCCAGGGTTTGCCTCTCTATTTGTACTTACAATATTTGGCAAAGTTGACAAAACTTGGTTTGGGATCTGAAAGTCTTTAATCCCGACAAAACCATCTGTGCCAAGGTAGATGGGGTGACTTTTTGGAGTAATTTCTCATGACTCTTTAGTGTCGTCTTGGTACCGCCTGATATTTTTTTGTTTTGCTGTTGTACTATGCATAAATACATACATGGGCGCCGTAGTCAAATGCTTTCAGTTCTTTAGGACTTTCCTGAAGACTATTGGCCTTTCACAGACTGCTTCTGCATTTCCCCAGGTGTCTTCAAAAGAAGTTGGTGATTGCTAAATGTTTTGTTGCCCACGTGTCTTCTAAGCCTTTGAAAAGCCAGTCCCCTCTGGGCTGGGCAGATGTTGCTGTGGTATCTGCACACCACTGACTCTGGTGGGTTTGGCCGATTTGAGCCTCATGATGTGGTCTCTGATAGTTTGTGTTCTCCAGTCTCAGGTAACAAAACATACCAGGGAACTAATGCTTTCTCTCACATCTCAGCTGTAAAGTTTCAGTTCCCGACCCTTTCTAAAAGTGGACAGAAATTTGAAGTAGATGGAATTAGATGGTTTTGTCACTGGACGGATCTCCTCAGCTCTTGGACTGTCAAATGTTAAGTCTATTCCAAGATAAAAGGTTGATACTCGTTATAGTTACACTTGTGTAAATGGGAGTCTGTCAGTATTCATGGGAGCTGTATGCAGTGGTTGGGGCCAGCACTTTCTCAAAACATTTATATAGAGTTGGGACACTTATAAACTGCATTTTGCAGCTATTCACTTTATCAAAGGTGGGCCTGATCCAGCCCGATCCTGAACTCCGACATCTCTCTCTGACCAAGCAGAGATGGTTATTTCTTGCAGGACTTTTGCTTTTGCCATTCTGGGGGGGCACTTGGGCTGGTTAGCTTAGACATTAGACAGTTCGGGTGCTTCAATTTGGAGTTTCACAGAGAAACTTTGTTTTCAATTAGATTGTTGGAGGATACTTAAATAGACTGGATGTGCTCAGTGCATGCACCCTTTTCCAGTTCTTTTTGTTTTGTGTAGCTCATGTTTTCCTCACGCTTCAAATCCATCCTAACAAAAAAAAGTTTCTCATTTACTTAGACTTCCACAAAGTTTCAATACCTGTTAGTTCACAGTGCATGAAAAAGCTGAATGCTATTATATTTCCTATTTACTGCTTGCAGTTATAATACCCTTCTTAATGATGTAAAATATAAATGAATTATGTGCCCTCATTTGTGGTTGCAAGTTGCTATTATGAATAATGCAAATGGATGCTTGTGAGGCGGTATACGAAAATTTTTTGAAAAGAAATGACAGGAAGAATGGAAGAAAAGCAGCCTTTTGGTTGGCTTGTTGTATGCTCTAACATTTGTGACTGAGCTGTGCAGAACTCTTTATAGACTCACTGCTCTTTTTTCCTATTTAAATCTTTTGTCTTAAAAACTGCTTATATTCCAAAATGCCATTCTAATGTTACCTCAACTTTCTTGTTAGCGATGAGAAATATGTTTTAAAAATAAATTTCATTTCAGAATTTGTTTGCTGCAGGAAAATGAGAAACTTGATATATAAATCTTTTGCAGGGACTGTAGGAAGAAATGTTTTCTGCAGGATATAGAGTGTGGGACTGGTTTTGAAATCAGTGAAGCAACAAAGTTGATTTCTTACACCTAGGATACCATAAATAATTCATTTAACGTTGTAATTTATCATTACATACAAATAGAAAAAATTAAGTTTCATATATTTGTTTTTAAAAAAGTTTGCCAGTGGTATCTAAGAACTGCATCCTTAATTGTAAGTATGTGAAGAGTTAGATCTGCTGGTATAATTTCTTTGCAAGGCTTGCGCTATATCCCCTTCCCCAGCAAAAACTTGTGGCTGCTTTTAAAAATGAGAAACACATAGAAGAAGACCTGAAGGCATTGGAAGAAAAAATAAATCCTGGCCTGAAATAAATAGAACTGGTCATGTGGTTCCTATTATTCTCTTAAATATTTTGTTGAATTGCAGCTCAAATAGTAAGGTCTTGAGCGATGGGGGTCTAAATACATTCTTTCTAGCTTTATTCTCTAATAACCGAAATACAACTGATCATAATTCTTCACTACGTGTTAAGTTTCAATAAAATCTTTTTTTTTTTTTTTCAGAAAACTACATATGTTAAAAGCTTTCTGAATTTTGCAAGTATTCCATTAAAAGATCATCCTTCTTGTTCTTTTTGGCATTGCATTTTTCTCCCATTTCTCTTTTATTCTTCATTGCCAGTTTTGACTGCTCAGCTCAGTCACAAGAGTTTATCAAAATAAAAAATGTTTTGTTTTAGATAAGTGTGAACATCAGCTGTGAAATGATTAAATGAAAACAGGAGTGAAAAATAGCTCCTTGAACATCAGCAACTAGAGCGAGGGTTGGGTTTGTTGTTTTTTTTTTTTTTTGGTGGGTTTTAAACTGCCCATTTATTTTTGTATTAAAATATCCCAATTAGCTGTTACGAGCAAGTCCTGCAGCATCTCTTTGTGCTTGCAGCTTTGAGGTCACTGAGGGTAACTCATGTCCATGTTAGATATGGGAAGCACCAAGGCTGGCTTCGGGATTTTGGAGTCTCTGGATGCAGACTGAGCCCTGCGTGCGCTGGAGCAGTAGCTGTGCCTCTGCAGCTCTGTGAGTGAGACATTTAAATCTGTATTGAGTCCACAGTGGTATATTTTCCTGTATCCAGCACTGAGATGATGTATTAGCCTCCAGCACGTAATGAGTTGTTAAGTTTTTCCAGCGAAGCCAATTCAGTGCTACGAGGCTCAGCTGAGGATGTATTTGGGGCTGCTGATGTGTTACAGCAATAGACACAGTGCCGCTTTTTGCCAGACTGGGTGAGTTTCAGGGACACTTTGTCTTCTGCTCTCTCTCCGATGGGCCTGCTGGAGAGTGAATTCGATAAGCGTGCCTTTCAGATGATGATGATAGAAGAAAAAGACTGCCATGAAATCACAACAAGGATCCTCTCCCCCTCTTTTCCTTGCACTCTACCTTCATTTATCTCGGCAAGCTTGAATTGCAGTCCCATTGCTATTAACCTTTCGACTGCTGGCATTTTACCCGGAGTGCTCAGCCCCAGCTGGCAGTGGAAAGGAGAGGATTTGAGCAACTCTGTAGTGATGAATTGGCATTGGCGCTTCACTCAATGGCCACTCTCTGGAAAGTGGAAAATGTGTTGTACAGCTCTGCAGTCTTAATACCGTGTCTGTCCAGGTAGCCACCTGCGAAAGCCTGAAATCCAGGAGCAAGCAAGAGAAGGGAAAACTGCAGTACTGGAAGGCTGGTTTTTCTTTCTGCCTTCCACAACCGGCTGCTTTGCCTCTGTACAAGAAGCCAAGCTTTCTCAGCTCTTATGGCAGCGGCTGCCTTCCAGGGTGGTGCTGACAAGTCAGGCTGGGCGGCTTTGTCCTCCGCTGAGGGGCTCTTGCCTGAGGGGAGCACCAAGTTAGGATGTCTCTCCCAAGGGCTGGCTCTTTCGCTCTCAAATCCAGCGCCCAACTCCAGAAATGACTTGTTTTCTAGGCTGTGCCACCAGGTTTCAAGTTGCTTGGTGGACTGCGGTGTTGGTATTAGTGCTGTCATGCTGCTTTTGGTCCTCCCCAGAGCACCTTGGTGCCGTGGATGCGTACCGTGATGCTCGATGCTGTGTTGGCTGTGTCTTGGCTGTGTAATTGCCAGTCCTGCCATCTGCTAGGCGCAGGGCAGGGAACATTTTGTACTGGCTTTCTCTGGCCTGTCAGTATAGCACGCGGCAGGAGGTATCATAAACCATGGAGGTGTGATGAAGTCTGGTTGTGTTGCTTGGCAGAGGAAGGGTGGCTGCCTTCCACGCGTCCGGCCCCTGGGAGAGCTCTTGGCAGATCTGCCCGTGATATCGACCGTTGTGCTGTGAGTCTGTTGGGCCCTCGCAGGTAGGTGGCTGAGCACGAGCAGCCTGTGTTCTGGTACGGTCATTATTCTGCTCTAGAGAATCCCGCTAGATAAATGTCAACAAATGACTTGGTCTCCAGTTAATGAAGAGAGGCTTTTCTTTCGAAGAGCTAATTGTCCATCTCTTCTGCATAAGAAATGCAGGACTTCTTTTTTTTTTTTTTTTTTTTTCCCTAGCAATGTGGCAGAACTTACAGATGTGCAAATACTGTGGGCAACATCTATTATTTAACTTTCATTACCATTAATATGAATTAAATTGATGGCGTTTGTCAGGATGCTTTATGTGTTGTAGCAGATGCCTTAGGGAACTGCTTTTGAAAGAGGAGAATTTCAGGAAAAGAAAAGTTGATTTAGAGGCTAGGAGGAAAGGACTCTGGAGAGTTGAGTTTAGCTCTCAGAAGTGAGAGCTGAATTTGATTCTCTGCATGACCTCATGTAAATATTGCAAGACCAGAGTTTCTGTGAAACTTGCCTCCTATTGATACAGCTTCCTGAAGTGGCTGGATTTTCAAAACAGGTCTGGTAACCCAAATGAGATATGAATTTAACAATCTTGTGTCCAGTTCAGGAAAAAATATGAAAATACAAGAACAGGTGGCAGGTAAAACACATGTACAATCGGTCAGATGTGACCAAAAAGTGTTGGTTGTGATTTGCATGTTCTGTAGACCTGATCATGCAGTGACGTAACTAGAATTTCTCAGTCTTACCGGTGCGAAAAGATGGCTATGTAAGAAACAACATGTCTGGTGAGATCCAGGTATACGATTTTGGGAGTGTGAGAGTTGCAGTCACATACTCAAGCATCAAACGGCATTGCTGCTTGAGCAGGCTAATCATTTAGAGGCTGGGTGATCTGCACCCAGCAACTGTGGATGTTCCTCTGTTGCTCTCATCTGCTGAGAGGGGGAGACAGGAGGAAAAGACAAAAAAAAAAAAAAAAGGGAGCCTGAACAGAAGAGTTTCAATTTAAAGACAGTGAAGTTACTGCAGCAGGAATTGTTTCCTACCTCTGCTGGCTTCTGCGGATGTGTGGCCAGGCCCTCTCTGGGGGCTCTGCCCAGCCAGCGTGTCTGGTAGCGCCTGCTTTATTCATTATTTGTGTTTGTGGGGGCTTGGTGAATCGCAGTGTAGGCAGGAGGCCTGCCTCTCTTAATCCCTTTTACATTTCGATTCTTAGAAGCAATTTCAGAAGCATTACCTCTTTTTTAGGTGGATTTAAAGAAATAGGAGAAAATTAAAAGAAAACCCGAGTTCAAACACCTGAAAAACCAGTCACTAGTATTATGCTTAACCTAAGTTAATGTGAATGACTCAGTATGAGATAAATTAACCCAAATGCCTGGTTACAGTAGTGCACATCCCACTGCAAGTGAGAGATTTGAGCTGCCATCCTCTCCTCTTCTTTCTCTTCTGGTGTTAATTTTATTTGCTGGACAATGAGTACTCCTTTAATAAAAGCATTGGCTTGCATAGCAGGCTATGTGAAAGAGCCTCTAAAAATACTCAGGTAATTGGTACTAGGCTAAAAGTGAAAGATGACCCCCAAATGCTGTAGTTTTTGCAAGTTCCGCCTAAACCACTTGGGCAGTAGATGGTTGCAATACGGCACAAAAATAGTGAGCTGCCTTTTGCAGCCTTGTTGGGAGCAGGTATCAGTCTGACCAAGGTCAGACACCAAACTCGGCGTTGTCAATCTGTAGATGAGGAGTCACTGTGTGACTGCTGAGAAAGTGTGTCAGTGTTTCTTCTGTAGGGGACCAGATAGACACAAGAGAGCTGCCCTGTTCCCTGCGGCTCCCTTGCTTGGACTTGGGTGTTCCTGACCCTGGTATTGGGTGCAAACTTTCTGGTTTTATTTCCAAAGAATTTGTATGGAGACTGTCTGCTGAGAAACACGTGAAGGCTTCATCTTCTTTTGCATTGAGCGTGAAATAGTAGCAACTTTCTGAACTCTTTTGGTCCAGGCCAGGGCTGAACTGATAAGGAAGAAACTTCCTATCTCATTGCCAATCACCAAAGTCTCACAGTTGCGTTTTTAATATCTACTACCAAAAAACCTGTGGCCACAGACCCCCCTCTTTCTGATTCCTATGTGCCTCCAAGGGAGTGTTCCTGTTAAAAATTCAGAGGCTCTGGCTGCCACTTTGGTTTTATATATTCTGTCCGTGTCGAGTAGTAGTTTCTGTAAATGTTGGGCCAGCTGCAGTTAAAGTTGCAGTTTATCGCAGTACAGAATACGGACAGGAGCTCTTCTGAGGAGCAAACTTCCCAGACTGAAATCGCTTACAGTATAAGCTGAAAGGTCACCAGCCTGTCAAAATCTTCACAGCACTGATTTTTCAAGTCATTGTTCATACCAGGCTGAACTCTAGACCAATTCAATCTTTTCATAGTTCCTAATAGTAATACTGGTCTTCCTTCCTGTACCTTGGATCCTGGCAAAATAACAAGAATAAGATTTGAGAGAGTTTCTTAAAGTTTCATCTTCTGCGGCAGGAGATGACAGAAGGAGCCTTTTCCTTTGCCTCGCTTGCCAAGGCAGGCAGGGCTGTCGCCTCCTCCAAGAAGGCCTGGGACAAGTGCAACGCGCCAGGTCAGAGGTCTGGGAAGCCCTGAAGAAACACCCATGCTGCATTTGAATTGTTTATGTGTGTGTAGTTGGTCTTATGTCCAGAGCTGTGGGTTTTGGGATTCTCCATCTAGGTCTGCACCTCTACTCTAACTCCACCACGTGTATGGTGCTGAAGAAGTATAGATAATGCTTGCCTTCAGGCACAGGTGAAGTTCAAACATTTGGAGATTCAGGAGTGAATGATCCTCTTCAAGTATTGGACCTCCTTCTGCAAATTCTTGAGAAAACATTTCATCTTATGCCATCGGCATTTTCTGAGGCGGGGGGAGGGGGGAAAAGAAAAACCTTTCCGGAGAAACTATCAGCATCCACAAAACTTCCAGTTTTCTTGGGAAAAGGTTCTCAGTTCTAATCTCTTGTTGACCAAGGCTTTGACCAAACCTACTCAATGACAGCAGCTCACTTCTGTGTCAGGGCTCTTACTTGGTAAAGGTACAGTTCAAACTCCTGCTCTAGATTAACGTCATTTATTCAATGTGAGGTCATTGCCGTGGGACAGGCGAAGCCCTCCACGAAACAGGCAGCAAACAGTGGGCGCTCGTGGCCGTTAGAGGCTCAGAGCAGGAGCTTGACTTACATTGCTTGCATCTCATGCAGGTATTCTCCTTTTATATCGGGGGTTTTAGGATTGCCTTGATGCAGAATGAGGAAACTTTGGAAATCCTTGAGAGATTTCACAGGTTCCTGAATTTTCTGTCCCCAAATTAGTAGTAATGTCCATGAAGTCTCTCAATATTGGAATACGGTAGGTCTGTACTCCAGTGAGAAGCTAAATGCCTGTTTATACTCTAAGTTAATGCCTGTTTGAGGAAACTTTTCATTGAACTTCCACTCTCTGCAAAGCAACAAGCATGGAGCTGTTAAGCATGTAGCAGCCTGGTATAACATCCAATGGGTAATTTGCTTTGACAATTTTTATGAGCAGGAAAAAAATACCCCTCATCAAATGTGTGTCACACTTTCTGACCCTTCTCTGTGGTTCATTTATCTCCTGGAAGAACCACCTGCTTTCTGCTTTGATGCTCCATTTACAGTACTTGAGGGAGGAATGATTATAGTGGCATGCAGCCACTGGTTAACTTCTCTCCAGATGTGTGCTCCAGATGGCTATCAAGAGAATCCACCCCAGACCCAGATTTCCTATTTAACACTGACAGACTTGATTCAAACTGAAACACAGTCTTCTGCTGTACTTTTCTCCTTTCTAACTGGTAGCACCCACAGAGTGGTGGGAGCCAAACACAGTCCATAGAAAGCTACGCTATATCTGTTGTTGACTCGCTGGTAGCATTAAAACGAGGGTATTAGCCTCTTCTCTTAAATCTTGTCTCAGTCTGTACAAATGGCTACAATCTGCTGCATTTCATGAAGATCAGAACTGACCCTCTGAAACCCAGTGTGTTGGCACTGGATGAACTGTTTGAGCAAACGTGAATGCTATTTTTTTTTTTTTTTAAGCATTCACTGGGCTTTTACAGAATAATAGCTTCTTTCCTTATTGCCTCTCTCACATTTTCTGTTCCATCTCTCTGAACAATAGCACCGGCCTCTTTATTCCTGAGCTCTCTCAGGATGTTATTTGTTTATCATCTTTCTTTAGTAACAACCAGTGTAGCAGAGTGATATAATTTAGCTTTGTGAAGTCCTGACCATAGTAGAATGCAAAGTGGTTCCTCTCATTTCTCTGGAGTTCAGGAAAGCTGCAACAAGCAGAAGAAAGCAAGTTGCTCTCTCTCCATATGCTCACTTCTCTACTCCTGCTTGCTTCCTAACAAAACTCTTGCATTTCTTTTTTCTTTTTAACATGGAATCAATATTTTTTTCCTCGAGTTCTGCTGATCATCTCAGGGTACATAGCAGAGCTAGGCTGAGCGAGCATCCTCCTCTCAAATCACGTCCCCTGCAGATGTGATACTGGGCATAACAAGCACGTCAGGTCACTGCATTTCAGTGTTGGTACTCTTGACTTAGGATCAAGTAATTTCTGTGATGCTTCTGCAAGAGAACATCTCTGCTGTGGCACCGGGATACAGTGCAGATGACAAGAAAAGACTGAAGTCTGAAGAGCCCCAGTGAGCTTTGTTGTGGGGAATTTGTTGCCTACCTACCAGGTTACAACATATAGGGCTGGGCACATGATTACAGCATTTGGAGGTAACCCTCCTTTTACCTCCAGGGGACTAGGGGAGACTCAACCTGGAACTTTCTGAATGAAATTAAACCTTTGAAGCTGGTCCTAACAAAGCCTCTCAGGCAACAGGCTGTTCTGATGTTGCTCGCATCTCCAGGAATTAAAAACAATCTCAGGAAATTAAAGCCAACAGAGAGGCAGGAGAGTCTGATGTTCTGTATTGTAACTTTTAAAAGGCTTCACTTGTGACGTTGTGTTTCCAAGCTCCCTCCTGGGACCCAGCAAGTGGGTGCAGCAATTGCTTGGAGGATGTAAAATCTGGTCTATGGTAT
Organism: Pluvialis apricaria; assembly: GCA_017639485.1. Lineage (NCBI taxonomy): Eukaryota > Metazoa > Chordata > Aves > Charadriiformes > Charadriidae > Pluvialis > Pluvialis apricaria. The sequence continues at coordinate 8,722,918 of CM030019.1, forward strand.
AAGTGGACAGGGCTCCCCAAAGCCTGGGGGTTGGGTTGCACCAAGGAGCCTGATGAATTCCAGGGCCAGCTGGAGTCCCAGGACCCAGGGAAGGGAGTCCAGCTACGTGGTCACAGTATGAAAATGGAGACTTTGGGAGTCTGTGACAATTAAGTGTCCTTCTGTGCGCCATGCTGCAGGAGGGGAGCAGCACTGCTTGCTGCTCTGATGCACTCCTTTTCCATCAAGTCTTTGGGAGTGCTTTCAACACCTTATTCCAGGAAATATGCCAAGAAAGGGCAAATATACTGGTTATTTATAGGCTTTCTTATGGCCTTCCTTATTACTGCCTGGAGTCCATCAGGGCAGGCATTTATGTACTGCTCTGACCTTTTCTGCCAGCTGAAAGAACACAGATCCTCTGGTTCTCCACTGACCTTCCAGTGTACTCTTGGGAAGACAGAAATAAGAAAAGAATCCCCAAGGATCCTCAAAGGAAAAAACATTTTTTTCTTATTAAAAGATCCACTGTAAGTATTCATAATTGGCAAAGAAAGAGGTTTTGTAGGCTTCTTTCTTCTATTGTCATGGGTATGAATCAAACAAGAAATTTTTTTTTTTTTTTTTGGCACCTCAGCTCAGGATGATAGGAATATTTGTATGAAGTAGTTGTTGAGAATGTTTTCAATATCTCCTATGAACAGAAGCAAAACTTCCACAGCAAAGACTCCATTAATCTTTGCTGCCCTGATCTAGATTGACTTATTCAGCGCATGAGCTAGATCATTAGCAACACTAGGGATTTCCCCTCATCATGTGGTGGAGAGATCAGTGGAAATAATAAATAAGTGTGAGCGAATGTGCAGGCTGATTAGTGTATACACATATTTTCATGCTTGGAGACTTTTGTAATATCTCCCCTGGCATTAGGTGCCGTTTATTGACTCTTCTGTTGCAAAAGGTCAGTGGTATCCCCACTCCCTAGGGCTGCTGCTTATCATAGATGGTATTTATGTTTGACTAAACTTCAAACAACTTTGACCTTTTTATTATTTTTTTTTGTCTGTGCAATTTAGTGTTTTTTTGGAGGGTGGGTGGAAGAAGAACTCTTCTGCCAGCCTTTCCAAGAGTCAACCAGGGGAGCTGGGTTTTTTTCCAAAGGCCAGGTTATCTCCTTCAAGACATAATTTCTCTGAAAATAGAATAATTTAAAACCTAATTTTCTTACTTAAAAACTTGGAATCTCTTGTGTGTGGGTGAGGGAGATGCAGATGTTTTCAGGCACTTGGGAACTGTTCACTGGTTAGTTTAAAATATTTAGCTATTTGCATGCTTCATTTTGAGGTATGTAAAATAAATGGAATCATAAATCACTCCTTAAATATTCTATTTGGTGCTGGGTGACTGGAAATAACAGATGGATGCTTACAGGCGGGATTTAATTTCCCTCTAAGTTAGCGATGGGTTAGAAACCAGAACACCACATCTTAGCCCCCTAAAGCTTTAGATCTGTTTGCATCTGTCTTGGGAACTTTGTAAGGCACAATACTTGCATTAAATGGGTAAGAGCTCTAACTCCAGATCAGAGTTGTCTTCAACATTGGGGCAGTTTTGGTCCAGGCCTGGGGGAGTGCTCCCAAATTTCTGCTTAAAACTGCCATCAAAGTTTGGAGGTATTTAAGTAGTGTGGGTGGGGCTATAATTTCTGCCTTTCCCAAAATATCAGATAGGTCAGAGGTTTAAAGCTAACTTGCACACTATCAAACTCCTCCTGGCAGTATGTGTGAGTCGGTCTTACTACACAGAGGGAGATAAGGCTGAACACTGGCTGCAAACAGCTGTAAGAGCCCGACGTTGACATGATATCCTCATTGTCTGTCTGTCAGCTGTGCCAATACTTTCTCTTTTCATGCAAGAAAAGGAGAGAGTGGGAGAAAAGAGATTGTGATCCTCTGCCAGGAGGCTTGTGCTCTCTATACAGCTTCCCTTTGCATGGACAGCTGCTGGAGGGCGAGATTAAGTCATGAGGAGGGATTCCGTGGGACAAGAAGCAGTGTTATCCCACGTTTCTTGCATTAATAAAAGCTAACAGAGATGTAGAATTGTACCCAGCTGTCAGCCCACTAGTTTTAAATAAAGTTTAAATTGCAGATCCCAGCTAATGGGACCAGGTCTCCCTCGAGCATATCTCTAAGCAGGTAGAACATGGCTTGCAGCAGTGTCCAGAATCTGGACTGCTGTGCAGGTATCAACTTTTCAGGTGATGCGGGATGCGGGCACGCTAGTGTGTGCAGTAACCACAGTGATCACCACTTCTTGTTGCAATGCTAAAGCTGCTGAGCTTGGGAACTGCCCATTGCTCTGCCAACTAATGCTTTCGTTGTGCTGCATGTTGCGTCAGAAGGTACCCCCTTTTCCTGGAGGCTGGCTGCACGACAGGTAGTTTCGTAAAGATACCGGGATTCACCTTTGGAGACTGGGGATCTGGGACTGGGCAGTCATGGTGGTGTCTGGGACTGCACAGGGATACAAAGCTCTAATGACTGATAAAAAAAGATCATTTGTCTTGTACACTGTCCTGCGCACAGAATTTGGGACCAGTGTGTCAGGGTCCTTTAAGCCAGCTTCTGCTAGCATATCTAGAAATTTGCCTAGCATATCTAGAAATTTGCCTGACCTCAACTATTTTCCCATTTGCTTATCTGTTTTTTCAAGTAATAGGATCCTTGGTAACACTGAAGTTGAGAAAACTGCAAATGATTTAATAGCAGATGTGGCTCCCGTTTCCATTTGCCAAGTCACTGCCTAGTTCAGTGCAAACATTTAGTTTTTCTTTTATCTGAAGGTGAAAGAGTCTCTCTAGCAGTAATCCTGCAGAGCCCAGTGTACACACTTCATCTTCCATGCTGGGCCCACAAGGCCAGCTCAGTGACATTTGGCTCGGAGAACTCTTTCCAAGTACATTTAAAGTTCAACCTTGACTGGGAGGATTCTCCATCACAACAGCATCTTCATTACTACCAACTTGCAGAAGGGGGGAGAGAAGGAATGGTGCTGTTGAGGTCAATTTGCAGGCACAGTGCTCTCGGCGTGCTGAATAAACTGGGTTTAGAGACGGTGCTGCTGATTTTGCTTGCGTCCACCAGAGAAAGGTTATTGAGCATTCAGTAAATCTCCTGGGGATCAGTTATAAAGAATGGTATTTACAGGAGGGTAAACCATAAATCTTTATGACCTTCTTGCAGTTAGTAGCATTTAAAGTTGCATTATTCTTTTCTTTTCCTGTAGACAAGGCTTTGATAAAACTATCTGTCAGTTAACTTAAATAATCCATGGACAACAGGGTCTTTGCTGGAGAGGAGGAGGAATGACTTAGTTGAATTTTAACTTGTTTGTTTGTTTTACTTCTTGCCAATATTTTTTTTTGCAGGAGATTAAAGATGAATTTAATGTTTTGATGGATTCTCTGAGGAACATTTACCTTGACAGGAGGTGAAAAAAGGCCCCCTTAGGTCACCGTTGTCTTCCTTTCTGATCTTCTTGTCAGATAGGCAATGACAACAAGACTGTGGAGAGTTGAACAAGGGAATCTCTGTCATTCAAACTACTGCATGTTTGATCCCTGCTGTCACATTTTCATGAATTTCACATGCACAATGTGTGTCTCTACTTGTTACAAATTAACACCTGGTATTTTTCAGGCTACCTGGGATAACCTTCCTCTTAAATAATTGCAATTTATGTTATTTTGATTTTACTTCTTTAGTTGTGAGGTTTTTATTTTCAGTATTTTGGTTACTTAACAAGAAATTTAAAAAGTGCTTATTTTCCTTGTTCTTTCACTAGTCTCAGACAATGCCATAATTTCTTGTCAATTGAGTTTCACTGGCTTTTTAACACTTATTGTGAACAGATTGCACATCTTAGTTAAATATATTTACAGACCTTTTGCTTCTGTTGAAGCCTAATATTTATAAACAAGGTTTCTAAAACCAAAAAAGCTATGCTGATACTGTCTGTTGTATGGAGGCAATTAGACATGTAAGAAGGAACTTTCCCTAGTCTTATTCATTTCTATTCCTGGATAGGAACATTTATGCCACTATAGAACACCTTTACGCTAGTAAAATTGCATTCACATTTATGTTGCTAGGCTGGCGTCATTATATCAGAGACCAGGTATAATTCTGCTGGAAGGGTTAAAGCAGGACAACCTGTTCTTGTAGGCAAACCTTCAGGTGGTATGGAGGCTAGGTTGCCCTGTACAACAACTCCAGCTGCAGTTGTGGAGGTCTCTTGAGGAGAAGGACATCTCATTTCAAGCTAGTGCATTTGCAATAGGTGCAATTGTGTAAGTCAAAGACAACATACAGGTCTCTGGGCAAGTTATAGGCTGATTAAACCTCCCTAAAAGGTGATGTTATGATGTCAGGGAAGAGTAAAACTTTTAATCTACATTCTTCACAGTCTTACCCCTTTGGTGTAGTAATTGGAGTTTCCATGGTCAAAAAACTGAGTGCCAAAAATTTTCAGCAAAATTGTTCAGTTTGAGTGCAGAGGAAACATGGACATCAGTTGGGAGACTGGGATTGCTCTGCATTTCATATGTTTCTTTTTAAGAAACAAATGCCAATGCAGGAGACTTTCCAAGTAATTCTTTGGCTTTCTAGAGCAGCAGTTTTGAGCTGCAGTAGGCTGTGGGTGCTTGAGGACAGAGCACCCCCATATGAAGTCGTGTGTGATTCCCTACCACAGGAGACGTCAATATTTTAAAAGGAAGAGCAAATGTCTGTGGCTTGGAAATAGACAGTTTTGTTTTGTCCTTTGTAAATTATGCAGAGCAAAAACTTTCACAAATAACTGGTGATGTATAAATATTTACCGTCTGGAGCAAGGTTAATACATATATTTGTTTGAAAGAAACATACACGTTGCTCCGAGGGTCTGCCTTGTGAAGCATTTAAGTACTTGCTTATGCTCTGGTGAAGCCAACGAAGATACTGTAACTACAGATGGAGCCAGCTTTTCCTATCAACTCCTGCTCAGGTGTGATTTGCAAATGAGGTATTTTGGCCTGGGGGAACACTTTCTCTGGAGAAGCTATCGGTGACACATGGCACAATAGTTTATGGCTCTCAGGCATTGCGTGGAAAAGCATCACATCACAACAATAGGGGAAATTAACTGATGCTGACAGTTGAGTAATTGGGAGGGTATGGCACAGAGTGGATATAGTTGGTAGTGCCTTAAAGTTCTTTGTGCCCTTTGCTTTAAAATTAAGAAACAGATGGCCTGTTGGAGTTACTTGCTTCCCCTTCCCTCCTCAGGTGCTCGTATTGTGCTAAAGGCAGCCATCTGCTTAGGACTGCTGACTTGTACCTGTGCAAAATAAAAACTGAATAGGTTTCATTCTACTATAAGTGACTTTTAAGCTTGGAACATCATACTGAAGTATTACCATGCTCCTATTTGTGTCTCTTTCTGCTGTGACACAGAAATGTATATTTAATACCCTAACTGTGTGGTTGGTAGGAACTAGTGCTGAAATATTAGTGCATGACATATGTTTTGCTTCTGTCTAGTGGGAGAGCCATACCCTCTAATGGGTGTCTTACTGTGCTCTTTTGTACAGTGCAGCTGGACTCCTCTTTATTTACCCTTTTTATTCTAAAATTGCCCGTGTTCCTTTTACTTGTGACCAACTGAAGGCAGACAGGAGTTTCCTGAAAGCCCCTGGTATGTGTGTATGAAGGTACCGTGTTGTATTTTACTTGCAATCTGCTCATTTAAGCAAACGCTGTATCATACAATTTTCAGGCTCCAAAACAAAAGCCTCATTATTTCCTTTAGTCTTCCAGGTCCCTGAGGAGCTTCCTCTATTTCTCTCCTTACCTTTGTTGCCGTCCTCTGTGGCGGATGCCAGGCTCCCGGTAAAACAAGCCTGACTGGTCTTTTCATTGGTGATTTGCTTCCTGCTCTAAAATATACCGAATTTGTTTTTGAAATCCTACAGCATTGTGGGAACAATGTTATCCCAGGGCTGCACGCTGCTGTGGTCCTTTCTGCTGTGACTCGTGCCCGGGTTCCTGCCCTGCCAGGCTCCGTGCCGGTGGCCGGGCTCCCTGTTTCGTGTACGCGGGTGCAGCTTGTGCTCTGAAGCGCAGGTTTTTGCAGGAATGGAAGCATGAAATACGGTGGTGTGAACAAATATGTACAGATGTACAGAATAAAGCTCAGAGCTTTAGAAACTGGCTCAAAACCGCTTTGGAAATGCAGCCAATTGGGCTAGATGCATCCCAGGTGTAAAACTGTGGGCTTAAATTCACCGATTGCAGTGGCTGTCTGATAGACTCAGAGATGATGCTGGAGCAGAAATCATGGGCACGAGGGACCTCTGTCTGCTTACATCAACAGACAGACACCATGATCTAATGTTTTTGCATGGATGTAGGCATGTATATACAGAGATCATTCCTGATCTTCTTACACAGAGCGCATGGATGAAATATTGAAAATTTTAGTGACAGGTTCTGGCTCAGACAGAAAAATTCCTTTGCCACCACCACGCTCTCCCTTGTATTGTAAATGGTGCAGCTTCTCCAAGTGGAGGGCACCTGTAAAATAATGAGCGCTGCTGTCCATCAATTCCTAGCGGCAGGTCAGGAGAGATGTGAGGTTGCTGCGATTGGCTAAAAACTTTGCTGAGAAAAGTCATAATGGGGGTGAAATACAATAAATAAAAAATGAAGGCAGCCAGCATAGTATAAAAGGAACATGACCGAAGAGAGAAGAAAAGCAGAATTTGAGTGGAAAACAGCTTAGTGAAATCATGTTGGAATGGGCTGAGTTTGCAGGTAAGATGTGCTCTTTACTTATCCGTTAGAATTCCATTTTGATTCTTTTGTCTGCTGCTTTGTGCAGCTCTGCTACCTCTTCTCGGGATTAAGAAAGTCTCCCCAAATGAGCATAACTAATCCTTGCTTGCCTACTTAATGTCTTCTCCTGTGGTTGGTTTTTTTTTGGTTTTCTTTTTTTTTGTAGAGCATCTTTTGAGAGAGCTGTGGCTGCTGTTGCAGCTCTTAATTCAGTCCTTCCACGCTGGAGCAAGAGAAAAAGACTCTGAACAGCAGTCAGTGATGCAGGAGTTTCCTGAGCTTTGCTCCTGGGCCTGCATAGTGCTAGATAATTCATTCTTTCAACTTGCTGCCAGAGGTCCTGTGGTTACCTGTCTCTGAGAAAGTGAAGCAATGTTTGCATGAGGCTTGTAAAGCCTTGAGTGATGCTAACAGTATTAGTTCGGGATGAGCCACTGCAGCACAACCACCGTGGTGACAGAGCTGGAGCTCAGGGGATGATCTCCTCCAAACCTGGAGTGCTGTAAGGGAAAACAGCAGAGGAAATGGGCCATTTTCTTGTGTTTCTAGCATTCGCAGCACTCAAAACTTTGCCCATGTCTGTTGCCTCTGTAAAAAGCAGGGCAGTGTGCTGTACATCGGAGTATAGGAAACACGGTGCAGGGACACGGAGATGTTTGGTCTTAGCATATTTTTCTTTTCTGTTGTTGCAAGTACACTGGTACTGGCAGTCCATGGTGAAAACTTCTACTGAGTTTCTCTCTATCACAGTAGACAACAGGTGGTTTTGAAGGCTGGAAGTCCTTACAGCAGTTGTGGAGTTTTTCAGCGTAGTAAAACTAAAGTACCCTTTGCTCAGCTCTTACTAGGACAAAATTCCAAGTGAATCAGCTCCGAGCCTGCAAATACTTACACACTTGATTACCTTTAAATATGTGAACAGTCCTATTGAGGTCTGGGAGTCAGATCCTCAACTTGTGTAAATCACTGGCCCTATTTAAATCAACAGAGCTGTGACAGTTTATATCAGCTGAAGATTTGGCACCAGAGATACAACAGAGATACAGGTCTGATGATAATTTCAAGTATCCAGCCTGGATGTGGTGAAATCAACTGTGTCCTACATCTGCCCTCTGAGAACAATTCAGCTTCTTACCATAAGCATTTTCTGTGGTTAGAAATTACGTGCACCAGCAGCAGATTTCACCAGCCAAATGCTATTAACCTGGGAACCAACAACTTGTTTTTCAAAATATGACCAAAATGATCATAGAATTGTTTAGGTTGGAAAAGACCTTTAAGATCACCAAATGCTGCTGCTATATTCCCCTAAAGGAAGGTTAAAACCCCGTGTATTTACTATAGCCACATTCCCCATTAATATGGAATTCAGAAAACAATTTGATATTCCACAGGCAAAAAATATACCCCAAAGATGCAAATTTAAACAAATTGATCATGTCAGAAGAATTAATTTGTGACTGGTAAACAAATAAACCTCTTGGGTGCTGCCAGAGAGAGGAACGAAACCCTAGTCTGGGATTTACCTAAAACTGTCCTAGGTGAAAAGTGCCTACCGGAGAATAGTACCAAATGGATTGAACAGTGCAGGGGTTGGACTGTTCCTCTCCCAGTTTGTCGCGAGTTTGGGCTTTGCTAAATGGAATGAAGTCCATTTTCCTTTCACTTTCCTACACTTCTAGTGCCCTGTTGATTATTTGATTCTCCTGACACGATTGCTGCTTGCCTTGTGGAGGTGACTCCTGTGCCTGATCACTCCAGCGGATGATCTCTTGCTGCTGCACTGTTTGTGTGAGCTGTTTTTACATAGTAAGATGAGCAACCAGACTGAATTAATGTATATGTATGCATGTGTATATATATACACTTTTTTTCCCCCCATGACGCTGAACCCACCAGTTTTTTGAGAGCCCAGGAACCCAACCCAAGTGGCTCAGCTGAACATGTCCTCATCTGTTTTGCCAGCCGTGTTTTGCCCATCAGCCTCCCATAGTGGTGCACCGTCCTGAAGGGCCCTTTGGTTTTAGGTCTAGTCCTGCTTGTCAAATGGCTTCCAGTGCTCTTTTGAGAAGGGTGTTATTTATTGCAGATCACCCATATGCAATTTAATGTACTCTGTACCAATACACTAGCTGAGAGCATTCATATATATTATTTATAAGATCGGTATTTTAAATGCAAAAACAAATATTCTGTGTAAACTCATTTGCTCTGTGTATCGGATTTCTGCAGATCTCTGAAATCCAGGAGGCTTAAAAACTTCTTTTTGAGGGACTTCTTGGGCTGACAATTGTTTTGGTGTTGGAGCAGGTGAATTGTGAGTTCTGTCTGATGTGTCACTGCATCCAGCACGGGTCGATCTGTGGCAAGGTCCGAGCAGCACCCTTAGCTACGAACCAGCTGCCGTGCAGTTAGGAGGAAGGGCTGTGCAGCCCAGCAAACTCTCTGACTGTCTCAACCCAAGGTCTGTGTACCGCACAGGTCATGTTGCAATGTTAGGATGGTGTTCTCCAGTCAAGAGACGACTATTGTACTTCAGTTGGCTCGGGGGAGAAAGGTTTTTCTGCACTGCAGAACCAATTATTTTGAGAGATGCTCTTAGGTGCAGAGGCATCCACATCCAAACTGTGACCGAATGTGAGATTTTCAGGTTGGCTGGTCACTCCCTGAGCTGGGGAAGCTGGAAAATGAGTGGTTGTGGAGCAAGGCCTGAGTGAGCCAGGAGAGAAGTCTCTTGATCCCCTTCCCCTGTTAGGATACTTGGTTTGGCGCTTTTCCAGAGGTAAGCTCTAAATATGAGCTGCTCTTTGCTTTAAGTGTCTTAGGTATTCTGTGCAGCAGTGAGAGAGGGAGAGATGTAGCATATTAGCTTCAATTTTGCGATATCAGTAAATGCTCACGCAGTATGTGTGGTACATTAATCTTGACCCGAGAAGACTTGTACAAACAGAAAGAAAGTTGAATTGAATAAAAAATAAGTTAGCAGGTTAGTTTCTATTCTCTCTTCTGAAATAAGATGTTTTCTTCAGCTTGGTTGCATCTAGAAAGGAAAAGTCTTGTGATGGGAGTGAACTGTATTGCGCTCCAACTCCCATCCCATGAATGCGGCAGCACAGAACATGATCCAAGGACAGATGCTACCTCATTGGTGTTGATAGCTGGAATTGAATGTATCTGTGTTCTGCTGCAGTCTATCTCACTGGATGGATTTTCTCTGGAAATTTAATTCTCTGGGGTCTGTTTCAGTGACCTGTCTCCAGACAAATGTCAGTATCACCTTCGGAAGTTGCAGTAGGCATGTCTGGAAGTGCTTGGCAGTGGGTGGGATTGGAGAATGGGTTTTGGAGGTCTTTGAACCTGGACAGTTTGCTTGATTTCTGCTTCAAAGGAAGGTTTATTCTGTATGGTGTCTGCTTCATGGTGTTTAGACTGTGTGATCTGTCTGTTTATCTTCATGTTTAGAAAGATATCCACAAAACAAAACCCTGACAAAGAGCTACAGAGCAATGCAGGCTTTTACTGTATCTCTTATTAGCAATGAAAAGTGAACTAACTGCTGGTTCCTGTGGGACTGCTTCTGCCTCTGATTTCTTAATATCTTTTGTTTTCTTCAAAGGTTAATCTCCTTTAGCTACCCTGTGATATTTGGCCCCTTTCCACGTGCACCTGCTTTTCTCAACTGGGTCTTCAGTAGTGACCTTCTAACTCTGTAGACAAACATGATCGTTGTTGATCTGTCAAATCCAATATCCCTTTACTTAAATGTTAGGTGGATTTATGTTATTGCTTTGGGAGGCAATAATCCAGAAGGGAATTCATGTTACAGAGAGGTCTTCTGCTTCGCTAAAGGGCTGTTGGTTGGATGAGTTACCTGCCTAACGTCATCCCAGCTGATTTGCTTCTTCATTTGTTCATACATCTATTTGTGCCTCACACATAGACTAAGAAGCAAAGTCTGATCTTTCCATCTGATGCTTGGTAATCCTTGCTTACAGCCAATGAAGGAGTTTCTCTGACTTAGGCATGTAAATATAGCACTGCTGAGGCTTTACTGTGCAGTGCCATTGCAGAGAGAAGATAGCAGATGAAGGCTGGTTATCATTTGGACCCTGCTGTTATTTGGTTGCTAACAACAGCATTTTTAAAAGCCAGGCAAGTGAACAGTAGGGACAGCAAATAAGAGTTAACCCAGCCAAAGCCCACAAAACCAATAGCAATTGGCTGTGCTGGAGGTTTTAGGAAACCACTGTATATGTACAACCGTGATCTCTGCTGTTCAGACCTCCAGAGCAGTGCCAGAGATGTAGATTAATGGCTGCTCTACTAAACATTATCACATGCTTTTCTTTCTAGGGGGGGGAAGAGTACACTTAGCTTAATGGAATAAAAATCCATTGCAACAGAGAGTGACTGAAATGAAGTTTGTTAATGGAGTGACATTTAACGATATCTTCTATGGCTGTTTAGTCGGTACAAAAAGCATTTTCCAGCTGGCTGTTGGTCTGGTTTGACTAGAAGAGGAATGCACACGCATTCAGTGTCCAGGGTTTGTGAGCTCTTGCCGGAGTAACTGGGCTAGGCAGGAACATCTCTCTGGAAGCACGGTGTGTTTGCTTGAGCCGCAGCGCTGATGGACCACTCATTCCTGAGAGCCTGTTGTCACCTTTGGCACCTTATTTAGCATCTCCTGCTCTATGGTTTCAGCAGCAGCTTTCACAGTCTCCTTTTAAACACACCCTTTCAACATTTAGCTGAGGAGTAGAAACATCTTAATGTGACTAAGAGTTGCTGCTTGCTGACCATGCATTCAGCTCAGACAATTGTTTCCCCTTCTGGCCATAGAAAATAGCTGTAAATAAATCAAGATCGCCCGCACTTTAAGCACAGGCTGTTTCTTCCATGGGTATCCACGTGGAGGCCAGCCAGCCCAATGGAGCCCGGCTCCATAACGCAGCTGCTACTCAATGCAGGAATATAAATATTAACAAGTGCAAAAAGGTTTCGCAGAGTGCTAGAAAGCCAAAAGTAGCTTGAGGTGAGGTTATTTCATTTTATTGCAGACTTGTGAAAAGATGCATGGACCCAAGCAAACTCGAGTATTTTTTTTTTTTTTCTTCAAAATGTTTACAGCTTTGGGTTATTTGTCTTGTAAAACCTCAGAATGCTGTTGCCTTTGTATATAACTATTTATTTGTCATGCTGTTTGCACAAACCCTATCTGTTCACAGATTATATGCTCAGATTTAGCCCAGACAGGACACAATTTTTGGGAACTGGTATAAAAGCAAAAAGGTTGCATTAAGGACGTATGCATTTATTTCCTGAGAAGTTGATCTACTATTTCAAGATGCAGATTTTCTTTAACAGGACAGAAGCAGGGTGCACACTGAGTGCTTTGTACTCTGTCATGACTGAAGGCAGCTGGGTTTGTATGGCTGAAAATTTCCACAGATCTATTTGCAGCCGTGGAGCAGCAATGGAGGATGTGGGTGCCTCTGCACTATGACTATTCAGAATAAACATCAAGTGAGCCAACATATCTGCTCTTCCTTTTCTGTTTTCCTGCTTCTCTTCCTCATTTCCCCAAGAAAATGGAAATTGCTGGAAGCTACTGTCTACCTAAATGAAAATTATTAGAGACATCCAGTGGTCATTTAGCTGTCCTTTCTTTTGTAGGCTTTGGGTATAAAAGAAAGGTTCCATTGCAAACTGATGCTATGGCAAGTCCTTGCCTGTGGGGAGAAGGAAAGTGTGGTTTTGCTCTATAGTACTCCAAAGTTTCTCAGAATATTTTTATTCTGATACTGTCTGGGTACCTTCTTCCTTGAGGTTGTTCAGAACCTCCAGGCAGATTTGTGTTGCAGTTTTTGGTGGTGGTCATTTTTAAAGGGATTATTTTGCCCCCTCTGACCTGATTAGCAAGATAACTTTAATGCAGTCATCTGTTAGACATGGGACTCTCTATAAATTAGACAGATTGGGGGCCTGAATTGACCTGGAAAACAATTTGTTGTGAATCCCCCGAAGGAATGTTAAAATTTCAGTAGTAAAAAATTGCTCTCTGCTCACCTCTGCAAGTTGTGAGTCATTAGGGATAGACTCATTTTGTAAGGAGAGTTTTCTGTTGTTAAAAATTCATCCTGCTAAATATTGCAAGAGAAAAATACATTGATAAACTTGGAACTTCTTGGTAGCTATAGGTACGCAACTTTTTCCAGCTTTATGACAAATGCATACCACACGGGCTAAGACATATTTCACATCTTTTTCTTTTTTTTTTTTCCCCTCCCCGACCTGTCATGGACAGCTGTGCAGTTGGAACACTTGAAGTTACTGTGTTAACAGCAGCAGAACTTGAAGAAGGACCTAGGGTTTTGTGAAAGTGTCTTGAAAGAAGCTATATGCTGGGCAATAGCAGTTGGTCTCTGCCCTAGAAAAAACTTAGCCCAGCTTTTGCAAGCTCAGTCAGAAGGTTGTTTTGCTTTTTTTTTAGGCTGAAAAGGCAAAGCAGCTGTGCCAACACAGTGGGAACATCCTAGTCTCAACCTCAGTTACCTCCCAGCATGTCTTTCTGCCTGTCTAGATGGCTTGTACCAGGTGCAGCACCTGTAGAGAGTCTTTCTGTCTTGTTGACAAAAATACATGTATCAATTGGCATATAAAAATGCAGCAAAAGGCATTTATTCTGGTATATTCCACACTTGCTAGCGGTACAGCTATATACACAGTCAATGGCACTGTCAATGTTTGTTGTGTTTTGAGTACAGATGTTTGCTGGTATATCCTCCTCTGCCAGATGCTTGTAAAAACCTGCTACCATTAAAAAAAAAAAGGACATCAAATGGTATTTCCGATATTAAAAGAAATTTCAGGATCATTCCTTTAAGTGAAATTTTTAAAGAATCTGTTTGGATGGGGATGGTGCAATATGTTTTGAGAGAGATTAATATGGTACTGTGGAAAGAGCTGAAGTAAAGTTTGTATTTCTGCATGCTGCGGTACTTGGAGGGATATTAGAGAAATAAATAAAACCAATGGTGGTCAGTATAATTGGGAGGAAGTTAAAAAATGGATCTGTTTGGAAAAGTTTGAAAATTACGTTATTTCTGTTAGAGCAGAGGCAGCTGCTTAATGGAATGAGGGGCTAAAAAGCAAGAACTTAAGCGACTGCACAAAAATAACTCTGTTCAAGGACTGCATGGAGCAAGTTCTCAAAGGTGATGTCTAAAGTTGCTGACACCCGCCCATTGGCTACCTGTGACTGGTACCACAGTCGGGAAAGATGAGCATCCTGGACTGAGATTCCCTAAGAAACAGGAATTATGTGACTGCAATTCACCTCTCCCACTGTGAGGAAGGGGCAGAACTTTATTTTTTCCTGGAATGACACATGTGACACGTGCAGGCAGCTCGTTGTCTTCTGTAGCGCAGGTACAGTCCCTTCCTGATGCCCTTTCTCAGCCCGTGTTGCACGGGTCTCCTGGCGATGGTTGAGAGCTTTGGATGAGAAAGGACCATAAATCCTGGGGAGAAGGTGGCGCAAAGCAAAGCCAGTTAAAGACAGCCAGTGGAGGGCCAGGCATGTGGCTGCGCCCGCATCTGTGCTCCCTCTTCCCAAAGCCGGCGTGCTCTCCTCCCTGCCTCCGTCGGGAGCTGCAGGGGGTCGGCTTTGTGGGGACTCGGCACAAGGAGGAGGGTTAGGGTGGGGGATCTGGGGACATTCTGAGCGGGGATCCCTGTGGAGGGTCCTACTGAGCGTGGAGGAAGACTGGGGTCAGGACAGAGCTTAGCTCAAAGCACATTTGGAGAAGGGCACCACACCACCAAGGCCCTTGGGATGGGAAAGGGCTTGAGGAAAAGGAAAGCAGAACGACAGCTGGTTTTGTGGGTGAATTTTCTTCGTTCCTGACCCACCCAAACTGTCCCTGCTGTAAGTTTCTCCTATTTCCCAGTTCTGCTCCTGAAATTGGTCATTTTCTATTTGGAAGAGCACTTGCACTTTTTGTGGGTATTAAGCCAGTTTTTGGCTTTCGCAAGGAGGGAATTACGTCAAAGGTCAAACATGTTCTCGTCTTGCGTGCAGCCTCGCTTATGGTCCCCATCAGTCCCATGGCAGCAGTAGGCACAGTCTGCCTGCTGCATCTCTTTTTTGGGTCATGGCGTGTCTTGGGAATCATACCTTTTATTTCAAATTCCCTGTGTTTTGATTTGAGTTAGTTGAAATATAAATACAATTAGAGTTAGCAGAATACCTCTGACTTTGATTTTTGCCCTCTCGCTTGTGCTCCAGGCATTATGCTTTAGGCAGCAGCTAAAATGGGATCTAAACCATTAAAAAGCCCACAGGTCCTGACTCAAAACTCTTGAACTGAACAAGTGAATTTGTGGAATGCATAGTAAATTGTACCCGGAGACTTGAAAAGACGTGATTATTTTATTTTCTTTTACATAACTTCAAAAACCCAGACTCATCTATAAAAATTTAAGTTTAGAATTTTTACTTGTAGTTACAGAGCTTTGCATACATAAGCATTTTTGTATAGTTTGGGGCTTATGTTTTCTCTGGATACAAATTAAGTTATAAAAGCATGTAACAAGTTCCTAGAAGGAAGGCTGCTGCTTCTCCAGCACCGTACTGTCATTCTACCTGGTTCTATGATATTTACAAACCATGGTTTAAGCAAAGATGCCTCAGTTTTACTCACTCTGCCTTTGCTGTTTTTACAGTCGTATGATTCGGGGTATAATTTTCTTATTCAGTCCAATTTGCATTGCTGCTATCTCTTTTTACAGCTACTTATTTCAAGCTATGCCCACTCACTGCATTAGCCTGTAAATGCAGACATCAGCTACTGGAACTTCCCAGAGATTGATTTTATGGAACTTAACTGGAAATAAAACGATACCAATAAAATCTTTTTCTTACTTTGCCTTGACAAACTGCAGGCAAAGTCTGCCATGCATCTTATGATAGGTTCTCCTCTAGTCTGCAAGTGGTCCCATCTTCCTGGGAAGAAGGGAAGCACAGAGCACTGCTCAAGGTGTGCAGGGATACTGCAGAATCTGTAGCCCTGTAAATAAGGCGCTGTTGCTCTCATCTGGAGTCATAAACTCTTCCACTTTTTTTTCAATTACCAGCAGTTGCCATCATTTGAAAGGTGATAGCAGAGCTCCAGCTGCACAAAACTGTTTAAAAAATGAGAGAGAGAATAGTTTTTTCGTGTCTCTTATTTCTAGTGGGAGGGGATGAAAAAGAATCGGCATCCAGCACTGCTGAGCATAGGAGGTCTCTGACCTTGGCAGAGTCGGTGTTTGATCCAAACAGTCCCCATAATTAGTTACACGGGAAACAGGTAGAGAGGATATGAAAGATACTATCTAATGAAAATGAGTCTTATATATATAAGCAATTGGTAACCTTACCTTTTAACAGGGAATGCTGCAATCTGAAAACAATGTGGTAGGGAGGTAAATGTTAGCAACCCTCTGAATGTGGTAGGTGCTAGGAGAGGTTATAGAGGAAGGGAGAGGTTTGAGCAGACTGCGTAGCGCTGGAAAAACACACTGATTTAGGCACACAAACTCTTCTTCAAAAGAGGAAAACCATTTCTATAATAAAACCTCTTTCATTTTCTCATATATTAGCTAATTATGTACCTTTATTTTACGCTATTTTCTTTGCTTTATCTCAGACCAAAGATTATTTCCCCCCCCTTCCCTTTCAGATATGATCAAAATACATTTATTTGTCCTTGAGAAACAGTATCGTTGTTATTTATATAGCAGTAGCTGTGTTCACAGGGGTAATGAAATATCAGCAAAGCTCCAGCTTGCTGAAATACAGAAATGTGATACATAGGAAAATAGTAAAAGTACGGTGACATACTTTTAGAAAAAAGCGTGGTGAGTGGTTGGTGTTTAGTTATTGATTTCCAGTGATTTTCCTTGTAATATTTCCTATGTTGTCTCTGCATTAGAATATTTCTTTTTTTGTTACTGCCATTTGCCTTCAAGAAATTCAAAGATCAAATGTTCTTAAGGCTGCTGTTTCCTAAAAAACATAGAAGTAGCTGGACCTCAGCATAGTTATGAACAATATTCTTGATGTAGTAGAACCCTTTAGAAGTTCAGTGCTTGCTGGACAAGCTCCGTTGCTCTTAGGAATGTTTTTCTCCTTCTGCCTGGTAAATTGGACTCATGGTGAATGCTGCTACCAGGACCCTTTCTACCACAGAGGCAGATGCAAAAAAAAAAAAAAATTTGGGATGAGAGCTTTGGGACTCATACAAGAGTCCTTTAATGTTGGTGGAAATTCCTCATTAACTTCAAAGGGGAAAATTCTGCAGGGCTGGCAAGTGTAACCTTCCCAGGTCAAACCCTGGGATGCGCCATCACCTTCCCAGTCTGGATTCCAGATCTGGCGGAGGTGCTGGCCCACAGCTGAGGCACGTACCCTGCAGTTTCTGAGCACATCTGGTGAGCGTCCCATGGGAGCTGGCAGAGCACAACCCCAGCTCTACAGCAGTGCTAGTCTCCATCGCTATGTGATTGCTGTCTCATATGTCTGTTTTCTGTTTAAGCCTGTTTCCCTCTAAAGCTTGGTTTTAAATACTGCTAGCTTGAAATGTAAGATGTAGACCCAAAATCAATTCTGCTGTGGTACCTTTCTAATCAACTGGCCTCTGGATTGCATCTCTCAGTAGGTGCAGGGATTTTACGGTGTGGCAGGTCTCTGAGTGGGCTTGTGCCTTTCAGCAGAGAACATGGCCATGGAGGGAGAACACCTGCTGATTAATCTCCAATGTCCTTTCCAAAATTGGCTTCTTCCATCACAGCTCACTTGTGCCTGCCACGGAGTACATGAAAATCGTCTCGTTAGACATGAGAGGGCCTGTGCAAGTAACATGCTGCATTCATCTTTTCAGCGGGACAATGAAACATGTGATGTTATCAAGATCAGTCCTATTTAGATCCTACTGCTCCATCATTTCTAGAGTCCTAGATTTGGCTAAATAATCCAATGCAAATTGCATGCAGGAGAGAGGAAAGCTGAAGTGCTGAGAATCCTCTTTTCTGAAAGTGTTATGAAAACTGATAGTTTTAAACTTTGCTGTCTAAAATGTAGACCCTATGCTGATGTATCTTGATCAAAGTGGTCCTAATATCAGAGATTAGGTCTTAGTTATCCATTTAGGAGGTCCCTGCATCTCCTAAAGAGGAGGATTCCTAACCAGGAACATCATCCTGTTCCTTTCATGGACCTGTCTCATCAGCTTCCCCGTGGACTAAATTGCCTTCTCTGCTTGTATTGGGTAAAAGTCCAGAGCATGTTTGCGTGGTGCACAAAAATGCCAAGGCTTTAAACTATACAGGTTACTAAAATCAACTGTAAAGCTGCTGTCTTATGAATTACTTGTTCAACTTATCGGCAGCTATTGCAGTTGCATCCACTTGCAACACGGGCTGTTTCAAGTCCAAATGACCTTATTGGGTCTGTTTGGGTGACTTGCAGTGAAACATGCGATCCTGAAAATGAAACCAATGCTGGGCTATTGACAGGTTGGGACTTGGTGGCGGTGTAAATGCGGATTGAGCAACCACAGGGACGGCATGGCTGTGACAAACACCCCACCATGTCTTCAAAAAAGCTAGCAAGGATTCTTGAAAGTTTGTTTCTGACACAAAACAGAGTGGACTGAGGGCACCAGGCATGAACTGGATTCAGCTGTCAGTGTCATCCAAAATGCCCTTATCGGCATGATGGCATTTTACCAAACAGTCATATTTAATAAGTTGTGCCACAGCTTATTCTTGCTTACATGGTCCCTTTGTTGGCTCTTCCTCTGAGCAATGTTGATGTACCAAAGACCTGAATTCATAATTTTTGTTTTTTTCTTAATCAGCAGCCATTCCACTTCTGCAGAAAAATTCTGTTCTGTGAATTACTTAATTTGAAACCAAAGCTCAAAGAAAGTCCTTGTAATCACAGTACAGGTCACGCAGGGGCCCTCAGCTGCTCATTTAGGGAAAAATAATAAGTAGCAGTTTCCAAAAACGCTCAGCAGGGAGAAACTTGTTTGTGGAAAGAAGTTAGTCTAGAAGAGTGACAGCACACCCGTGCTTACTGCTCACCCACTTTTACATAAAAAAAGACCAAATGGGAACTGATGCCCCTCAAATCTGCTCAAAACTGTAGATGCTAAAGTTCTGTGTGTTCTTGCTTTTGAAAATCCGTTCATTTGTGCCAGTTGGGAAGGAACTCACAAGGAAATCGTTGAGCTGATGCTCTGTCTGTTGTTGCTGAAGCAATGGAATTTTTGTAGCACAAAGTGGTGAAAGAAGGTATTCACAGCAAGGAGAAGACCATGGGCTCAGGTTTCATCTCACCGTGCCTCGGTTCCTCTTCATTCTCTGCAGTCTTTGTTTTCAAATAACTTTTCAGTGAGGATGTTGCAGGGAACCCTCTGCATCACTCTATCAGTTTTTTGTTGTACAAATGATGAGGCAAAGTTGCTCTCAGTCCCTTTGCTGAAGGGGGCAGAGAGGTCCCAGTCCAACCAGATGGATTTTATTCTCACCTATTTGGGATTTATCTCTTTATTGCCTTCTTACCATCTTTTACTTTTCCTGATGGCACTCCCTGCTTGTCAATGGTTTAGGTTGGGGCCACGAGCACATCTTTGGGGGTCAGACATACTTTCTGATTTTGCCAGCTTTTGTATTGTGCCTTTTACCAGTATAAAGTCTGTCTGTCTCTCTGTTAGGCTGTAGGATGGAAATTATATTCAAAATTAAGCTGGTCTTCCATTTGAATATGTGCTTTTTATTAAGTATTTAGCTGATGACCGTTCATGTTATCTTTCCTCCTTTCTTTCTTCTCCCTTCTGCACCACCCTAGCAGAGGTGCTGCTGGCAGGCTCCCACCCAACACCTGAATCCAGTCTTAAAATAATTTCAGAGCAATCCCAATGAACAAAAAGCACTTGTACTTGAGGAAAAACAAGGTGATAGCCAAAGACAGGGCCTGGATATTTCCTCCTCTTCCTGTCCTCTGAGGGCAAAACTATTCTGAGTTATTCTGTGTTTCAGTTCAGTGTTTGTGTTTTCCTTTTCTGTCCCATCAGTTAGTGATACGGTGCCTCCAAGACTTAGCCTGCAAAGCACCTGCAAAGAAGAGGCAACAACGACAGGTCAAAGGAAAGGCCGAGAATACACAGATGTTTTTATCTCCATTTGATCCATTTTTGGTGTCTTGTCACAGCCCTGCTCTATGGTCAATGTTTCCAGACCATTTTTCTGTATCAATTCTTCATCCTTCAGATTTGGTGCCAGTACCTGAGGCAACCATCTGGGATTAGGAGAAGGACTTTAATTGGCTGGTTTTGTATCATCTGTAAGAAAGAGATGATATTTTTATCGCCACGCCAGCAACAATGCTTCAGCAGCTATCTAGCGCTGTAGACTGACAAGCTGATCCTCCTTAGTTCCCCAACCCCCTCCGCCCCCACTCTCCCCGCTGTGAAGGAGAAAGCCAGGCAAGCTGCAGCATTCTAATTTTCCAGATGACAGTGCTCCCAAGCCTCCCAGGGAGCGGCAGACGGATCTGATCCCAGCTGCGTTTGGCTCCCCTCAGCTTGCGGAGGCTGAGCCAGGAGATTGCTGCTTCCTCTGGAGGAACGCGCGCCTTCCAGACTGGCCCGTAACCGTGGGAGCTGCCTCAACCCCCCAAACAAGGAACAAAAATTGTAATAAAACATATTAATATGCCAAGAGTTGGCCAAGTTACTAGGGCGCATATTGGCAGAGATGTAAAGCAGAGAATGAAGTTCAAAATGCTTGCAGTTATTTACAAGCTTCACATTGTTTTACAGAATAAATTATTTTATGGTGTTTTTATACAGAAAAGGAGACAGGGGACAGCTCCTCAGCTGCCTTCCCCGAGACATCCTGACCACAGTCCAGCTCTCCTGCAGGGTCCTAAATAGCAAACCAGACATGGGTGAGGGAGGCAAGGGAAGGATCCCCATTAAGGAAACAGATTCAAAGACAATTTCTTCTTTGTCTTCAGTTTTAAAACCATGTTCTTTACCCAAAATCG
This sequence comes from Pluvialis apricaria, assembly GCA_017639485.1. NCBI lineage: Eukaryota > Metazoa > Chordata > Aves > Charadriiformes > Charadriidae > Pluvialis > Pluvialis apricaria. The sequence goes on from CM030019.1 coordinate 8,743,870, forward strand.
CAGTCTTTCCCAGGTTGGTTTTCTTGTTCTAGAATGTGATTTCAAAGATAAAGGAAAAGTCCTTGGTGATGTCACCGTTTCCTTTGATTGAGCAGGCCCATCTAATGCTGATGTTTGCCAATTCTGCCTGCAAACTTTTAGTCCGGCTTGAAATTGTACCCTTCCCAAGTCAGTCAAAGCCATCTTTAGAGAGAAAGGGTAAAAATGGCTTTACAGCTCTTTTTAATGCTTTTCTGAGCCACAGATCTGATATGTGTTTTCTTATTAATATACAATCCCAGCAATTCTCCTCCACCATAACTCAAATCTTTGTTCTCCCGTGAGAACATGCATTTGGTACTAACCCACAGCATGAAATTCTCCTGTCCTGTGGCATTTTTACCCATTGCTTTTTTGTTACCAGATGCATGTCTCTGATTGACAGAATTACTAATCCATTATAATCATATTTTCATAATTAGTCCCACTGAGCCTCCAATGCCTGCACGCAAGCATAGGTAAACTACAGCCTGCCACAATATGTTTTTACTTACTGACAGCTCGCTGTGAAGGAAATGTCTGTCTAGTTCCTGCAACGGTTATTAGAGTTGCCTTTTGTTTTTCCTTTCACTCTTTCTTTTTCTTGCTCACTTTTTTCCCCAAGTCTCGGCTAATGTGGACTCGTTGTTGATTATAAGTCACCATTATCAACTTCTAATCCTTAAGAATATCAGAAAATATTGGAGATTGGAACTTCAAAGTCACTTTTGAATAAAAACACATGGAAATGCATCAATTATTCACCAGGTAAAGCCTGAGCAGACATAGATGCCAATACCTGTTTGTTTGCCTGATGGAGGAAAGATTGCCAAAGCTTTCAGATTTGTCTTTTTGCATCTTTCACATCACACCGTTATGGCTGTGTCCTACGTGCCATGCAATCTTGTGTCCCATCCAGCCTTTTCTCAGTCTTGGATGACTTTGAGGCATTAGCTTATTGTTTGGCACCTCATTCCGGGGTTGGTTCTGCCATTGGTCACAGACGAGTCCCTCGGAATAGTGTGGGGACAGTCCTGCGGATCCAACTGAAGGGCTTTTTGGCAGCAGGCGCTATTGCCTTTACTGTCCATGGACCTCCTGCCATTCCCAGCTACTCACCCTATTCCTCTGGACTTTGCAACCATCTGGACTACTATGTGACTTCACTGTTGGTTTCAACAACTTTTTGAAATTTGCTTTATTTCTAACAAGCTTATTGTAAACCTTGGATGCTTCTTGAAGTATTATATTTTAATTTAAAAGGTTAAACAAAAAGTGTTTAATAACCCCCAAATAAATTTAAAAAAACCCCAACCCTGCTTAAAGATGATGGTTTGGATTGGTCAAAACCTTAATTATTTAGAACATTCTATCCATCTCTTAAACAAAAGGTTTGAGAAAATTCATCTCACTTCAGCCTGCCTGGATGTTTCTACCTCCTGTACCAAATTTTTTCCCCAAAAACTTAAGAGCTTCAGACATTAAATCTGAGCACCGTATCTGCCCTGCAAGTTCTTGATTAGGACAGAGGGCTGCAGTCCCCAGGCAGCAAGAAGTGAGGCATTTGATGCATTCACTGATAGAAAGATAAATCACTGCTGCAGGGATCGGAAGGAGTTACCTGGCCGCAGGAGAAGCTGAGGTCTGGAGGGGAGCAGCAAGGACTTAACATGTGAAAATCAGTCACCTCCTTAATTACTGCCATCATTAGTCATCTGCACGTGTTATACAATCTGTTCTGATGACGCAGTGGGTAAGTAGGACAGCGGGAAAGGTAACTTAGAAGGGCTGTGTCTGGCGCTGCGTTTTGACCAGTGGACTGCTCTGCTGATCGGAATTGCAGACATAACCTCCTGCTACCTCTGCAACCTTTAGGCTGTGGCAAGGGGAAGATGAGTTCCCACGTCATGTTCCATCTCTGGCTTCCCTGGTACTCACAGGTGCCATGGTACTCCATGTCTGCTCTGAATCTCCTCCAGGTGAGAGGATACAAAATCCCCAAATCTCAGAGGGCAGCGTTAGACGGTGGTGAGCTCACATGGGACTCTCCTCTAAGTGTTCCAGTCTGCTGCAGCTGCTCCTTGCTCTGCTCATCGCTCCTGTATAGGCAGGGTATGCGGATCCAGCACATCAGTGGCACCAGTAGTGTGAGGGTTTTGCTGGGGGGTGTTGGGAGGAGGACATCTCTTTTACTGCCTGCCTTAAACAAGACAGGGGAGATGAGTTCTCTCCGATTCCCACATCCTCTTGTTAGTATGGTATCAGAGATCATATCTTCTACCATCCAACTCCCAAGAGCAACTTGATGGGCTTTAAAACGAGCATATGCTTGTGTGAAGCCTAAGTAATGGATGAGAGCTGTGCTGAGCTGGGCAGTGCTGGGCACTGTTTTGCTGACACGTTCATTTCCAATAAGGCACAGGGGACTCCGGGTGAGACAAATCCCTCCTTAGGCGATGACTTTTCTGCAGAGACTCTCAGTGCTAATCCCTCAGCCACAGAAATCTGATTTGGTTTTCTTCGCTTTTTGTTTTGACAGACTCAGTGATTAACTAGTGACCTTTCTGTTCTCTCTGGGGGTCTTAGGGTCTGAGCTGGGCTGTCTAGCTGCGAACAGAAGCATCCCTATGCAGTGCCTGGCCAGCACCCTTTCTTTGTAATGGGACAGATGCAACACACAAACAACAAAACCCAAAATTACCTTCCGCTGCACTTTGTGGCCAGAGCAGACCCAGCTGTATTTGGGCTGAGGACCTGGTGATACAGCTTTTTGTGTGGCTGGAGCTCCAGCTGTAACACTATGAGAGAAGTTTGTGTTTAAGTAGGGGGGACGCGGGCTCTGACCTCTGAAGCCGCATGCCCGTTGTACGGCCTTCTGTGCCTTTATGACCTGATTCTTGCCTTTTGGCCTCACCACGACACAGCGGTTGAGTTTGCAGCCTCCACAGGCCTCTATAACAGATTGCATGGCCTGCCTTCCCCAGAGTTACCAGTCTTTGTTTTGGAAGATATTAGAAAGAATTTTCTTATGCCCAGTACAGACTGGTTGGAGCACAGTTTTTAATTTAATTTTCCGCATGAGCAAACAGCAGTGGGTATTTCTGTACCTCTAGACACTCTTGAAAACTGGGGAGGAATGGAGAACTTTGGCTTTTGGCATATTGGGTCTTGCAGTTGCAAAGCAGATGTCTTGAAGCGTGAGAAGTTTAGGATGTATGTAAGCTCTGCTAGGGTCTTCGCTGTTGTCGATCTAATTAATGGGGGAGACGGTCTGATACTCTCTAGGGCCGGTACATGGCTAAGGTGTGCAAAAAGGCACTGAAGCAATAGGAAAGTAGCATCTTGGCTTTTCTAGTAAAAGTCATAGGTGAGTATTGGTTAACGAAGCCTGTGCTGGTGTTTGATGGAAAACTCAGGCCTTGAAGTCTTTCATGAATAAATTCATTAGCGAACCCTTTAAAAAAGGTCTAACTCAATTTTCCTTCCCATTACCCCCAAAATGGATTCTAGCACAAAGCCAGTTAAGAGCAATAAGGAGGGCAAAACCTGACCAGAACCTGCCAGTATCTTTTCTCTTGGTCGGATGGGAAGTGAGGCTCTGCATGTGATGGGAAATGATTGTATCCCGCAGTATCTGTGCTTGTGGATTCAGAGCACAGGGAAGGGCTGCTTGGGGAAAAGCTTCTGCCCTGGTGCTCTCTCCCACTCCCTGTGATGACATGAAGTACGACCAGGATTGAAGGTGTGAGCTGGTAGTGTTGCTTCTGCTCTCTCCTTGTTAGTATCGAGTATTTTACCAGTAACAACACATTTAGGGGAAAAGAAATCATATGGTTTAGTGTTTTCCATCATCACAGAGCAAAGACTTTCAAGCAGAGTAGGAGGCCAACTTAGTTTGTCTCAGGGCCTGGAGACAGGGCTACCTTCTCTATACAGCCAGGGTGCTATGGAGAATCTTCCACGAAGCAAAAAGTGGACATGTTAGTTGTATATAATGCATTTCCATGGGCCATGTGGGCACACAGGGGTACGTATTCCTCTCTCCTACCCCAGGGCTGCGGCAGTAAATCTCTCCACCTGCTGTGGGAAAGCCGCGGATGGCTGATCTTTTGAGGAGAGTTCAACCCAGGGTTATATCAGTAGGTCTGTTAGATACTGAATAATGTATCCTGGCAGCAGTGTTTCAGCCAGTGACACAAATGTGACATTTGCCTGCATCATGTCTTTTTTCATCCGCCTCCCTTAGATCAAGGAGGCTTAAAATCTCTCCGGTGTTTTGGATGACTGGTCATCTGTGGAGAGGGGGCCAGCTGAAGGTGAAATGGTTGAGACAGTTGCATCAAAACATCCTCGGAGAAACAAACAGATCCCGAATGTGAACATGGCCCTTTCCCCAGCAACTTGTATGTGACATGCAGCCATGAAATGAAGCGTACCAGGAAATAAAAGCAATGTGGCATGATGCACACTGATGCTTGTTTGAGGGCTTTGAGGATCGCCTGCCTGTCGGGGCCATGCGGTGCTCTGTGAAACTGCTTGGGGTTAACTACAGACTTAATAGAGTTAGATCTGCAACTCCAAGTGCCACAGAGGAAATAATTCTTATGATCGATGGGCTTGCAGCATAACTTCTTGGGGTGGCTGGCAACCAAGAGGTTTGCTCTAAGGTTGAGAAAAGAATCAGGAGGAGGAATAGATAGAGCCAAAATACCCTGCACATCTGTAATATATGCTTAATTAAATGTAATGCTTGGTAGTCCCTCGGAGCATCTTTTTGGTACTCTATGAATCTTGACTTAAGTAATGTAGGCAATAATACTTCTGTACTTGAGGCAATGAAATCTGTTCTTGGTAAAACTGGGTCAGCATCAGGGTTTTGCATGGTTCAGCCCATTATCTTTTGGTGAAACTTCAGCGAAACTAGTTTTCACAAACTTGTCTTCAGGGCAGTTGGCCTCTGCTGACCTTGCTGTCTACCAGGGAGGTCCTGCTTAGGTTCACCTCAGAAGTCATCCAGATTTTTGTCTTCTGCAGAGAAAGAAAAAGGGATTGCTAACCTGTGAACTAATAGGAGTTTGGTCCTCGCAAATCCTTAGCTTGCAGCCCTGAGGCAGCCTACCTCAACAGTCAGCCTCAAGAGGAGCCTCCTGAAATCTTTTTCCCTTCCTTCTTTAAACACCATAAATTCATCCTTTCTATGTGTCTTCCGGTGGGACTGATGCCCTAACACTGTTCCCACCACTTTTCATAGAAAGTAGATCTAGATGCTAACAGATCTGAATGGAAGATTTCAGTGAACTGCTTCCTCTGATGGTGACTTCTGGCCATCCTCCAGATGTGTCCCACGTCTCAGAGAGGATTTACCCATGCAGGGGCACTCGGGCAGCAACCTGGCAAGCTCTGTGGGAAAATACCTTGTATGGTTGTTTTCCTAATTGCTCTGCAGAACAGAATAGTGCTGGGCTTCTCAGTTACTTGAGATGACAAGCAGAAAACGGACAGACAAACCAAGTAAAGGTGACTCCATCAAATGAAAGCTATTGCAAACAAACTTCCTCAAGTGAAGAAACTAACTTAGCTGCACGTTTGCCAGCCTGTCAGTTTATCTCCCACCCTCTGTGCCAGACTATCCAAGCACTGAGCACTGCGGTGATTGCTTCCATTTACGTGTACCAGAGGGGATGGGGGTGGAAAAGTTGGTATTTGTCTCTGCATCAAAGTGAGAAAACTGGAGAAGCAGAGTGTGCAGAGCAGTTCCCAGAACCACAGACTCTGAGGGATAATTATAAAGAAGACCAAACACATCGCAGAAAGACTAATTGTAATAAATTGGCCAAGAAACTTAAAACTTTGGTTGTGCATTGCAGCAAAACAAGAATTAATTCCTGGGAGCAGACAAGGCCCCAGGTTGGCAGAAGGCTAATATAATTGGCTCTGGGTGCGTTCAGACGGCACTGGCATCTCAGAGCCTTGGCATTTGAGAGGGTAAGAGAGAAATGAGAGCCTGCCCTGCCAGCTACAGCACTAGAACTGATTGGATTTGGTGCACGTTAAAGCAACAATGATCCTACTGTGCGGCCTCCGGATGATCACAGAACAAGAGAGCAAATGTAGATAATCGCACAGCGAGAGCCATGGCAAAGGAAAGGCCAACGAGGCCTCAAGCTGGGAGAATCAGAATAGGCTCTAGATCCAGGAAATAGGGGACTGCTGGCTGAAAAGTGGGACTCCACCTGGGCTGGGGCGGTTGCAGGCATCAGGCTTTGTCTTGTCCAGCTCTTCCTAAAATAGAATAGCAAGGAGAAGCTAGAGCATGTGCTGGAGATGCTTTTATAGTACGTTGCTTTGACTTTGTTTTTGTTTGGGTTTGGTTGGGATTTGTTTGTTTTCTTAAACTACCTGCTCTATCCTTCGGTGACAAGAAGGGGACTAAATGCCGGAGTAAGAAAGGTGGAGGTATCAGTCACAGTTTGCTGAAGGGGCTGTACTTAAGGAGGTCTAAATTAGTTTACTGCTGGGGAAGGTGATTTGGGGTAATCCACATGAATTAATTTAAAACTTTTTCCTCCTTTGTCTCAGCCTGGCTTGTAGTGAAGACGTGGTACAATGTAGGGTTTTCCATGCTTTACAACCCCCGAAAGAATTTGATGTCACAACCATCTACAAGGAAATAATAATGGGTGGACTGAACATGACACTTGAAATTTGCCAATGGAGTAAAAGTATCTCCTGTACTAGTGCTGTCCTGCCCTGTGGGCTGCAGTGTCCTACACCACTCTTGCCTCTTCCGAACCCCTCATGTTGGGGTAAACCCCTGACAGTAAATGGAAGCTTTGGAATCCTCTTTTTTTGTCTTTGTTGATACATGGAAGAGCTGATGTGCTTACTAGCAGTGGGATATACCCGGTTTTGCAGCCTTTCATACCTAGTTAACTGAAAAAAATGGAATATATGTTTCCTCCATCCTTCCTCTTGTTCTACCTTCAGTAGTCTCCTTAGGGGCTATCTGAAGCCTGCTTTGTTTCTTTGTGAATCATTTGTTGCCCAGGGTCTGAAATAACAGATCTGTACTTCTGCCACAACTGTGTTTGCTGTCTGTGAAACGCGAAGCACTTTGTTCCTGGGATAGTGGGTGCACCCAGAGTAATGTAACGCTCAAAGCGAGAGCTGCACGGGGAGGAGATGCAGAGCTCCTGCCGCATGCACAGTCACGCAGAAGCCAAGTGCTGCAAGAAGAGAAAGTCAGCACTTTGTTACACCCTGCGTAGGTAAAGGGCAGACTGTGCGAGTGTTAGAGGGGTTGTCTGTTAGATGCTAGCATCTACCAAAGGGATTTTGAACCTTTGTAGCTGGAGTTGGTTTGTCTCTCTATGTATAACTGATTCGGTTATCACCAATCATTGTGAATGATTAGCCTCTGGGTAATTGCTGATAATTGTGCCTGGGACCTGATGGTGGGGATGCTTGTTTGTGTATTATCTGTGTTGTAGCTGCTGACTTCTTACTCTTCGTATACATATGTTCTGTGCATGCATGCATTTACTTCAGAAGGGGCCTCAGGAAAATGTATTTGAAGTACATGTGTTATTTCTAATCTTGTCCTGATTAACTCTGGGGAGAACACGGTACACGGGCCAGGAGCAGTAGAGACAATTGCATTAACTGCATTGGCTTCACAAGGGACACAGTGGACCTCTGAGTCTGTGTTTTCAAGGGGTCGTGCAGATTCTTATTTCATTTTTATCTGCAAAGCAAAGGGTAGTTATTCCACCTGAACTATTGCGTCAGGAGCACAGCTTAGGGAAATCCCTCAGGATTGCTTCATGCTACATAAGACCCAGCGGTTCCCCAGAATGACTGCTTTCTGTCTCAATTTCCCTGTCTGGATGGTCTCTGTGCACAATGGGACCCTGTCCTTTTCTCAGACAGTATCATATTTGAGAGCATCTCTGTGCTGGGAGGGATGTCACTGCTCCTCGGGCTCTTTCGGTGCTGGATGCTGCTCTTGGAGACTCGAACTCGTGCAGCTAATACAGAGGGTCCACAGACTCCAAACATTGCTTTTTCTTTTCATCCTGCTACTGCAGAGCTAACAGACTGGTGCACTAATCTGGTGTGCAGATGTCTGTGTTGCCTGAGAAGAGCTTTTCACCCTCGGTAATTCAGAGATGCATTTGTAATAAGATATGTGACAAACAGTTATATCCTGACAATTCTTCACAATCATAGGAAAATACCTGTACCAGGTGTTTTTTAAAAAATGTAAGTCTTCTGTGGTCCAGTAACTTTCCAGACTACTTCAGTGGCATGAAACTACCACCACAAAATGCTTCTGTACATAAAACAGTAGGAACTTCTCTGTTATAAGTATATTTACAATGCATATCTCCTGGGTAGTTGTTAAATGCATGAACATTACACTGGCATTTCCTCTTTAAACATTGTCATTTTATTGCTTTATCTATCTAGAGGAGAGCAGAAATTATCCTTTAATTGCAATGAATTTAATGGTATTGGTTATGCAGCATTTTAGTTCACACACAGCATGACAAAGCTCAGAGTTTAGCATATTCCTATCATGCATCATTGATTCATCCTTTCATCCTGGAGTGCTGAGTCTTTCCTAAGTCTCTGCTAAAAGCAGGTAAAAGATTGTAAGCTGGAGGTGTTTAGAATGCCTTAGTCAAAAAGAATCAAAATGGGACTAGAGGGTGGCATGGGCAAGGTAGGTCGTGCTAATACTTTGCTATGCTGCTCCTTGGAAGGGAGAGGAAAGCATGGGAATAAAATGCCTGTCATTATTGAAACACAACACTGTAACGTGAAGAGGTGGAGTAATTTATCTTTAAGTAACAGGCTGACCTATTCAGAACTGTAATTTTAATGTAAGGCTAACCTTTGAAAATAGATCAAGTGATATAAATTATTAAGGAACAGACATTCGTCAGATAGATGGTCTCTATTAGTAATTTTATGCATGAATGGTTATCTTCAAAGGTAGAGTTGCTGTCTGCTGAGAAAGAAAGTGCAAAAGCAGGTTACCTTAAGCTGATGTGTAAGGCTGACTTTTAATCAGTGTTTTTCTAATCCCATTGAAAAAAAGGCTGAAGCGGGGTCATCTCTCTTGCTACCCAGCCCGTGTAGCTCTTGAATTTTTTTGCTAGCAGAGGAAATTCCTGGTAATGTTGCTTATGTTCCTAAAATATCTTCCAGTAGTTTTAGGGCTCAAACAAATGGGCGTGTGTCCCCATTTGAGAATGGCAGCACCCATGCTGGATGCCGCTGGGATGTCTCTGCTTTTTTTTTTTTTTTCTCCAACAAATTTCTCTTTTCATGAGTTTCCTTCTGATTTGTTCCCTTATTTATTTTATGTGCAAGCTACCTCCATGCCCTTGTGAACTTGTGATCAAAGGTACTGCAGTGCACTTAATGTAAAGCTAAATTTGAATCCTTTTGAGAAGCGCTTGGTAGGAGACTGTGGTCATAAACTTGATTTTACCCATAGTAGGTTCTTTGCATATGCTTGGCATGGAAAAGTAGGAAAGCAAAGGTTATATATTCCTAGCCTGTTTTCTCCTGTAAACAGAAGCAACTTCAGGTTTTTCTTAATTTTTTTGGTCTGCAGCTTTTGGTATGTCTTGTCTTTCAGTCACAGGTGCTGCAGTTGCTCAGTTTTTGAATGGGATGTGCATAGAGGGACTTATAGCCCTTCCTCCATCCTTTAGCCACACCGAAGCCTATAATACTTCTGGACAATTTGTGCGTACACTGAAGCATGTCCCTGTTGAATGGCAGCTATACCCAGCACATGATGCTTCACGCAGTCCTTGCACTGCTTATTTTGCACAGTGCCTCTCAGCCATTGCGTTACCTCTACAGCGCAATATAATGTATTTGATCTCTTCTGACATCTTTATTCACTCAAAAGGTGAAAGGGGAATAATCTACAATGTTTGGTGTCTGCAAATTCTCCTACACTCTGACAGACAACATAAGCAATCATATCAGGGAGGGAATGACTTTTTATCTGGCCAACTTTAACTTCCAAAAGAATCTGGAAGCTGTCTGCATGTACGTGAGCTTCTATTCTCAGCAGAAATCGTCCTTTTCTCTTCTCCCAAGCATCAATCTCATCTATATTTCCATCTGAATTAAGGCCCCAAGACTAAGGTTTCTAAGGGAATTGGAATTTATGACCCTTTTGACAATATCTACGAAGAGATTTATTTTCTGAATCCTATTTTCTTCAACTCCACTTGAGAATTGGCAGGGAAAAAATGGAAATATAAACAATTACTCCAGTGTGTGGAGTCCTACTGACTTCTCTCTTTTTCTCTTTTTTTTTCATGTAGTTCATTGCTGTGCTGGGACGAATGGTTTGTGGTTAAAGCACTGGAGTGGGATGCAAATGATGAGAGTTTAAATTTCCAGATATGTCAAAGACTTCCTCTATGACAACATTTAATAGTTCTCTGATCTCTGCATGTACTTTTAGATAGAAAAGGTATCTAAAAATGTGACCTTCTCTTACATTCTTTTTTGTCTGTTTAGACAATCATAAAACAGACTCTGGATGTTTGAAAACCCCCTTCACTTTGTTTCTTCTAACAAAATGTCTCCTGTTTGTGTTGAAGTGATACAGGTTAACACTTTGAACAAGGAAAAAAGATAAGCATTTGGTGTACTAATTTCAGGAGCAACTGTTTTCAGTAGCCTGGAACCCTTCTGCAGTATATTGATGTTTCAATTTGTACAGAGTAGCAGCTGCCCTTAATGATAAAGGAAAGCGACTGCTCTGCTCTGCTCCGTGATGATTTGACATGGCAGCAGTAGTCTTGTGGAATGTGACATGACAACTTGAAATAATGATATGTAGATACGATGCCACAGACGTGTCATGAAATAACATAAATTACTAAAAATGATAGGAAAACACCTTCAGAGCAAAAATATTGAGACAAAAAGTTGTCACTTATCACATCTGAAGTTGAGATGAATATGCCAGTTTATGTGATTCATACTAAAAACAATTTAGTTTAAATGGTCCTTTATAATTGGGCTTCTTAAAATCAACACAGTAATCAGCAGACTGTAACTTGTCTCATACAAAACTAAGATGATTTTCTAGCATAGAATCATAGAATGGTCAGAGTTGGAAGGGACCTGGAAGATCATCCAGTTCCAACCCCCCTGCCATGGGCAGGGACACCTCCCACCAGCCCAGGTGTCTCAAAGCCCCATCCAGCCTGGCCTTGAACACCTCCAGGGATGGGGCAGCCACAACTCCTCTGGACAACCTGTTCTGGTGCCTCACCACCCTCACAGTAAAGAATTTCTTCCTAATATCTAATCTAAATCTACCCTCTTCCAGTTTAAACCGGCTTCCCCTCATCCTATCACTATACTCCCTGATAAAGAGTCCCTCCCCATCTTTCCTGTAGGCCCCCTTTAGGTCTATAGGCTATAAGGTCTCCCCAGAGCCTTCTCTTCTCCAGGCTGAACAACCCCAACTCTCTCAGCCTGTCTTCACAGCATCTGCAATGCTTTTTAGTATAAACTCTTTCTGACTTTGGACATGTGTGTGACCACATTCAAAAGGTTAAAAGGCTACGCCCACAGTAACAGGTAATACATCTTGACAAGAACACATCTGTAGAGCAAAATGGTGCTGAAGGTCCAGCCTCCACACTACATGCATTTCGGGGGTTTTTACTTCAGGTAGCTGTAGTCTGACTGGTCTGCTGCCCACCAACTGCTGAAGGGCGGTAGGTGAGCTCCTGGAGTGCATCTTCCAGTCTAATTTTATCCTGAATTAAAATTGGGTGCTCCAAGAACAGGCTGTGATGGGAACCAAAGCCCAGGAGGTGGAGACAACCAGGAGAGTGTCTTCAAAAGCACATCCTTGATCTGCAGTGAAGCGCTAATACATGCATGTCCAAAGACATCTGGGCTCCCTGACCGCTTCCAAAAGATGAACAAAATTGTTTATTCAAACAATCAGATTAATCCTCCTGGAGGTGAGAGAGTTATCATTGTGCTGATTAGAATTGGATCCGTGGATGATCTTTTTATCCAGGAGCTTCCTTCATCCGATTGGGCTTTGCTGGTTCGAAGAAAATGAAAATTGTTTCTGAACCATCTCTGATTTTGGGTAATGGAAAAGCCAAAGCCTGACCTCTTTGAGTCATTTCCATTACAAATAATGTCAATGTGGCCCCTTAGACACTGTTCCGGACAAATCTTTATGCCAATATCTACTCTGAACTTCCTTCCTCCCTTCCTGCTCTCTTCAGCCTTCTCTTTCTGTGAGAGAAAAGACACTGCTTCATTCTTCTGTGAAGGCTTCTGCTGAACAAAAGCAATTGACTCTGCAAGTCATACTCCGACATCAAACCCTTAGACTTTTCAAAGCATTGCTCAGGGTTTTAGATGTGAGGCTCCTATTGAATTTAATTGGAGCTGTGCAGCTGCACCAAAGCTTTCAAGATGCGCACCCTGAAATATTCATGTTGCCTTTCTCTCTTTCCTTTCTCTCAGCCACATTTGTTAAAGTTTAAAGGAAGTGGCTTCCAGTTCTTGTAGGTGCAAATTTGTGCTTGCATAGTCTATGAAGACATTAGCATTTAGACATTGAACACCCTTGATTTGTATGCACCAGCCACTTGGTAAACAGCTGAAGTGGTTGCATATATGCTGTCAGTAAAGTCTGGCTACAAAAATGGATTCCACTTTTTAAAAGTCAATCCCTATCAGATATCTGCTCTTCTGTTACTTGCACTTAAAATGATTTTGATTCTAGCATTTTAAAATCCCCCATGTCCAGGCAGAGGTTTTCCATTGCTGGTTGGTTTGCTCTCGGTTTGCAGGATCCCAAGGTTGTCCAAGGTTGCTTTCCTTTCAGTACGAGAGCACGACACAAGAGAGAGGCGAGGTATTAAAATATGGACGTGTTCCCTCAGTTTGTGTAGCACCCTTGAACGGAAGGTCTGGGGACAGAGCTTGGCTTTCTGAGATGAGTTTGCTCAGTGGCTGAGAGAAAGGGTACAAGAGTGCTAGGCACAAGAGCACTACAACGTAATAAGGATGATATATCATAATAAGGATGATATCACTCATTTTAGAGCCACACATGTAGCGGGTATCTATCCCAGAGGAATATCATCTTCAGAACTTATTTCAGAAATAATTATACTCTGTTCTTCTCACTTAAATATAGACCCTTCAGAATTAGCTATCATCTTATTTTCAAGCATATCCCTCTCTGAAGGCTGCTTAACATGGACGAGTTCCTAATTGCTTGACTGCAAAGCAAGTCTGCTAAAAATGCAGTCTGCTGGAAGAAGCAGGAGTCCTTCTGTTTATAAGGAAAAGCTCAGGAGAAAATAGCAGGAATGCAGCTTTCTCTTTTCTTCGTCTCTGCTGATGTGCCGCATAGCTTTGATTCAGTAACCTGTTGGCATCTCAGCCTGCCCATCAGTGAAATGGGTATAAGGGTATAAGTAAGAACAACGACGGGCACTCTGTGGCAAAAGCTGACTTTATCATGGCACTCACCATTTCACACATTGCTGATACTGCAAGCACATGAGTTCCTGTGCTTCATAATATCCTGCTTGTTAGCTGTGCTGAATTAACTGACCACATGCACAGCCCTAATCCATTGCAAACACAGAGTAAGACGCATTATCTTCAAACACCATGAAGGCAAACTGACTGATAAGCAGAAAATCAGAAAGATCTGGTTACTCATTTATTTGTAATTGTGGGTCCACACCCATAATTAACATTTCTGGGCTGATCTGAGGCCTTCAGAAGCAGAGGATATTAGGAGAACTTGTACTTTTGCTGGTTGTTGTCAAGCTTTGTAAAATCTCTTGCACGAACAGCCTTCAGAAATACTGGTTTATCCTTCAGCCTGGGAAAGATTTGCCTCATCAGCAAGGTGCTGCTATTTTAGCTGCCTACCTTTCTAATTGAATTTAGAATATAACAGAATCATCACTAGCAGCACCGCAAACCTTCCCAGTTTGCTTTGGATAATTTTGTCTCGCTGCTGCAGGGTTTTCTGCATACTGTTGGGAATACCCAGGGAAAAATGCAAATTGTGACACAGAATTACTTAGCTCTCCGCACCAGCCGACAAGATCTGAGTACATTCTCTGTGTCTGTCTCTGACTGCTTCTGATTTCACTTGTTGTCATGTGTTTAGATTGGCAATTGTTTTGTATAGATAGACCTGTAGTGTTAATATCCTGCTTTGATGATATTACTCTTCAGGAATATTAATGAGTGGCTTCTGTATGTGGCATCTTTAAAACTTTCCACTGCTGGTATTTTTATTTTTTTCTAAGTGGTGAAAGAGCACTGCTGAAGGCCCCTTGGGTAAATAGTGTTTAAAGTAGTCCATGCATTTTAATTAGCAAAGAAATACATAGATAAGGATGAAAGATTTGTTTTCCTCAGGCAAACCATGAGAACATCAGGCCCACAGGTAGCTTAGTTTAACTCTAGAGAGATTACATTTATATCTCCTCGTCTAAATCGTAGACATGCCGTTCTATTACAAGCAGTACAAATTAAGGCAAGATAAAGGTGTCTTCTCTGCTGGAGGTTTAAGGTCCTTTTTGCTGCACATTATTAAGGTGTCCTGTACAGGAGGGGGTGAAAAAAGGCAAAACTAGAAAAAGAAAACTGCAGCATAATCCATGTATGAGACTGTATATTTTTGCGTGCACAGGAAAAACTGGGTTATTTTAAACTAATGATTTGTCCTAGAAGTGGGTTGATTGTGTTTACGGGTCATGAAGCAGTGGATTCATGAAATGTATTTACATGTTTTAATTATTAAAAATCAGTTTTCTGTGTTATCAAGCTTCTGGTAGAAGATGCACCTCTGGTACTCACCTTTGCTGTGTAGCCGCAGGCTAGTCTTTTAACTTCTTGAGTTGGAGTTTTTGTGGTGTTTTTTTTAAACTTCAGGTTTTTAACCTCTTTTGAGGTTAAATGACTAGCCTGTGCCTATTCGGCCTATATATATGAGCACTCCTGTTGTATACAAGGGGTATGTTTTGAGGTAGGAGGTTAGCAATGACTCGTAGAGGCAGGAATTTTGTCGGCACCCCATCAGTCTGCTCATTTGAGCTCTAAGCAAGGGTTACTGTTTGCTTCTCCAGAGGAGTATAGGCCATGCACAGAACAGTTTAAGGAAAGGTGTTTTGCTGTGAATTACCTTCCTAGCTGCCGCAGCATTCTGTCTTTCTGAAGGGGTATGGAGATTACTGCATTTAGAAACCAACAAGGTTTGTTGTTGCCGGAGAACATCAGGAGGATAAAGAAGGTGCTGCACATGCAGAGCTCCTCATATGGCTACAGCTCATTTCTACACCATTTTCTAGTTTTCCAATGAAGTCATCAGCTCAGGAACAAGGAAACCTGCATGACTTGGCTGAGATCAAATGGAAGGGACACAAACTAATCGGAGGCACTAGAGGGCCTTCTGGTTCCCAGTGAGAAGGCTGAGCCCACGGATGCTGCTGCTTCCTCTTCCTTCTGTCTTTCAGAAGCAGCTGGACTTGCTTGTGCCAAAATGGAGCGAATGACTGAAAGATAACGGTGAGATTTTTCTCAGTGCCCGCCTTGAGACCATTGTCAACACGGCGCACATAAAGATGCCTGTTAGTTTGGAGATAAAGGAACCCATCGTACCTTGCAGTGTTCATTGTGTAGGAACTGGTCCTAAAAGGTGTCTGGTCCTGTGCTGTGCCAGGCGGCGGATAGACCCAGCGCCGCCCATTACGTTTTGCTTCGAGAGGAAGCTGAATATGCCACAGAACTTGATTGAGATCCTGTGATACCGGAATAAACTCGTGAAGAGTTATTGTGCGTTATTCAATGAAGCAAAACATTTCTGAAAGATGTCGTCTCCAAGTGCGTGCAAGATTGATTTGATTTCCAGACCCAAGACAAATTCTTTAGTATTAATAAATTCAAGACCCAAATGGGAAGGGGATGGTGTCTGCTCTCTAGGTTGTGCACTGATCTAGGTAGCCTCTGGGCTGCTCTAATTAATCTCTCCCCTGCTTTGAGATATTCAGAGCAAGGAGGGCAGGCTGGCAGCCAAACCCGTTAGGTCTGTGCCAGACGAGGGTCCCACATGCTGATGGGGTCTGTAGCTCTGCCTCCCAGCCCCCTTGCTGTGCTGATGCCATCCAAATGGGGCAGCCCAGAGCCGAGAAATGGGAGCTTTTACGTGAAAGGCTGTGAAAAAAGTGTGCCAGGGCCGTAACCATCATCGTGTGCAATTATGGTACGCACACGGGCAGATTTGTTAAACAGAGCATGAGGTGGAAGAGCCTTCCACTGCCTAAGCAGAAGCCTTTTTTATAGAAGCCTCTGCCATTTACTGGTCATTTGTTGTGGTCTTTTGAGAAATAAGTCAGTGCTGCCTCCAACTTAATTACCAGTATAAAAGACAATTTATCACTTACCAAAGCTTTGATTGCTTTTTCAGCCTTGCATGGCCTCTTGGTTGGTAGGTGGAATTGTGTGCAAGATTGGCATTTTTTTTTAAAGGGAAAGTTTTACCAGAAAAAAAAGAAAGAAAGAAAGGAGCCAAAAATTCAACTTCCAATTCTGTGCTTTAACGTCTGTCTGATGTTTTTAATTTTCTTTGAACGTAAGCTTATAGTAGTTCTCATTTAGAAATCAGGAAAAATAAAATCTCATTTAAGAAGTCTATCTTTGGGTTCATATTTTTTAAAAATTTTGCCCCTGAGAATAAAGATGCAGCTTCCCATAGCCTAAAATGCAAGAGTCAGCAGGAGAAATAGCTCACTTGAAAAAAAAAAAAAAATCTGAGGCATAATTATTAATTAATGTACAAAAAAAGATTTGGTGTGCAAAAATTCCTGTCTTTTTCTTGTTTTTATCACTGATTTCCTCTTCAGGACTTTAGATACGACTTTGAACAAGCCATCTTATGTTATATTTTTGCAGATCAAATAATCAGAAGAAAACAGGTCATGTGTTTTGACAGATACCACATAAAAGGAAATGTTTAGACTGCTATAGCCATACTCAAATTTGATTATAGGGAATTAAGTTTCTTCAAAGCAAATGGCTTTCTTTTTCTTCTCGGTATTTCTCATGCAATTAGCAAGTTGGTTATATTAACTCAGTTGACAGACAATATTACTGATCTTATCAACTTTCACTTGTGTATACAGGGCTTTATTAATTTCATGTTTGCTTATGAACTTCTTTGTCAACAATAAAATTGGTGGGTAAATGTGGAACATACGTGTCATGGAAATGCGTTGTTTGCTTTGCTTATCAGTAAATAACAAACTTTTGGCAAATAAATAAGAGCAACAAGGGAGCAGGTGGGTCTTAGGGGTTTCTTTTGCCACTGTTGGCACGTTGTCATGTTGCTAAGTTACAGTAGCTTCTGGCTTCTACTTTAGAGAGTAGAAGTTGGTTTTGAATGTATAATGAGCACAGTACCAAGGACTCACAAAGCTGTTCTGGAAGTGGCTGTGGTACAGGGGGGATTGTGAATGAGGTCTGGACGCCGAGCCCGCAAAACACTGGTCTGATACAAAACAGGTTCCTACCATTGCATTGCAGTTACAAAGGTGTGCACCTTATTTATTTTTATAAAATGCCTTAAAAATAGCAAACAGCAATAATTAACCACTGGATTGGATGGTACCTGCCTGTGACTCGCAGAGCCTAGGCTGAGCATGGTTGTTTTTCTGAGAATGTAGGAATGATCATGACTAGCAGTAAAAAATTCCAAATCAACATCCCCGAAGAGAATATTCTCAGAATCGATTCTATTTCCTTACTGAAAACTTAGTTCTTTGTATCACTAGTCAAAAGTTTTTATTCCTCATATTGCAACAGTGATTTCATTATTACAGCTACGGAGATAACAAGCAGTAACAGCCACATCCTTAAGTAGGAATTTTGAACTTGCTGCAGAATCACCCAGCGCGGCCCTCGCTATTCCTTCTTCTGAGGCACCAAAAGGGAAACTGAGTGATATTACTTAGGGTTCAGTTGCGCTGGTGGCATTGCAGAGGCTGAAGCTCTGAACTGAAAAACGGAAACAGCTTTCGTACTGCAAGTGAAAAATATGTACAGATTTTTATTGATATTCCAGTTGGAGAGAGGAAAACATCATTTTCCTGCTGGTTAGAAGTTGCACTCTACCATCTGTTGCTGGGCAATGTAAGCCCTGTGAAAGGGCTGGAGTTCAACTCCACTTGGCTTCAGGCTTAACCTGCCTCTCTAGTGGAGGAGAGGAGTCCAGGGGGTCAGATGGTGGGAGCATATGACTCAAAGCTGCTGGGAGACATTGGAGGATGGCCTGCGTCCAGGGAGACGAGCACAGGGTAGCTCAATGCAGAAAATTGCTAAGTAATGTGCTTTGGCAGCAAGTTGTCTGTCTGAGTGCCGTGAAATCGTTCGGGGCAGTGAGAGGGGAAAGCATGCCCTGTAGCAGGGCATTGAAACCCAAAGAGAGATGCAGGAAACCATTGAGTCTACAGGAAAAAGATGGGAATTTCTGTTTGTTGGCTGAGCTTCTGGTTTATGTCGGTTAATAGTTTCCAGGCGTGGAGATTAACTCAACATGCTACTTGCCGGAGTTAGGCAGTGTTGGTAGATCCCAACGCAGCGGGAGGTGAGACCTCGATAGTATGTTCTCTAGTCTAAGTTCTTCTACCTGAAGTTATTCTTTCATCCAGTCTTTCCTTTTCCTGCTGAACTGTGTCCTGGAGGAAGGGTTTGGGTTTGTTGTTTTTTTTAAGAGTTCATAGAGTTGTCTCAGCTCTGCTGCTGATGAAGTCCATAGGTATCCTATTCCTGCTAAAGATATTTCCATAGGGGTGCAGGGAATATTCTTGTCCGTGCAAGGGAAATGTTCTCTGCTTGTTGGGAAGCTGATAAAAGTCTGCCAATGTTTTTTTATTTTCCTTGATACCTCAGTTTTCTCTCAGGGTGAATTGTCTAATGCTAGATTCTTATGTGTAAGAAAAGAAAGTATGTGAAACCTCAGAGACCCAGCTGGGGAGAAGCAGCAAGCCCCAGGATACCTGTCTAAGGGAAAAATCAGAATAGCTGTAAAGATGACACTAGTACTAAGCATTTTTTTTGCAGTTGGTTACAGGTATAGACTGACTCGTGCCAGGACTACCTGAGGCACTGCTCCCTTTGTGCCCCCAGGAGCCCGCTGGGATGTCTGATTCATCCCTGCAGGCTGAGACAGAACCATCAGGCTCTGAAAAATGGATTTCAAGGGGATTTCACTCAGCATGGCACTCTTCAGGACAGCTAGCCCTCTGCAGAAATCATCATAATTGTGCCCAGGCTTCTCAAAGGAGGCCGTGCTGGGTTTCGAGCCTCCCCTGGGATCTGGGCTCCTTATGCGGTGACATGGCTTCAGAGATGTCCTTTCTTCTTAGAACAAATGAAGCCAACGGGGGGTCTGCAGAAACAGGCTTTTGACAGAAAGTTGGTGAATGTAATGGGGAGCAGGAAACTTTCCATACGGTTTTAAACCGGCCCCTCTGGAGTCTAAGGTGATTACACCTACGCTCAAACTTTATAGGTAAGCCTCTAAAATGCAGGGAGAGGGTCTGATCGAGCCTCTGTCCTTCTCTGCTCAGCACCATCAGGAGTCCTACAAACAAATATGAAAGCGGCAGATCGCAGCGGAGCTGCCACAGGTGAACCACAGGGAGACCCAGTGGCCAGAGCCAGGTCTGGCTTTTATATTTTTTTCTTCCCGTAAAGCAGAGAGAAATTCTTGCATCTCCCGCAGGACTGATCATGGAGGTTTGCTAAATGCAAACCACCGCTCTGTATTCTCAGAGATTCAAGAGCAGACCCAGCTTAGAGCTCCTACCATCTTGTCACTTGTCACCAGCACTGTCTCTCCAGGCAAAGCTGCGGTGGGGCAGTGCTGCAGCAGCCAGCTGTAAAGCCATGAGTAGGGAGGGGGAAGCAATGCAAAAGGATGGTTATTCACTGGTTTTCACAACAAGGGAATTAGGGAGCATCTGAATCTCTCAGCAGGTTAATAACTTAGAAGAAGCGTTATTTCCACATAGTGCATAACTGAACTGCAGAGTTTGTTACCATGTGATTTGGTGGGCAGAAGAAGTTTAGATGACTTCCAAAAGCCATTGGGAAACATTACTGAAGGAAAATCCACTGACTGGTAAGCACAGCGATGCAGAAGTTTGAGACTGATAATCCCTCCCATTTCCTCACCATGGAAGGATCACTTTAGATCTTTTCTCTACACACCTTCAGCTGATGCCTGACAGGTACTGCGTTAGACATCAAGTGCACAGAAACCAGTATGACAATTCCTATGATTCTTATGCTGGCTTTACAGCAAGAAGCTACGTGGTGGCGATGATTTTGGACTCCTTTTGATATTCAGTCTCAGGTCAAAAAATGGCTAAGAACGATGAAGAAAGAAGGGTAATTATACGCATGTAGGATTTATTACCATCATTTGCTATGGAAGAGCCTGGAAAACCACTTAATTCAGTGTTCAGTAACATCTGTATGACCATGCAGTCTCTATATTGAAAGATTTTGTAACTGAAGCAGTGAAACATGATGGTGAGGACAGCCACAAAGGCACTGCAATAGGGTGGTGACTGGCCACGTAAGAAGACGGGAAGCTGGTCCTGCTTATCTTATCAGACCAGAGCCGCTATCAGCATGGTTCACAGGCTTCTTCAAGCAGTAGCAGTTCATAGAGATGCTTGGCTTGTCACAGACCCAAAGTAAAACATATTAGCCTCAATGTAATGAAAGAGGTTAAGATGAGCACATCATCTTCATCTTTGTTGTAAGCTGAGAACATGCATATGAGCAGTTACTGCAGATCAACCAATGTGTGGTAACTCATTACACTGCAATAGCTTGATCATACTTCTGAGCCCTTGAGCTTCTCGGTTAACTGCAAGGATCTTCATTTACTGCCAAGCTCGTACCTCCTCTTTGTTTTTCTGCGAACAATTCCACTGGCGTTTTATGCTCTTCTCTCTTCTTACCTGCAATTCCTTTGACATTTGTCTGAAACACACCTCAAATCCCAGTGTCAAGATATAGGAACTAGTAGATCTTGTTGTTCTTGACCTTTTTTGGAACCTCACAAGGAACAGCCCTTGAGCTGTTTCCTCTGAAGTACACTGACCCATTTATATCTGTGACAGATGCCTGGGAGGTGCCAAGACGCAGGTTTCCCACCTTGGGAAGGAGCAAAGGTCTGTGCTCATTCAGCCCTACGGAGGGTTAATTATTGTTTTGCTTAAAAAAGCATTCGGCTGCCCTTAGGTATAGGAATTTATTTAAGCCTTATCTGCATAATTATCATGTTTATTGCTCAACACAGCTGGATGGATATGAAGAGTATGCAGTTTTTGATACACACTTTATGTCAGAACCATTACAAGGGAAAATGATCATCTCTTATAGCCCCTGCAAAGAGGCTGGCAGTAATAGTTAGTTTTCTGACTTTAAAAAACAAATCCTAGGACCAGATTTATTGAGCCTATTTACATATTTTTGATGCTAAAGCTTTTCCTCCCTTTATGGAAATGCATGCTGTGGAGATGAACAGCCCAGAATTTTGAAGGGTGATTGGTGACCCGAGGTGCTTGGCTTAATAGGCTCAAATTGCAGAGAGGAGGGAACTGCATCACATGAAAGTCATTCACCTCTTTCAGGGACTCCTGTCAGGCACCCACAATCACCATTTGTCTTCAGAAATCTTAGCCACTTCTAATGTCATCGTTGTTGAGATATTTAACATAGAAATTCTGGAGTAGACAGAAAAAAGTAGAGAGCATTTTAATCTATGGTTTTGAGGTTGTTTTTTTTTACATCTTGCAAGACAGCTATTGCTCTTTTTGAAAGCATAGTATGTTGTATCCTTTATAGGTAAACTTTTATGAGGCATTGATGGGTATTTCTGTATTTGTAATAAGGTGCAAGCATCTAAATGGTTCAACTTTGACTCATTCATTAGAGAATGCTTACTATTTCAAATTCCTGTTATGTCATGAGGCAGCATACTGCAGTCTGAGGGCTTCCTGGTCCAGCCTGCAGTCTGCAGAAGTCTCACAAATACCTGCATCGCACAACCCTGGGGCAGCAGCTAGCTCACACGCTGGTGTGACTGCCAGTGACCTGGAATAACACTTGAAAATGAATATGAGATACACACAAGTGCAAGCAAGGGCAGGACGCTGATCTCTTCTGTATGTTTTACCCACTAACGACCCCTTTCTATCCAAAGTGGGAGCCGGGTGCTGTATTGGAAAAATGAACATTTAGCATCATTCTGACAAAGCTGATATTATCACCAGATAACATCTGATCTCAGCAACTGGGTGATGGAATGAGAATACAAAGGACATAAAAAACTAGCATTTCAGTTACTGTCACCTTCATCAGTGATGTGAGAGCTACTTCATTTTAAACCCTGATTGTGTGTGGTAGGAGTAGGTATCAGTCAGTCTGTTGTCGTTTGTTGGAGTGTTAAAGCTACTTCTGTTTTCTGTTTGTTTGTTTGTTTGTTATACAAATGAAGGTTTTAGTTGTGGTTGGCAAGAACATGGACATGGTAAAGTGACAAGATGGAAATTTTGCATAAAAGCCAAATTAGTTAGAAGGGAGGGAGGCAAACTCCTCAGTTACAACTTCTCCTCTCCGCTAACCTCTCCGTGTTCCATAGATGATAAATTACCTATCACTCCCTTTCTCTGGGAGACATCTCTTCCCCTGCTAACGTCCTGCCCCTACTCCTCAGTTACCCAACTACCTTCTCTCGCTGGTCTGATCAATATCTCCAGTCAGATAAATTGCTTTTGACCTGCTTGCTCTGAAGAAGTGTGTGTGTGTGTGTTTAACTTCCAACTGTATGAACTGGTCTTATGAACGTTATATTATCTCCACCCACAAACATGATCTGGCTATCAGTTACAGCTTTGTCCCTGTAAAATAGGTGGGGTCATTATGGCCTCATGACTGTGCTACAAAATGCCCGTTGGACTAAAGGCAGGGGGTAGCTCCTGAAGCTCTTACATATATGTAAATCTATCTGGCAGTGGAATCACCTCCTGGACCACAGCAGAGAAACTTATTTGCCCGTTATCCTACAGGTTGTGAAATTTGGGAGAAGAATATACAAAGTATCATTATCTCTCCAGAATGCTTTTCCAACACAATGCCATTTCAGAACTGAGCAGTTGTTTAATCTCCTTTACCGTTTCTGCTTTACAGGTCTGCAAATCAGCACCAAATGTGAACAATTTGTCGGATGGGCCAGGGCATCAGTGTCAGAATCAAGACACTGAGCCTGGGTTGTGAACTTAGTGAGTCTTAAGCTGAAGGATACAGTACTCTGAAGTGAACTTAAAAGGTATGTGTTTTAATTGCTACTTGGCACTGCCCAGTGACTTCTCTGGGTTTGCACATTAGCCCTGCTAAGAGGTCCCCTGCATTCTCTGCACAAGCAACAGAGGAGTTCTCACTAGTACCTTAAATATTTGGCATCAGATTTTAACAATGTCTGCAAATACACAACTAAGCCTGTCATTCAAAAGTTCTTCTGAATCTTTTTTCAATCTTTTTTTTTTCAATTTTTACCCCAATTTCACTTGCTGTCATTCTGATTTCAAAGTCTTCGCATGAGAAGTAGGCAAAACGTTTTCATTACTCTTAAGAGGCTGACCATGGTATGAAGAGTAATGTTACATTCCCTGTTAAGAGACTTTATTCAGCATTTAGCAGAACTATCGTCCCAGGTCCTTTTGTTAGCTTACCATTACAGACCATACTTTTGAGGCATTGATTAGCTTAGAGGGGTATCCATTTTATTAAATCTTCCCCTCTCTTCTGTCACGTTTCCTCACCACGGGATAAACAGACCTTTCTACAGGTGATCAGCATGACATAAGACCTCAAATTAGGAAGCAACGAGACTTGCCCATTTCCCTTGTTGAGTAGTACCGTGCTCCAAATGAGGTCTCATTGGTGCAAAAGTAACTCTGTGGAGAGGCAGAGGAGCTGCTCCTTAGGTTGCTTTCTTTATATGTAGCTTGCTGCAGGGTGAAATAGGTATAGTCTTGTGAAGAGCAGCCAGTGGCTGAGGCTCTATATTACAAGCGTTCCTTGTGAGGGATGGTTGTTGAGTTCAGTGTTCTAGATGGAAGACTTTACAGAATGGCGTTATTTGAACGTCTCATACTGTGGACCTTGTGGTGCTGGGTGCTGGGGACTGGAATTCCTTGTGAGAAGGTGATGGATCTGGGTGAAAGTAGGAAAAGAGTGTTTGATTTGGTCAGAGTAAAAGAGAAATATGAAAGATGGGAAAAATGAAGACAATAAAAGTTTTATATAGGCTATGATGAGTCTGGTCTCTTGGGGACTATTGAAGGATAAACTTCTGAGACATTTGAGGCATGCTCCTCACTACTACATTCACAAATAGATCTTCCTTCTTCCATTTAAAGACTGGCACTATAATCCTCTGACAGCTTGCATTACATTCAGCAGGACCATGTAGTATTACATCATGTCATGGGTTTTTTTTTTCACTGCCTGGTACTAACAGGAGCTGACATTACATGAGTGAGCTAATGTAGCTAAAGTGGCTGTGATGGTGTGGGCTGTCACCTGAACTGAAGTCAAGAGGGTGAAAAAGACTAAAACAAAGAAAAAAGTATCCTATTCTTTGGAAAGTGCACTAATTTTGCAAGGAATAGAATTCAAAGTAGACATTGCTGAATTATTAGCAGAGATTTCAGCATTTTTTGGGGGTAGGGAGGGGGTGGGGGTTGGAACTTACCATGATCTGTTTCTGGCTTTTCAGGGTTTATTGTCTTGAAGTACTTGCCAATGGCTTATAGAGTGTTCTTAAATATTCAGTTTACTTGCTATTTTTGGCAATTAGTCACTGAAAGCGTATGTTATAATTTCTGCACCTTGGTCAGCTAAAAATGAACGATAAATAAACATGGGATTTGGGGTTAGTTTTGCTAACTGCAGGCTTCCTCTTAAGGAAACACTCCTGACCTGTGGTGGTTGAATCTAACAGAAAAAGGCCCTCAGGAAGAATTTGCTGATACTGTTATCAAAAATGTCTTGAAATCTTGTGTTAATTCCAACAGCTTTAGGGGAGAAAACAGCACCACGGGCTCTTTAGCGTAGCAATCTATTAAGTTCTGCTGTAGGAGCAATCTCTCCCCATACCATTATTCACACGACTCCAGATGCAGCCAGCCTCGAGCAGCGGGGGCTCTCTCTGATGCCAGAGTTTTGTGCTCAGTTTCACTGATGTTAACTTGCACCTTTTTGGTGCGTACCAAGTCTCACGCCAGAATAGCCAAGAGTCCGGTTAGTGAAGATGCTCCTTTGACATTTGGGTCCAGGCTGCAGGTCTGCTTGATTCAGAACAGAGAAATTAATTCAAATATCCCCTTGGCTGAGCAGTGTGTTGGGCTAGGTTACATCCCTCTGCTGGATCAAGGAATATTTATTTATATCAAGTAAATAAAAAAATACCATTAAAAGATAGAGATGTATTTTTTTGTGAGGTGGTGTAAATGTCATATCTCATTTGAGTGGAGTTCTGATCTGGAGCAGGCTTTTAAATGCGGGAAAACAGCTTTTGTTCACTTCGTGGTGGCTAAATCTATCTGATTTGATCACAGACTCTGTACTGGACATGGGAAATATTTCTTACTTAAGGGGTTGTCTAAACTGATACATCTCCAGGAAATTTTGAGTCAAAGTCTTCTAATATAAAGCCCACTGTCCTTTTACATTAAAAATAAATTCCTTAGAACTCACTTTATTCTGAATTCTTTTTGCTTTTTAAGTTTTATTGCACTCTACCAATAAGGCACTGTTATGTGGAGAGCACCTCTAATTTCAGACATCTCCCTCCATATTTGTTAGTGTATTCCTGGTAAAGAGCTCAGAGAAAAGCAACAAAGTAGTTATGAGTGCAAATAAATGTAATTACACAGAAAAATTAAGATTGTACACTGTGGTATCTGAGTAAAGAATGATTAAGTGATGGGAGACGGTGAAGTTCTTTGCAGTACCTACAAAATATGAGCTTTGGGGAGGAAAGAATTATTTACAGGTAGAAAGTATAAGGGAGAGTAAAGTAATGAAACAAAGGAAAACTTGTTCAAGTATCAGCCAAACTTCTGACAGTGAGATGTAGTGTGTTATGATATGGTCTCCCTGGGCAAGTGGCAGTAGTTCAGCATCTGGCACATTTAAAGATAGACCAGACCAGGCACTGAAAAATGAATAATAAGGAGCAATCCCACAGTGACAGGAAGATGAACTGGAAGACCCAAGCGGTTGCTACCAATCTCAAGATCCCATGCTACCACTCCATGTGTGTAGAGCCCAGGGAAAGAGATGTTTTTCCGTACTCATGCAAAGTTAAGGGGTTTGACTATGCCATCTGTAGTAATCCTGTCTTGGCTGAGATGAAAGGAAAGGTGAGGATTCCAGTAAGCTTAATTCTGTTATCATAGTATTAAAACCCCAGTTATTTTCCTTAAAAATATTTTTTAAATTCTGACTCAAAAAAAGAAAGGTTAAAATAAAGGAGTCCTGCATATCTGCTTGCCCCTTAGGACTGAAAAATATGTGTAAATGGTAAGAAAAAAACCCCAAACAAACTGCATTATGTCTGGTGGATAATGTAGCCAGACCCTGGGGATGTGTCATCTGTCTGAAGCTCAAGAGAACATACAGTTATAAAGTAGCAACAACAACAAAAAATGCTAAACAATAGTTGGATTCCCCACCAAATATCAGAAACTTTAAAAAATGTGACACTTTTCTCCAGAAAGAAATTAGAGCTAAGCTAGAAAACTCCAGAAGTGTATGTTACATCCCTTAAACTTCAGGGTGAACACTCAGGAGCTGTTGTAAAGCAAATGCTTGATTTAGTAGACAAAATAAATATTTGATACTTGCATGGGTTTTCGAGTCTGTTATCTCTGTGGAGATGGTGCCGAGCATCATCTCACCAGACCAGAAGTCTCACATCCCAGCTCTGGGCTGGTACCTCACAGCCCGCCTGAGCTCCAAGTTGGGAGCAGCCGTGTGTGTTTGCTGTGGTATCTGAAATACTTCAGTGAGGAAATGGAGAACAACAAGGTGTAGTAGCCTGTCAGTCTTCTGGAAGTCTGAATAAGTGATTTCTCAGGAAACTGCCAAGCAAAGCCTTCAGCTTTTGTTTTTTTCCACCAACGCCTGCTGAAATAGGACTTGTTTGGTGGTATGGCTTGTGACATGTGAGAGACTCCAGCATAGCTGGAGCCCAGCAGTTACTGGGAGCCCTGATCCTTCCCCTCTGGGCTGTTGCAGAGCTGCTGTTCCCGTGGCGTTGTCCTGGTGTGGAGAGCTGCAGCATCTATTGCTCGGTGCTGTGGCCAGGTGCAGGCAGCAGCGGTGGCACTTGGTGGCTGTAACCTGCTGTGACCTACCTCTGGCCCTGCTCCCTGTGGCTCCTCTCCACTACCCTGCTCGAAAACCCCTCGTGCCTCCTGGCCCCCTGCCCTGCCCTCTTGAACCCTCCCTGTCACCTAATAAAATCTATAGAAGGCATTAAAACTCCCGCTGAAGGGCTTTATGCGTCCTCTCCGTGCCAGCCCACAGCAGGTCGCAGCATCTGTGGTCCCCGGTGGGTCAGTCCTGCCTTCGGGATTGTTACCATGGACCGGGATATGCTTTTCCCAACCAGGACAGAGGGGAGTTCACGTTGTCTCGCTTCAAGGGAGCATCTCCAACTCCTTTCAAGGTTTGAAGGACTGAGAGGGGTTTGATGGAGCTCAGATTTAAAGTCAGAAGCAAGCTGGCACCAGCAAGCTCCTATGCCAGTTAGAGGAGGCTGCCACGCTCGTGGCTGATGCATAATTTCAGTCAAGGGCATTTGAATCAGCATCGTACTTCATTGAATGTAAATGCTCTGACTTAACCTTATTTTAACCTTTGCGTGACTGTAGGAGGCTGTTGGTCTGAAGAGATCCCAGGGGGATGCTAAAACCGTCCATGTGGGAGAGTTCAGTTTATAAATATAAACTGTACAGACAGTTTGCTTGAAAACTACGTAAATTATTTGGTAATAAACGGTACTTGCGATTTCAGGAGAGCGCTGCAGGTTGATAAGCTGACTTTGGAAAGGTCAGCAGCCATGACTTCATTGCTCCAGGGCCCCCACTAACGACATCTGGTGCTGCTGTGGGAGCACCCCTGCCCGAGCCGGGCTGGTGAGTGGTGGCAGCAGCAGCATCTTTCAGAGGCAGACATGCTGAGGCTGTCAGAACACGTGATGCCAGGTTCAATTTTCAAACCTGGTCACCCAACAGCCCTCACGTTATCATCTGAATCAAAAACCCCTCAGACAGCTTTTGTGCAGGTCCTGGGGAGCACAAGTCCGGGCTGTAAAGAAAATTCATTTGGAAACTCTCTTTGCCTTTTCTTTTTTCCTTCCTAATTTTACCTTTCCCCCTGGTACTCCCTGACTTAGTCCCAGACTAGTCATTTCACACCTGCCCTTGTCTCAATGGCCTTTGACTCAATGTTTTGACTAAAAATGTCAATTATGGACATAATTATTTGCATTGGTGAAGAGACTCGCATGGCCCTCTAAATCTCCCATGTGCATGATTCTTTCAATTAGATTTGCATCTTAGTTTCGTGTTTCCCAGGGCTCTGCTCTGCCTGGTGGCACTAGAGTGAGAGTGATGGAGCTCTGTTTATCCAGACTTGTGAAGGGTTTTCTGCAAACAGGTACATCTCTCTCCATGTTAAGCTATCAATTTTGTGAGGTGAAGATTAGGAAGTGATAGGCTCTTTTGGAGGCTTGTACGACTCAGTAATTTTGGAAGTCGTGACTTGGCTGTTTCCATATTGCTGACTCGCAAATTTGGGTTCTGCTGAGTGGTGAGTTCTGATTTTGCCAGATTGTGACGTACGAAATTAGAGTTGTGCAGTCACAACTTGCTGAGGGCTGGAGATATCTGAGGTGCTTGGGTTTCTGAGAGACAGTGACAAAGTTTTTCTGCTGAAGCTCTTAAAATTGCTTCTCGAACAGGCCTCAGCTTAATTGTTACATTAACAAAAAATACATGGAACCGCATATTCAATCTTCTCAATAGGTGAGTTGACTGTCCTAACCCTTCTAAGGGGAGTAGCTCTCCCTGGAGATCTCTGTCCTTGTCTGCTGATGAGACAGGTATTTACCCACATTGATTTCAAGGGATGCTGGATTTGGCTTCATAGGAATCTTCTCTATTTTATATACTTTTAGCATGAACTGTTCTTTTGTAGGTAGCAACCTAAATATCAGCCCACTTACCGTTCACACTGAATGGTAATGCTCTGGCCTTCTGACAAGCCACAGGGACCGCAAGCAGATCTTTAACATTGCTCCAGAATTTCCCTTGAAAAGACCCGGTTTAAAAGCACAGGTGAACGGGGAACAACCAGGGCTAAAGAGCACTGAAGTGCGCAAATGGTCCTGATGTCAGCCAAATGAACTGGATCATCCAATTATTTTCAATTACAATTCCGATCCTTTCCTTAATGTTCTGCTATGCTGATGTCTGTGTTGGCAATGTAGCCAGCTCTGGCTTTATGATCCCCCTTGTTGCAACGTGCTGTGCTTAATTACTTTGCCTCCATAACAAACAGACATTCTGAACAATTAGACAATAATATGGAAGCAGGAAAGGAAAATAGCTCAAGATACTTTCATTTTAATTATGCTGATAGTGCACCCCATGGTTTTGAATCAATGCTGGAATAATGTTCTTTTGATAGTCTTCAATAACTTTAAACGAGATCTAATAAATTTGTATTTTTATGTGAAGTTTAGAAGGAAAAATCCCTTGCTGTTGATTTTATTTTCAATTGAAAATCACAACTCCCATGATTTGTACTCTTGTGTTCTAATTGGATGTCCACCCCCATTGAACAAATCACTTAAACACCTTAATTACTATACTGGAAGGGATTACACTTCGAGCACATGTTTAATACTTTCCTGAGTTGCTGCCCTGTTGCAAAAAACAAAGCTCTTGCATTTTAGAAACTGGTGAAATATGAGGAATTATATGTAGGGCTTTTTTTCCTGTACACAATCACAAATTTCTATGCATAATTTTTTTTTAAAGCTAATAAGCCGACAGTAAGCGGAGTAGACTCTTTGCAAGTAGAAAGGAAGCCTGGTGTCATAAAATGAATGCCCAGCTGCTTTGTTCTTTAAAGTTAAATGAAGCTAATTTTGGAAGAGCTGCTACTGAGCCATGCTGACACTAACACATAACTTTGCTGTATTGTGCAACACAGCCACAGGTGCATATTTAGCTCCTTAAATCTTCTTCACCAATGTCACAATAATAAACCAAGCAGCACTAAACCAGCCAGTTTTCTGAGATGATATGGGAAGAAAACAGATTAATTCCTTTATTAATACTATTTACATGGAATTACCATAATTTCTAAACTATGACTTTTGACAGTTCTCCTAATATAAAGAAACATCTGAGGCACATGGAAAGCCTCTGTGAGCTGCTCCTGTAGTCTTTAACTAACTAAATAAATAAAGTGAGCAAAATGTAAATAGGGCATTTTAAAGCTCAGAGGATGTGATAAGAAATCCGTTTCCATCATTGTGAAATGTTTAGGGCGTTTAAGGAGATACCTGATTGTGGCAGGCTTAGTTTCTAACGAACTCAGTAAGGGTCATACCGGGATACTGCTAAATGAAGGTTCATTTCACTCATCTTAAACTCCCAGCCTTTGCAGGGAAATGCCTGGAAATCTCTGGTGTTTGACCGTCCAAATTCAGCTTTGCAAGATTCATCACCTCTTGTCTTTGTGTACATAACTGAGAGCAGAAACTGCCTTCAAAAGCCTTAGTTTGTGATGAGCACGCTCAGGAATATTTGGTTTGGTAAGGGTTTTGTACTGGTAAATTTGGTTCTGAAAGCTCCAAGTTAAATTTGCACAGCAGCGTAGAAAAGAAAGGTCTGAATAAGCTCCCAGCACCTATGGGATGGCAGTATGGTTGGCCAGGTTTGTGCTCACGCGCAGCATCCCCGCCAAGCCCTTTGGGTCTGTCTGCTGGCTGGTTACGCAGGCGTGATCACGGACCGTACGAGCAATATATCAGTTTGCCTAAGGAGCCAGAAAAATGACTTTCAGTGGGTTCAAATTATTACAAAATGGGTATGACTAAAAGAAAAGATTCTTTGCTCACTGGGCGATTAGTACTTTGAAATTCCTGTCTTTAGCTGCATTTCTTAATAAATCTGGCCTGTGATGCCTATTAAAGACAAACAGTACTCTGGTTAATCTTTTAGGCTGCACAAGTTTTTTACAATTTATTTGGAAAAAAAGTTTCAGCAGAGGATTTATAAATGGACAACCGATTTTTAGAGTGTGTATGTATAAGCACGTGCAGGACGCACACTCAATTTGAGATTTTTAAAAAGCAAGTGAATGATACAAAAAAAGGTCTCACGTAAGCATGTGATATCGGCTATCAAAAAAAGAAGGCTCCAAAGTTATTGCTAGCTACCAAAACACTTGGCTATGTGCTCTGAAGCACTCACTGCGCTAGATCAGGCTAAACCAACATGATTATTTTTATTGCTGCTCAACATTGTGGTTTGACCTGACTTCTCCAAAATTGAGTGTAACAACACTACCACTTAGATGGATATAGCTTGTCAAATGGTTTTACAGACATTAATATATTATGGTAACCTTTGTATCACTTGGTATACAGCTGAACATAGATCCCAGATATTCAGGTGATAGTGTTCCTGCTGTAATCTCTAGACTGACTTCTCAATAATTCACTTTGCCCATAGGGTCCCTTGAGCAAAAGTTTTGGAAGAAAAACCAGAGATCTGCTTGATTTACAGTGATCAGACAAGCACCTCTACTTTCCAGACTGAAAGCTGTTTTCTGCTAAGCAGCAGATGTAGCTGTCAGTGGGGAAAATTATTTGATATTGCCTGAGTTTCTCAACCACAGCATAAGCGAAGTGCTTCCTGTAATACGGAGCATTTATGGATAATATTTGTAGAGTAATTGCTATGCAATCACTGCTCCACTGCCAAAGATTTCAGTCAGTTGTTATGAATCTTGCAGTAAAAATCCTATCGGGGACAGTGCGATGAAAACATCACAAGCATTTGGGAAAATGATGTGAGGTCAGTTGGTTTGATTTGACTTGATGTGGGTATTCAATATGCTGCGCTGCCTGGTGTTGAGAGCATTTTCATTTCAAATCTGAAAAGTGGGAAGCCTCGGATGAAAAATTAGTGGGAAGCTGGAATACAATTACCAGTATTCATGGTATCTAGAAAGAAACAAGAACCTGTTGTCCTTTGGGTGACTCCATGTGTTGTGCTCTTTTGGAAAAGGAGCAAGAAATCCAGGTCCAAAATAGTGGTCATTTTTTCTTGCTGCATAGCATATTTTTGACAAGCATTCTTATCCTTTTCTTGAAAAATGCAGCCGTTTCTTTTCATTTGTGGAAATTAGATGGATGGCAAATGCAACTGAACTTTTCTTTGAATTTTTCATCTAACAATAGCAAAATCTTATATCTAATCTAAATTCAACGTCTAATATCTTTTATTTTTCTTATTGAATATTGAACAGTGGCCAATTGTATTTAATTTTAGTTTTGAGAGTTCATTGCTTTCTTCTGGCTAATGGTAAATATTTACTCTCTGCTATGGAAGATCTGTGATCCTTCCCTGCGGGACACCCCTTCATCATAATTTTTAGCGTGTGTAACCTTACTTTTTTTGACGACTTTTACTTGAAAGCAGTGAGAAACGGAATCTATTGTCAGCGTCTTCTATGACTTTTGGAAAGTTGAGCTGGGGTGTGGTTTCCCTGCTGTTCTGCAAGCTGTGCACTTTCCCAAGTCTCTTGTGCTGAGTCACCAAAAGCGGGATCTCATCATGTAGCTTTTGCTGTCTACATTACCGAGCTACGCGATACTCAGTGTTTTACTCCCTAAACTGAGCTGTCAGAGTAGCGAGCTGATTGTTTCTCATTAATGTTCTGCAAAATGCTCAGCTGTGTTTGGAGGAATTTGCTGTAAGGTGGCTGCAACTTTCCCTGACCTTTAATTTAATTTATTTGTTTTTCTTCCACCAAGGCTCTCCAAGTCAGCAGAAGATATATTCTTACTGGGCTGATTAACCCAAGGAAGTGTCTCACTTAAAAAGAGCGTAAGTTAGGTGAGGGACTTCTTTGGCAGAAGGAATTCAATGGAGATAAAGCAGCCGTGCGGTAAAGGCTGGCTGGTGTGAAATGAATTTTAATGGAGATGGGAATTTTAGTCCAGTTTCTATGGGAAGACATCTCCTTTGCCACATTACCACATTCAGTGCCTTCCGCTGAGCACTGTGCAGAGCAGCCAAGGCTGAAGCGGTCAAGAGTCTTCTGTCCAGAGGAGAGGACCTCCTGGAGGAGGAAGGCTGGGGTTGGCTGCCTTGGCCTACAGGAGCACTCCTGAATGGTGGTGGGAGTTTTTGCTCGGAGAGGAGCAAACCCTAAATGCTATCAATGCCGTCATTTCCATGAAATTTCTTATTGTGGAACTGAATTTTCTATTTGCTTCTTTAACTTCTTTGGTCCCTTTGCAAACATTTTAGTACATCCAGAGAAGCCATTGCTTTGGGGACACTGTGGCTCTACGTCTGACCGTGTGAAGCGGAGGTATCCCATTTTGGGCATACTGCTTTCAGACCTGCCAGTGGAATGCAAACACTGAGGCTGGATTTTGAGTACTCAGTCATCCAATCTCCTAGACTGGCCATGCAAGTGCACAATGTGTTCACTGAGAGTCGATACTATGTTCTGCTGAGCCTTTTTTTTTTTTTCTACTTAATTATTCTCTTTTCTTGATGTGCTTGACAAGTTTCCAGGGACTCCCTTCTTGGAGAGAGCCATTGGAGGGTCTTGATCCCCAAGTGACCTGGAAACGTTCTTATTGCTAGTATTTTTCTTCATAAATTTTGTTTATGAAGCATTATAATCTAGGGACTAACCTAGCCCAAGAATTAGAAAGACCAAATTTTCTATTTGTGGTGATAGCTCTCTTGTAAGCTGGTGTTGTTCCCTTAACCTTGGTAGAATTCCAGTGGGGATTTGTGTATTGTATTTGGGGGGACTGCTTGATTCTTCCTTTCACTGATCTGTTTTTCTTATCAGTATTTGCCACGCTCCAGCAATGTTATATTTGCTCTTTCTGCAGAACACCAACTTCTGTTCTGAAATTTCTGTATTTTATGCTCCACTGAGGTAAGGAATAGATTTCCTCTTGTTGTATAGCAGGGACCTACACAAATATCCTCTCCCTAGCACTTGGAGGAATCTAATAGCTTAAGCAGTTCATTAGCAGAGTACCACAGTTGCTGCTGTTTCCTGTTGGCAGAAGGTGAGCTAGAATAAATATTAAGCATTTGTTTTACCCTTTGCTTTTGGTGCATCCACAGAAACAAGCCCATATTCAGCTTTTTCCAGTGTTGTGCTGGAAAGGTTGGCATTTTCATTTAAAACAGGAAGGTACTTTTGCATTCAGTTGTTGCAGAATTCAGTGAGATAAAGTGTGTAACATGAACTTCTAGAAATCAATTCTGTGGTTGAAGAAGAATCGATGACCCTAAACAGAACTAAAAATAAGAGTAGCGCTCTTTGAAGTGTTTGCACTGTCACTCTAGAGTAGCTATGAATACAGGGCAAGTTGGATACTGTTTGCTCATACCAACACACGATCTTGAGAGTAGCTGTCTTTCACATACGTGCAAGGATTCTTGTAGTTTTAAGTGAAATTAAAGGTTTTGTGGCTAAGTTTGCAAAAATGATCTGGAAAACGTAATATCCCATAGTTGATTAGCTCTGGAGCACATGATACTATAGTCAGGATGCGAGATCCTTTGGAAACAAATTAGCTTAAATTTTATTGAAAATTATTGATTTTCATGGTCAGAGGTTAACGAAGTTTGTCTTTCATTTAGCTTCCCTGCTCTTGGGAGAATAATGAAATTGCCTGAAGATACAGACCATTCAATTAAAATCAACATATGAGTCAAACATATATTAGAGTTGATTTTTGGTACTCTGTCAATTTTTTGTGCATTTTAGCATCTTGGACTTTTGAAGAAGTGTGTGAGGGAATGGTTCTTGAAACACATGGTGTCTATCAGTTTGTTTTCTGTATATATGAGCGTCTGACGTCTTACTGATAGAAATGCACCCTGAAGACAAAATTATGTGTGCTAGACTGACAGATCAGGATTGATTAGATAAGTGTGCTAAGGAGAGGGGATGCATATAGAAGAGAATAGGGCAGAGAGAAAGTATCAGAAGACGGCAGGATTTTTTTTTTTTTTACTTAAAAACTTCATTAACAGTTTCTCTAGTACATAGATACATCTAAAACATACCTTTGTGTTTAATTTCTGATATTGGGTGAATGCACACAGAAAACCAGCCCTGAGCAGCACGGTGCCTGAGGGCTGCAACGCTGATGCCTGCCTCTTCTCTCTGCTGAGCCTCTGCATCTCATTCCAGTAGCAAGATGCCTATTTTCCACAAAATTTGAAGGAACTTAATACCTATGAGATTCCTGCACCTCCGCCAAATTTGGGGAAAGCTGGCCAAAAGGCAAAAGGCTCCTTGTGAAAGAAGATTGTACATTTTGCTGTAGGGAAGGACTGTGAACTCTCCCTGCCCTGAGTTGAATGTAGTGATTTAACTTTTAAAGTATTCTGTCACTTTGCTATGATCTGTGTTGCTCCAGCAGAAACAGCTCACGCAAGAGCAGCTCCAGGGGCTGAAGGCCACCAGAGCACCGTGTGCCTGTGCCATGCTCCTTCTCAGCACTGGATAATGTCCTTTATGTATGGTGAGGGAACTGCCTAACCTTTCGGCTGGTACTGCACACCCCTCAGGCTTCCAAATACTGAGGGAATGCCGGGCTGCCTCTCTGTGGCAGCTGCGTTTCACCGCCTGCTCTTTCAGCTATACCAAGTGTCAGAGATGCTGGTGGGACTCCAGGGGAAACCTGAGGGCTCAGCATGGTGTATCATGTGTTACGGCTGCTTCTGCTCAGGGGAACTGCTTTACACAGACCCAGAAGTAACTTCTATTCAAAAAGCTTCACACACCGCCCTGTTATCCTGGCATAAATTGGGAGTGAGTGTGCTGAAAGCTGTGGAGCTGCTGCCTACAGAAAGGAGAAGTAGCTGAAAATAAAGCCTAACTTTCCCCTCTCCTTATTTCTCTTCCTGTGTAACCTCCAGACCATTTCAGCACATAATGAGGAGAAAATAAAGACAAAAGCGAATGCCTTTGGTGTACTTTTGCCCTGTCAATATCGTTCATTTCTCAAAGAAGGGAAGCATGCAGTTCAGATCTCCTTCCTGTCTATTGTCCAGTTGGATTAGGCAAGGGACTTCAGCCAACCCAAGCAGTTAGTATGTCCTTGTCAAGTATGAAAGCTGCAGGCTTTCCTAGCTGTTCTCTTCAGTACAAGAAGAAATGAAATGCAATGGAGCTCTGAGTTTGCAGTGGTCTGTGTACAAGGATGTCTTGTCCACATGGAGTTCATAGACACGCTGAGATTTAAGTTGTTATGATGGCTGCA
Organism: Pluvialis apricaria; assembly: GCA_017639485.1. Lineage (NCBI taxonomy): Eukaryota > Metazoa > Chordata > Aves > Charadriiformes > Charadriidae > Pluvialis > Pluvialis apricaria. The sequence continues at coordinate 8,780,627 of CM030019.1, forward strand.
GGAAGGCAAATACATTGCTGAACCATTGCGGTAATGTTTTGCAGCTTGTTCTTAGTCAAAGAGAAATCCATCTATGGACCTGATGACAAAGCACATGGGAAAGGCTGAGATTCTCAATGCCATCTTCACCTTGGTCTTTGCTCATAATGTTTGCCCTCAGGAATCCCAAGCCCCTGAGATCAGTGGAAATTCTGGAGCGAGGAAGATTTATCCTTGCTGGAGGAAGATGATGTTAGGGTGCATTTAAGCAAATCATAATTGGGAGTAGTCAGTATGGATTTACAAAGGGGAAATGATGTCTGGTCAACCTGATAGCCTTCTACAATGAAACGACAAGCTCAGTGGATGTTTTTTATCTAGACATTAACAAGGCTTTCAATGCTGTCTTCCTTGACATCCTAATTAACAAACCGATGAAATGTGGACAGTGAGGTGGAGGGAAAACTGGCTGAACTGTGCAGCTCAAACACTTGTGATCAGCAGCACAAAGTCCAGCTGGAGGCCAGGCTGTTTAACATCTCTGTTACTGACCTGGATGATGGAATAGAGTGCACCCTTGGCAAGTTTATAGATGATACAAACCAGGAGTGGTTGATAGGTGTGTCTGTGCACATAAAATATCACTTTCTGTTGGATTTCTCTTGCTTATTTCTTTCTGATGTTTTGAAAGTGCAGAAGGTAATTTTCTACCCCAGCTGTGCCTGACTCCATTCTGCCAGACCACTGTGGCACGTAATTGTTCTCCTCTTGTGTATGAACTGAGGTCTCTCAAAACGAATTGATTTGCTAAGTAGTTGAGAAAAAAGGAACTGGGGAAATTTACCCTTAGCAGCCATGTTACTATATGGTGGTTATTCACAGGAGCGGAGCAGAGCTACTGACCAAAAGGTGGTTAAAAGCGGGTGCCAATAAAATCTCAGCAGTCGCTCAGTGCCCCACTAGCATTCTGGCTGGCTGAAATGCAGAATGACACACTTCTGGGTGAATTTACAAAAGCAAATATTTTGACAAAGAAATTTAACGAAAGCCTGTGGGGCTTAGTAAATAAGGTTTGTGGTGGTTTGAAGGGACCATTGAACATGTGGGTCCCTAAGGAACTCTGTCTCTCTCTCCCTCCTTTTTTTGTTTTCTTTTCTTTTTTTCCCCCTCTTTTTATGCCTCCTCCTCGCATAATGGGGCCAAACCACCCGGCAAGTTTGGTTTAACAAATCCCAAAGCTGTGCTGTTCCAAAAGACAAAGGCGGGTGGGAGGGCTTGATCTCACCATGGTGCATGCGTGAGGTGGCACCTCCACCCTGTGCATATCATGAGCGAGCAGCAGCATCAGGCAGAGTAAATGGACAGGCGGTGACTATATACAGTAACTGTTCCAGGCGATGATCTGAGAGTTTGCATGGAGATGCGGGCACTGTGCTTGATATTGCTCAATTGGGAGAACTACTCAGCTCAGCAAGGTGGTTCTGAGGGCCAGCTCAGACAACTGATGTTTCTGCAGCATTTTTGACCTTTTGCACAAAGGGATAGTGAAGGTGACAAATGATGGCAACCTGTTTTATGTCCTTTCTGTGGGCAGAGGTAACAAAGAGGATTGTTTCTTCTGAAATCAAGCTGATTTCTTCACAAAAGACTGCAGGGATACCTGAAAAAAAATTGGCACAAGATCTTTAGGATTTAAGATTCCATCACTGTGGAGTACCAGAAGCTGCCAGATAACCAGTGAGGAAACTCAGTCTAAATCAGACTGGAGTGGCTGGTGTTTTGCCTTTTTCCTTTCAGGCCGATAACCTATGCTACATGGGCCAAATTTGTCTTTGAAGTAAGATCTTTAAAGTTTATAGTCATGAAGGAAATTTTTGGACCATGGGACAAACCAAGGTCACGACAGGGACATACAGACCCAGACAGACAGCTGGGATGATGGCTCTTCTCGGTGCTGTGTAACTGTCTACTAGTAGCAGATTGTTGAGTGATGCTGCTGCCTGCAAAATGGAGGACCTTTACGAAAATCTACATCTGTTGCAAATTAGTTTATAGAAGTGGTGTCTCTGTTAGTACACATCACTCCTGTCAACTACTTCTTATGACAGAGTGGGAGCTTTTTAACGTAAAGCAAAATATTTGCAATTTTTTGGGTTGAATTCTTCCCAAGTTCAAGGTAGGACATGTCCTTCATCCTTCAGAGCTACCCAGAATGACTTGGAAATTCAGGCAGTAGGCAAAGACAGACAGGGTGTTTAGCCACATGTGTGAAGCCAGTGTAAGACCAGGCAAAAACAGCACCAGAAGTCATCAGAGGGTGGAGGACCTGGCTGCAGCCCCATCATTACCAGCAGTGAAGGTGTTCTGCCCTTCGCACTCTGTCCCATGAGAATATTCATTAAACTGTCAGACTGTTGGGAGAGTCGATAATCTTCATATAACTTGAAAGACTTGAGAATGTTTGCCAAGGAAATTATTATCTTGAGGGTTTTCCCTTTTGCGTTCAGCTTCAGCAGCTCTGGCATGGTCCAAAAGATGGATTTCCATAGATGTCCTGTACAGACGCCCCCTGTTCCCTGACTAATCATGGGCTACAAGGAAACTAAATTTAATCAGTTTTTCAAAAGCACCAAAAGCTGAGGCTCTTTTTCAATATGATTTCATTCCTAGGGTGTCCACAGCAGCAGAACATTGTAGAAAAATCAGCATTCATTCTCTAGCCTTCAACAGTTACCCTGTGTGAATATCATGAGTGCTATTTCATCATCATGAAGATTAACCAAACGAAATAGAAAGGTCAAATACTAAAAAACAATTAAGTGAGCATTTCCATCTACTGAAAAAATCAATCAAGAATGAAATTTGGTTTTCCACTTCCAGTAACCTCAAACATATTTGAATGTATATCTCTGAAGAGCTGAAAAGACAAACCGCTCCCATCCCACCCCTCCAACAAAACACATTTTGGTAGCAATGGAGCTGGTTTTATTTCAGAAGGGCCAAGCACCAGCACCTTCCACTCAATTCAGAACAGGCTTCTTTGATGGCTTTGAACTACAGACAACTAACAGGTTTCTACTTTCCACGTTTTGCTGACGCATTTTGAGGTTTCTCTCATTCTGTGACATTGGCCATACCTGGGAGAGAAGGGTCCGTGTGGCCCCAGATACTCCTCCCAGCAGTGAAAAGAATAACAAGAACGGCTGCTTAGGAAAGGGATGTAAGCAGCAGGGCATGTGCAGGGCAGTCCATCTTCTGCTGTCTAGGACCCAAGCTTGGTGCTTTTGGGTCATTGTGTTTATTGGTCCTGCTAGACCTGTCCTCCATAACAGCACATGTGCCCCTTAGGAAACCATTTGTCCTTTTCTGCCGCACCCAGGTGCATTAATGACGGCTTACTTTTTTTTTTCTTTAAACCTTTCCTAATAATTCTTGATATTTTACTAGCCATTTTGATTGCTGTTGAGGATTGATCTGATTTTCACTGGGAACTACCTGAAGGCTCCAGCGTCTGTGCACTGAACAGCAATAGCTAATGTAGTGCCTATTGATTTGAGTGTATAGCTATTTTTCCCAGCATGCAATGCTTTCTTCAGCAAAACTGGATTTCATCTACCATTTTGTCATCCAATTGCTTAGTGCTGCAAGTTCCTTATGCAATAGTTCACGGTCCACTTTAGATTTGATTATCCTGAATGATTTTGTCTCACCTGCAAACTTTGTCTTTTCACTATTCATCTCTTTTTCCAGATCATTTATGAATAGAAGTGTACATTTTCTAGTCCTTAATGATCCACCTTCAGAAACATTGATTTCTGCCACTGAAATTTGCCTTTTGCATTACAGAATTCGATAAGAATTGCCAACTTTCACAGAATGCTTTTTGGGCTGTTTCATGAAATACCTATTTTCAGTAGCAAAAATCATCAAATACCACCACTTCTGAGCAACTGTGCTATATTTTTTTTTGATAGAGAAGACTTGTATGTGTGGAAGAGGTTGATATTTAATAAGTTTAGTGGTGAATAAAAATGACTGCATAAAAGTGTAGAAGTTTGGGGGTTTGTGTCCTACCCCCCGGTGGTAGGAAAACAGCCAAAAATTTAGAACCGCAAAACTTTCCACCTGTATGTTTTCTGTAGGTTTGAGGGATATTTTTACATTCACTTTGACAGACTTATGCTCTCTCTCAAAGAAGTGAAAGTTCTGTCCCAAAGTTTAGCAGAAGCAAGCAATCTGTCCAGCTTTGCTAGAACATACTGTTTAACTCCATAGTTTTGAGCACAAGGTACAAAATTTCTGGCCAAAATAATTATTTCCGTATGGATAAAATTGTTTGGACTTTCTTTTCCTGTACCTGAGCCCATTGCTGCTGGGGAAGATGTGGTCATTCACTTTCTTTCTTGGTGTGTACCAAGACTCAGACCACTTTTGTGATGTCCAGGGACAAGAGACTACAGAGTTCAGAGTCTCAAAGCCACCAAATCAGGGCTTAAGGCCCAAGCTCCGTCATTAATTACACGTTTCCTATTAGGTGTAGTCATCCTGAACAGCAATTTACCTTCATCATGGATAACAAAAGAGGAAAAACAGGGCTAAAGAGGCTTGTGGAAAATCAGTGTGGAGTTACCCAGATATCTGCAAAATAGCAAGTGTCCTTTTCTTGTGCTTCCTTCGTTAGCTTCTCTTTCTGTACCCCTGTTCCAAACAGGCTTTCAGTTTTGGCACAGCACATGTTCTTCCTTGTGCCTGAGAATCACAAAAAAATTTAAAAAAACCCAAAACTTTTGCCATGTGCTATAGGTCAGCTTCCCACTTTGATACTCCTGTAAAGAAAATCTGAGTTTTGGTGTCATTCAGCCAGCAACTGGGTGATGATCACAGTTAATGCATGTCAAGGTTGCTTGTCTGGAGAGCACTGTAATAAAACCTACTTTGACAAGATTAAACCATATTCAATCCCTATTACAAAACAGCACAGCTCGATACAGACGCAGTCCATTCTGACAAGGCACCCGGCTCTTGAATTTATTTTTATAGTTTACAGAATTAGTTCAAAGGGGTGAAAGTATGAAAGTGATATGTCAGCATTCCCTGGCTACTTAACAATCCACTATTGTGCTTTAAAATAGCCTATTTAAGTCTTCGTTTTGCTGTTAGTCAACCCAATGAACAACGTTAGCTATTATGCAAGTGTTTATTGCCTAAATAATCCAAATAAAGCAGTAATTAGGCACTGGCAATAACTTCACCTAACCTGAAGCTAATTATTTTTGTGCATGTCAGGTATTCAAAAATACTAGGATTTTGGAATAGCAGGTAGTTGCTATTGCTATGACACGGGAACGCTTTTATAACATGCGCGATATAAAAGAGTATAACAGTTAACGATCAAGTCACAGTTGCCTCACTGAGGTCAGTCAGTTTTTGCACTGATGGCAGTCAAGCTGGAATTTGGCTCTGTGGTTTTAACATGGTAGTCATATTTCGTGTTCTGTCATTAACACCTTGGCTCTGTCAGCTGAGGATGAATCAATTCTGCATTAGCACTTTCCAAACCTCAGAACAGTTTTCACTGGAGTCGTAGTCCCGGAGAAGCAAGCTTCAGACTGAATCGGATTACCTTACGCACGCGAGTCCATCCAGCAGAACAGTAATTCCACCGTGGTGATTCTGCCTTGCCTCTAATCCTGTTTTCTGTACTGTAACTCAGCTAACTTTTTTGCAGTTATTTCTGATTCAATTTTCTATGCTTACTGCATCTTGTTCCTCTGTCCTGAGTGTGGGCAGAGCTGTCGTTTCTTATGGGAGACTCAGCAATGGGAGCCAGAAAAGCAGGATTTCTTGTTTTCTGTCTAGAAACTTGCAACATACCTCTCGTGGTGCTTTGCTGGTTCAGCTGCAGAGCTCTCTGGTAACACCCACCACCGGTGCAAGACCAAAGAAGACCAAGCATTTCCCAAAAGAAGTGTCAGGGATGGTGACACTGCCATCAGACTTTGATAAGACCCAGTCGAAAAAGGCTTAGCACTCATGTTGCTACAGCAAATGACATCCATACATGTGTGCCAACCTAATGTGACATGTCTTTGGCTCTAAGACAAGGATATCAGCGCCATCTAGTTAGCTAGGGAGTTTGGTGCAAAATCGTTTTAAGCAAAGGTGACACTTCTGGCATTAGTTGTGACAGCTGACCTTTCTTTAGATCATTGCACTCCTAATGGATCTCTTAACATAAGCGGCACTGACACATGACAGAAGTCCTCAGGCGTTCAGACGCTCTGCACAAGTCCATTAGATGTTGCGGTCTACTGTCAGCTACAGTCACATCCTGCAGCTGCTGGGGAAACGGCATCTCTGCAGGTGATGGCAAGAATATGTCACCAAACTTGTAGTCTGCACAGTCGGTGTGGCTGGCAACTCTGTCAAGTGCTCTCAGCCAAAGAAATCTGCCTTTCTGGATTGGAAGAGACAACCGCGTAAGAGAGTGGCGGAGTTATTCTTTCCTTTGTGTCTCGGAGAAGTAGTTAAAACTTTTCTGGTTATGCTGTTATGCTTTACAGACAGTCCCAGTAAGACACTGGTCTGAGAGGTCGCCGGTATAGGGCTTAGGTTCCTATAGCTCAGGCAGGCGTGTGGCTGAATGAATGCTATCGCACAGGGAGTGTGCTCAGAGGGTTGGCTTGGGGCATGGCATTGCTTTGTGCTCCCTCCAGAGCCCACCGCTGGCATTATGTGTGTGAATGAAAGTTAAATGTGTTCTGCTGGTGAAGTTTTGCCATATTTCACCTCTTTTACCCCACTGCACTGGTGCAAATCTTGACTGTGAAATTTTCCCGCCTTGCAAAGGGACCTCCTGGGTCTGTCTTCTTTAGGTTCTCTGTGAAGTTAATTCAGAAGGCCTGTCCTCCTGCCTTTAGAGGTCCTCCTTCGGCATTTCCTGCTGATCTCCTTCCCAGCAGGATGCACTGATTAGACAGTGGCTCATTAGTCATGGGGTGTACCTCTTTCGGTATTGCTTGAAATTGTTTCCAAGATATAAAGTTATATTGTGTCATATCAACCAGCACAATTAATCCACTCATTTTGGATTACATTGTAATGGTTTTAGGAACAGGAGAGTTTTCGGGTGTTGTATCTAGCGCTTCAAGAAGGTTTCCACTGACTGGCCACCTTCATAAACGTTGCTATTAGCAGGGCTGGGGGTGGTTGTTGAAGCAAATCTTTTTGATATCTAGCTGGAAGTCGTCTACTTCAGTGAAACTGTGAAGGTTAAAGATCCAGAGATCTCCTGGACCACGTGTAACTGATCCAGTTAATCAATTATCTGCTATGTAATTAATCTTCTTGGATTAAGTGCGAAGCCCTGTTGTGGGCGGTACAAATTAGAGAGTGTTGTTTATGCTATGGCTTTCCTCAGACTGCGATCAAAGCTCAGTGGGTATCTTAAGAATCCTATTTTCCTATTTGTGGCAAGAGTAAAAGAATATTCTTTCAATACCTGTCAGCTTTCTTCATAACAGCGCTGGTGAGACGTGGGTCCAGTTACTGAAAAGCAGAAGTTGGAAAAGACTACAATCGTGATTGACTGAAATTCAAACTATCATTCACAAATGCACTTTTAAAAGTTGAAGGTGATGTACACAATGCATGTATTTTCTTTTGGTAATACTTGAGGATAGAGCATATGTAATTGCAGTCTTGTGCTTGTGAATTTAGTTTTCTGCAGCAGATAGCAGTGAAAGCGTAGTACTTCTTCCTTCCCATGCTGCCGACCATGTATTTCCTCCTCCTTTTCCTATGGTTTTAACATTTGTGCAGTCTCACAGTGAGTTTTATCTGTCCGTTGCTCTAACTAAATATGAGCCCTGCAAAAAAGGTTTAGGTCTTAGTCAGAGTGGCAATGCAGTGTGCAGCTAACCCTGGAGAAGCGAAGCGTGGGAGCTGCCACTGAGAGCGAGAAGGGAGAGAAGCAGGGCAGCCCCTCCTGGTCATCATATGGATTGTAGATAGATCAACTGTAACGCTTCACCTGGACTTCAAGGATTTATTTGGGGATTCTTGGAAAAGTATGGGCCCCTTCCCTTGAAGTTTAGGGATTTCTCTTGGAGTTTATTTTAATGAAAAGATGACAATTTTTGTAATACAATATGCTGCTGCCATTGTAAATATGAGTAACTCCTTCCACTACATATGCATAAAAGAGCTTGTGCAAATAAAATAAAACTTCTCGTGTTCCAGGAAGGAAGAAGAGTTCGAAAATTTACAAAGTCTTCAGAAGAGTTTGTTTTTTGATTCTTCTAAATGGAAATTGTTTGAGTTTACATTGCAAAGGGTTGATGCCCTACCTGGCGCAGTTGAATGCTTTTTGCATTCAGTGGGATGGGTATGAGTGTGCTGCACCTCTAGAGTGGATAAGGTGAACGCCGCGATGCTTTGCAGAATACTTTGAAAGCAATGTAGGTAGTTTGCGCTATGTTTCCACCTGTTCTAATAAATCTAGATCAGATGCTGAGAAATAATGCAACTACCTGTCTACTCTTCAAGTGTCTAAAGGCATTAGTGCATTTCTCTGAATGAAATATGTTCACTTCATATCATGTTACAATACATCATGTTGTAAAACAACATGACAGTGTGTCAGGATGTGACAAACAACTGGTGCGGTGCATTAAGAAATTTAAATGAAAATTTGTTTAGACCATTTTTCTTCCCATCAGCTGGAAGAACAAGGGCTTGATCTGACATTTGTAGATCAGTTAAGTAACAGAGAGGAGCTGCATGTTTTTATCCCTCTCCAGTTCCTAGCAGGTGGTCTGTGTTGGTGGGCATCTTTGGACGTGCTTAATTGACTGTAATGATGGGATTCTGTGGTGGGCTGACCCTGGCTGGATGTCAGGTGCCCACCAGAGCTACTCTGTCACTCCCCTCCTCAGCTGGACAAGGGAGAGAAAATCTAACGAAAGGCTCATGGGTCCAGATAAGGACAGGGAGAGATCCATCACCAATTACTGTCATGGGCAAAACAGACTCAACTCGGGGAAATCAATTATTTCACAATCCAACCAGAGTGGGGTAATGAGAAATAAAAACTAAATCTTAAAACACCTTCCTCCCACCCCTCCCTTCTTCCTGGGCTCAACTTCACCCACCATTTATCTACCTACTCTCCCCCAACAGCACAGGGGGACGGGGAATGGGGGTTGTGGTCAGTCCATCACATGTTGTCTCTGCCACTCCTTCTTCCTCAGGGAAGGACTGCTCACACTCTTCCCCTGCTCCAGCCTGGGGTCCCTCGCACAGGAAACAATCCTCCACGAACTTCTCCAGCATGAGTCCTTCCCATGGGCTGCAGTTCCTCATGAACTGCACCAGCATGGGTCTCTTCCATGGGGTGCAGTCCTTCAGGAACAGACTGCTCCAGCGTGGGTCCCCTGCGGGGTCACAAGTCCTGCCAGCAAACCTGCCCCAGCGTGGGCTCCTTTCTTCATGGGGCCACAGGTCCCGCCAGGAGGCTGCTCCAGCATGGGCTTCCCACAGGATCATGTCCTTGTTTGGGCATCCACCAGCTCTGGCATGGGGTCCTCCACAGGCTGCAGGTGCATATCTGCTCCACCACGGAGCTCCATGGGCTGCAAGGGGACAGCCTACCTCATCATGGTCTTCACCATGGGCTGCAGGGGAATCTCTGCTCCGATGCCTGGAGCACCTCCTCCCCTCCTCCACTGACCTTGGTGTCTGCAGAGTTGTTGCTCTCGTGTATTCTCACTCCTATTTTCAGTTGCAGTTTCCATTGTGCAGTTTTCTCCCCTTAAATATATTATCCTAGAGGTGTAACCACCGTTGCTGATGGGTTTGGCCTTGGCCAGTGGTGGGTCCATATGGACCTGCCTGGCACTGGCTGTATCAGACATGGGGGAAGCTTCTAGCAGCTTCTCACAGAAGCCACGCCTGTAGACCCCCGGCTACCAAAACCTTGCCACGCAAACCCAATACAGATTCTTCAAGAATATAGTATGCAATTTTGGGGAAAGGCAAACAATTGGTTATTACTAACCTCAACTGCTTTTTGAGATGGATTTCAGTGGTTTCAGAGAAAACATTTACATATACACACACGTTATTCTGTGGTCACCCTGAGTGCTCTGTCATATTGAAGCGACATATGGTTTCACAAGAGCTTCTAACTTTCAACTTCTCTTGCTTGATCTTCTGCTGGACTCACTGGGTTAAATTTTATTCTTGATTATTTTGGCAGTAAAAATATTTAGTTCCTTAAAAATTATTTCCCTTTATTATGGTAAACAAAGAGCAGAATCTGACCTGTAAAGTCATGTATTCTAGAAATTAGATCCAGCCAATCTTATTATAGAAGACTAGGATAACTCCTGTTAATATTACACTACAATGAAAAATGGCCATTTCTTAAATCTTGTGCATGTTATTTAAAAAACTAGAATCTTAGTTAAGATTCAGAACTCATTCTTGTTTCTGAGTCCATCACTGCATAGTTTCATTAATGAAGTCTTATGAAAAGCTTCAGGAAAGGTTTCAAAAAAGTCAAAGTTTTCGGTGAAGTTGGTTTTCAAGACTTTGCTGACCCTTTGGAAGAATTTCAGGCTTGATTTTCCTTTATAGACTTTGTGCTGATATCCATTATGTGATTCTCATCTAGATACTTTATAATTCCATTTTTAATTGACTTTGAATTAAGTATCCATTTTTTCATTCAAAATCACTCTCTTATCAAAAACTCCTTACCCAGTCTACGTGGCACTTAATTTACCATTTCAGCAGTTTCTTGCAAGAGTGATATTATGCAAAATTATTTCAAATGTTAATATTTTACAGGCTTGGGGGGAAACAAAGTTTAAAAAGTAATTATTTGAGAAACAACTTATTTCAAAATTTACTGGAAAGAGGCAAACAACATGTTTGCACAAGCCTTGTTTTTTTAGAAAACCAAGCTGAGGACAGAAGGTCTCTAAACAGCTGGACATCTGATAAACTTCTGGTTTGGTATGGAAGAGTGTGGGAGCTACAGAATCTATTTTTACATCAAACATTTCAGAAGGACCCAAAGCAGCACAATTTCTTTTTATACATAGAATTGGGATACTTAACATTTAATGTGCTGTATTTGAAATGAAAAACATATTTATTTATTTATAATATCTTGGTACTTGGACCTTTGGACCTCTGAGATAGGTGTAACTTCAGCAGATGTTTTCCATCTCCCTCAAACAAAGAGAAGAAAGCAGGTAGATATGATAGATCATGCCCTCTTCCTTATCATTAATTTAAATGGGATCAAGATCTGACAGAGGGTCCTGAACCTACTCCCAGTTTAGTGGGTCCTTGGACAATAACCAGAATTCCGGGGAAGTCCTTGAAGGAAAAAACTCTTAAGGGGAGCTTTGCCTAACTCTTACAATAGCAATTGGGAACTTTATTAGAGCTGATGAAAGACGTAGTAGACACAGGAGTTGGAATAGGTTGTCCTTCCCCTAGGAATATGAAAAGCTGTGCTGTAAATGACTTTGCTGCAGCAAAACTTGGAGAATTGAGATTACAGCATTTCAGTGTGTTTTTCAGTAAGCTGGTTCCCTTTTCATGGACAAACTTTTCACCTGCACCTGAAAGTGCAAATCTAGCCTTGTTCGTTGAACTTGCAAACTTTTGGCTTGTTGCTTTGCAGGTATAGAATTGTAAGGGTAATTGAAGGGCCAAAGTTATTTTCAGTCCTTTGGAAAACGCATGTGTTTTTGCACTCAGAAGTGGCCATTTTCTAGTGCTCTGACAGCTACCTTTAATGTATTAGCCATAAAATAAATGTTCATTCAGGTAATATATTGCATCGGATACTTTCTGGAGATTTTAAAAAGAGATAATTCTAGCCACTGTGTGTTTTTTTCTCAGTTGGTGTATGGGAGACAATGCAGCAGAATGGGACATGCTAGAGAAGGACCGGGGAGTCCAGGGCATGATTGTTTCTCTTTAGAGGACCCCATGGAAATGCCTCTTCCAGATCTGCAAGAGTACTTTGCAAATAGGGAGAGCAGTGGCAAAGGGGCGCAACCATCACCTGCTTGCCTCAGATATCATATTCCTTGGCTTAGCTAAAATTAGTCAGTCATAGTTTCGTGGTCTATACATGGTGAAATTCATTGAGCAGATTTCGCATCCCACCTCTCCTAGCAGGACCATCAAGTTTCTGAAGCTCATTTACCTCTCACTGCATTCTCCCAGGACTGCTACCGAACCAAGTCAGTCATCTCTGCAAGGACAAATTTCCCTGTGATCTAAGGGCAGGGAGATTGCACCTTCTGTTCCCTCTGACACATTTTTGGAAGAAAACTCAGTAAAAAACACCCTTGCAAATGTTCGGGTGATATTTGGAATAGATGGAGTGATTTGGTTGCGACTTTGTAAAGGTTCTCCCTTTTTCTCTTTGTCATTACGAGTGCTATCATGCAGAGTAGTTCAGTCCCTGTTGAAGACAGTCCCTAAATGTCAAACCTGAAAAGATACAGTTCTGTAATTAGCAGGGCCATTTTATTCCATGGATGCTCCTTTAAAGCTTCCCTAGACCCTATAATTTCTGCTCTGATAGATTGAGATTTTTTTATGTTCACTTCTAAATGTCTTTGTTTCTTTTGTAATGGATTAAATGAAGTTTTAACAAGGCTTATGGTGAGATTCCTCATCATTAAAATAACAAATGGTTGAAAAGCTGCCTTCTGTCTTGCAGAAATCTAACAGCATTAGTGGACCATAATCCAGCTGGTAACTGATTGCTGAACAACTGCAAAACCTTTCATACTTTGAGATGCTATCAGTACATAAAATATGTTTTCATGTAGTTTATTGAGCAGCTTATTAGAGGAGGTTAAGGCAATGGAGCTTCACAAATTCCATTTAGCATTCAAAAATATTTTATCTGAGAGTTTCAGATTTTTCAAGTTTAATTGGGTTTCTTTTATCTATTCTGGATAAATCAAGGTAATATTTCCTGAAAGATGTGTAACATTCTCTGGTTCTAGCTTGGTGGTTTTTTGGTTCTAACCAGATCTGAGAAACTAAAGATGTTTGTAGCCTCCAAGGATAGATCAGTTTGTTTTGTTCATATTTTAAGGTTCTTGTTTCATCAGAAGGATTCTCTGGTCTCTCCCTGGGGCAAAGCACTAAAATGTTGCCAACATTGTCCCAGGTATTCTGTCCTCATTTTACCACTTCCCTTAAAATTCTCCCCAGTGAATGTGCTCCATCCTAGCTGACTTGCCCAGGGACACATCTTTCCCAGCCGGGGGCCTTGTTCTCCATTGCATCACAGGTTTTTGATGCCGTTCCTGTAATGTGAAGCTGACACGTCTCTAGGATTCCCTCAGGCCAAGGGGAAGCACTGGGTGATGCAGGGCTGCACATTATCCCTTCTTCCCAGATACAGAAGAAACGAAGGACACAGTTGTAGGAAAATCACACATACATCCGCCAGCAATTTCTGTCTGCCCTTGCAGTTTCTTGGGCTTATGGGCACCCAAGCACAAGCTAAAGTTGTCCTGAGGCTATATTTGTTCAAATCACAGATCAGCAAGGAAAAGTGCTTCAACCCGCTGCATCTATTTGAGGGACAAGGCTGGAAACATGATCTTTGTTATCTCTCTCTATTTTTGACAGCCAGAGCCCCTCTATCAGGCAACTGGCTGGAAGCAATCAGTTGCAGCTCCTGCTCGGTCCATCTGTCTGTCTGGGTCCCTTGATTGTGAGAACCACGGTCTGTGGACGCCCTTTTTAATCCATCCTATTTTGCACAAATCAAAGCCCTCCTTCTTGCTACCATTACGGTCGCATCCAAATTTCTTTCCAGAGAGTGCCAGCCTGTTCTCTAGTTTAATCCAGTGATCAAGCCTTTTGTAGTGTGTTAGCAACAACATAAAGCATTTCTTGACACTTCTTATGCCTTCTGGACACTGAGTGCTTGACAGCGAGTTTTATGGATTGTTGGCAATGAAAGTTATGAGTGCTCAGTTCACAGCTGAAGAATGGCACCACACAATTTCCTCCCAGAATTGCAATTTTCCTTTGTTTTCTTTAATACTGATGAGTAAATTGGGTCCTGCTTTCATGCTCTGCACACCAAAGGAAAACCAGTGAAGGGGAATTCTGTTATTGTTTTTAACGCTGCCAAGATATCAGGCCTTAGCATTCAGCTTACTGGATCCAATACAGCCTCACCTATACAGAAATTTCCAAGATCCGTATTCAGCTTTTGTCTCATTTATTTGTGCATCCTGGATACACACAGAGAAATACCCTGTTACCTGGAGGCTTTTACACTAAGTGTGTGTGCGTGGCTTTTTTTTACCTCCCCCTGGACTGCAAAGCCCCTTTTCAGGTGGACTGTCAGGTGACTGGGACCATGTAGGAATTTCCCAAATCTCTTTTGAGCTTCATTGTCCTCAGACTATAACTTTTGGGGTCAGTGATCAATTCTTACTACAGAAAGGGGGTCTGCTATCAGAACTCAGTCTAAGGAATTTGGAAATCTAGTGGAACTAAACGCAGTTTACACTCTTCATTAAACATGAAGAAACTATCTGTTACAGCTCTGTAAATTTCTGTTACAAATGCCCTTGAATTTTTAAAATTATTCTTTATTTCTTAGATAAGCAATGACCTGTACAGATGATTAAAAATATTTTCACTGCATTCTGGCTAGCAGATCTAGAGACATAAGTGTTGAAGAATTTTTACCATCCAGGATTTACATTTGAAGCTATTTCATTAATCTGATGTTAGGGACCATAAATGTCCTATTAAACTTTAATTGAAAGACTGCTTGAAAACCTGTAACCATTAAGTATTAACCTAGACTTGCCTTTCTGATATGGCAATATCACAAAACTATGAAAAAAATTAGGTTTTGGCTTTCTCTCGAGGTGCTTTGAGAGAGCTTCGTGTACGCAAGCTCCAAGGTCAGTGCAGTTTTGGAATGCCTTTAAAAACATGACTGGCAAGAGATCCTCCAAAATTAAAAGTCTCTGCACAGATAAAGTATGACAGCCCTGTCTACTGTGATTACTTCAGTTCTGCGGGGTCGTCATTCATTCCCAGTCATTCCCTCTGACTTTCGGAGTCGCACTATCTGTCCTTCCTCCCCTTTGCCTGCCCACCCTCCGGCAGTCCTGGGAGAAGAAGGGTCTCATTCAACTCATTGGTCTTACCTCTACTCCTTTTTATTTCTCTGTCTGCCTTCCTATCTCCCCCAGATAACAAATTTGATTTTTGCCTGTCTTCTCCCACTACGTCTTGAAACGCAAAGGTGCTCAGCCAAAAGGGATAAGGTATTGGAGAGCAGAAGGATAGTCATCTCTGCCCTTCAGCTTGGGAAAGGATACGTAAGTTGTACCGGGCTGGGAGGAGAAATCCTTTGTAGGTATTTTTATTTATATATTTATATATGCTACGGCGTATCACAGGCCTGCTGTGGTTTGTAGCTTTCTCCTCTCCTCTGGCATGTCCCCATGGTCTTCAAATGTCAAGGGGAAGTCATTAGTTTTATCTCCTTAAAGAAACTTGGTGTCATTTGTTCAAGGCCTGGGTGCCCTCTGGCATCTGCTGTGCTGTGGGTCTCTGGGCAGCGGGTGAGTTCTGAGTGGCAGGCGGTGAGTTTGTGTGTCCAGAGAAGAAAAAGGAAGCACTTTTGTGTCCTTCCTGAAATAATTCTAAGCTGCTGATGATTTGTGTGTTAAAAAGTAGGTTGCAGAACTTTAAAAATCAGGAATGCAAGTAAATATCTGTTTACTGCCTCATTACAAGAGGGGAAAAGGGAGAGAGGTCAAGGCATGAGGGAAAAGCAGCTAAGAAGTGAAGGTTTTGTGTTCATCATTAATCAGTGCAGCAAGCAATGGAGATACCAGGGGGGCTGAAATGCATCCAATCCTGAGAAAGTACAATTAAGTCTTTGGCAGAAGAGCTGGCTGACCTGCTTTTGGGAGTAAGGGCAGGGGGAAGAAAAGGGGACAATCTTAACAGCATCTCCCCCATCCTATTGCCAGTCTGTTGGAAGCAAAGACAGCCGGAGACCTGGCTGAAACGTGACAGCTGCCCTGTCTGCAGTAGCTGGCCTAAGGCTAGGCTTGTGGCAAGAGGAGGGAAAAAACACTGCTGGCCTATTAAATGGAAGAGTGTTTGTAGTTTAAATTTAGAAACTGTACGTGGTGGTGTAGAAATTACACCTGCAGGAGAAAGGACCTGTTAGAGCACAGGATCTCTGTGTCCTCCATCTCTTACTTCAGTGTGCACAGATAATACCCCTGTTCACAACATTGTGACGGTTTCCTCTTAAAATCTCCGAAGGTTCTCAGCAGAAGTCTCTCAGAGCGCCAAGCAATTACCAGCACTGGAAGAATTTGCATTTGCATCTTTCAAGAAATGCCCTCTGATGTGTGTGGTATGACAGGAGAGTCGTGCTGAGCTCTGTTGTGGACCCATTCCCTGCGCCTGTCCCCTCTTCAGCATGGCTGAATAGCCGTGAAGTACTTTTTGAGAACTTACTTGCCTGATTGCAGCTGGATTTGGAGAGAGTTGGTGCTTTTGCAGCTTGCTGGGGGTACATCCCATTCCCCTCTCCAGTGCCAGTCTCCTTTTGGTGAGCAGTATGTCAGCCACAGGCTTGGGAGAAGAAGTGATCAAGCTCGGTAGTGCGAGGTCAGCTTCCAACCATATTGGTAGGTACCAGAGCATAAGAAAATGCACTGGTGGTACATTCATCTCTGATAAGGAGTCATATCTAATTGTGCAATTTTGCAATGAGGAAAGGTGAATCTGGTAGAAATCAGAAAGAGACCGTGAGCTGAGAGGTGTACGTTGGTCCTGCCCTACACATCAAGGCTTCTTGGTTTCTGTACATGACATTCTGTCATCCCCCGGGTCCAGAGAGATTGCAAAGAGAAAAGGACGTGAATCTCATCTCAGCTACGTGCCTGCCTGTCTCAGACAGTTTGCCAGAACCACTTATCTCTGCCTGAGAAAGACGTCGGGAAAGGAGTGTTTCAGGTGCCTGTCACTTAGGACAGTGGTAAGAAGCTGTGCATCTCTCATCATTATTGATCATGCAAAATGTTTTAAATTAGCCGAATGCTGCCCAGATCTTTACCATGTTCTGGCAGGAATAATAAGAGAATTGATAAAGGCATCATTCTTCCTTTGACACTTCCTATTACCCTAAATTCACCTTGTGTTTAACACCATCGTTGGGAACCCGTGAAGGATTGTTGTAGTAATGAGGATAATTCATAAAGAGGCTTTGTGCTGTTGGGAGCTATTAGTGCCTGAACTATAGTGGGGGCTGTCCTGAAGTGGGTGGAACACGCTTCCCCGTGAACTTCTGAGTGTGTATGTCTGGGGCTTAGCGTATAGAAATTCTTAATAGCATTAGTGACTCAGGAACATCATTTCAAGCCTGCTTCTAGATGCTGCTGCTGTAATTGAGCATGCTCATTATTTATAGGCTTCCAAATTAAGCATTCATTTATGCTGTGTTTGGAATAAATGAAATCAACAACATGCCTTTTGGTGAAAGAGCTGCAGATGCAAACAGAAGCGTTCACAGCTTTCAAGTCTTGTGTTTGTTTACGTCAGTGAATGTGGACTGTTAGAACAACTTCCACCGCTGATTATTTTCAATTAAAGCTTCAGGGATTTTAAGAGGAAACTGTCACAATACTGTGATCAGGGATATTATAGCCTCTGGATGCAAATCAGCTACCAAACTTTAAAACAACAGATTTACAGGATCTGTTTCAAATTAATTGCCAACTGGCCGTAAGCACCTCCAGCTCTTGAAGTCTGCCTCCACAGCTGATGGAAAAGGTACTGAGAGTTTGCCCGAGCTGTTGGGCTGTAGGTGGTAGTTTGCCTGGGAGGAGAATGGGATGTGAATGAGTTTCTGAGCTGTCCTTCATGAAGTGTCCTTCAAGAAGCTCTTCCAGCAGAGTCTTCTCACTACCCATACTGGATGCAAACCCAGCTCGGGTCAAGCTCATAGGCCATCTGCCTCTCTCCATCGATCACTCCTGAGCACCGGGCAGCCCCCGAACACCGCAGCCAGGCAAGAGGAAACTGGGAAGCCAGGTTCAGATTATATCATTTTACTCCAGGCAGATCAAAGGCGTGTTCTTAAAAAAGCACAGTGGTATGGGTTTGAAATGGAAAAGACTGATGGTGTTCAGGACTGAAGTTCTGCAAGATAGTAAGATGCAGAGAAAATTTACATGTTGCCTTTTTGCACTGGACAATACTAACTGCTTCTGTAAAATTTTGAGCATTCTGTAAGCATATCAGTAAAAGAAAATACAATCTTTAACACTCCTTGAAGACATAAGCACCGTTTCTTAGATTTGTGTCTCCTGCGTAGCCAGCAGAGAGAAATCGTTTTTCATTCTTCTTTACTATTAGATCTCATGCCACAGAAACTTCAGATGTTTAACAGTTTGTGCATTTATTTTTAAGGCAATAAAACTGCCATTTATTCCCACAAAAAAAGTCCTGGTAAATTTTGACGGTTAGTGTTTTAAATTCTAATGCACATTATTTACTACAATTTCTTAGGGGAATCGGAGTAATTTGCCTACTTAATGTTATCTTTAGTAAATCTAAGTAGAAACTTGAGCAAGATCTCCTGTGGCTTTGGTAGATTTATGTTTCCTTGTGTCACAGGCACAGAATACAGGCATGAAGTTGATAAAGAATATTTTATTTTTCTTTTGCTGCAAGAGTGTTTGATGTCCATAATATGAGATGAACTGCTGCTTAAATTCAGGATGGTTTTAAAGGCCATCAGGGGTAGCCCTTGGGAAATATATAGTGTTTGTATATCACCTCAGGTACAAATATGCAGAAAGGATGAAGAAAGGATGAGTTGCTTAAACTTTGGTGCTCGAGCTTAGACCAGAATAGAGTTCAAGTCCAGTAGAGTAGTTGTCGCTCATTTGAAGCAATGAGCAAGTACCGTTAGTACAGTGACCACGTCGAAAAATGCAGTGGGTGCAAATCAGTAATAATTGCCAAAAAAACCCCAGAAACTAGTATGTGAATATGTGAATATTTAGGTGTTTTCATGAAATAAGGGAGATTTTAAGTAGAAGAAAGCTTCATATCAAATATGGCACATCACTTTGCAAATTCTGGCTGGCAGTCACATCAGACTGAATCATACTGTACGGACTGTCTCTGCATCAGGATTTCATTCCTAAAATGGGAGCCTGCAGGAAAAGGAAAAGGTTTAACAGGTAACACTTCTTGCAATGATAAATCATGAACCTTAGTATGAACAGCTTCACAAGAAGTTTATTCATCTTTGCATTGAAACGTTTAGCACTGTAACAGTATGCAGTAACTGTATGTGATCAAATTTCTATTATTCTGTGTGTCATTGTTTGATGCTTAAATAGTATAACAATACGGACAAAATAGGAGCTGCAAGGGAATAGCAAACAACTGAAAGAAGATGTTTGGCACCTTCTAGGTGGTGCCATCTACCAAGACAGCTCAGTTTTCCTGTGTATTTTACATGCCACAAAGGGAAATTTGGAACAAGAGACAGAACAGTGTGGGAGTTTATCACTAGCACATTGAGGTGGAAGCAAAAGCAAAACAGAAAAATGCTGGCTTTTTTGCATTGTCCACCACAAATTTGCTTTATGTCGCTGCTGTAGCTTTTAGTTTCCCTTCATCATAAACTGGAATAGATTAATTTCTCCAGCTGTGTAGACTGTAGAGCAATACCAGTAGTTTTATATTCAAGTTTAATGCAGTAATCAGTCTTTTAGAGGATGATCAGCAATAAACAGCATGCAGTATTTGAAGACAGATGCCCTACTATGACCTATGGTAGGGTGGTTGTGACAGAATAGCCAGAATGTTGTTAAAATGCTTAATATTTAATTTGAAAGTTATGAAAGGTATTATGCTATCTAGCGATTAACATCGTCCCCACTGAGACAAACTATTTCTACCAGACACAAGTAATTTCTTCAGGCCTCTAGTCTTTAAAAAAGATGAGAAAAGCAAACATTATGCATGAATACAAATTATGCGAGGGCTTAAACTACCAACTTGACCCTGTGTTAAGCTGTGTGACACAGCTACGAAGAGCCACAACTCCGTATTAGAGCAGCATACGCTCTAAGAGTAGAAACCATTGTTTCATGTTTGTTTGAAACCAGTGGTTGATTTTGATTCAGCCGTCATTGTCATTCTTTTGTGTTTCTGTAAATGTTCCTGTGCTCAAGCTCTACTAATGAAGTGACATCCAGGAAGTAAATATTTATCCAAAACAGTCACTGGAATCAGATTGTGAAATCCATAATAATTTTTGGCATTGTCAGTTTGTACTGTTGTGACCATTACAATCCACAATCCATGCTGAAAGTCCCAGAGAGTCATACAACATTTATATAAATTACAGCATAAATGAGGAATTATGAAAAATTGATTGCAATGTGCGTTATTCAATTACTCTGCCAAGCAAGATTATTTGCTGCTGACAGGCACAAGCAGATGTACCAAAGTGACATACTGGATAGCCACCAAGGGGAAATGTTCAAGGAAAGTTGTTTTTTGGATGTCTTAAAGCTAGTTCAGATACTGTCAGTACAACCTTCTTCAGTGTCTGGTGAAACCAAAATGCAAAATGTTATGAAAAAATGCAACTTTCCATCCTGAAATAGAATATATTTTTTTCTCATTCCTGAAGGGTCTATGATGTTCATCTGTTCTCACCAGATGTAAAATACAGGCCGCATAGCTTATCATCCACAACATTTGCAGTGAGCTTCGGGCTTTTGAGTAAGACCAAAGGCATCTGCTCCCTAGCCAAATCAGAATAAACTGCTTTTCTCTTTTTAATAGAGGGACAAGGGCTTTTGGATCTTGATCCAAAGGTTTAAGAGCTCTGCTCTTTTTCACCTATGTGAAGTCCATGGTGTATGTTATCTACCTGGGAAAGATGGAGATCAATAGGATCCACGCTGCAGCCATGAGACGTGCTCAGCTTAGAATAACATTTTCAGGATAACTTAATAAAATAATGTGTTTTCCCTTTTGTGGGGAAGCTTTGAAAGAAACCTTACAACATTGTTCTCTAAGCGATAAAGTACAGTCACTGTATAAGAAACACATGGCGGAAAAGCATAAGGAGGAGAAAACTTGGCAGAAGCAACAATCCATAATTTAGAAATTATGCCGTCTTATCACATTCTGCAAATATCATTCCTACCGGGAAGTTAAATTACTGCACAGTGAAAGTGTAGGCAAAGAGAGCAAAATTATGTCCCAGAAGAGGTCTTGCTCTCACGTGCCTGTGTGGGTGCATTCCCCTGGCTCTGTGCACAGCTGGATTACTGCCTGTGAGCGCAGCCCCTGTGCTGCTGCGATGCTTGCATGTGTACCAGGGCACGGGGGTGTTTGCCATCTCTCACTATGTGAAAAGCACCTCAGAAAACTCCGATCTTTTCCCATGCAGGATTATCCTTGCTCATGAGCTTTTCTTGCTCTGTCTTTGCAGTGAGAAAAGATGCTGAGGTCAGATAGTTGCTTAAAATTAAGCAAGAGGCGATGCAAAATGTTTTCAAGGAGTAGACTAAAGAAAGTGATAGAAACCATGGGTGTGGAGTAACTAGAGGCTGCTCGTTAAAGCATGCAAAAATCTGGTACGATTGCCCTTAGTCTAGGCTGTCGACTGCTGCGGCTGCAGTTAATTTGCACTGCAAGAGCAAATCACAGATCTAAGCAAGGAATAACTGCCTGAGGTCTTATGCACCAGATATAACAAGGCGTTTCTTCTTCTAAGAAACTTCGGGTACTGTTAACCCAGAAGATTCAGATGTAGCTGTGTCTCCCTGCCTAAGGTGCGACCTGCTGAGGTATAAGCCAGCTTTAACCTTGACCATGGCCAGACTGGCGTGTGCAGGACAGTAGCCAGGTTTGCGCCCACATTTGGGGGTCTAACCACCTTAGCTCAGCCCCATTGCTACGCTACCGTAGTTGTTCAGTTTTTATCCCAGAGCCAGCTCCCATCTGACCAGATAGAAACACCAGCCGTGGGGCTTAGGTCCTCCAGCACCCACCTCAGAATTATGCCTTTGGGAAGATGTCCAATATAGCTTAATTTTCAGAGGTAAGGGATGGAAAAATGTGCACGTTAAAAGTGTTTCTTAATTAACTGCATCTGAGTAAATAATTCACAGTGAATAATTAACTGATGAATTTAGCCTGTCTCTTTTTCTTTCTTTATTTTTTTCCTTCCTGTGCACAAAACGTCCTTGAACACATTGCAGGTTCCTTAACTTGCTACAGGAGTGTGTCTGATACTTTATCTGCCATTTTTATTGGGTTGTTTGGAACAGGTCTGTTCCCTGCTTGCCTTAGTGAAACTTTTAAAGGCAGGAACTGAAGAATAGAAATAGTGCTCTCTGCAGGGCAATTTAAAGACCCATGCTAGGGGGAAAAAACATTAAGGAATTTACAGGATTTAACACTTTTATTTTATGGGTAATGCTCTCTTCAAGGTCCTAATTTTACATCAGTACATAACAGACAATAGTATTTCCTTTAGCGAAGTCCTTTGGTTCGGACTTGTCATGTAAGACAATTGTTTTTGCAGTTGTGATTGCAGTGTGGTACCAGAGAGTTGGGCATTTAGTAACAAGTGAAATGGCTGCATTCCAAACCTGAAATTTATTCCTGTTGATCTTCACGGGCCTTTTTCTATCTGAAATCTCCTGGCAGAATCAAGCCCATTGCTAAACAGAGCGCCTCACCCTGTGCAGAGGCAATGTCATTAGTCAGCCCAAAATTGCCCTGCAGGACGGTGTTATCACAGCAACTGTGTGCTGCGAGGATGGCCAGCCGAGTCTCGGCAGGTTAGTCCATTGAGAGGGTGGGTGTTTGCCTTTTATTTGAGAAATCATCGCTTTTTGGGATTAGATAGTTGCTGCCGGCTCAACCCATCTGTCTTTGTGGTGTTGGTTTAGCAGCAGCATCATCCAAATGTAGCAACTCCTCTTGCTTGCTTGCAGACAGACAGATGCAGCATATATACCTCCTGCTTAAATTAGCAGAAAATTTTGCATAAATCTCTTTTGGGCATATCGCTGGGAACGTGCCCTGGAGCGTAACCCAGCTGACTGGCAGTTTTGTATGGCTTAGTTGACACTGTGGTTTCACCTGTTTCTATGGGAGGCAGAGAAGAGAAAGAGGCCAAGAGGTTGCAGGTCTAGTGATGTCTCTGGGTTGATGTGAAAATGGGGCAAAACCAGTGGGAGACCAAAGTGTCTGCATTCAGCATGTGGGTGGCGGCGGACCTTTCACCCCATCCCTTTGGGCTGGTAAAAGATGCTTCTGAATTCCCGGTGAGAAACATTTTCACGCCTTGCGACGGGGCCGCAGGCGCTGCGCTGATGGAGCCACGATCCCAGCTTCAGCGTTCTGAGCTCTGACTCGGAACAATATGGGGAAAAAAACGCCCCAAACCTGAAGTGCTCCTTGTTGAATTAGCATAATGTGAGGATAAAATAAAGTAGGGCATTTGGAGCTGCTTTGTACACTGTATCTGGGGCAGGGTATTTTAGCATCCTGCTGGAGATATTAGCCCTGTAGCGTCCTGTAGCTGCTAAGAGAAAAGGCTCAGCGATATCGGTTAATGAACGTTGTTTCTCACACAGGAAAACCAGCAGAGAACAGCATATGGACTCTGTGACAAGAGTGACTGTAGGGTGCTGGACTCCACTGACTTGATAGTTTTCCTTACATCCTACTTAGCCGTAAAATTCTAATAAAGAAGAAAGAGGCCATTATATTAATGGCATTATGGGGATTGCAGCATGATCTCTAGGACCCATGGGGATTTCTCTGATGTCCAGAATAAATGCTCTTCTATTCTAATGACCATAAATGACCTCTTTCCAAACCTGGTATTGATGAAATAGCTTTAATGTTTCAACATCAATACTCCAAGCTTTGCTGAACAGTGACATTAATCTGATATTGCATAGCACATGGGGAAGAACAGCCAAAAAATATGCTGGAGCTTATAAAGTTATGCAGCTTTCTAGCCTGACAGCAGTTTTCCTGCTATTTTCCCGCCAAGTGGAAACAAGTCGTGGGATACAAATGACAGAGACATTTTCCCTTAAAACCTGATGGAAGGAAATCACAGGTGGTTGGAAACTGCTCATAATTTCAAAGGGTACAGTGTAAACAGAGGAAGTTTTTTGAAAAGTTGGTGTACCACGGTCCTGTGTTTGCTTCTGTCAGGTTACAATCTTTTTTTTTTTCCCAGCAAACATTTTTGATTACTTAGCATATCTTAATTAATATGCAAACACAGACATGGATTCTCACAGCATAAAAACAGAGGCATTGGCTGATTTATGATTTTAATCAGGTCAGCCTTAGCTGATATGCAGTAAGAAATAATTAGCTAGCTGTTTGTACACAAAATTGCATTGTACCCAACCCATAGGAGACAGCTTTTCCTGACACTTCAATCCCCTGCTGATGTTGTTTTCTTAGCTTTCCTTCTGGTCTCGAAATAAGAACGTGCAATAGATTTCCACCTCTGAGATCATTGCCCTCTATTCTTCAGTAAAGGTAGGTAGGCCATTTGCAGGCCTTAGGAAGCAATTTGCTATACAATTGGCCGAAATACTGAAACAAGAGTTTGGCTATTAGTCACAGTGGCCAAAAGACATTATCCAGGAAAATCTTTCTGGGTATTTAGTAGCAGCTCCTTTCTCTGGCTTGCTGTTTCTGATGTTACCAGTGCATTTAAAAATGCATCTCCAAATTTCTTAAGTATGCCCACAGGCTCAGAGCAGTGTTCCGTAGACCGGAAAGTTGTGACATATTGGTATTGACTGGTCTGGACTGGACCCCAGCTTTTCAGAAACTGGGACACAGAGTCAAGGTTCCCCCAGAAAGGGAAGTATTGCAGTCGCAGAGAGGGTGACTGTTTCCCCCACTCCTCTCCCAAAATCCCAGCTGTGCCAGTGTCTCTAGGCTGCAGAGCCCAGCTAGGTGCTAATCAGTTATGCTGCAGTATCTGTCCTGTGAAAAGAGAGGTTTAGCCCGCAAGATTGCCAGTTTAATCGGTTTTAGCAGCAGCTGAATGTGGATTTTGTGTGCCTGGCACTGCCTCTGTAGCTACTGGACATTCTGTGCCATGCTGTACCATATTGGAGCCTAAATGCTGTGTGTATGTGGCTCTTCCTTGTTGCCTCTATGCTAACAAAGGGACTTTGCAAAGTACCAAAAACTTTTCTTGAATCTTGAGTTTCATTAACCCTTTGTGAAAACCCATAAGCCTCTTGCATTGGAGACCAGACAGACGACATGGTGTCTAATGTTGCTTCTCTGCAAACTAATTGATGTATTTGGCACCAGCCAACAGACATCAAAACATTTGTACAGATGTGAGGGTCTGTCTAGACTAGATAATTGCTTCCCCTTTTCGCTTGATTTCACTGGTTGCCAAGTTGGGTAACGTTTAACCTTGAATTCTGGAGGCGCAGTCACTGCCCAAGCCCTCCTAACGAGGAGCCATCTAACAAGTTGACATGACAAGACTGTGTTAATCTGAGTCTTCTGCCTGAGAGTCTGGTCACATTGCGGTCAACGCTGATGTATTTGCATTAATCCTGTTTCTGTCCATACATCTTAATTCACCCTGAGAGCACTGCTAAGTTCCTTTGTTAATCGTTTTCTCCCTGTCTCCCCCCGTGAAGCGAAGTTCATTGTGTGAACAACGCTGATGCAGCCAGGTTAATAACTATTGATGTCGCCATGTTAATAACCGTCTTGCTGCCCATGAATCTGAGCCTCCCCCTGACGAGGTGGTGGACATGAGCCACTTAATCATTACATCTCCCTGTCCATGCATCTCAGTTCGCCCTGTGAAATTTTAATCATTCTGACTAGCTAATCACGATAATTTCTCACTGTCCGAGGGTGTGAGTTCACCCTATGAACAGCTCCAATGTCCTTGTTAATCATCGCAATCTCTTACTGCTCACAAACTGCAAACCGCAGGGATGTCTCTGCCGATAGCTTCAATACCTCGCGTTCTGGGGCTGGGAGAGCTCCCCATGCCTTGCGAGGGATGCCCGGGGCACTTTACTCTCCTTCTGCCCCCAATTCTGGAGCCGCTGCAAATCCTTCTCTTCAACAGCAAAGTTTTCCTGGCAGCTGCCTACATGCAACCAGCTGTGTGCAACCTCTCTGAAGTGACATGTTGAATAACAGAGCGTGTTTGCATGCAGAGCAGCCTGGCTCTGTTGGTTGAATGGTGCTTTCTTGAAAGGTGAGCTCCGAGCACGGAGATAAGCATTAAGTCAATGAGACATTTCAGTTCATTCTGCTGAGATGCACCATTGTACTGGGTAGGTCTGATAGGACTGTAAAACTAAATAGGTGTTGATGTGGTGCTACACGCTGTTCCCTTATGTTGGTTCCAGCATGGGGCCCAGTGCTTTTAATGAACACTTACAGCTGTTAATGCCTCAGCCTGTAACATCCTGAATCATTGCAGGAACCTCACGGACAATGAGAGGGAAGATCAATCACAATTTTAGGGCATTGTAAAGTCCCACCACGTTTTCCACCCTACGCCTGGGGAATGTTGTCCTAATTGGAGCTTGGAAAGGACATAAGGGAGTTTGTTGAAACCACACAAATTGCGGACTTTACTCAAACTCAAGTCCACACCTTTAATACAGGCACGTGTGTTGCAGTGAAGACTCTGGAACTGCATGTAATATTTGAACAAGAAACTTGGCTCACTTTCAGCAGGTTTCTCCCATGTGCTCTACACAGCCCCTCCCAGGGCTCCTCGAAGTGCTGCTTCTGTCTCTGAAAACCCAGCTACCTTCAGCTGCAAGTAGAATTAAGAAGCAGCTTTAAAAGAAGCTGCTGAAAGCAGCTTTGTGAGCCAAAGAGGTAGAAATAACAGCGTGAAGCAAAGTCTAAAAGGAGCCACCTCCATCTTCACAGAGCCACAGAGCCAGTGTCACCAGTCATCTTTCGGAGGCGGTAGGCAGAGGTCATCTTCCCCACTGAATCCTGAGTGATTGCTTTTTTCCAGAGACTTTCGATCGAGCAGCTTACTGCAATTTTATTAGATGAGACAGTAGACTTGTCAAGATTTTGCTTCCTTTTTTTTTTTTTTTTTTTTTTATTTTCCTCCCTCTCATCCCTAGATTGGTTTGGGAGTTTAGATTAATAAACAGAGAAGCAGTTAGTTTGATTAAAAGTGGCATATGTTCTGCTGTGGCAGAGACAGACTCAGGGGTGTTTCATGCTTGCGTTTTGAGAATAAGAAACCACTGTCACTCTTGGGTGCAATGGTAAATAACAGTTTTCCAGTGAAATCCTGGAAGTACTTTCAAGCAAATGATTTTATGCTTTATAAAAATCCAAGGGAAGGGAAGACTGGTGTCTTGGAAAACAAAACAATACAAAAAAGTTGGAGGGAGGGAGATTTATACCTCAGTGAAGCTAATTAGCATTAAAATAAAGCAGACTAGGACAAGGTGAAACTAAATGCTGCAGAAATGCTGAACTAAAGGGACCGCAGTTCACAAAGACTGAATTTGGAAAGATTTAGGAAGGTATTTCCCACCGGTGTAGTTGGAGGAGTACGGAAAACTAGCGCTGCTCCTTTTGTACGGTGCCAGGAATGAAGGAAGCAGAGACATCATTTAATTTGCTGGTGTTAGGCTGTCGGCAGCCTGGTGGAGGTGGTTGGAGCAGCCGCAGAGAAGCCGGAGCTTCTGCAGGCCCTTCCTGGGTAATCAGAAATGACAGTCCTCCCGCGCCTGAGCCTCCTCCTCTGCAAAGGGAGGCAAGTAAACATCGCAAATTTTCATTATTGTTTGTAAACGTCTCATTTGCAAGCACAAAGTGTTTTTAGGACTTAACTTCTGGGATGCCCTGAGCACACAGGTCCCAGCCTCTTCCTTCCCTGATTAGTCCCAAAGTGAACCGGCCTGGCCTCGGCTTCCCGAACAGCTCCGCTCCTTCGCACAGATTTAAAACGTCTCCATCACCGTAGAAGATATATTGGGCGCGGGCAAGGAAGTAACATTTTTTAAAGGAGCTCAAGAACAGAAATCTCATTTCTAAACATAATTTCAGCCATGTCTGCACTGCAATAAAGTTCAAGACTAGGAGCCAGCCTGCTGTTTATATTCACCTTAAATCCTAAAGTGTAAGCTTTTAAAAGTTGGGGTTTTTTTTTCAGCCAGGCCGGGAAGCTTTCTCCAAGCCAAGATCAGAGCACACTGACTGTATTTACCACACATAATTCATTCTAAGGAGAGTGACAAAAAATACTTATCTCAAGAAACATGAAAGCTGGCAAAAAGAAAAGGCAGCAGGGCCGTGAAATACGAACTATCAGAGCTTTTCTCTTAAGTGTAGCTGCATGAAAAATGGAAATATTTAAGTTTCTAGTTTGGGCGTGTTGTTCTGGATAACCCCCTTGGCTTCAGATGGAGATCTACTGCAGACAGACTGGTGTAGGCATCAGGAGAAGATATAGAGTGATCTGATTAGTGCCATTAGGATATGTTTTGTGGAATAACCATTCACTGATGTTACAGGTTTTCTCTTGTGCAGTTGTATTTGTACCACACACCCCTAACAGTAAAGGCAGATAAAGCAGGGTGTAAGCTTAAGGTCATTGTTTTTTTTTTTAAACGACAACAGGTTTCTGTGTTCATGTATGTGATGCTCATGGCACGTGTGTGGCCAGTCTTGATATTTATCACTGCATCTTCGACCGTGCATCATGGACTCATTCCTACTTTGTAACCTTGTCCTAATGGTTGTTGTCCTCTGGGACTAAACTGCATTTTGGATCTTCTGTCTTCAGATCTTATGCGTGACAAATGCCAGATGATGGTGGCAGGAGGTGTGGAGGATTTCAGTCCACCTGTGTTCAGCGCCTGGAACGCACGTGACAGGATGGTGACTACAAGAGGAAGGTTTTCTACTCTGTGACATTAATTGCAGGTTGGTCTTCTCCTGTGCCATGTACCATGCACAGAGGGAGATGTTTGCAGTCCCCGGTACTGAACATACATTAACTGTCCTCCAGTTTGGTGAGGTTTTTCTAGTAAAGATTACAGCAGGATCTCTTAGTGTGACAATTCAGGTATAATAACTTCTCGTCCCCTGATGGGGAAATCTATTAAGCCATGTGGTTCTGGCACTATTCCTGGACTCCTCAAGATAAAGGCTTTTTAGTTTTTTGTTCAAAGTAAATGTTTATTTGTTATCAACCGTTTAGACTCACCAATTACCAGCATTTTGAACCTGCAGATAGCTCCGACTAGAAAACATTTGTATGT
Organism: Pluvialis apricaria; assembly: GCA_017639485.1. Classification (NCBI taxonomy): domain Eukaryota; kingdom Metazoa; phylum Chordata; class Aves; order Charadriiformes; family Charadriidae; genus Pluvialis; species Pluvialis apricaria. The sequence goes on from CM030019.1 coordinate 8,810,017, forward strand.
TGACCATCTAATGCTCACGGTTTAAGACGAAAAGCCAAGCACGGTACTTAATCCAGTCCCCACAATTTCCTTCATCTGAAACCTTGAACTAGCTCAAAATCAAGGGGTAAAATGAAACAGAGGATCTTCTGTCTTAAGAGATTGGAAGGATTTCCTCCGGGTATAACAGCTTCCTGACACCGCTTCAGGATTTGATTCCACAATACCCCACTCCTATCCCTGCTTAATACAAAGACTTGCTACGTTATTAAATTCTGTGCTTCCCCTCGTCCTCTTCCCTGAGAGCTCTGCAGATAGGCTGTCGCTGGGCACCAGCACCAGGTCATGTCTTCCAACAAGTCTACCGGTGTCGGTGCCGTCCCCGACCCATCCCTTCTCTGACCCATCCCAGCCGCACACTTGGGGCAGGTTCCCCACCCTTAAATGAGTGTTTCTCTGACTTCCAGGATCCTCTTTCTAAGCTGGACAGGATAAAATAATGAGGAAAATGTCTTTTGCGCAGGCCTGCCTCTGTCCATTTTCCAGTCTTAGACTTCTTCAGGGGGAAAAAAGCCCCAAACCCCACAAAAGAAAAGAATGGAAAAATAGCCATCAGCTAAGTTACGTGTAACAAATATCTATAGGGGTTTGACGCAAATGAAAATGTGGAGCCTCTTGGGAAAAATACAGATTTTATTTTGATTTTATACTAAAACTCTTGTAGTCAGTAGAAATTTGCTTGGATTTGCACAGGCCTCTGCTAAATTACTTTAAAAGAAAATACCATTTCCAAGCCAAATTATCTGTTGGGATGAATAATTTTCCTGATTTTGAATGGATTTTTTCCAGGAGAAAATCTGGCCAGTCTTGCTTAACCAAATCACAACTTGGACCGTAGGCCTGGAAGCGGGATCCATTTGGATGTTTTAACCTCCAGTGAATAGCAAATAGAGAATGCTGATGTCATGCAGCGCAAAATAAAATAAAACAATATGTGTAATGAGCCGATTTGAAATGCAGCTTTAAAAAAATCACTTTCCTTTTTCTCACAATCCATCAGGGCATCAATAGGTCTTTCAATGCTCCAGCACATTGTTATTAATAGTGCAGAAAAATGCAGATCGTAGGCTTGGGGCTTCCATAAGTTTCCTACGGATATTCCAGGAAAAGTAAAATGCAAGTTAGATATGCTGTAGAAAAAGGGAAGAGAGGCCAGGGTGGACAGCGTGGGAAGCAGTGCGGCAAGCTGATGAGCCCTTGGCTACACAGAGATGCTCAGGCTTTGTCCAAAATAGTTGCACCTGTGATCTGATAAAGCCCCACGTGGGTTTCCCAGTTGACAATTGTGAGTAGCTTTGAATAAATTTGGTGAAATGTGCCTCCAAAGAGAATAAGATGAATTCCAGTATGGTCATGCTTAATCAGAACTTAAACTGGCCACCATTCTGGTTAATACATTAAAGAGATCAATTTCAAAAGTTAATTTGGATTTGCTTTCCTGAGGGCTCACGTATGGGCAAATTCTGATGCCTGTCAGTATGTCCACACAATCTTAAAAATGTCATAATTTCCAGTGTTTTCTTGTCCGCGTTTCCTACTGCTGTTTGGTAAACGTCGTACTTACCTATCCATCCTCCACACCAGAGCAAACCTCGACCCAGTGAGCTTGGTGTGTTTTGCTTCTGACTGTTGAATGCCATTCTAAATTTATTACAAAAAATAACAAAAGATCGTTCTTTCGTTCCTGATGTCGGATCTTATTTTCTTTTGAACCATAGCAAGTACAAAACCAACGGAGATAGTGCATTTTGACTTTGAGGTGTCTGCTGATTACTAACCTATTTATAAGCAGTACTGTAGACTGCAAGAGTATTTTATAGCCTTTAAGAAGATGTTTCTCTGAACGTGTCAATTTAAGACCTCTATTAAAGAAAGTTCAGGGTATCTTTCAGATTCTGGTTGTTTTTGTCAGCCAATAAAGCATAAAAACATAACTGCATTTTACAATATTAATGATCAGTTGTAAAAACCTGACATAACATTTTTATAGCTCTATAACTAATCTTTTTATTATCAAGTTACAATGGTTTGCATCAAATATGTATCATCTGTAGTTAACTTTAAAACTTTTACAAGTTGATGGTATGGAATACTGTTGTAGACTAATTAAGTTTATAAATATATGGTTTTGTTTGAAATACTTAATATTTTATATGAAGGATGCAAAAACTTTGACTGAAGTCAGTCCTGTGTGTCAGACTTTTCCTGCTGAAACGACTATACCAGTGTATCCCAGTTCACAGGTGGAAGCAGAGCCTGGGACTTGAATTGCAGCTTTGCCTGTGATGTTAGCTAAGGGCACAGACCTGTCTGCTGGGATGGTAAACTGAACTTATCAGTTACTTGACCCATTAATAGAGCTTAAAATTCGCCAGTACTGGACTTGAAGGGATGCAGTGTTGCCTTGAACTTCTGGGAGTGCATCTTCCAGAGGTCCTGCATAGTCACAGTCCTCGGAGAATTTTCATTCTAGAGGAAACAAGAGGGAAGGGGGAGAGGGGATGGAGGGAAGGCTGAAAGAAAGCTCTCTGGACCCATGGGTAATAGACTATGGCAAAGCAAAACGGACAGAATCACAGTGCCTTGGCTAAATTGCATAATGGAAGTGCTTGAGAGATAATTAAAGGCTATTTTAAGCAGCTTCACCATGTTTATTCTCAGTGACTTGCAATAAAAAGGAGCTGGAGAGGGAACTGGTACAAGCTCATCAGCAAGTGCTTTCCTTCCTTTACCAGAGCAAAATCTACTCTCTGGCTGATGCTTAGACAGCGATATATACTTTGGCTTCACAGCACCCCTTGTTTAAAGGTCTCGTGGGTTTTGCACAGTAACACCTTGGCCCCTCTGGGATTGCTTTTGAAGGGAGTCCCAGGAAAGGTGGAGGGACCTTCTCTGCATCCTCGGCACCATTGTTTGGGGCATAGCGATACCACGCTGGGAAACCTGGCTGCTCATGCCATCTGTACAGACTCGAAATAGCTCCTGTAGAGCTGGCGTGGATGGGGATGATTGAAATATTTGCTTGGAGCTGCTGTAATTGTCCCAGCAGAGGTCCTGAAAGAAGTCCTCTTTCATGCGTGAGGCTAAACCACTTAAAAGCATCGCAAAGATTTGATCCTGGGCTAGCTGTGTTGGTGCTGGCCTCTGGAGAGGAACCCAGAGGATCCCAAATATTCATGACATTTTTTGCTGTGTTTCCAGCTTCCCAGTACCAATGATGCAAAGGTGTGAATGAGCTGTCCTGCTGATCACCTGTACAGCACTGGCTGCAGCCTTTTAGCAGTCACATAAGTTAAAAACTCTAGCTGACTTGAGAGACATCACAAATTGGAGCTTAATTACAATGCATTGAAAAGATACAGGAAAAACTCAAATGATCATGATTTCTGGGCTTTCAAACCAAAAGGGGGGACTCACTGAAGTAATTTCAGTTCATTACAGATATTCTAAACCTGCCTTGCCTAAGTGAGTTTAATTTTTTTCACCTGTCACTTATCCGCTTTGGAGAAGCATAATTGAAACATTTGTTCAGAGCTACAGGCCTCTGAAATGGGAAAGGGAATATTTTTTCTATGCAAACACTAAAAAACAAAAGGAAAAAGGAAAGACTATTTTTAAGACAGGCTTTGCCACACACACATGCCTGTGCACAGACATATGGCCCCTTTTAGGTTTTCTTTCTTTATTTTAATATCTTAAAAATACATATATCTCTGGGGGAAGCTTAATAAGAACCAGCCAGCTGAAGCAAAGATTTTAGGAGGAAAAAGAAGTCAGGGGACTTGTGCTGTAGAGACAGCAATTCAAACAGTGAAAAAGAGGACACAGCTGTGCACATCAGAAATCCACAGCTGGGGAAGCGGAAAGAATATTCCCACATCTGCCCTTATAAATCATCCCTCACCTTTCAGATCCCTTAGTTTTCTGTTGTGTTGAATAATTGTATATAGAGGGAGAGGTATTTGCATTTTTCCCCTCCTGCTGTTTGTGATATCTAGGTCAGTTTTACCTACCAAAGCGCCAGAAAAGCACTGCGGATTTCTTCGGTGTCCTTCATAGCAGGGTGTTTTTCTTACCCTTCAAAGTCAGGCATTCTCCAGCAAAAGAAAAAGGGAGGCCTTAGCAGCAGGTGCGTAAACCAATATACAGAGAAAGCTAGGAGGAAAAGGCAGGTGAGATGCTGTCTTCAAAAGTCTTGTGCTAGGAAGGTCTAAGGAGAAGGTGGAAGCAGTATTGTTTTAAAAGCACCTCTCTGGACCCCAGCTAAGCAATAAACCAAGCCAGACTTGGACACTCGCTATAACTCTTTTGGGAGCGGGCGTAACGGAGCAAAGCACTGAATCTTCTTCAGCTCCAGGAATTACTGGTTTCCTCCCCATTCTTCCCACCAGCTGAAGACAGGGCAGCACCGATGCTGTTTACACTGTTTCTAGAGGATGGAGTTTCAGTGCAATGGCCAAAGCAGTTTTGGTAGAGGAACTATTCTGGCTGCGTGAGCACTTGTCATGCTTTAGGATTAGGCCTGGGACAAAGTAGTTTCAGCCACGTCTCTGAATTGTCCGGCAAATACGATCCCTGCTCGGGCATAAGCTGTGACGAGAACCACAAGTACAAAATATCTAGATCAAAAGGTTTTGGTTAAATTTTCCACAGAGCTCTGCAAACTTGATACTATACCAGCAGGTGAACAACGGTTCAAATGTTGAATATTCAGATTCCTTTTTAAACTGAAGATGGAGTTGGAGGCTTTCAGCCTTCCTGCATCCCTCGGTTCTGATTCAGATTAACAGCTCATAAAATCTGGGAGGAGCTGGTTTACATCTGCAAAATCACAGGTACCGCAGTTCATATACTAGTAATTATGCTCCAGAGTTGAACCTAGGGAATGGCTTACATGATAATGGAGACGAGAGAGTTTTGCTTATTCTGGCTAAAATAAAATGTTTCCATATCAAGTAAAATACCAAAGTGCCTTTTGCTTGAATAATACATTCTATCTCAAAACATTTAAAAGAACATTTCCGGCAGCCAGTTTTGATGTGCAGCATGCCGTCCCTTTGGCTAGAATCATTATAAAATTTAGCAGAAGGGAGGGAGAATACCACATTTACCTTAGAACAGTGAAGGAACCGTGGTTAGACAGAAAAGGGAGAATGGCATCCTGGCCAAGTCCAGGTTGGAAGTTCTGCCTCACCTGCTATAGTCAACTGGAGAAATAACCTTTAATTTTAATGACCATAGCAATGCAATAATTTGGGAACACACCTCTCCAAATTTCTGGTGAGACCTTTGGAATGAGTAGTTATATTGCAGTTGTTCTGGGAAGAAAAGAAGTTTGGGTATATGTCAGTATAATAAGAATATATCTGTCAGTGTAATAAGAGTATATCTTTCTCATACCAGACCTAAGGGAGTTAATGTGCATCTTGGTATTGCACAGTTGGGCTCAACACAATCTCTGATATAATAACACCAGTAGAGTTATGCCAAGAACAAATTGTGTTATTGGCTAATTAGCTCAAGAAGTCTGTGGATAACGTCAGAGACTAAAGAATGGACAAGTAGAACTCACCATATGATAAAACCTCTCCTGCTTGTCTTCCTCCTCCGGTCCATGCTTTACATTGAACAAGATAGTTGGCTTCTCCAGAGGTGGGTGAAAGTTCTATTTTCCACCAAAACTAAAAAGAGAAGATAAAACTTTTGCAGTTTATTTCAGAGATTTTTTTTTTTAATATTAATGAGAAAAATAAAACAAATAAAAATGTTTTATTTTTGTGACAGGTCCCCAGAAAAAAAGAGTGAAAACTGATAATTGTTCTCCAGTTTCTAGTTAATACTTTTTAATGCTTAACTTGGAAAAAATCTGTAAAAAGACAGACTAGGTCTAGGCTTTGTAGTTGTAAACACCCTGGAGACATTAGATACCAATTTATGACAATGAACCGTTTCAGTTTCTGAAAAAAACCCGTTTTGAGAAAATATTTTTGGCTGTTCAAGTCAGTGTTTTTCAACAAGCAAATTCACTGAAGGAAAACATTTTAAAATGACCAGAAAGTAGAAATCAACGTAAACTGAACTCACTTTGCCCCAGAACCTGTAGGCTTCCATTAAGTGCAAGGTAGGCTAAACCAGAAGGAAACATAATTATTACCACACAAAATAACAGAGTATTGATACCCTGTCATCGGATCAATCAGATCTGTTCTGTAGGCTCAGTTAATATATTGCTGTGTTAAAATATGATTTCTTCTTATGAAACACATTTATTTTCTCTCTCAGCATTTATTTTAATAACTTGTCATACCAAAAACTTGTGTGCGCCTGCTTTTTTCAACACTGTGTGTACAGCACCTTCCATAAGGCCATTTTAAAGGGGATGCGAATCGCAGCATTTGTGTCTGCGCATCCTTGGGTGACAAGGGACAAGTGGCAGAACGGTTTGAAATGTGCAGCAGGGTGCCTTGCAGCAGCCTAATTATCTCATGTCTGGGTGCATATCTACAGTAATCTAGACAAGTTTCTAATTTGCTTTTCAGTACTGTAAGATGAGTCAACTTAATTCTAATTAAACATTGTCCATTGCATGGTGTGGCCAGAGAGCCAAACGAGATCATAGTCTGCCATAATTGCTGATTGTGGCCAGGCTGCTTTTCTTACCCTATATAGGTCCAATACGGTTATGAATGTGCAGTTATGTTTGGGGCAGATATTATTTTGTGAAGCTTAGGAAAGTGCTTGTGTGCTGTCTGTCCAGAGGACTGTCAGCAAGCATGGAGAGCTGCGGAGATGCCATGGGTACTGTTTCCTCTGTCTCGAATATACAGGTCAAAATCCTGCTCTGATTTATACCAGGACTCAGACTTGTGAATTCACATTTTCTTACCTGTGTAACAGTCACTCCTAAGTCCCCATTGAAGCTTCCTCGCATTAACATCTAAGCTTATCACAGTCTGGGAACCACACACCAGCAACAAAGCATCGCCTGATTTTCTTGTTCCAATGGTGGAAGCAGGTAATGGAATTAATGTCGCAGTATTTTCTGCTCTATCATAAGCTCAGTGATAAGGCACTTCGATTTATTGTCCCCTCATGTAAGGGATCAAGTGACTACCTGAATTATGGGCGGGTGCTAGAGATGCCTGTAGGTTTATGGATGTGCCCCATTTCCAGAAGTCACGGCTGCTCTCGCCCTGTCTCTTCTCCCTCACCGGACATAGACATGCCATCACGGATAGCATGCACCATCATCCTGGTTCCTGGATATTGCACATCGCTGAGGTCTCTCCAGATCCTTTTTCTTCACCCACCAGCCTCCATCCTGCTTCTCCTTTTCATTTACGTATTGTCTTCCCCACTTGCTTTCTTTCCAGCACTTTCCTGGCCCCAGTATATCAGTCTTGTGTTCCCATATGACTCCCACTAATTACAGAGCTATCTTGCTGCTTAATGCTACCACCTCTTTCCTAGCTAGTTCTTTAAAAAGGCCGTTAGCTAGAAATACATCATCCTTCAGCTTTGAACCTGAAGTCCACTCAGTAAGCATTTTATACAGTCTTAATAAATGAGGAGAGAAAAAGAACACAGCAGAGGAATACAAAGAGGGTCCCCTGGGAGTAAGGTTGTCAGAAAGTCATGGCTACTTCATAACTCTGGGCATTAGTCATTTTTCTTACCATGGGTGGTCCCACTATGGGCTGAATTTTGAAAGGGTTTTCTTACTGCTCAGCAAAGGTGTGACATTGCAGAGCGCTGGAGGAGAGGTGAGACCCGCAGGTGCTAGCACTACCATGCCATGCGAAGGATGACTCTTTCCCGCAAACTGTAGAGCCTGTTTGTTCTTGTGGTTGCTTTGGTGCTTTGCGGGAAGCCCTGACCCTGCCAAGAGGAGAGCATCGTGGCTGGGCTGGGAGCAGGGCTAAATGAGAAGTTTGACCCTTTGCGTGGCTGCTACGAAAGGCTGCTCTCATTGCCATGCCTCCTCTCCAGCCTAGTCCCAAAATGAAGGACCACCGGCAAAGCTATAAGAGATGACCAGGGAACAGGTTTGAGGATTTACTTGTGTGTGTGGCTACGCTACGTAGGGGGTGATTCCCACCTGGACCGGCTGTCTCCATCTCTCCTGGGGAGGGGACGGGGCTCAGCCCTTAGCAGGTACCTGCCTTCACTGTGTGCGTGTGCTCAGTGTATCGCAGACCCTGCTGCTCCCAGACCCTGCGGTGTAACAGCACCGAACCATCACGGTTTTAACACGGGTACCAGGAGGTGCTTGCTGGAAACTGGGAGGATTTTGGAAGCTGCTGGTTGTGCACAGGAGGCTGGTGGGGCAGCACCGGCTGCAGCAGCGTGGGGGTCCCTGGGGGGCAGTTTCTCCTGCGGAGAAGCTCCTCCGGCATCGCAGAGGCTTCCCAGCGGGACACACGAGGCTCCCTCCTGGGCTGTGCTGCTGCAGCCTGCCTGCCAGGAGGCTGGTTCAGCTCTCTCCTCGCTCCTCTGCAGTCTGGAAGTAGATGTAGCCTGAACCTTGGACCAGAAGAAATCCGGTAGTACAATTAATTATTTTCTTTTTTTCTTTTAGTTATTTTCTTAGCAGTGGGTTTGTGCTGTGTCATTTTCTCATCTGCATTGCTAAAATACAATGTAAGTGTCTTAAATGTCTATGAAGGACGAGAGGAACTTGCTCTGTTGGATTTTTCACCTCTGTCTAAGCCCAGTTTCTTGGTTGTTTTCAGCCTCACTGACCCAAGGAGACGATTGACCAATAAGATAGATCTCAAGGTAGAAAAAGGCAAATTATGTGGGCCTAATTAGCTGCTGCAGTAATTCAGATGAATGAACTACGAGTAGTGTTGGAGCTGCCGGTGATGTTTGGATGATGGAGTGGTCACTGCTCCAGAATGTGGAATAAGAATCTGTTGATTTTTTAAAGACTATTAAAAATTTATTAGGTTGTGTGGTTACAGTGAAATTGGGATGCGTGGTTCCTTCCTCCTCCGTGTTACCTGAGCAGGTTGTGGGGGAGCACTGCCCCATTTTACACCATTCCTTGTGTCAGACAGAGCATCATGTGCAAACTCTTGTCCTGGAAAGTCCCATAAAAGCTGAAGGCTGCTGGGCAACGTGTGCCTGTGCTGTCTTTCTTTGGCCAGGCCTCCTATACTGTGGCTCTGGTGGCCGTGGAGCCCATTGCAAAGCAGACTTGCTGACCAGAATATCTGTCCCTCTTGCTTCTATGTGCCCAGATACGACACTGGTCCCAAATGGCTGTATTTAGCTGTGTCCCTCCTGAATTCAAATTATACCCACAAGCAGTGCTGTGCATTTACTGAAGCTCATTAGAATGAAATGGGAAATACACGTATTTCAAAAGTATTTTATTTGGAATACTAATCTTATTTTAGAATTCACGTTAAGCTGTTGAATCCTTGGCAACTAATGTGAAAACACACTGAATCATAATGAAATACAGTGTTACTGTATTCCATTATACACTATACCAGCATGACAGCAGCTTTTTCTCTTGCTGAAAATAGGATTGCTTGCATTTTATTTCTATTTATTTTAGGGGAGCAAGTAAGAAAGCATTTCGTAATAAAATCCAGCCGTTAGCTCATATCTTGCTGCATGTACTAGCAGCTGTGGGGCAGGGAGAGGGGAACTGATGACTGCATAAAACTCGAGCAAGTATTTCACTGCCGGGAACTTCCATTCTGGGCATTCTGGACCTCAGTTCAGGCTGCAGAGAGTCAGATCGCACAGAGCAGTGTTGCAGGCACTCGGCTGGGGGCTGCAATATACAGCACATCAGCCAGAGAAGTGATCCAACATGCTGTATATCTTCGTAACACTGTAGGTAAAGAATACTGTGGTGATATAGGGGAATAATACATAGTTGGAGCCACTTTATGGCAAACAGTTGCTGTGCAGTCATATATAACACCGTAGGAGTCAATGCACTGCAAACTTCATCCTCTGCCCTCTTGTGGAAACAAGCAGTGGTGGAATAAGGATTACAGAGTACACAAATCAGTGTAAAACTCTTCTTATCCCTCTCCCTGGCAGATGTAAAATTGCGGTTGAAGACTGAGGCTTGGTTGCTCTGGGAACTACAATTCAGAGGTACTGACGGAGCAGAGAAGAAATATATAGCACCCTGAGTGGGCTGAATCATCCCAGTTGTTTCACTCCCTTTTATGCTGAAGCACTTTATTTTTAACAAACAGCCTGAGAAACAGAGATTTAAGGCCCAATAATAGCATGACGCGAATGAATTAGTCTAGTAACACCAGAAACTGCATTGGAAGTGCACTATACTCACCACGGTAATTACTAATTTTAAGAAAGTAGATTATACCAACTGCCCTATATTTTTTCTTTCTTTTTTCATGAGGAGTGACGTTTGTATGGGAAACAGCAGAGAAAATATCAAGCTTTCAGAATCAAGAAAAATTGTAAAGAGCAGAAGGACAGAAAAATCTTAAACATAGGTGTGTTTTATTTGTATTGCAGTTCAGACCAGCTCCAAGTTGCCTGTAGGCTATGGACTCCTTTCCTCAAAGATGGGACAAGAGTGATCCAGCTCAGGTGAAATGTTAAGGACAGTCAGGACAGGATGCAATGTATATTCTCTTGTCTTCTGCCAAAGATGTCAGTCATAAGTTAATTTTTCTCTGGACTTCAGTCTTCAGTTCGCATTGCTTGCTGTGTCTTTCCTCCTGCTGGCTAAGCATCTGAAATACTCCCTTGCACTGTCTCCTTCCTCTGCTTCATTAAAGAAGTGCAAAAGCGGGAGATGCTACATAGACGAAATAGGAATTATAAGACTGGAAGGGACCCAGGGAGATCATCTAATACATCTCTCTGCCTCAAAGGAGGTAAACATGTAATTAACTGCTCCTAGTGGCTGTCTGTCTGATCTGTTCTTCAAAACTTACTGCATGGGGATTTCCGTCACCTAAGAGTTTAGCCCAGCATTTCACTAGTTTCATGCTAGAGAGTTTCCTTAATCTCTAACTAAAATCTCCTTTGCTTTTATTTAAGCCCCTTGAGACTTATTCTCATGCTTTTCTCATGCTTTTTGAGAACTTTGGTTATTCTTGTGGTTCTCTGTTGGACTTTTTCTCACTGGCCTGTAAACTTTCATCATATGCTCAGGCTAAATCTGACAGTGTTGCCCTCAGCACTGGGAAGAAAATTGTTTCATGTATCATTTTCAGGTGATGGCTGAATCTATAACTTAAAGACATTCAGTGCTTCTGCAATTTGGTCACTAAGCTCTTCATTTCAGATAATTCCAG